>JANHMN010000003.1:43294808-43314741 GCA_030674055.1 Rhabdomys pumilio | reverse complement strand
GCATCCTACCTGCTGAGGGCAGGCACCACAGAAGCAACAGTAACAGTAACAGCCACTCTGCCACCCGTGAGTCCTCCAAGCTGGATTGGACTGGCCTGCTCAGCCATCCACACTTCCTGGGTGGTCCTAGGCTGCTGCCATGTAGTGAAGAGCCAGGGCTGCACAAACAGCAGAGAGCAGTACAACGTGGCCCCTCGGGGTCCATGTGCGCACTCTCTGGACCCCTCTGACAGCTCTGTGAAGCCATCTTGTTATGAGCAGCCAGACATGCAATTCCAGCGGTTGAGCAGTGAAGCTGTGGAGGTCTTCTCAGAGCAACGTGGGCCACACACAGATGCACCTGGACCCTGAAATCTGTCACAGAAAACAAGTTCAGAACCAGTCAATGCGCTTACTAAACACAAAGACAAAAGACATTTAAGAGACAAGTGTCCAGGCTCAGACAAGTGGCTCAGCCATGTGTGATGGGGACTTTAAAGGAGTTCTCCCCCCCTTTGCTCCCCATATCTGTCCCACCTTCCTTCCAATGGTCTTCTGGTCCCTCCCTTTCTTTGTCCTTCTCAGTCTCCCTCTCCTGTTCAGTCTCCTTCTCCCTTCTCCAATCCCCTTTCTCCTCCCCCACTGTTCCCTTCTCCTCTCCCTTCCCCCATCCTGCTCCTGTGAAGGAATTTAAAGTCGCCTAAAACTCCAGAGCTGTTTGCTGGTTCAGAGTAGCTCTCTGCAGGGGAGACTGTTTGCCTCTGAGGCTAATGACAAGGACACAAGCTGCTGTAACTCAGCTTGGAAGACCAGCCTCCCCCGGATCTGCCCCACCAGTGCCTCTGAGTCCACTGCCCTAACCTAAGGCTGCAGCCCTGCCCCAAGCGGAGCGAGCACATTTATCTGAAACCTGGTTTCCTGCTGCTGAGAGTGGCTGTGAACTCACCATAGGAGAAAGGGTGCTCTTGACTTTCTGATTTCCACTGTGCACCTTCACACAGGGCCTGAAATCCACTGCTCCCTCCGCGTGTTTTCAAAAAATTCCTCTACCTTCCACAAGCCACCTGCTATCTGCTGCTGGCCAAAATTAATAATAATAATAATAATAATAATAATAATAATAATAATAATAGTTTAAACTGTTGAAAATGAATGGCAATTTTACAACCTTCACCTTGGAAAACTTCTAGAGTCTTCCCTCTTACTGAAAAAGTTACCATGATAAATTCCCACAAGGGCACTGGGCACATTTTTCTCTTTCTGTGGAGTCAAGTTTTAAAAGGAGACTTTTAAAATGAGACATTTCAATCTAGTTCACCAGAACTTACCAAATCTTATCTTCTCAGTCAAGATCTTCTAGAAATTCCCTCACCTGAGAGACCCCGCCGAGCATGGAGAAGAGGTCACCAATGCTGCAATCTCCCGTGCCCTTCCTCTCTTTTCTTTAGATTCCAGACCGAACCTTCAATGTACGCGTGCCCCCAAGTTAGCCAGAAAAATCCAGCTCCCTTCCGCGGAGAGTCTTCAGTGTACCTGTGAGCCCGAGCGGTCCTGAAACCCAGTCAGGCAATGCACAGTTCAGGCAACACCAAGCCCAAAGACAGCTTTCAGAAGTGTGTGACTAATCCGCCCCTTGAAAGCTAGTCCAAAACTCCCTGCTCCCCAAGCCTATTGTGTAATGGCTGGAAACTGCGTCCAATCATAACCCACAGGGAGCTTAAACTATGAGTAAGTCCAGCCCGCCTGGAAACCCCGCCTCTGACCTAGGACACTGCATAGACACTGACTTTGCACCCCTGTTCAGTGAAAACTGCACTTGAACATAATGTGCCGGGCCGGTGGTGGGCGGGGAAAGGGCTGGGACAAGTGTGAACACCTTTCTATAGCCAACCATACTTGGAATGAAGCCAGCAAGGGTCTAGGTTTGGGAGGGGAGTCAGAGGGGGTTGGGAGGCAAGGAGGAAAAGGGCTCTGGCTATGTGTGCTCCCTTACACTGCTAGAGGACAGAGATCTAACCTAGGGCTTAGGAGGGACAGCAACAGCAAGGACACAGTCCCTCGGTTTTCTCTGCTTCCTGGAAGACTAAGGAAGCCTCTTCCCTGCCTCTCCCTCCTTGGGGCAGCCTGGGCCTGCGGGACTCCTGGCTGCATCCTCCAGTCTCTCCATTCTCCACTTGTCCTCTAGGTCAGTCTCCTTTCTCCATTTTCCTCGTGACATCTATCATTGGAAGTAGACCAATGTGGTGGTTTGGATAGGTTTGGTCCCTATAGATTCATGTGTTTGAATATGCAAACTGTGTTCTCTTAACATCGTCCAGTTTGTCTTTTTTCTATTAAAAAAAAATTGCACAGCTTTATAGATAAAGCTTAATGGTAGAGCGCATACCTAACATGGAAAATGCCCTGGGTTCCATTCCTAACAGTGCTGGAACATAAAGAAAAGGATGATCTGAGGAGATGCTCAGAGCATCAAGCCTGAGGGACCACTGTTCAGATCCCCATCATGTACATAAAAGCCAGGCATGAGTAGAGGCCCGCCTATCACCCCAGAATGCTAGACTTGGAGACAGGATCTCTGGAGATAGCTGGTTTGCCAGACTAGTGGACTTGATGAGCTCTGGGATCAGCAAGTGACCCTGCCTCTTCCAATAATGTGGAGAAAGACTGAAGAGCATAGCAGCCTCTGCTTCCACAGTGCACCACACACACATATATCTGCACCTCACATGCATGCAGCATGTTCAAACACATGCAAAAAGCAGAAAGTAGAACTAATATGCATCTTGTCATTTTAATATAATTTAAAATGAACACAGACAAACAGTAATGTATATAATATTGTCTAACCAGTCGTACACTGGGAGAGTTGTAGCAGCCTCAGGATGAAGTCATGGCCACAGGAAGGCTGGACAATGGATTCTGCAAAGGGAGAACTTGAGAGCTCAGAGCAGCCAGGAAAGGTAACTGGGTACCACCTTCATTGTTAGAACCTGCATGGTTCCTGTCTTGGTCTCACTGTGTCAAACAGTATTTTTTCTTTGTTAACTGTAAGGTGAACTGTATCTACAGAGGTATACAAAGCACAACAGAATACATTGTGCTCATATCTTGTAGGATGTATTTATTTTGTACAGTGTTCTGCCGCATGTATGCCTGCAGGCCGGAAGAGGCCACCAGATCCCATTGCAGATGGCTATAAACTAGCATGTTATTGCTGGGAACTGAACTTAGGACCTCTGGAAGAGCACATAGTGCTCTTAACCACTGAGTCACCTCTCCAGTCTGATTGTGCTTACTTTTTAAATGTGTTTAAAAAAAAAAAGAATAAAAAGTAAAGCCCTCCCAAATCCAGGAGTGGAACTCAGTAGTAGAGTATTTGCTCTTATCTTCAAGGCCCAAGGTACAATTCTCACCACAATAAAATAAAACCGAACATTTTAAACAGACCAACTTTGAGCAGAAGTAACGTGTTCAATACGATGATCCATGAGAGCCGGCAAAGAGGATCAGACAGATATTTTCCCTCTTATTTCCAAATCATTTGAAAACCATAACACTGGAATTCTGCAAATGATAGATCACTACCTATAAAAAATTCCATTGAGTATCAAAATTATAAGAATTGTTAAATAAATATTTTAACGCCTTGATGTATATCCAGTCTATTCATGAGTCTGGAGGAGGTTGAAAATTTTATCATAATGAATAAAGTTAACAGCAGACATCTACTTTGTAGTAGACTTGTCTTCACAAATGTCAGTCATGTCTTCACAAGCACCAGACAAATCAGCTGCTGGAGTAGCTGTCCTCACAGAATCCAGTCCTTATGGTCCCCTGCAGCTAGTCTCACTGCTACACTCAGGACCAAGCTACAGTCAAAGACTCTTTCCAAAAGCCTCCTGTTGAAAGGAGGGAGGACAATAGGTAAGACTGTAAAAGGCTGGGGACACAGGTGTTCACTGTCACCTGACCTCAAGGACACAAGAAACCATCCAGGAGCGCTGCCCAGGGTCAGTCTGCTCTGTGCTTGAGGAATGAAGACAAGAAAGACAAAAGGAAGGACCTGACTGCTCCTAGGTGTGGTGGAGGAAAAGGTTTATTGTCCATAAAGGGGAGAGCAGAGGCAAAGGTGGGAACATCTGGGAGAGTCCGAAGTGAACATGATTCAGAGCTGGGCTGTGTGAGGAGAAGGGGACGGGAGAGTCAGACCAGAAGGCCAGGAGAGTAAGAGTCCACTGAGAGGGCCAGGGAAATGGCTGGTTATATATAGGTAAGGCAGCTGGGGGAAACACAGCTCAGCCCCTGCCCTAGAAAAGTTTAGGGTAGGGGACTGGGTATGCCAGCTGTAGCCCTAAAAGACAGGTAGGGACTAAGGGATGCTGGGTAACCTGGCAGTCAGGTCCAAAGAGATGTTTCATGGCACCTCTGGTAGCCGTTTGTCCCAGATTTGAGACCTAACAGTTGGGAAATATAACTTCCGGTTCAGTGAGGAATTCAGGTATAAACTCTGGACGGTGCAGTAACTTCACAGCTCTGACACTGGCCTCTGCACAGGGCGACTAATGTGTGGCTGGCATCTTTGAGCGTTGCTAATGGGATTATTTTGTAAGGAAAACCTGTCATGCTGCCCATGTGTATTTATGGAAGCTTTGGGGTCAAAGTGTGAATCCTATAAATCCTAGGGATCAAGTGCTTCCCTAATTTTAAAATTGTCATGAGTATACATTTAAATAAACCTAAAAGAAAATGTTTTAAAAAAAAGATTTGGGTGTGTAGGTAGGCAGTAGAGCTCTTGCATATTCTGTGCCAGGTCCTGGGTTTGATACCTAGGAGGAAAACCACAAATCACAAGCAAACTAAACTCGGTCGTCACAGCCATGCTGCCGAAAGGGTAACCAGAGGGATGAACCTCTAGGCAGAAGTCCTCAGTCATGGCGGCTGATGCCCAAGATGGTCCAGGGCATTCCTCCTCACCAGGACCACCATCAGTTCACACCGACGCAACAGTACAATCAAAACCAGTAAACATCTGTGATCATGAGACGCCCTTGTTTCCCACATAGTTCAATAAGCAATATTAGAAAGGCTCTAAATTCATCAAAGGAAAGTTCTGTTGGTTTTGTGCTGCTCTGTCAATAAGCAGGCCGACAGCATGGAAGACACAACTTCCATTTCTCTCATCTGAGGCTTCTGCAATCACTGCCTCTTGTCTGGATCAGATCTTCCATTCTCTGAGGAGTGCTCATGAATTCACAAACAACTGCTCATTTGGGAAATAAGTTTTGAAAAAGTTAGGGACCCTTGACATGGTGGTCTCTAGTAAGCTCAGCATTGGGGATTCAGATCCAACAGCTCTAGGCCAGCTTGGATTACATGGCAAATTCTAAGCCAGCATGAAACACCATCTACCAAAGATCAAAACATCTGACTGGCTTCAAACACCACACTTCCAAGGTGTCTTCCATCTTGTGGCTCTCAGAAATGACAACACAGACTGTTCTCTTCAGTACACCTGAGACTTCAGTCTGCAAAGCTCTAACAAGAAACCCTGAGTCCTAGTTGGGAAGGGGCTGCCCCAACAATCAGACAGCAGACAAGTAAGAGGGGGCTCTGAGACTTTGGCTCAAAAGTCTAAGCCATGTACCACTGAGGCAGTTCAGGTTGGGGACAGACTTCTCTGGCATGTCTGTGGGGGTGAGAATCTTAGAAGAACATGAAAGGTACCCCTCCCACTCTGGCTCCTGTCAGCATCTGGACAGCCCAGGACAGCTGCAAGACAGGGATGAGCATTGATGCACACGCACACCAGAAGCCGCTGCCCCAACTCCTCCCTAAAGGGAACACCTGCATCTCCCCTGCTTTCATTGTGTAAGTTCATTGAAAATTATCATAAAATCATTCTCATTCACAAACATCTTACATATGAAAAGCAGGTTTGAATTTAGCTTTACAGTGCTACAAATCTGTCCAATTAGCCTAGAGAAATGCTAGCATAAACAAATATTTGCAAAAAAAATAATGTGTAGCTGTTTGTCAGAGGATTTCTGTTCTTACTACTTTTTATTTTTGATAGGATTAGTAATCAAATCCAGAACCTTGGGCATGCCAGGTAAGTGTTCTACAAATTAGCTAACAGCTTCAAACAATCAATCTTTCTTGTCTTTCTTTTCTTTCTCTCTCTCTCTCATTCTTTCTCTTTTTCCTGCCTGTTAGTTTTTGGTTTTATTTGGAGAAAAGATCTCTTTTCCAGACCGTTGTTGATCTCTTGATCCTTCTGCCTTCTAGGATTAAACACACTTACCACATCTAAACTACTGTATTTAATTTTGAGATCTGTGATTTGAGAATGAAATCTAAGCAATCCATCCAGTCAACCACAAACTCGAGCTATGAAGGCCTAAGAACTTATCCAAAATGGCCCCCAAAGCACAAAGCCATCACAGAGTTCAGAATGACCAAGCAGAAGAGTCGGTTAGGGGGTGTAAAAAAAGAACTTTAGGAAATAGACATGAGTGAAAAGAATAGGGATGGGGGTGTGTAGATGAGCAGACCGCAGTTCAGGCAGCCTCAAAGCTGCAGAGATGGCTGACAGTCCTGGAGAACCACGCAGACCCACACTTGGCTAGAGGCCTCCAGTACACACAGAGTCCACTCAGAACATCTGAGCAGCCCTACGTCACATGATGGGGACGAGGAACAAGGGGAAGAGCAGATGGCTTTGCTTTTGTCCTGGTTCTGGTAGATTGCAGTTCTCAAAAGTCTGTGACACACACACACACACACACACACACACGATGCAATCTCACCTTAAAGTTCTCTTCCTTTTCACCAAATGTGCTGTAAGAGTTTATTGAGTAGAGAGAAGAGAAAGGATGTGGAAAGATGAAGGGAGAAGCCAATGGTCCATTCACAGTTTTCTCCCATGTTTGTGTAGACAACATGACTTCCCGTGACTGTTCGAATGAAATGCGCTTTAAGATTAAACATACCTTTCTTTATTCTGAATGTTCCTTTACTTACAGAGACACTATTGACTTTTTAAAACTATGATGAGCTCCTCACAAACTAAGCTCTAAAAATCTGTTCTACAGAAAGATCAATATAAATGACCAAACAGAATTATGAAGACTTGTGAAATAACTTCACCACAGTGATGGTTATCTAGTTATGTGGCATTTCAAAATGTTCACTCATGAAAATTTTCGAGAAGTTGCCAGTTTTATTGAATGTAAATTTCTCTACTTCTTCAAATACATATATAGAATATAACAAGGATTCTAATGACCTGAAGATAGACTGTATTTAAATCAAAGCAATATCAACTTATAATGGTTAATTTTCCTAAATAAATGGAAGAACACAACACACAGGGCTCACCCTTCAGGTCCTTGCTGCCCTGATGGATGAGCCTTTGTGGAAATTCTTCTATTCCAGCTACTGTATGGACTGGTAAGTAGAAAAACACTTTAAAGTGGTTTTTGTTTGGTTTTTTGTTTGTTGGTTGGTTGGTTATGTCTGTGACCTTGTGCAAAGCAAGACAAGCTGAGTATCTTCTGAGATCACTCCCTCATCCCACTCTTGGATGCTGAGGAAGGATGAACACTGTCTTCTGACTTTACACAGACTCAGAGCACACTGTAGCACATGGTGTGGGCTCTGAGGCAGAGTCCAGTGTGTGTCACTGGTAGTGAGATAAAAGCCTCATCTTCCACGGGGGCCCCAGCAGCTCTCCCTCCAGCCTGGGAGTATGGCCATCATTTTGAAACACATTCAGTAATCCCTTTGGTAAAGAGTTGAGCTCTTAGCCACACTATTTAGTGCACACCTGCAATCCCAGTACTTCAGAGGAGAGGCTGGAAAGGCAAAAGTTCAAAGTTACCTTCACTGTACAGAGTTTGAGGCCAGCTTTGGCTGCATGAAACACTGTCTCAAAAGTCAATTTTTAAAAAAAGATTTAGTCCCTTTTACAGGTCTGCTCAAAAAGGGACAAACAGTAAACATAAACTGATGTGTTTATAAAAAGAGAAAGAGAGGGGGAGTATGTTCTATGGAGGTGTAGTCAGGTATGGAGGAAGGCGGTGCCTCTGTGGGCCCATGCTGAATCATCCCTTGCCCCTGTGGGACCAGCCAATAGAATAGAGTTTATTCAGGGCATGGGGAGAGGAGTTAAGAGGGTATTAGACACAGAGAAAAGCAGAGAGAGCGAGAGCGAGAGAGAGAGAGAGAGAGAGAGAGAGAGAGAGAGAGACTGAGACTGAGACTACAGGCCAGCCTTGTGCCTTGTGCTCTAGCACTTGTGTGGCTTTGCCAGCTGCAGATAACTTCAGTGGCTATGTGACGTTTCGAATTGTGGAAATGTTCCTGAGGTTGGTGGTTCACAGAGCATTAGGTTGGTGGTTGGTGGTCATTCTGGGTGGTTAGCTGTGGTTGGCTAGTAGTCGTGTGTACAGAAGAGAGGAATTACAGTAGCAGACCTCACTCCCACACACGCTATCCTTTTTCTTCTATCTAGTGTCAGGGGGTAAAAACCAGAGGATAAGGGTGGGAAAGAGAAGACCTCTAAAGTAGCAAAGACCAGCTGCACATATTCATCTTGCTCTGATCCCTGACAGAGAATAGAATGAGACCAGCTGCCTCCCCAGATCGCTGCCCACCATGACTTCCTGCCAGGATGAGCTGCACGCCCCAAACTGCGAGCCAAACAGCCCGTTCTCCTGTCAGTTCATTTAGCCTGGGAATTTGTCCTAGACTGGGAATTTGTTCTAGCTACAGAGGACTTGTTACCCTGGGGAGTGTGTGAACTCTAACAGAGTGCCTAAGGGACCCAGGTGATTTGTCACTCTACCCTAATCTTGTTAATCTTGAAGACAAGATATGTGTTGGACAGAAGTTCCCTCAGGCCAACTGACACCAGTTGCTGGATCCAAGGCGGCAGCCAGAGCGATGTCATACAACCTCTGACCTCATTATCATGTCAACTTCAAGCTAAAGGACAGTGGTCCCAGTGCCAAGACAGTTAACAAATGTCATGGCACTAACCGAAAGCATCAATAACTGAAGCAAAACGAGGTGACAACCTCCACTCCACTAGGGACCACAGCCCAGCACTCACAGATCAAATCTCCTAGGAGTCCTCTGAAGGCAAACAGCCACCCTGGGGCTGGAGAGATGGCTCAGCAGTTAAGAGTCCTTGCTTCAATTGAAGAAGCCTGGGGCTCCATGTCCAGAATCCACCTAAGGTTCACAACCGCTGTGTGTTCAGATCCAGTCTATAGAGCAGGTGTGCTGAGAGGGTGCCATATGTCACCCAAGGGATGGATGAGACTAGTGGTGAACAGGGCAAGGATAGCCCCAGGCACTGTCAAGGTCAGATGTGAGGAGAGACAGGCAGAAGCTTCTTAGACTTGAAGAGGAGACTGGACTGTAACAGAGTGTCAAAAGCCAAGCTCTACGTGTTACCATGACAGGGTGGACTGTACTGAGATGGTGGAGGCTTCAGCCTAGTCAGCACAGGTTCTGAAGGAAATGAGAGGAAAAAAAGAGCACTGGCTGCTCTTCTAGAGGACCCCAGTTGCACTGCCATCATCTACACAGCAGCTCACAAGTGTCTGTAACTCCAGTTCCGGAGGATCTGACATCCTCACTAAGACATACATGCAGGCAAGACACCAATGCGCACAAAACAAAACCAAACAAAAACAAATGAGAAAGTCCAGGCTCACAGTGCTAAGAACCTCACTGGTCACTCAGTCAGGATGTGGCGGGGCTCAGATGTCATCTCTCAGGAAGGGAAGGGTAGGACTCTGAGAGCAGCCTGGCTTGAAAGAATGGAAGTCAGCAATGACTAAGGGTTGGTGTTGGTTCCCAGGGTGGAAGAGAGATCAGCTCTGTGAGAGTGATCCAGGAGAGATGAGACCTGACCCAGCAGCAGGAAGAATGCCCTTGAAGAGAACAGGACACCATGCCCAAGGAGGAGAAGACCTTCTCCACGAGCCATGGCCAGGATTACCCACATATCAGACACAGGGCAAAATGAGAGGCAGAGAGACAGAGAGGCTGGAAGGTTTCATGGGAAAGGTGAGATGGTTCTGTTTTCTCTGTCAGGAAACTGAAAGCCTGACAGAGGAAGTGGAGGAGCATCTGTGGTTCTCAGGAGAAGAGACTTGGACGATGACGATAGCACAAAGGACCTGCCAGCCCGTCAGCGTGCTTCTGGGTAACTGTCCAGCCACATGCCTCTGCTCCAGCACAGAAGGGTGCAGCGGGGTCACATACCAGAAAATACCCTGCTGAGGTGACGATTCTGCATAGGTCATCTGTCACCCACCTCACCAGGAGCATGGGTCCCTCTTTTCTGGAGACTCAAGTCAGGGGAGGAAACCCCCAAATGGATGAAGTCTAAAAATTAATCAGTGGTTCTAAAAGACAGAAATTAAAATTGTAGGTATTTATTGTAGTTTGTGTTGTTATTACTATGCCTGCTCTGTCCTGTAATGGGATTCCACATGCCCTCCTCCAGTGCAGGCTTGGGCAGACAGCCTGTGGGAGGTACAAACACCTGATGTCATGGCCACTGACAAGTCAGAACTCAGGGGTCTTCTTAGTGTGGAATGAACGCCGCTTACCCAAAATGTGTTGGAACAAAAATGGTTCTAAGTTCCTGATTTTTAAAAGATTTTGAGATAAGTAATTGCACATACATAATGAGGTATTGTAAGGAGTCAGGCTTAAACAAAGTTTACTTATGTTTCATATAGAAAAATAATATCTACAACCTAAATGCTAACTATATATATATATATATATATATATATATATATACACACATATACATATACATATATATACACACATATATACTGGATAAGTATATATACTTAATATATAATGTATATACCTACATATATATAATTAATATATACATATAATAGATATGTATATGTATGAATACTTTATATATAATTGATCTGTATATATTGATATGTATACATATATATACTTAATATACCTGATTTATATGTATACATATGTATAATTTATATGTATATATTAATATTATATATATATATATATATATATATATATATATATATTTAGGTGACTGAAACATAATTTCTCATGCCATAGACTTTCCCACTTCTGTCCATGTCCGTGAACATATGGGTTGGATTTTGGAGGCTGTGGAGTTTCTTTTTTTTTTTTTGCTTTTTTGAGACAGGGTTTCTCTGTATAGCCCTGCCTGTCCTGGAACTCACTCGGTAGACCAGGCTGGCCTCGAACTCAGAAATCCACTTGCCTCTGCCTCCCAAGTGCTGGGATTAAAGGCGTGCACCACCACCACCCAGGAGCTGTGGAGTTTCTGATTAAGGCTTTTCAACACATGAGAGATAATGTAAGTGTTACAAGCATTAGTTATTAAGAGTCACTGTTTTCACGCCCCAGAATATTCATTGCTGATTGTCAGACCAAAGAGTGGATGCTTCAGTGCTTCTTAGAAGGGGGAACAAAATACTCAAGGAAGAAATATGGAGACAAAGTGTGGAGCAGAGACTGATGGAAAGGCCATCCAGAGACTGCCCCACCTGGGGATCCATCCCATATACAGTCACCAAACTCAGACACTATTGTGAATGCCAAGAAGTGCATGCTGCCAGGAGCCTGCTATAGCTCTCTCCTGAAAGGCTCTGCCAGAGCCTGACAAATACAGAGGCAGGTGCTGGAAGCCAAACATTGGACTGAGCACAGAGCCCCCAACAGAGGAGTTAGAGAAAGGACTGGAGGAGCTGAGGGGGTTAGCACCCTGTGGGGTGAGCAACAGTGTCAGTCGGGCAGACCCCCCAGTGTTCCTGGGGACTGAACCACCAACCAAACAGTACACATGGAGGAACCCATGGCTCCGGCCGCATGTGTGGCACAAGATAGCCCTTATGGACATCAGTGGAAGGAGAGACCCTAAGGATTGAAGGGGTTTGATGCCCCAGTGTAGGGGAATGCCAGGGCTGGAAGGCAGGAGTGGGTGGATGGGTGGGGGAGCACCCTCATAGAGGCAGGGGAAGGGCAGATGTGATAGGGGGTGCCAGAAAAGAGAACTGGCAAGGGGATAACATTTGAAATGTAAATAAAGGAAATATCCAATAAAAGGATAAAAGAAAGGGAGGATGAAGGGAAGGAGGGAGAGAGCCAGGGAGCAAGGGAAGGAGGGAGGAATGAAGAAAGGAAGGAAGGAAGGAAGGAAGGAAGGAAGGAAGGAAGGAAGGAAGGAAGGAAGGAGAAAGAAATGCCTCCATAAGACTAGGCTGCAAGCAAGGCTCTAAGGTATTTTCTTAACTAGGGAGTAATGTGTGAAGACCCTGAGTTCTATAGGTGTGGCCACCCCTGAGCTGGTGGTCCTGGGAACTATAAGAAAGCAGGCTGAGCAGATCTGGGTTTTGTTTTTTGTTGTTTGTTGTAGTTTTGTTTAAGGTTTTGTTTTTCTTCTAAGTTGTTTTGTTTATTTGTGTTTCTGGTTTTGTTTTTGGATGCTTTTTATTGTTTTTTTGTTTGTGGATTTTTATTTTGGGTTTTTTTGTGTTCTTCTGTTTGTGTTTCATTTGTTTGTTTTTTGTTGTTTTGTTTGTGTTTTGCTTTTGGTTTTTTTTCATTTTTTGGTGTGGTTTTGGTTATGTTTTTGTTTTTGTTGTTTTTTGTTTGTTTTTGTCTGTTTTTGTTTTTTTTCTTTTGATTTTTGTCTTTTCTGACCCCACCACAGTGATTATTTTTCTTGACTCACTGCAAACCTTAACCATTATCATTTTCCCTCATTCGAACTGTCTATTTCCCAATGGAATGTCCATCCCAGTGCCATTCCCTGCTGAAGATGAGGAGGGACTTGAGCAGGAAGAGGCAGAGGCTGTTCACTAGCATCTCCAATGCTGGAGTTGGATGCTGTTCAGTTAAAATGGGAGTAGTGGTGGTGTTTTTTGTTTTTATTCTTGAAAATAGTATATGAAATGAAAACGAGTTGCACAGACCAGTGCTGTTCTGATCCACTGTATTCTACTGGACTTGTACAGATGTAGAACTGCAGCCAAACTACTGACTGGACTCCAGGACTATTAAGAAAAGCACCATGGCCATTTAAAGACCCATTGTTTCCCAGATCTGCCTTAGTTTTGGAAGTTGATTTGAAGTAAGTATAATGGCAAATATCCATTTTTATCTCAGGTCTCACTGAATAAAACCCCATCTAGGGCTGTATTGAATTTTTTTTTCAAAAGTTCTATTCAATTTAAATTTTTATTCTTAAAAAGGTTTAGTATATATTAAGATGAAATTGAGATTTTTTTTTTCTCATTAGATTAACATTCCCACTGTGGAAGTTGGGGATTTTGTATTTAGGGTTGATACAGACAGTTAGAAAATAACCTATTTTACATGTGATAGTTTGTATTTAACTTTTCTATTTATTACTTATGGTCGTGTTTATGCAATTTTTACTTAATAAAGTTTAAAGTTATTTAAACATTTAAAAAAAAAAGAAAGAAAGAAAGAAAGAAAGAAAGAAAGAAAGAAAGAAAGAAAGCAGGCTGAGCAAATCATGATGAACAAGCCAGTAAGCAGCACTCCTCCTTGGCCTTGTATAAGCTCCTGCCTTTTTTGATTTTCTATTGTTTCTGAACGGTGCTTACTTCCTTTGTTGATGGCGGTGTAGTGGAAGTATAAGTCAAATAAATTCATTCTCCCCACCTTGCTTTTGTCCTTGTGATTCTTCACAGCAATAGAACCCCTAATTAGGACAGAGACTTAGTATATTTAGAGAATCAGCCTCATAGTGTTATCACCACCCTTAACCTCAGGAAACATCCTACCTCCCAGTCTGACCCAGGAACAGAAAGTGGATGACTCTCAGTATTGCTTTTTCAGAAGTCAGGGTACTCATTAAACACCATGTGGGCCCTGACAGGAACCAGGAGAGGCGAAGAAAACAAAGTAGTGTGAGAATAAATTGTAAAAATGAAATTTTAGGTCAGAACATGAAAGATTCTTAGGTTCAGAGTTTCAATTTACACTCAAGTATTAGCTGCCCTGAGGTGCATCCCAGGGACTTGAACTAACATTTTAAAAGAACAAAGAACCCAAGATAGAGGCAATAAAACACCTGGGTAAACAGTCACTTAAAGAATACTCCTGGAGCAAGATACAGATGTAAATTGGGAGTGAGAATCAGATGTAAATAGGGACAGAGACTGGGAAGGAAACCAAGCTTGAGAATGGATGTTAAAATCGGCCTTTGTAGTTATTGATTAAGAGGTAAAACTGCCTTTATGAGCCTTGTGAATATTGGTATATAAATGATTCAGGACTCTCTTTTGTCTGCATACAAGAGAGTCCTGGTGCACCAGTATCAATAAACCTCATGTTATTATAACGAGTCCTGCCCGTGGGTTCTCTGGGCGAGCGCGCCCCTTGGTTTTGGACACTTAGAGTCCAACAGTAGCATGCAGGCCAGATACTGGAGGGAAGTCACCCACAGTGTCCCAAACAATCCAAGAGGAGTCCCACACAAGATGCTGTGGACATGGGGTAGAAATAGCCCAGAATTACCACCAGCAGCTTGAAGAATTCTTTAATCTTTTGGAGACCTTGATTCAGGCATACCTGGATTCTTAACTTTACCCAGAAAACTCAGACTCTGACTTCACCGAAGAAAAGAATTTCAAAACAAACCAACGTGAAGGATATTTTCAGTTTATTGCACAGAGATGTTACTATACATTTCAACACAAGGTCTGAGAAAAAGGCACTTTGGAGAAGTTTAAAAAAAAATCAATATCCCAGCCAATGGCTGGGCTTCCCAGAGAATAATCTCCACTGCCTTTACAATAATAATAGATAGAATTCACTATTTATCTTACTTGTTTGAGACAGGCGCTGGTCTGGAACTCACTATGTGGGCCAAGCTGGCCTCAAACTCACAGAGATCAGTCTCTTAAGTGCTGGATTGTGGGTGTGCAGCCCTGTGTCTGCCTCATATATAGAATTCTGATGACTCTGAAGTCATTGGCTCCAAAAGAAGACCCCTGAGGTGTTCCTGGGAAGGGGACAAGGCTAGATCACAGGAATACAGGCAGTTAGCACTTCCCACTGTAAACAAAGCTATTGATGTTCTAAGGCCTTGGGAGAGGAGGAAGGCCTTGGCTGGGGCACTTTAGGCACAGACATGGCATATTGCTATTTTTAACACTCTTAAAGTAAAGGTCACAGTGTGATCAACATTCATGTATCCCACAAACGTTATTTGTGTTGAAAACGTTTTAAAATGGCGAGAGGCTCCTGCAGAGTAGGGGCTCCATCCTCTCTCTATTATCGCCCCTGTTTTCAATGGTGCTTCAGACAGCACCATTAACAGTCTTCCTTTGGAGACATTCACTTCTTGTTGTAAGCTTTGCACCTTAGGCTTAGGAAGCACAACAGAAACCAATGCTTCAGCAGCAGGAAGCTGCAGGCATCCTCATCACCACACAGAGGCCTTCTCTGCTAAATCACCATCTGTTTGTGAGGAAGGACTTAGACACTTGGGCCAGGAACACAAGGGATCTACACTGTCCGACCTCTTAGGATTCTAGTGCAGTGTCCACAGACACACCCTTTCTCTGCAGGGCAAGTGCATTTCACATAAAACAACAAACACTTATTCCAAGGTAAACAGAGGTTCATATGGGCTTCAGTGAGTGAGGTGTGTCAAGTCTTTCCTTGGTCACATTTTATATATAAGAGAGCAATCACTGGTCACTTGGCTATAACTTTGTAAACTTTTGAAAACACATTAGGTGTTAGATACTCAGTCACAGCCACACACGGTGTCAGAAGTACAAAAACCATTTTGAATACTTGCTTACACACAGGTCATTTTAAAAGCATCAACACAAGTAGTTTTCTGGTGGAATGATTACAGTCTCTCATGCGTCTCTGCACAGAGGGAGACCTGGGTGCTTCCCTTTCTATCAATCCCCCACACTCCTAGCTGTAGTGTGCATGTGCACGATGGGGAGGGCAAGCCATGGGGAGTGTGGAGGTCAAAGGACAACTATACAAAGGTAGCTCTCAGCCAGGTGGTGGTGGCACAGGGCTTATGAGTTACAGGGCAGCCAGAGCTGCTACACAAAGAAACTCAATCTGAAAAGACAAAATAAACAAGCAAAAGACAACAAAAATAAAGTAGGCTCTCTCCTTCCATATTCACTCGTGTTATGGGGATGAAACTCAGGTACCCAGGCTGAGTGATCTACTTGGTCCAGATAGACTTTCCATTTTCCTTCATTACACATAAAGAGACACATAGACAGACAGACGGACAGACAGACAGACAGACAGACAGACAGACAGACAGACACTCCAACAGATACACCGACACATAGACAGGCAAGAGACAAACAGAGAGATATAAATAATTGTTCGCTTCTCTTGTCATAGTATCTTAGGTGACACGCTCAGAAGTATATTGAAGAGGGTGGAGAAAGTGGACATGCTTGTCTCCTGCCTGACTTTACTGAAAACATGGTAATTTGCTCTATGACATCAACATCCAAGGTGTGCTCACACACAATATATATAAATAAATAGCTGTATGCTAAATAAACATAAAAACAGAGTCCGTTTCCTTCTTCCTTGTCTTCATGCAGTTGTGGTACGACCGTAATGCTGGTTTTGTAGAGTAAGGAGATTGGCAGTGTTCTTCAGAAGGGCTGTGGGAGGACCTCACTGAAGATCTGGTCCATGTCACCATCAGGAATTCAGGACGGCTTCATTTGAAACATGGCTGCTGCTGTTGCTGCTGCTGTTACACTAACCTCACTGCTCCTCAGAGATCTCTTTAAATGATCTCATCTGGGTTTCATTCTGGTAGATCATATGTACCAAGTAATTCATTGAATCCTTTAAAAGTTTCCAATTAGGAGAATATCTCTTTTTTTCTCTCTCAGAACATCCTAATGACTCCCCAAGTTTCCAAATGGCTCCTTTCCCACCTCTGACTTATTAAGGTGAGGCTTTGCTTTCTGCCAGACAGCCTGGGAAAGGCTCTGTAGATTCAGTTTACAAAGGACTCCTTGGAATCCTTAATGTGTTTTTACATTTCCATTTGATTAATCTCTGCCCTGATCTTAACTCTTTCCAAATATCAATTTGGGGTTTGTCTTGAGCTGGGTTTTCCAAGGTCCTATGGTGCATCATTAAGTTATTTACGGTAGGAGGCACTCAGAGCTGGAGATGTCTCATGGAGGCTGTTTTCACCAGAAGTTTCAGCACACTGTTTTCAGGACTAAGTATCTCATGAGGAAAATGATTCTAAAAATGAAAGCCCGAGTTTTCTTAGCAAAGAGCAGGTCAAACAGTTTAGCTTCCCAAGTCAAGCTTGGAAATCACAGAGTTATAGAGACCAGATGTGAAGGTGAAATAAAGACAGAAGAAATGACCATACCAAGATCCAGCCCAGGCACAGGCTTCCTGCCCTCCTTCAGTTAAGTTTGCCTACACGCTGGCACACAGCACCTGGATCAGAACCAGAGAAAGGCAGGAATGAGCACCTACATCAATGTCACAGGAAACACCTCCAGTCAACTTCATGCTCAGGCTTCTCACTGCCTCAGCCCCACCAAGAAGATGAGTTCTATGAATCAGATGGTCTATGCAGCAGTCTTGTTCTTCTGCCTCTTTTTAAAACAGAGTACTCCTGTATTGTTTTTCTGTGTTTGAGTGTGTGTGCTCAAATAAGTGTGTGAGTTGAGACAGTCTCAAGGGGTTGTAAACCGTGATGTTGGGACACTGAAGCCCTCACTCCTCTACAAGAGCATCTAGTGCTCTGACCCATGGTCATCTCTGCAGCCCCAGCGGTCCTATGTCCTTCACTGTCCCACTGCTCCTAATGCAGTGCAGTGAGGAGCGTTAGCCTCGCACAGATTCCTCCTTGTTGGGCCCGTAAACAACTAAGATCCTCCCGACCACCTAGAACCTTCTAACCAACACATCTACAATGGTCTCCTGAGGCTCTAAAGCTACTCCACTATTTTCATTGACTGTGTGGGTGATACTCCAAGATTTAACTTACAAACATCTGGGGGGATGCAGTTAGAAAATCTTGGTCACTCACTGAAGCTGTGTGCTTAGTGGGCTCACTGAGGTGTTAACAAAATACGAGCAGTTCAGGAACTGGCTCTCCAGCTGAGAGTTTTATGAGTCATGGAACAGTACAGTTCATGTCATAGTTTGAAGACCTGATCTCAAGTAATGAGGTCACATGCAATTCACAGTGAAAGTGGATCCCTTGAACAAGCAAAGTCTCCACAGGCTTCTCCACAGAGGCCAGGTGGGGATCCATATGAGACTAGATGGGAAGTCTTTCCTAAAACAACACTCAATACCCAGGACCCCTCCCCAGGACTCCCCGACACTGTCTAGTGACTGTGATCACACACACCTGAAGCCACTTCGAAGTCACAGGTCTACTCTGTGTGTTGCACATCTTTTCAGCATCCAAATGACACAGACTATCAGGGAAGGGACTAAGAGGATAAAGGAACCAACAACGATGACAAGTATGACCACAGATCTTGGCTCTAGAGAGAGAGAGAGGATGTAATGACGATATACTGTCAATTTGAAAAACTTGACAGGACTGAGAGGCACACCCCAGACAATCGTCTGCACACACTTATAAAGGGTTATCTACATTAGCTTAGCTGAAATAGGAGGAGATGTGGATGGCACTGTTCTGTGAGAGACATCATGGACTGAACATGAAGGAGAAAGCAAACCGAGAGCTCAGACTCCTCCAGGGCCTGACCACACACACACTGTTACTACTGCACACACTCTGACCACACACACACTGTGACTACTGCACACACTCTGACCACCACACACACTGTGACTACTGCACACACTCTGACCACCACACAGACATTAGACACCCTCTGTGGCCTCCAACTCTTGGCACACACTCCATAAGACAGAACTACTGATTGGATTTCAACATCAAACACTGTCTGAGGGGAAGTATCACCTGGTGAGAAGAAGGTTTGGCTCCTGAGGAGTGTTCATGGAAGGTGAATGAGGAAAGGGTGCTAGCTCACCTGCCAGAGATGGCCCCTGGCTAACATTCTCTTATCCTCAGAGGATGGTGCTAGTCCTGGGCTCCAAGGAGCTGGCAAGTTCCTCACTCCCTGCCACAGGAACATCCAGACTCTGAAGCTGTTCTGGGAGACAAACAACCCTGAGGAGCCTATACACCGCCATAGGCATCTGTCTCTGGGCCATCAGCACAGGACCTAACTGGGGACAGCTGACTCTGGTGTGAGCTGAAGGAGACCCCAGCTTGTTTCCCTTCAGCCTTCAATTTCCTCTCCTTCCCCGGCAAAAATCGTAAACTTTTCAAAACCCCAAGTTCTCAGCCACATGTTCCCAAGTGGGGTGAGCATGAGAGGAAACTCACCATTCTCAGAAATTGTGATATTGAGACCCTGTGGGGTGGGCCAGGATGAGTGCCACACCACACACTGGTACACATGATCTTCCAGAGCTGGCTTCAGAGACAAGGAGCTGTTTACACTGAAGGTGCCATCACCATTCTTCTCAGTGGGAGCAGTGACCACACCCTCAGTTATCTCTTGGAAATGGCAATCCTTCAGGGCACACCTCTTCCACTTTATGTTGAAGGCTTCTGGGTAGAATCCATGCAGTTGACATAGGATGAGTTTCTCTTTATGGTTTCTCACTGTAGCTGGTTTCTCAAACAAACTCATGTCAGGGTGAGCTGCCAGAGAAGAGAATTACAGTTTAGCCAGAGCCAATCACCTGTTTCTCTCCTCACACCACAGTGGTTTCTACCTCAGCAATGGACTTGGAGACCCCTTACTTTACCACAGCAGACTCAGGGCTTCCTCAAGTAGACAAAGGAGCTCTTCTCACCAGGTTTGGC
>JANHMN010000003.1:43271913-43285899 GCA_030674055.1 Rhabdomys pumilio | reverse complement strand
GGAGAGGGAGAGGGAGAGGGAGAGGGAGAGGGAGAGGGAGAGAAGCAGAGGCCGGCCATGACCATGTGGAGAGAGGGGGAAAGGAAGGGGGAGCGGGGAGGGGACAGAGAGAAGCTAGAGGCAAGAGATCAAGAGAGGGAGGAGGGGGCAAGCAGCTCCTTTTATAGTGGGCCAGGCCTACCTGGCTGTTTGTTGCCAGGTAACTGTGGAGGTGGAGTTTAGACAGAATACTAACACAGTGTGTGTGTGTGTGTGTGTGTGTGTGTGTGTGTGTGTGTGTGTGTGTGTGTGTGTGCCTGACTTACTTTGTTTCTTTTTCTTTTCTGTCTAGTTCACTAGGAGTTAATGAACTCTGAGCCTATTGCCTGGCCAAGAGAGGTCCCTGAGTCAGAGTAAAGAGCCCAAGTAACAAAGTTTCTTTTCTTAAACCTTTGCTGGTATCAGCAGGAGTTAATTGCCAAAAGCCATCAACTTTTGGTCCCAGCATAGCAAGTGAGAGTTACATAGCCAAAAGTTATCAGCCTTTGGCCCCAGTAGACGCCACACCTTGCTGTCTTCCCCAGTTTACCTGAATGCCAAGCTGTTCCTTGGCAAATACACTCATCCTTTCTAGTTCTTTCTGAACTCTGGCTGGTTGGTTCAACTCAGCTGCTCTGGCTCAAATGCCATTCCAAGCTGACTGGTTCAATCTGGCTTCTATTAGCTTCTCACTGAATTGCTCTGTTTGACCTCAAACTAACTCTAGCTATTTGTTCTAATTTTCTGGCACCTTCTTATTCTCTGGCTTCTTCTTATTCCCTGCTGACCTGCACTGAGCTGCATGAACTAACAAACTCACAGATCAACTGGGTTCACCTGAGAGCGGGGCTGGAAACGAAAGGGGGACCGAGGGCGAGAAAAGATGGAGTCAAGACAACGTATTCTGATCAAGGCTCGAAGTTTAATGTTCAGCTCTCAATTTAAAGGGGAAGCCCACCACTGAACCCCTTCTTGCTCCAGCTGGGGTGAGTGAGGGGAACCCATCCTTAGTCACAGCCAGAGGTGTCTCAAGGCAAGCTCAGAGGGCAGTCTATTCTAAGTTCCTGTAGCAGGCTGTGTGTGCAGCCAAGGTGGATAATTCCACCTTGGTCCTATTGTTTGGTCTGCTGTGGTAAACAAGGTCTTTCAGGCCTGCTCAAGGCTGGAGGGGAGGGCACAGATCTCAACTCCACTGCACTGCACTCACTGCACTGACTCCCAACTGACTCTCTGTGCTGCTCTTAAAGACTTCTCTTTCCTGTGCCTGTTTCCTGAGAGTTGAGACTATCTTATGACTCATTCTGTCAAATCTTTCTCTGATTCATCACTTTGTCTGCTCCTCAAGTAGGCACCGCTTTCAAACATGGCTGCTTTCCTCTACAAATTAATTTTACCTTAAGTGTACATATTAAGGGCGTGTCTGTGTTCCAGCCAGAGGAATTAGAGGTATTTGTCATGTCTGCATTCCATCCAGATCACATGGTGTCTTTGGATGTGATTCCTTGCTAGAGTAGCCTTGTTGCTAGATTAAAATTCCTCTATACCGGGTAGCAGTCGTCTGGCCTGAGCAAACTCTGGCAGAGGCAACCTTTCCACTAGTCAGGCTTCTGATGAGCCAGTTGAGATGACTAAAATATCCTTCACATCTTAGTGACAGAGCAAGGTCCAGAGACTAGGCTGATCACCACTGAGCCAGTTGTTCTTAAGAGAAGGCCTCACTCACAGCACTGACACAAGTCAGACTGGAATGGCCAAAAATCTACAGGGCAACAGACATGGCAGTGAGCTGTGCCCAGACTGAGAACATTCCTCAGACCAGATGGTATCCCTGGCAGGCTCTTACTTTCCTTGGGATGCCCTGAATGTGTTCACACGAAACATCCAATGTCCTCAGTGTAAGTACTTACTTATGTAAGTACAATGTCTTTATGGCCTGGCCTAAGAAATAGCTATCCTCACCTCTCTACCATTCTACTGGTCACAGAGGCCATGCACATCTTTGGATGTTGTGATGGCTCTTTCTGGTTGTCAGCTTGGCTACATTTGGGGTGAACTACAATCCAGAAATGGAGGGCCTATCTGTGATCCAGATCTTGAGGCTGGAAGACTCAGGTTTCTGATCCAGATCTTGACATGGAGATCTTGAGGCATAGTGGCCCGGGCAAGGTAGTACACCCCTTTAATCTCAGGAGATTGAGGCAAGCAGATCTCTGATTAAAGGCCAGCCTGGGACAAAGCAAGTTCCAAATTCAGACATGGTGGTACATACCTTTAATCTGGGCCACATCTTCTGCTGATAGCCTACATAAAGACACTGAAAGAAGGAAGGCTCACTCCTTTACCTGCTTGCACTTACTTGCCAGAACATCTGCTGGACCTACTTCTTCAGGATTTCAGCTTATACAGAAGACCAGCTGAAACAACTAGCCTCATGGGACTGAGCAATTACTAGACTCTTGGACTTCCCATTCACAGCTGCCCATTGTTGGGTTAGTTGGCCTACAGACTGTAAGTCATCACAATAAATTCCCTTAATATACAGAAACATTCCACAAGTTCTGTCACTCCAGAGGCCTGACTAATACAGAAGTGGAGAATATCCAGGGCAGTATGGATTCTAAGAGACTCCTTCTGAACCCACTCTGCCTCCAGTACCCACTGCAGCCAAGAGGCTACAAACATCCAAGTGTTTCTATCTTACCCAAAACAAACAAACTTAATAGAAAACCCTTTATAAAGGTCTGTATTTAAGCTCAGTGTTCCACAGGATATACAGCCCCAAGGAGAAAAGGCGTAGCAGGAGGATGTGGCAGTTGGTCCCACCATATCCCCAGTCAGGAGGCAGAGAGATGGACTCCGCTCAGATCCCGTTCTCCAATCCTAAACCATGGACTAGGACCACCCACATTTAAGGTCCCTCTCCCCACTTGGATAACCTAATCTAGAAAATCCTTCACAGGCGTGCCAAAGATTTGTTTCCATGGTGATTCTACATCCCATCAAGCTGACAATCAACACTAACAATCACTGTGACAAAGCAGCCTTGTCCCCTGAGCTTGACCAACTCTCAGGCTACTCTGGCCTGTAGGGACTGGCTTCTCCCTGGCTTTGGATGCCCACTCACATCACAGGAAAGACCAGGGGGAGAGCATGCAGCTTGGCTTTGAAGGACTCTGGCTGGAAGCATTCCTTGTTCAGGCATTAGGCTTGTTTGTAGCATTTTCTCATGTAACCCAAGCTGGTCTTAAACTCATTATGTAGCTGAGGATGGCCCTGAATTTCTTATCCTCCTGCCTCCACCTGCTAAGTACTGGATTACAGTGTGCACAACCATTTTGGACAGTGCTAGAGGTAAAACTAAGCCTTGTAAACCTCCTAAGCCAACGCACTCACTAGCAGTTGAGCTGCGTTCCCTGGCCTCCAAAAGCCTCAGTTCGGACAGTTCAGTGTCTCCTGAATGGTGTGTTGTAGAATCTTTGCATCATTCACAATCTACCAGACAGAAAGTTTACTCCCCACAGGCTCCAGTGCTCTGACTCATGGAGCAAAGGCCGGAACCTGGCCAGAACAGGACAACCAGCCCTTTCAAATGCCCTGAGAAAGGGGTTGAGCCAACACCCAGGCTGACCCAGGCAACAGTGATGCTGCCACATGGCCACCTTTGCAGCGGGACAGGGCCTACTGACATTTTGTTGTCTCACAAGCACCATTAACATTTAAGGGGGGTTCATTGGATATCCATATCCACACACCGTATGGGGATTGTGTTTCATCTGTTCCAGAGGCTCACGAGGCTCACCGCAGCTGTGCAGCCAGCAAACCCACATGATGGTCGGTGTCAAGTGGCTAGTTGACACAGACACACACAGACAGACAGACAACCCTCCCCAAGAAGTGAAATACTTTTAAAGCCCAGCACAACAAAAATCCTTCTGGCTTCTCTAGGATACAGAACATACATCCCAGGGACCACGGTAAGCTGAGCTTAGCCACAGGTCGGCTGTGTCACAGCCCCCACAGCCTCCGGCACTGGGGCTAAAAGCCCACCCGTGTGCAGCCTGCACTTCACCAAGCCCCTGAAGAACTGTATCTGAGAGAAGGTACGACTCAAACGGGGGCTGACTTTATTCACCCAGCTCTTGACAGATCCTTCTGGTATGGACAGATGTTGCTGCAGCTTCCAGCACTGGCCAAGTGCAGAGGGCAGTTTGGGGAAAGTCCAGAAGGCATGGCAGACAAATTCCATGTTTACTGGACTCTTCTTGAAAACGAATGTGGAAGGTTAGAATTATGTTCTCACGCCACCAGCTCAGCTTAAATACTTCTCTGACAAAAATAATAATAATAAATTATCTTCAACTCAGAAAATAAATTGTGTTCAGCAGGGTGACAGGAGGGTCCATTCGTCGCATTGCACCACAGGGCTACAGGAGAGGACAGACAGGCAGGACACCAACACGGGGGTCACAGGGCCCAGGGCCTGCCTGAAGTGAGTGAACATGTGCCTTTGTCCCCAGGCAGGTGGCAGCCCTGGCTGTGTCACCCGCAGGAAACAGGGCCTCCTTCCTCCTCACGTGCGCCTGGTCTTCTGTTTCTTGGTTTGTCTCTTCATGTCTTCTGGGCCGCTGCTGTCTGAGGCCACCTGGCCAAGGGCTCTGACTCCCTGAAGACGACTCGTCAGCTGCAGCAGCAAAGGAATGATCTGGAATGAGAGAGACCATGAGCACCTGGAAGGCACTGTGCATCTCCTTATGGAAACCCCAGTGCCTGCAGAAGGCCGGCAGGGAGGTTTTACATGGAGGCTGTAACTCTCTACAGCCAACTCCTCCCTAAGAATTAGAAATGATGTCACTGGAGCGAACACTCTGGAAGAAGAGGTAGGAAGCTGCCTGGTCCCCTCCAACCTTAGCCTTCTATAGCTTCTGTGACACGGGGCACCCTGACCCCCGCCTTCCCATGAGGCCTTGGCTTCCCTACCTTGTCATGGTTGTAGCCTGCCAACAGGAGCAGCAGCGTCAGGGGCAGAGCAATGTAGGACCCTTGCGCAATGTCTTGCTCAGGTAGCTTCCTCTGTAACAATACAGTCATGACTCCTTGTAAGTTCTCACTCGTAGACCACTGTCATCCAGAGCTTCAACCCACTCAGTCACCCACACTGGCCCCCAAGGTTACCCAGAATCCCTTGATATCCAAAAAGAAACTAACTAGGGTGCGGGTGTGAATCACCCGAGTCCTCCAAACCCTCAAGACTCAGATCTGGAACTCAGGCACGAGAAGACTCCAGTGGCCAAGAACTCTCCCTTACTATCACAAATAAACTCACTCAGGCTGAGGATGACCTTGAACCTGTGACCCTCATGTCCCTACCTCCTGAGTGCTGAGAGTAAAGGCAAGTGCCACCATGCCTAGCTGATGCATGCTGGGGATACAGCTCAGAGCTGTGTGTCTAGACAAGGGCTCTACCACCAAAGCTCCATCCCTGGCTCTGCACATCCTGGATTCAGCAACTCCCCTGTCAGTTCCAAAGACAGACTGACAAACACTCAAAAGCTCGCATGCCAGAGGGAAAAAGCAGCAGCTAGCTGCCTGTTCACCACCTGGAATGAGCTGGATACACTGCGCTGCTGTGGTTATGAACACTGTCTTCCCCAGATTCCTCTGTTGAGACTTGTCATATTTGAAATCAAGAGGACACACTGACAGAAGGGTCTGGGGACACCTGTGAATGGTGACAGTGCCCTTTTAAGTCAGGCTGGGAGGAACTGGTTCAGCCACCCGTGGTGCGAGGCACAGCTATGGGCGCCACCGATAGGGCAGAGTGGAGCCGGGCACTCACTCACCGTGAAATCTCCAATCCCAGGCACTAGAACCGTGCGGAGCAGTTGCTGCTTCTAAGTAACCTGCTCTAAGGTGGATCTCGCAGCAGCCTGAGCAGCCTGAGACACACAGTGCCTCCATACGAGAACACTGCAACTCTGAAGTCTAGTGCTCCACAGACATCTCAAAGAAACATGTATTAAACTCTTACTTTTCCCAGAAGCAATGACAACTGTAAGGCCTTTTTCTAAAAGAATTGTTTACAGAGTGTGTGTGTGTGTGTGTGTGTGTGTGTGTGTGTGTGTGTGTGTTCGCATACGTGCATGTGCACATGTCTGCACGTGCCATGCACATGTGTGGTCAGAGGATAACCTGTGGGAGTTCGAGGTCTGAAAGTCAGGCTTGGTGGTGAGTGCCCTTACCTGATGAGCGAGCTCAATGGCACGGCTTCTCTTTTGTAAGGCAGTCTATGGGGCTCCACTCTGAGCCCCGACCATGTTCAGAGTCAATGATCCTAAGCTTGGACCTGGAACCTACCTCTCCCCGCAGAGAGGTCTGTTAAGTTTACAGTGGTTCCACCACACAGAAGCTTCCAGAAGAAACCGAAATGATCTGAATGTGGAGCCCACTGGTTTTGATGGGAGCAGTGAAGGGGCTACTACAGGGGCTGATAGATTGACCTGGCCATCTTGTAAACCTGCTTCCTGTTTTTCTGTTTTCCCTTCCAATGCACTGGTCAAATTATTCAGGTGGCACCGCTGTGTCCACGCCTGCTGACATGTACATGCTCCCGTGTCTTCTGCATTGCCATGACGCTGCAGTTACTGCTACATGTTGGAGTCCTCATGAAGGAATGGAATGCCACCGGTCAAAGGGACACGGTATCCCTCCTCCTCAAATCCCAAGCCAGTGGCCTGGGCGATTCTCCTCGCACATGACTAGCTGCCTGACAGCAGGCATCAGTGCACAGAGGAAGAGGGAAGTGGTGCGGCAGGAGCAGATGCTGTGATCACAGCCTCCACCTAGGGTTTGCTTAACTTCCCGCTCTTGCTTACCGTGGGACTGAAAACCAGAGTGATGTGTTTGTGGTAGCCCGCTGCAGTGAAAGATACTTGCGGCAGGACGTAGTCGTATTGGGATCTGGGGAGTGTGGAATCCAGCAGCACAACGTAGTTCTGTGGGTGCAGGACAGACAGCTCAGGCAAAGCAGGGGACAGGTGGCAGCCATGCACAGCACTTCACATTTTGTAAAGAACCCACCCCCCAGCCCCCGAGTCTTCGAATCCAACCCAAGGTCACCAACTTTCAGGCTGTAACAGACACAGCTCTCTGGTGGCTCTGGGCCTGCATCTTCTGGGCAGACTGTCAGGGCCGTGGTACTTCTCTGTGAGCATATTAGGCCTGGGTGATTACAGTCCTTAAAGACCAGCTTCAAGAAACACACAAGTTCTGACGAAAGAGGGTGTGATGGGCTGTGGGAGGCAGCACCAACAGACAACGAGGCTGAGTGCTTGGGCTGTGATCTCACTAGCTCCTAAGATGGCAAGTTCTAGAAAAGCAGTGTCTCTACAATGGTCATGAAGAAGATGGAGGTCTGTGTCAGATTCTGGCACCCTGGCAGTGACCATGGGAGCCTGCGGTGATCACCTCCATCTCACAGATAAGGAGTAACCATTATAAAACAGCATGTGGACACAGTGGGCAGCAACCTCAAGTTCCATGGCAGCCTCTGCTAGTGACACAACGGGGCACCATGCAGCAGCCCCAGGGTGGTAGGGAGTTCCAGGAGAGAGTGCCATACCCTAGATTCACAGAGAACAGCCCCACGCTAAAGCCATGGAAACCAAGTTCTCTGGCATGCCTGTCAAGTGAACAGTCAATAGCTGACACTGACAACAGTGGCTGGGAAACACCCGACTCTGGGGTGGAGAACAGACACCCAGACCAAAGCTCAGAAAATGCAGAGCAGGAGAACTCAGAGACACACTGTGATTGGATGCCGCTCAGTGCAACGGAGCTTGCCAGACATAGTTGAGACCCTGGTCCTATCCTTAGCAAAGGGGAAAAACAGAGTGGCAGGAGACTTGCTACACAGGAGAAAGCAGCACAACATGACACCACGGAAGTCCAAGAGAAAGGTGGACAGCGGTCGGGAGAGCTAAGAGTCAGGGATGCCCGCTTCAGTCACCACACTTGCCCACACGGAGCCACAAGCAACGACTGGGCAGCATGTACTGAAAGAGCTGACGACAGGAAGCAGGTGAAGGACGGAACCGTCCCTGAACAGCACTGATTGCCAACAGTGGACAGAACCGAGGCAGCTTTAAATCTGCACGGTAACTGCACTTCTTTATACACACATGCACACATGCAAATACATATACTACACACAGAAACACTACATACACACAGACACAAACACACACCCTACACACACACATATACAGACACACTACATACATACATACATATACAAAGGCATACACATACTACACACTGCACGCACACACAACACACACACACATACATGTAACATATACATACACACACATGCACGTACACACACACACACACACGTATACATGTAACATATACATACACACACACATGCACGTACACACACACTACACACATACACATGCATACATGTAACATATACATACACATGCACACACACACACACACGCATACATGTAACATATACATACACATGCACACACACACACACACACACACACACACACACACACACACACCACACTGAAGAAGATCCAAAGGAAGCCAATCAACACCCTCCCACTCCTTAGCTCTGGATGCTAGCATTCTGTCTGACGGTTTTCATTTTTTTCACATGTGTCCTGCTAGAAATATGCAGTGCCTTGCAAACAGAAAGACAGTGAACTGAGAGACTCACCCTGCCCCCACTCTCCTTTGACTGACAGGCGCTCATTTCTGGAGCTGTATTTAGCCTAAGGAATGAGAGTCATTCACAAAGCTGGCATGCCCCCAGCCTGCCTTACCTCCCCGTCTCGGAGCAGCGGTGGAAAATGGAAGAAGAGCGACTGGCCCAGAGACACCGTCTGGACGGGGTTGTCGAGACTCTCGCTTTTGTATAGCTTGACCTGGGCGGAAAGGAAAGGGCCCAGCTTACCACACTGAGGTGACCTCATTGCACATGGGGCAGCCTCTCATGGTCAGAATTGGAGGATGTGACTGATGAGAAAGCAGCTGTTCCCTCCCAGCAGGCCTCAGGATACAGGCCTCACCCCCATGACTCCAGTGTGAGCGAGGCCAGTAGTCCATAATGCCTTGATGGCAAAGAGGAAAAAGAACAGCCTCTGTGTGCCAAGCGTTCGGTGAGCACTTTCTCAACAATGTCACCCATCCTAAGGACACCACCATGCCTCCACAGAGCTCCAGAGAGCTGAACACACTTGGGGTCACACAGACTCATCTTGAGGTAGCGTCATCTCACCCATGTGACCTAACTCACTGGGACCTGAACTCGTGTGTGAACTTTGAATCAGCAGCAGCTTCCGACAAGCTCCAGGTCTGCACTGATCTGCAGGAATAGTGGCCATCCTCTCCACCATGCACCGGGGCGCAGGAGGGAGCCACAATCCCAGACCACATCAGAGGTTATGAGACCATGGGACAGGTGTTTCTTATGCCTTAACCTGCAGCAGGCAGCTGTCTGGCCAGCTCCTCTCATAGTAAGCTAAAGCCAGAGCCAGGGGTG
The DNA here is from genome assembly GCA_030674055.1 of Rhabdomys pumilio. Lineage (NCBI taxonomy): Eukaryota > Metazoa > Chordata > Mammalia > Rodentia > Muridae > Rhabdomys > Rhabdomys pumilio. Next base: position 43,276,325 of record JANHMN010000003.1, on the reverse strand, counting down.
ACAAACATCTCTCCCGTTGACTCTGGGTCTTTTTCAGGACTCTTACCCACAAAGTAGACAGATATTCGGAGGATGTGATTACATTTCCACTCAGGTCAAACTGATTGATCTGCCGGAAAACTATGATGTTCACGTCGTCCACGTCATTGTTCCCAACCTGAAGAGAGGCGCACACTGAGCACAGTGCAGGCTGCTTCCAAATGGGTCTGTCCCAGGCACACTCAGCAAGCAATGAGCAATAGCCCAGCCAGACACAGCATTACATGAGGGTATTTATTTTCTAAGTTTTCACGGCTTGCCGAAAGCTCGTCTGGCAGCCCCAGCAAGGCAGAGCCCTGGCTGTTTGTGCCCACACCCCATGGGGACACCAGAGGGTTCACTGCTCTTTCAGACCTGCTTGACTACAGTCTACACTGTAGACTTGGGCCAAGAACCTGGCCCAAGCATGAAAAGTAAAATCAGGAAAACCCTCTGGTGTGAGCAGCAGCCCAGCTGTTTAAAATGGCAGAGACCATTAATCCAGCTCCCAGGTCAGCAAGTCACACAGGGCCCACCACTCTGCTCCAAATGTCCCGTTCTTCAGGCCTCGACAGGCAGTTCTGCACCCTTTCCAGGCAAACCGGAAAGAACACTACTTTAGTGGTGTCTGGGCCAATTGCTGTGAATGGCATGGGCCAAAAGCCCATAGCTGAGAGGCTACAGGCCCTAGAGGGGAACTCACTATTGCTCTAAATACATATGTTTAGATACCCACAGGTCTGTGCTACTCAATGTGGCCAGAGCTTATTTTGCAGCAGACAATGGTCAGCGCAGAGACACATAGTTGCCCATTGCTGAGAACAGTGACCGTGAATGTTCATGTCTAAATGGGACATCTGCATCAAGTCACCACCTCAGAGACTCGGGGGACACTGGAAAGAGGGTAAGAGAGTAGGAGGGGTCTATGAAAGCTGCCTTCTGGACACTCGATGGCCAATGCTCTCACGAACTCACAGGAGCTGCAGTTACCCCAACATAACAAGCCAGTCAGAGCTGTTGCATAGATGAGGAGACAAGACCTAGCTCAGGAGTTACTGGCAGTGATGGCTCCTGGGGGAGGAAGGGTCATTTTCCTTTGAGGGTGTAGCCACTGGCAGGCAGCCCATGCTCCAGCAGATGGCCACACCCCCACGCATGTATAGACAGCACTGACTCAGTGGGTCATTGAAATAAAAAGGAGACATGATTTTGGGAGGGGTATTGAGAAAGATTTGGAGGGACTCCATATGTACATGACTTAAGTACATTGTACATATGTATGAAATTCTCAAAGAGTAAATACAAAATGTTAAATAATTGGATTTTTGTCTTTCAAGGCAGAGTTTCTCTGTGTAGCCCTGGCTGTTCTAGAACTAGTTTTGTAGACCAGGCTAACTTTGAACTCAGAGATCCACCTACCTCTGCCTCCCGAGTGCTAGGCTTCAAAACATGCACTACTACCACTCATCTAAATAATTAGTTTTTTCAAAAGAACCTCTCCTAAGGGTTGTGGAGATGGCTTACTGGATAAACACTTGCTACTCGAGTGTCAAAGCTAACGTTTAGATCCCTAGAACCCATGTAAAAAGCAGGTGGGCACAGTGGCCAGCCTACAATGCCAGCACTCAGGAAGTAGAGACAAGGGTTCCCCAGGACAAGCTGGCTGGCCAAGCTAACTGAATCTGTGAGTTCCAGGTTCTGCAAGAGACCATACCTCCATAAGTAGAGAGCAATCAAGGAAGATGCCTGGCATCAAGCTGTGGCTTCCACACACATCTTCACAAGTGTACCCACACACATACACAGTACCACACATGTACACAAAAAAGACGACACCAAGAAAAAGCCCCTCTTCAGACACCGCTTGCAAGGATGCGGAATTAGGATTTATAGCCCTACCCTGGAGAGCACTAAGTGAAAGCCACAGCCCAGCCATGGCAGGAGTGATGCTTACTTACCTCGATCACCCGATGGTGGGGCAGCGCCCGCTCGATGTGGTCATTGCCTTCTGCCTTCAGCTGCACGTGGTACATGCACCCTGGCTACGAAGATACCCGTTGTTACTTCTCTAAAATCTGTCACACGTGACCTGGGAGTGACTTTGCTACAACTGATCAACCCCCCTTTTCCCAATCTGCACCGTCCACGTTCCAAGGAGACCCTTTTAGAAGTGCACTGGTGACAAGACGCTGACAGTGTTATATCCTTTCTACTGCAGTACACTCTTATGTCCTGAGTCACAGGTTAAATGTGGCTCATTTCCCGAGTACAAGAATTTCCCTTATTCTTGTAGACTCTTCCTCCCTCTGCTCACCCCATCCTTGACCTATACATATCCAGTTACCACTGGAACCACACTGACAATCCTTACAATGGGCAGGATTTGAGGCTGTTTGTCTTTAAAAAAAAGGAACAATCTTAAATGTCCTTATTTATGTCTTTGTTTTATGACGCAAATCTAAAGGGTTATTATTATGAACACTAAAAATACTATTGAAAAAACTCTGGTATCGACTCCCAGCCACCGACATCACAGCTGTAAGGTCACGTTCTGAAGCACTGGGTTAAGGTCCCAGGCGTCTGTGTGCCTTTAGGAGCAGAAGAACCCAGGGTGAAGAGTTATTTTTCAGCCAGCACAGACTGGATAGCAGAGCTCTGATCTGCTGCTATGCAGCTCTGGGCACTGCCATATGCCACGGGCAGAACGAGGGGCCTCAGGCATGGAAGGTGGTCCATGGGCCACGTTCCCTTTCAGGGTCATGTTCCTTTTTATATGTTGCCTGGATTCTACAAAGGAGACATGAGATCTTTACAAGGACAATAAATCTTTTACTTTAAAAAAAAAAAATATTGTGCCAAAGATGTTCCATAGTCCTTCAAACCTTACAACAAGGACACCACTGACAGCAAGAGGGAAACACCCAACAGATCGCACAGCCTCACCAGCAGTCCACGTAACCGGAACTTTCCCTCCTCATCTGTCACGGTGTCTTCTCCATAGATGCTACAGTCCTTCTGCCCCACAGCTTCCACCGCGACACCCTGCTCTGGCTCTCCGTTTAACGAGGACACTGTGCCGTAGCAGCTGGTGTGACAAGAGAAGAAACGCACTATGACACCTTCAGTCCTCTGAAGCACAGGGTGCTTGTGTACCAGCGCCTCCAAACCTGCTTGAAGGAATACTTCCACCGCTGGTGACTTGAAACTATGACGCACTGGGTGAAGTAAATGACTCATGAGGATTTCCACCCCACAGTCAGTTGACATGATCCCCTTTTCTACACCTAAGCTGATTGTCTTCCATCCAAGGTGCTCTGTAAACCCACACAAGCATTCATGTGTGTGTGCTGCCCATACACACAGGTATGCTATCACTCAACTGTCTCTGAGAGTACTCTGAAGAAATGGAAACTCTGGACACCTCCTGGAAGGGGAGCTGGGGGGTCAAGGAGGCAAGAATAAAAAGGCTGGCTATCTATCTACCTATCTACCTATCACCTATCTATCTATCTATCTATCATCTATCTATCTACCTATCATCTATCTGTCTATGTATGTATGTATGTATGTATCTACCTATCTATCTACCTACCTATCATCTGTCTGTCTGTCTGTCTGTCTGTCTGTCTGTCTACCTACCTACCTACCTACCTATTTGGTGGAGTTTTGTTGTTGTTTTGATTCCATTTAATTTGTTTGGTTTTTGTTTTTTTAAACAGGATCTCTCTGTGTAGCCCTGTCAGTTCTAGAACACACTATGTAAATCAGGCCTGGCCTCAAGCTCACAACCATGCCTGCCTGTGTCTTGGATTAACGGTGTGTAGCACCACATCCAGCCAGAAAGCTAACTCTCCATTATCGACATCTGCAAGCTCTGTTCCTTATTATGTTTCCTCCTCTTAAAAATGTAATCATATTTCAAACATTTTTAAAACATACATACATTTTTTCTTAGCAAGGCACTAGGCTGCCACAGACACGTTTTCAGAGAGTATGTTCGTGAGTGGGCAGCAGGTGACATACTAGAAGGAGAGCAGGAAGTGGGGAGAGGGGGAACAGTGGAAGGAAGGTAGTAGTTATGCATCGCAAGAAAGAGCAGAGTCACCTTTCTGACCTCTACCTTACCTCAAATTCCCCCCCAAATTCAGTCAACATGTAACCTTGGGGCACATTTCTACATCAGAGTCCCAGCGTGGCCCACCTGCAGCCTGGGGGAGGGCACACACCTGCAGCCTGGGGGAGGCACACACCTGCAGCCTGGGGGAGGGCACGCACCTGCAGCCTGGGGGAGGCACACACCTGCAGCCTGGGGGAGGCACACACCTGCAGCCTGGGGGAGGGCACGCACCTGCAGCCTGGGGGAGGGCACGCGCCTGCAGCCTGGGGGAGGGCAC
>JANHMN010000003.1:43250592-43267721 GCA_030674055.1 Rhabdomys pumilio | reverse complement strand
TCCATCCATCCATCCATCCATCCATCCATCCATCCATCCATCCATCCATCCATCTATACATATATACATGCATCTATCTACTGGTGACACCAAGCACCAAAAGGCTTTTAGGTAGCTTATAGACATGGCAGCACAAAAATAATACAAAACCCATTTAAACACAAATAGAGAAACAAAGGCATGATAGCCGTTCATGGAGTAGACACGTACCTCCACTGACTGTGGCTTCCATGGATGGCGGGTAAAAGAGGAGCTCTTTGGATGAGGGTGTAACAGTAATTTTCTCTCCAGACCTGAAGGAGTGAAAGTGGTTCAGCTGGGCTGCTTGGCTCTGTCCCGGGAAGACAGAATGCAATGGAGAACCCAAGTGCTTACCGGGCCCAGTACGAGAAATCGTAGGAGAAGGGGCCCTGTAACTCATCCACCATCTCTTGCCCAGGAGGTCGGGCCCTGCCATCTTCGCCCTCTTCTTGGCCATTCTTCTCCCTCTCCTGCCTGCGGGTCTCAATCTCTGCCAACTGCTGCTCCCTCCGCAGCTCCTGTGCAGACTTCAGAGGTCCCAAGACTAAGGCTGGCTCGCTGTCGATGGAAGACCTGGAGGACACAGGGTAGGCTATGGACGTGCTGCTCATCCTGCATTAGATGGGAACTTGACATTTCACCTGGGGACTCATGAGCAAAAGCCAGACACCTTAACGACGACATCACGGGGGCATAATCTTTTGTTCTAGAAACACAAATTAGGAGCTGGAGAGATGGCTCAACAGCTGGTTGCTCTTCCAGAGAACCTAGGTTTGATTCCAGGGCCTCTTCTGGCCTCTGCGTACACATAGTACAGACATACATGCACCCAAAACACCCACATAAAATAAAATACAAATATAGTAATAATAATCACAAATTATTTTGGCAAAAAGTAAAAACTGGGGCTGGGAATGTACTTGCTTAACATGTAAACATGAGGATCTTAACACGTAAGTCTGAGGATCTTAACACGTAAACATGAGGATCTTAACACGTAAGTATGAGGATCTTAACATGTAAACATGAAGATCTTAACACGTAAACATGAAGATCTTAACACGTAAACAAGAGGATCTTAACATGTAAACATGAAGATCTTAACACGTAAACATGTCCCCAAACCCACATTTTCATCAAAGTCAGTTATGGTGGCAGTGTGTTTATAATCCCAGTGCTGGGAGGCAGAGACAGGTGGACTCCTGGGGCTCCCACCAGACAGCATAATCTGAGCAGCAAGTTCCAGGCCAGTCAGAGCCCCTGTCTCAGACAAAGTGTCTTGGAACAACACCCAAGACTTGCTGCTGTACATACAGGTGTGCACATACAGGTGTGCACATACAGGTGTGCACATACAGGTGTGCACATACAGGTGTGCACATACAGGTGTGCACATACAGGTGTGCACATACAAATTTTAAAATAAATAAAAACTGAACATCAGCTGCAACATAGCAGCAGATGGTAAGAAGGCCAGAATAAAAGACCCTGCAACTTGATGGAAAGCCGCCAGCATGCACATGGTTCCTAGATGCGTGGTCTGGTCCTCTGCCCTTTCACACCACCTTTTACAAATCTGAAGAAGCAGGGAGCTTGGCAACAGTGGTGCACACCTTTAATCCCAGCACTCGGGAGGCAGGGGCATGTGGATCTCTGAGTTCAAGGGAAGCCTGATGCACAGATCAAGTTCAAGGATAGCCAGGGCTATATAGAAAAACCCTGTCTCAAAAACAAAAAGGAAGGAAAGGAGGGAGAGAGAGAGGGAAGGAAGAAGGAAGGAAGGAAGGAAGGAAGGAAGGAAGGAAGGAAGGGGGGAAGGAAGGAAGGAAGGCAGGCAGGCAGGCAGGCAGCAGCTGTGGGCACAGTGAGCAGAGTGCCACGGTCCTTGGTCAAGGTCCTTCTGGGACAGTGACACTGGCAAAGACCTGGCCTAGCTAGGGGTCAGGGTAGAGAGAGGCCTCAGGAAAGTGGATCATGGTGGGGTGATGTCCTCCGGGGGAAAATTCACTGGGTATTCAAGAGACAGCAAGATCAGAAAACCAGGGGCAGAGGACTCATAGGAGGGCTGACAGGTCAGAAGGGGCCAGACAGGAAGCAGGGGTCACACACCCTTCAAAGTCCTGTGTGGGCTCTAGGTGAGTCTGGGGTTTTCAGTGGAGCAGGACCGACCTCCACAGCAGCAGAATCTGGCCAGTGTGGAGAGCACTGAGCCATGAGGCACAGCCAAGACAGGGAAGAGGGACAGGAGGCCGCTGCAAAGGACCAAAACCACAGTGAGGGAACGGTGCAGATAGTCAAGTACTGGACCGGGAAGAAACTTGAACGTATTTTTACTGTAAACACTGTAAAGGCAAAGCTTGGTTGAGTCGGCTGGACCAGAGGGAGCAGAGGACAATGACCAAGGGGCAGGAAAAGGATGGGAGCTGCCATCTCTGAACAAAGGGAGACTACAGAGCAGGTCTACTGGTACAAGAGCCAGCAGCTGGAATAAAGCCTATGGGGTCAGGGTCCCCCAGAGGGAACAAGAGGTAATGTCCAGCCAGAAACACAGCTCATAGCATCTGTCAGCACAAGCCTGTGACAGGAAGACACCTCCATCCCACTCCCAAAGCTGTACAAGTTAATAAGGAAGACGCACACTGGTGCCCCGGAGTCACTGTGGCCAATGATGACTGCTGAGCAAGCAGGACAAAGCCAGGGCACCTGCAGAGCCTGCACCCAGAGACTCAGCAAGGGACCCTCCCCACACACAACCTTGTTCCCACCCATCCAGCCCTGCAGTCAAACTGCCGCCAGCCTTCCTGTCACAGGCTCAAAAGTCAGACTCAAACACAGACACGGTCATACACTTAAGAGTTGTGTGTTTGCTTCCCTATGAGATTGTCAGTATCACAGAGACATTTACAGCCTATGAAACCCAGGCTGCAACCCTGATAATGCTCAATGGTATTTTCTGGGTGCAAAGTCACAAGCTGGGCATTTCAGCTACAAACAATGCTGAGAGAGAAAGATCGATCACACAACAAGTTCAAGGCCCGCTTGGACAACCTGACCAAAAATGAAAGTTAAGGACTGTGGGTGTGGCTTGGTGTAGAGTTTGCCTAACATGTGCTAGGTCCTGGGTTCTGGGTTCAATTCCTAGGATCAATTAATAAACACTACTCTATGTTTGTGTGTGTTTGTATATGTGTATGGAACGTGTATACATGAATGTATTTGTATATATGTGTTTATCTGTGTGTGTGTCTGTACATATCTGTGGGTGTGTATGTGCACATGTATGTGTCTGAATGGTGTTTTCAGCATCCGTGACATTGGGGCAGGAATTCGGCTGGAGACAAAGCCAACTTAACCAGAGGACTGAGGTGAGCTCCTCAGAGTTCCTCTGTCAGACAGCCATGCCGCCCAAAACTCTGTCACTTCCTAGAGCACTGGGGTGTCAGACACACCTCACCAGCAGGGAACATTCCTCAGAAGGCCTCCCTCACAAGGACCTTCTCCAAACTATACAGGAGCCATCTCTACCCTCAAGACCTCAAGAAAAGAGCTAAAGAAAAAAGAAACAATTTTTAAGTCACTAAAGCACTCAAAGTACAGCAAACAAACCCTGGAAGAGTTTTTTTTCCCTTGACCTCAGCTGTCAGGAAGCCCCTCCTCATGCAGTGGTGGCCAGGACCCTGCTGCTGTGTTTACCCCACTGTGTCATCAGAGTGAAAGAGAGGGAGGCCACTGGCGTATACACTTAGAGCAATGCCCACTTCCCACCCACACAGGACACTCATCTTACTTGATAGTCACTGTGACATCCATCATCTTGTCAGTGAGGATAGTTCCAAGAACATGGTGACGAATGGCTGTCAGAGTCAGGATACTGGGTGAAGACCTAGAAATCAAACAGGGAAACCGCTAGCAGCGACCCCCAAACAGACTCCAAGGGGTCGCATTACTGCCTTGAACCCTCCCAGACACACTGAGAAAACAGCCCACAGGCTGGGGTGGGTAAACTCAGGGAGCCTCACAGCACAATGACCTAATTAGATTTTTGTCACTTGATACAAGATGAAGCCATTTGGCAAGAGGGAACTTGAGTTGAGAAAATGCTCCCACCAGACTGGCTTGTGGGCAAGCCTGTGGTTCATTTTCTTGATTGATGACTGACATGTAAGGGCCCAGCTCACTGAGGGCAGAGCCACACCTGGGCACGTGGTCTGGCGTGTGTAAGGAAGCAGGCTGAGCAAGCCAAAGGTAGCAAGCCAGTCAACAACACTCCTCCACGGCCTTGGCCTCGCCTCCTCCAGGTTCTTCCTTCAGTCCTGCCCTGACTTCCTTCCCTTCATGATGGACTGGGATTGAAACATACAAGCCAAATAACCCTTTCCTCCCCAAATTGGTTTTGGTGATGGTGTTGACCACAGCAACAGAAACCTAAATAAGACATCCACCAAAGATGCCACAGCTCCGAGCCCTCACTGATGGGAAGGAACGCTGGCTCTGGCCACTGTGTTTTACACTTTTACAAGTATATGTGGGATCCACTGAGGATGAGGGTATGATATTTTGAGAGTGGAATTAGTTCAAAGACTGTGTGTAAAGCATTTTGCAGCATGGCCTCCCAGAACTCTATTATTATCATTATCGTGGTGATTCTTATCAGGAGGGTGGAAGCTGTAGAGAGGACAGCTGTGTGACTCCATTCTCTCCTTTCCCCTTGACATGGTTTCCAGGTTTGGAACTCTGGTCTCCAGGCTGGCTCAGCAAGCACCTTTGCTCAATGAGCCCTCTTGCCGGCCCATGAGTTACAGAATCCTCAGGAAGAAAAGTCTGCCTCCATTTCCTCGCTAACATCTTAGGATAACATAAAACCTATATTGAGAATTTCACTCAAATGCCTAATCTTACCTCTTCCTAAAGAAAACAAACAAACAAAACCCAACAGAAATATATGGTGTGTTCAGAAACAAATGAAGAGACAAAAGAGGGAAGCCCACGCCCACACAAAGCACTGTCCCCAAGCTTACGTGTCATAGGTGTAAAAGGCTTGCTCAAACCGGTGGCAGGAGCGAGGAGTCACTTTGTACACACCTACAGAGAGAAAACCAAATGAACTGTCTGAGACTAGAAGGCCCTTCCAACACGTGTGCTCGGGAGGCAGCACGCCTCATTTGAAAATTCAAACTCATCACAGACTGGAGGTACTGGGGCTGAGAACAGCAGGCAGGCTGCTCTGCGGTGCCACAGACCCCTCCCTTCACACCCATTCAAGAGCGCTCTACCATCGTCGGGAACTCCCGGTGGCTGCACCTGCTCAGATGCAGCTAACGTGCAAAATGGTTACACACAGAGAATGTGCTTCGTACACACAATGGAATATAACTCAGCAACAACAACAACAAAAAAGCACTGTTATACTGCAATGTGGCTCAACTCCAAAATTATGCTAAGTGTAAGAAGCCAAAGGCTGGGATCAGGCCAAGGCACAAAAACGTAACTAAGCTGCGGCCAGGGCTGGGTCTGTGGCAATGACGGAACAACCTGGTAAGCTTGCTACCAATCATGTAGCATATGTCTTAAGCGGCTGAACGTTGTTGTTTGTGTGGTTCTGGGATAAGCCCAGGCTCTCAGTGTTCCACCACTAAGCCCTGAAGCAGGTACGCTTCATGCTGTGTAAACTGTATCTCAACAGAGTTAGAGAGAGGCCTCGGCAGGACATAGCTGCGAGGACAGGCCACTGGCAAGCAACATCATCTGAAGGTGAAAAGACCCTCGGCCCAGGCTGGTGCCACACTCCCACCTCCCAGGCTCACCAGGCTTGGACAGGCAGAAGCGGTTGACTCCCCTGGAGAGATTGTAAATCCCCACATTCTCAGGGCCATTTCCGTCCTGATGGAACTCCTGTGGGGCCATAGGCAACACAATTCAGATTTTAATCTAGAGACAGCAGACATGTGCTACAGGGCTTAGGGAGAGGGATATCTAGTAGCTTATTCTTGACTGCATAGCAACCCAGTCCTGAAATAAAACGGGTACTTCAGGGTTTGTAGCAGCTGAGGCAGGAGCCTGGCCTTGGAGACACCAGCTCAGGTCGTACCAGTGTCACAAGCAGCCACGCTGTGATCATTTGCCCAACTCTCTGCTGGGACCCAACAGTGACATTTGCTACTGCCTCTAAGGAAACTACAGAGAGAATCCTTTCCCCAAAGACTGCGGCCAAGCAGGCAGGCACTGGCCTACATTCCACTGACTTGGGAAGGAAACAGGGTGACAGAAAGTGCAAGGCCAGCCTGGCCAACTCAGCAAAACTCAGCCTCAAAAATAGAAAGTAAAAAGGTGGGGGTGAGGGGTGCTGGAGAGATGGCTGAGCAGTTAAGAACACTGGCTGTTCTTCCAGAGAACCTGGTTCTGATTCCTACATGGAGACTCATACCCATTCGTAACTCCAGCCCTAGGGGGATCCATGCCCACTTCTGGCTTCTATGAACACTGCACACAGGCAATACAGACACACACACAGGCAAAACACCCATATACACCAAAGAAAATAACAATACTCTAGGCTGGCCGTGGTACTGCCATCTTTAATCCCAGAACTAGGGAGGGTTAGGCATTTGGCTGTGAGTTTGAGGACAGCCTGATCTACATGGTGAGTTCCAAGACAATCAGGGCTACATAACAGAGAAAGCTGATCTCAAAAAATAAAATAATAACTTTAAAAATGGTTTAAGGACCAGGCATACAACTTAACAATGTTCGCCCAGCACGTCTGGAACCCTGGATTTAGTCCCCAGAACTACAAAAAGAAAATAAAAGCAAAACGAGTAAACCCGTGAGTGGGCTCTGCCCACAGAACGTAGCCTAGAGAACTCAGCTGCACGAATAAACAGCGTCCTGGGCACACCAAGGAAACGTCACATACAGCACAGCTTGCTGGGCCTCCCCACAGCCTGAGAAGTGGGCACTGTGATCCCAACGCTGCAGGAAAATGCAAGGGAACTAACTTCTCAAACAGCACCGCATGCACGGCATGCACCACACCGCACCACACCAGAGGTGCCCGGTTGCCCTCGGGCTGAGGAAGGCCTGTAACACTGCAGGTATGAGGATGCCTTCCCTGGCAGGTGGAACTTGGGGTAGAAAAGGAAACTGGGCTTAACTGTCATCACGAACTCTTGCTGTACTAGGTTCCCACAATTGCGATAAGCCATTTATTTTCATGTGTGTGTGTGTGTGTGTGTGTGTGTGTGTGTGTGTGCGCACACGCGTACACACACATATATGTGTAGGTCAGAGGATAATTGCAGGATTTGGTTCTTTCCTTCCAATGTGTGGAAGGAAACTAACGCAGGAAGCTAACGCAGATCCGCAGCTTGGTAGCAAGCTCCTTCCTGAGCTGAGCCATCCTGCCAGCCCCGTTGGACACTGTGTCTGAGACCCTTCAGAAGCAGCACGTACCAGAGTGATGGCGTGTGAGAGTGCACAGCGCAGCATGTAGCCGGTCTGCCTGAACTCCACGGCAGACACATCCTCCTCCAGCACTTCCACTTCCAGACTCTTGTTCCTCCAGCACCAGTCCTCGTGCACGATGCTAACTGCAAAGCCAACACAAGGGGCTCAGGCCTTGCAGCACAGAGCAACTGGGGACCCGCTAGCTAACTGCAGAAGAGTACACGTGCTGAACACAGAAGTGTGCACTGGTAATCCCAGCACTCCAAAGGCTGAGGTACAAGGATTAAGAGTTCAAAGCCAGCCTGGGCTGTAGAGTGAGACCCTGTCTAAAAAGAAAATACACTTTTCATAAAAATACCTAATCAGGCAGCAATGTTCAGGACAGGTCACTGCCAAAGAAAAACTGACACCAGTGGCCACTGTCACTACTAATAAAGAAATCCGTCTAGGCCAAAGATGCCAGGTTACAAGATAGTCATGGACCACTAGACTCTTTGCAGTTACTTTTCACTGTCTGTCTGATTTTTGTTGTTGTTTTGAAATGCTGCCTTGGCAGGTCTCGAACTCCTTGGCTCAAAAGATTCTCCGTCCTCAGCCTCCCTGGGCTTCCAGTCAGCTTGGCAGGCCTGAGCTTCTGGATTCTGCGGTGAGCTGTGAGTAGCAACAGTGTGTGCTCACGGGCATGGCAAGACTCCATGAAACTACAGGAACAAGCAGCCAGCACTCTGAATGGAGTCTGCCAGCTTTCTGAGACAGAAAAACACAAGCCTCCAAGAGAGGAGTCTACTTCCCACTAGGTACAAGTCTAGTCCCTGCCTCCAGCTATAAGCTGCTCCTCAAAAGAGTCTAGAGCTGGCTTACCGAGGGCAGGAAGGGCACCAGCGTAGGGCACTGCCCTGCCCACCAGGCCTGTGCTTTGCTTCTTAGTCTCTCTTTGGGAAAGGCTACTGTACCATTTCACAGGTGACGTAACAGTCAGGGGAGGGGAAAATGACTGGCCAAGGTCACTCTAGCTAGACCTAAGTGACAGACATGAGCAGAACAATCATGTTCTTTCTGGCATTTAGAAATAAAATCGTTTATGCCAGGGCACCCTCCCAGAGCAGATGCAGAGTGGGACCTTTATGACAAAGGGATCTAACTTCGCAGGTCAAGGTCCCAGAACAGAGTTCCCTAGGAAAGGCCTACAATAAGCACAAAGGGGTGGAAGGAGAGGGGAGGCTTGGGATAGCTCACGAGAATATCATGCCCCATCTTACTTTTGTATTTCCCAGGCAGAACTCTGTCAAAGGTGAAAGTCATGGAGTTGACCTTGCCAGAGAGCTGGAGGCTACGCTTCTCACCCTGGCGGCTCAGGGACTGCAGGGTCACCAACAGGTCACCACAGGTGTCTGTAGAGGAGAGACAGGAGGACCTCACATGACTGTCGTCACAAACCCTGACAAGCTTCTGAGTGATTAGCCTGAGCATCAAGCCCTGCAGGTAAGTTCAGAAGAAAGCCTGGGAGGCCCCACTCCTTATGGTCAGTACAGTGAGTGACCCAGTTCCCAGCACCCCAGGCTGTGGGCAGCAGCAGACAATGACACTCTGGCAGGGAATTAGGCCCCACCTCTGCTCAGCCCCTGTAGACCCCTACCAAGACAGGATAGGATAGACCACCTTTACCCCACCCCATTCAGAGCCGCCTGGTCCGGCTCCTCCCACTGCACACTCTGAACTAGAGGCTCTCACTTGCAGTTGATACTTTACCCAGACAGGAGACTTTTCCTGAAACAGACGCCAAAAACTGCAGGAAGACCACATCCATCACAGGCCTGTTGGTCACAGTGAGAGGAAACGTCTGTGGCTTCAGCATCAGCCCGGCTCTGGTCTCAGCCTCGGGCACCACCACCTGTGAACACACGAGGCGCTGCAGCAGCGGTTCTCAGCCTTCCCAACGCTGCGACCCTTTAATACAGTTCCTCACGGTGTGGTGACCCACTCTCATTGCCGCTTCATAACTGTAATGCTGCCGCTGTTATGAGTCATAATTCAAACCTCTGTGTTTTCTAACGGTCTTAGGTGACTCCTGTGAGAGGGTCATTCAATACCCAAAGGCATGCTGACCCGCAGGTTGAGAACACTACACCAGAGGTTGCAGGGAGCGGCTCTCCCCTGCCTATGAGGTACTAGAAGCTTCATCTGGGCCTCAAGCTAAGCAAACAGTGAAGGGTGAAGGTGTGCTTCCAGCCCAGATGTGTAATCACAGCAAACCTAAGAAGTAATATTTTTAGAGTAACACAGTCCTAGCCAGGCACAGCAGCACCAGCCTGTAATCCCACACTAAGGAGGCTGAGGCACAAGGAACACCCAAGGTCCGAGTCAACCTGGGATGTGTGAAACCAAGTCTCAAAGAGAGAGGCTGTGTCTGATGTACCTCAGAAGTGCCTGTAGAATTAGGTCATTCTCTTTTTCCATGTACTTTTGTCTTCCTCTTTGTTTTAAAGATGCTATTTATTTTATGTATATGAGTACACTGTCACTCTCTTCAGACACATCAGAAGAGGGCATGGATCCCATTACAGATGGTTGTGAGCCACCATGTGGTTGCTGGGAATTGAACTCAGGACCTCTGGAAGAGCAGTCAGTGCTCTTAACCACTGGGCCATCTCTCCAGCCTGTACTTATTTTCTTGTGTGTTACTTTAAGACAGAGACTATGTAGCCCAGGCTAGCCTGAAATTCATGGTCCTCCTGTTTCAGCCTCCCCAGTGCCGGGACTGCTGGTGTGTGCCATCACACTTGGCTCCTTTTTCTGTGTGTGTGCCTTTCCCAAGCTCAGAAACAGATGCAGATTATTCCCAGTATGGAACTGCCCAACTCCAACTGTCTGACAGAATCTCAGAAGGGTGCCGCAGTGGTGTTCTTCAGACTAACAATGGCAGCTGTCATCACAGCCCATCTCCACTTGTTCCTACAGAAGGAAGGACCCACTCTAGAAGACCCGGGCTTAGGAAATATTCCTTGGTCTCCCTGCCGAGAGCTGGGAGCAGGGCTGATTTGACTGACAAGCCCTGCCAGCTACAGATACTCAGTCTTTCCCAAGTGCATAGGGCCGCTGCACCAGAAGGTGAACAGGGCAAACGTCTGGTTGTGTTGTCGCTCAGCCCAGCTGTGCTCAGGCCAACTCCCTTGTAGCGAAACTCCAGGCCAGGGGCTGTCCTGCTTCTCCACCTGATTGGGAGAGCTCCCTGGGGCCTGTTAGCTGTCATGGAGTCAGGGTAGGGAAGCTCCTCCCTGGTCAGGCTCTCAGAAGCCAGCACCAGGACATTCTCAACAGCTTGAAGAGCTGGCTTTGCTCTGCTCTTGGCCTCATGGATGTCCTAGAGCAGCCAGAGCCCAAGAAGGAACAAGAGGGCCTAAGCTCACTCCCAACCCTGCACACACACCCATGGAGAAAGAACAAGCCTCTGTTCACAGCATCCACAGGCAGGAATGAGAACAGGTCGACATCAGGAGCTAGAAAATGAAAGGTTCCTTCTTGTGCCCTGCTATTGCTCCTAACACTCCTAACAGTCTGGAAAACCCTTGCTTTTTCAGTTTGGGGGCAGGCATACAAGTGTGTGGAGACCAGAGATCACCTTGGGTGTTTGCTCAGACGCTACCCAGCTTGTTCTTTTAGATGGAATTTCTCACTGGCCTGGAGCTTACTCCAGTGACCCCAGGGGTCAGCCCGCCTGCTCCCAGCACCGGAATGACGAGCTCCTGCCAGCACATCTGGCTTTCTATATACACTGTGGAGATGGAGGAGCCTTGTCAGCAGTCATCCTATTGCCTGAGCCACCTTCCCAGCCTTCCAACACTTTTAACCAAAAACATCATGTACCTGGACTTTGTAGATCCCTGGTTTTGCTTTAAAGCAAAATGATCCGTGAGCGTCAGTCTCCACAGTGACCAAAGCCTTGTCCTTGTCTTGAGAGGACAGGACTACTTTGTATTTACTCATCTGCTTGACAGTGTCGGGGGAGCGGATGATGGATATCTGACCACAGATGCTGAACCTGCAAGGAGAAGCCTGGTCATTCCAGCAAGACTCAAATGTATCAACCCTGAGACAGGTGCCCTTTGTACCCACTGCAGACTTTCTGACATTCACTTTAGAGAACCACCTGCAAAAGTCTGTGCCTGGGCCCAGGGCAGGGCGGTGGGTGCACTGGATAATATACGGCCCCCCTCCCAGCTTCTGCAGAAGCCATGTGCAGGAAATCTGCAGGTAAAAGAATTGTTTTGGGTAATCAGATCACTACAGTAACTTGGGTTAACTCTCAAAAAGGAAAGAGCTGTTAGCTCTCTGCAAAAATGGTGCCATTCATTAACAGACCATAAAACTACCAAAGAGTCTTCCTTATTTATGGTTAGGTGCCCTGTGTGGGAAGACCAAATGCAAAGTTGAAACTAAACTCCTTAGGAGTTGAGAGCCACAAATGCCTCTCATAAAGGCAGAAGAACCCCACAGGTGAAATGACTTGGATTGCAGCTTCTGGATGAATAGTCCCTCCAAGAAACACCGCAGGCCATGCTGCTTCCGACAGAATGATACTGAAGAACTTTTTCCTCTGACAGTCATGGGCCAGACTAAACGCGGGAGAAGCATGTCTGTCCCAACTGGCTAATCAGGGAAGAGATAAAGGAATGGTTTCAGTGCTGGAGAGACGCTCAGTGGTTACGAGTAGAGGACACCTGGCCTGAAACTTCTTTTGGTCCCAAAGAAACTCAGGACAAACAGCTGAAGGCAGATGCTGACTGCCAGGCTCTCGGCCAGGCTCTCCCAGCTATCTCAAAGTCCTGGCTCCTCTTAGCACTCCCACCCTCCCCTACCCTGAGCTCTTTGGCTCCTCCAAACCCCCACTTCTCTTTCCTATATAACCCAGCCATTTGGTTAGATGAGAGCCCAGACTCTCTTGGTTCTCTTGGCCCCTTTCTATTCTCTCTTCCCTCCCTCTTCCCCACCATGGCCTGATCTATTCTGCTGCCTATGTTCAGTGTGGACTCTTCTAGATGTCCCTGACTGCTCTCTCCCTCATATCTACAATAAAACCTTCCATTTAACCAAACAGAGGGGTGGTCATGTCTTCATTTCCATTCAAGTCCAACTCCAGGAGGCCTAGTACCCTTTTCTGCCCTCCACGGGCACCATTTACATATGTGCATACATGTGTGCATGTACACACATACACACATACACACACACACACACACACACACACACACACACACACACACACGGAAAGGGGGAGGCGAGGAGAGAGAGACTGACTCAGGCATAAATAAGTAAATGTAATAAAATTTAGAAAAAAATAAAACAGGGGCTGGGGAGATGGCTCAGCAGTTAAGAGCACTACCTGCTCTTACAGAGGACCTGCAATTCCTGGCACCCACAGGGCAGCTCACAACTGTTTGCCACTCCTGTTCCATGGGACAGATGCCCTCTTCTGGCCTCTGAGGGCATGGCACAAACATGGTGGATAGACATACATGCAAGATACACTCACACATACAAATAAGTGTTAGGTATTTAAAACATGTTTTTATAAATAATTTAAAAATAAATAAAAAAGTAAAAACCACCAATGCATTAAGGAGGCGCATCTGAAGCTCAGAGGTAGGACATCTGCCTGTGCACAAAGGTCTAGGTTTGATTCCCCAACATCATCCAAAAATAAACGTTAATGAGCTTGGTTGGTCCCTGGGTCCCTCCAAAATGTAACGAGCTCTTCCAAACACACTCAAATGTCTTTTTCTCTTAACTTTGGTTCAAATACTACACTTTAAATAAGAGAATTAACAGATACACACACACACACACACACACACACACACACACACACAGGTGCACGCATGCATGCGCACAAACACACACACATACACACACACACATATCAGTTGTTGAACTGAGAGGCTGGGGCCTGACAGTACATGCTGATTGACTCTTCTGCATCCAATCATCTATCAAATCCATCTGTTTCTCCTCTCCTCTCCTGCCAGCCCCTGGCTCTAAGGTACCCCCAACTCTTATCTTCCAGATAACTGCCACGAGCTCCTATCTGCACCTCTGCCAACACCCTGGCTTCCTACCAATTCCTACTCACCCACCCAGCAGCTGGAAAGGAAAAAAATAATTTAAATGCCACATCTCCATCTCACCCTTGCTGACCCAATGGTCAAGTGGGAAAGATTGTCCCTGCACCACAGGTACATGGTCAAAGGCTTTCTGCCCTCATCAGTAGCCTCTGCCACACTGGCACAGCTCCTCCTAACAGCCCTTTCCCATCTGAACTGCTGCCTTCCTGCCTGGGAAGCCCTGCACTTCCTCCCCTGGTCCTCCAAAGGCCTCAGAGCCACCAGCCCCACCCCACTCGACCTAAGGTCTTCAGAGCTCCAATCTCTTCCTGGCACAATTCAAACTTTCGGGCCTCTCTCTTCAGCCATCCTCCCGGAGGCTGACAGCCCTGTCCTTACTATTTGGTTCAACTGCTTGTTACACTGTAGCCTTTGACACAGTGCCTCACCCAAAGCACCCACGGAGAACCGCTCACGGGAGTCCACAGGTAGCTCAATGGTTCAGCTGCTTGCTTACCTAGCGTGGATTTTCCAGCACACAAGTAGAGAAGAGAAGGGAAAAGGACTTAAACCCAAGAATTATCTTCTAAGAATGACTTACTTCCTGGTCTTTTAAAGCTGACTGGCCACAGCGGATCCCTGGTGACTAAGTGGACTGAGTCTGCTGGGGTTCCACTCCCTAACTCTGTGTCTTAGTTCCTGTGCCCTTACCCACTTATGCTCCCCAGGCCAGCCCTGCAATGCTGGCAGGCCACTCTCGGTTGACAGGACACCTATGTGCCAATCATCTGGATGTACACAGACCCAAACATCTGGGAGAATTGTGCTACCTAGTGGTCATGTGACACCAAACTTGAACCCTCACACCTATCTGTCACATCACCTCTCACAGGCTGTGAGCCCTACATGTCTGTCCATTCTGTCCTTGATGTGTGCACAGTGACTAAGCGATGAACTCTGCCAATGACCAGAAATGCCTCCCAGTGTACCCCACATCCACCACTGTCAGTGCACCCCACAAAGCCCTCCAGGGTCAGACAAGGAAAGTACTCACAAGGAGGGCTAACTCGAAAGATCTTTTGCTAACATAGACAGACAGACAGACAGACAGACAGACAGACAGACAGACAGACAGACAGACATGTTTATTATGTTTGTGCACGTGTGAAAGTCTGGGACAACTTGTCTGAGTCTGTTCTCATCTTCTACCCTGTGTCCTCAAGAATCAAATTTAAGTCGCCAGGCCTGGCAGAAAGCACACTCACCATCTCCCTGCCCCTTCTCTTTCTACTTTAACAAATCCATTTTAACTTGAAAGCAAGAGAAAACAATTTTGTGTCCAACACATAAGTGCCTGCAACTATTAAGGTTCACCTCTCATCTTTCCAAAAGGAAGCTAGCCCAACTCTCCACAGCTATCTCAACGTGACTCCTGGGCAGACAGTCAGACCAAAGCTCATTTTCTTCACCACAGCTGCCAAGGGAGCTGGGACGTACCCATGGCTGGCTAGTTTTACGTTCATTTGATACATGCTGGAGTCATTTGAGAAGAGGAAACCTCAACTGAGAAAATGCCACTACAAGAATGGCCTGTAGGTAAGCCAGTGGTTCATTTTCTTAATTGATTGATGTGGGAGGGCCCAGCTCACTGAGGACAGTGCCACCACCAACGAAGGTGGTCCTGGGTTGTGTAAGAAAAGAGGCTGAGCAAGCCTACCATGGCCTCTGCTTCAGTTCCTGCCTCCACATCCCTGCCCTGCCTTCACTCAGTAATGGACTGTGATATAGATGTGTCTCAGTCCACCTAGTCACCTGGGATCCGCTGCGGCCAGTCAGCTTTTAAAGACCAGGAAGTAAGTCATCCTTAGAAGATAATTCTTGGGTTCAAGTCCTTTTCCTTTCCCCTCTCTACTTATGTGCATGGAAAATCCATACTAAGTAAGCAAATAAACTCTTTCCTCCCCAACTTGCTTTTGGTCACGGGGCTCCGTCACAGCAATAGAAAGCCTTGGACGGCATACTTACCCTGTAGCGATGAGGTCGGCCAGCTGTGGGGTATTGGGTGCAATTTTGATGGTGACCATCTCAAAGTAGAGGTGCTCCTTCTGAGCATGGATGGTGTATGTCCCTGTCGTTATGTTCTCCAGGCGAAAGGAGCCATCAGCTTTCGTTTTGACTGTGAAACCAAAGCACGTGAACAAAAGATGAGCTGCCAAAGCTTGCACCCAGCAGGTACGTGAGGACACGGCGGTTGTATAAGGCCACTGAGCTTGTCCCTTGTGTCTATATCCTTCCATGAGGCAAAACAAGCCCTTTGAGCAAACTCAGGACCACCGTGCCGGCCCACCTTTAATTTGGTTGTTCAGGGTGACCACAGCCTCCGGGACACCTTCTCCGTCAGGTCCATTCAAGACTCTCCCAGTGACAGAGAAGCCCATTACGTGAAACACGGGCTGCAAAGTGAAGAACGGGTGTTCACATGAGCATGTCACCAAAACCCCTTCCCGCCCAGCACCATGGCCCCGTGCCTCCCTCTCAGCCCTAATTCCACCAGCCCCGCTCCCTCTCACTGCCACTGTCCTCTTGGCTGCATTTCCCCTGCATGAATGATCAGATCTGAATTAAAAACAGGCTGCAGACTCACTTCTCAACTCACACAGGGCACTGCCTCTGGCTTGGGGGGGTCTCCCCAGCAAAGGGCCCTCTCCTGCACCCTGTCCCCTGCCTCACTCACATATCCTCACCTGTCTCCAGCCTCCCAAACACAAACTGCATGGCCTGGGATCCCTGACCTGGCCCCAGCATATCCTGGGAACCCAATCTGTCCCCTAGCATCTCCTGGGACCCCTCACTTGTCATCCCCAACATTATTTGGGACCTATGGCTTTTCCCTTCATCCCCAGCACGTTCCTCCAAGCATCACCTGAAACTCCTAATCTACCAATATCACCTAAGACCAATGGCCTGCCCTTTCCTTACAAAGTTCAAGAGCCCACACCTAACAGTCAGAACCCAGGCCTAGACAAGTTCCTTCCAACCCACCCTTTCTCTTAAAAGTCGCTCACAACACAGCCTGGTGCCTTGTCTGTGTGCCCTGCTCGCTGAAAGCACCAAGCCTGGGCTCTCCCAGGAGGCACTGAGCTCCACTGAACTTTGGCTCCTCAACTGAAACACCATTAACTTAATTTCATATCTTCATCAAACTCCTCAGAATCTGAAATGCCATTTGATTTCCTATACCTTATTCCTGTTTCATTAAAATGTAGATTTGGTAAGCTCGGTGAAGCCTATCCTGCCTCAGCTACCTGCTACACAGCAGGTACTCAGTAAGTGCTCCTGGATGAACAAATGCAGGCACTATGGAAGAGAGCTTGAAAGTGGTAAAATTTTAGCCTGGCATGATGAGACATTCATACTCTTATAATACAAACATCAGGTGTGACTGTGCAGGGCATAGTGATACACGCCTGTGATCTCAGTGCTCAGGAGCCACACACCTGTGATCTCAGTGCTCAGGAGCCACACGCCTGTGACCTCAGCACTCAGGAGGCACACACCTGTGACCTC
>JANHMN010000003.1:43227286-43241134 GCA_030674055.1 Rhabdomys pumilio | reverse complement strand
GAGGGTCAGTCCTCAACACTAAGAGGGCCGGAGACATCACATACACATACACAAGACCATAGGTTAGTCCTTAACACAGAAAAAAAAACAGACAGTCATCTGTGCGCACTGCAGGAGGTGAGTGAGTACAGTGGTGGGCGTCCGTGGTGCTAACAGCTCTACCACATTATCTGCCAGTTAGCCAGGTGTGTACACTTTGTAAAAATTAGCTCCATTAAAAGATCTGCATGACTCTGTTACATTCACTGCTTATACCCAGAAGTTTAGTTCAATGAGAAGGGCTGGCTGCAGGGAGCAGAAACAAGAGGCCGGGCAGGCCAGAAGACTGACCCATGCTCCCAGGGGGTCAGTCAGGCTAGCCCCTTCCAGCATCTTGGGTCCCAACCTTGCTGAAGTAGAGCTTCTCTGGAGAAAAAAGCTGCAGGGGCCCTTTTGTCATGGTAAGGAATCCGTCTTGTATCCAGGCTACAGACAGGATAAGTCTTCCCTCCACAGAGCCACCATCTCCAGCCCCACATAGATCAGGACTCTACTACCAAATCTTACAGTGTTCAAACGCTTCCCTTAGTTTAGAGGTGGGCGGAGCCAGACATAGTCTAAGCACACATTTGTAAGCTCAACTGCGAGAGGTTGACACAAGAAAACATGGAGTCTGAGGCTAGCTTGGGCTACACATGAGACTCAAAACCACAACAGCCCTGGTCCTGGTACCAGAACCAGAAGAAGGCCCCAGGTCTTGTGTTTAGCCTGTCCAGTGACCTGAAAATGACCCGTCAGTGTGCACTGTGGTCCCCTGAAAGTGCCCCATTACTCAGCCCACTTACCAAAACTCCAGCCTAGAGGAGGTTCAATCTTCAGGATGAAATCCCCCTACAAGGAAAGCCATGAAAGGTGAAGACAGGAGACCAGAAGGCCCTGGGTAGACAGTGTAATGTAGTTCATTACCCAAAATAGCCCCGCCAGAAATAAAATCCTACACTAGGCTCTTCTAAATGTGGTGGCTAGATTCCAGGGGCTGAAGCTGGGCACCCAGAAACTTCCATCTAGCAGCAAGGAGATGGCCATGTGGAAGGCCACTTGTGAGTGCTAAAGACCTGGGTTGGCAACACATCACAGTGGATAGAGGGCTTGCTTTGCAAGCATGGTGACCTGCATGCCATCCTTGGAACCCACAAAAAGGAAGGAGAGAACTGTCTCCCAAAGGTTGCTTTCTGTCTGTCTGTCCCTCTTTCTCCCTCTTCCCACACCCTGTACACATGTAAATGCACGCATGCATGCATGCACACACCTTGTGGCAGGCAAGCTGTACCCACTCCCACTCTTCACACAATAAATAAATAAACAAACGAACAAATAAATAAATAAATGAGTGTTTTTGAAATATTTCTTAAAACATGAGATTCTATGGAATCCGAGTCTTTCAATGGTGGCGCACACGACATCTGCAGTAAATGGTGCAGAGCTGAGAGCATCTGGCTCACCCTGGCTTCCTCTTGCTAAACTGCCTGCCTGTAGCATCCCCTCTGTGGCTGTGATGGGGAAATGTCTGGAGACACTGCCAAACGTGCCAGAGACATGCAGCCCCACTGAGCCCACTCACCCACTGGAGATCTGCATTCCACTATCTTTACAAGAAAATGTTTGCACATGGGAGAGCGGCCATGCTCCTGGTCACCACTGTCACGTGGGCATGCTAATTATTTCCTATCATAAAAGTCACTCACAGAGACTGAAGTCCCTCTGCCTCTTACCTTATCATACAAGGGGATCATAAAGTAGCCGTTGTTAGGAGCACAGTCCGTCTGATATTTCAAAGTCCCATGCTTGGTGTACAACTTTATCTGGAAGGATAAAGTAGGGAGAAAAAAAGTTTTAATACTGACTTAGAGAGTAAGTGGCAGGTGGCCCTGTTAGCTGAGCACCTATTACAGACTAGCTACTAAAACAGATTGGGGACACGGGGAAAGAAGACAGAGTACCCCAGAATCATGTTATCTATGTTTTTCTTATTGAAACTACCTCCAACCTACCCCCAAAGTCTTGGTTTTTTTGAAGCTTTTCGGTTTGCTTCAGTAGTTGTCTCTATTTTGTTTATGTAAATTTCTGAGTCTAAAACTTTCTAATTTTGCCACTGGCAAGGCACTTGTGAAAATCCAGATTCCCAGACCAACAGGAAGCTAAAGCACTTACTGCACAAGCCTAGAGACCTAAGCTCAAGTTCCGGAGCCTCCATCAGGATGGGAGGAAAGAACTGCGTTCACACGGTCATCCTGAGGCCTCATGCAGAGCAAGCACCAACACACACAATGATGTCTTTAAATCCATGATTCCCTGTCCCTCAGCTCCACACCAGCACAATTTAGAGGCAAGAACAAGTCAGGAGGCAGATTCCTGAGCAGGTCTGGATGAGCACTGGCGCCTGCATTATTAGCACCAAATGATTCTAATTGCTTAGAGAAAGATTTACCTAAAACCCTTCACTGCCATCCTCGGAACAAAGACTGAGGTGAAAGACACTCAATGCCTCTGCTCTCCCCAAGGCCTGCATCCTTCAGCTGCTGCATCCGGAGCCCCTGCAGGCACAAGCTGCTCAGCAGAAAGGCACAAAGCCATACCAGGGTCTCCCCTACAACGGTGAACTTGACAAAGCCATGATACCTTCAGATGCTGGGCTTCTCTGTGGTAAAAATAGAGACACCCTTGCTTCAGCATGGCTGTGTAGACTCACAGCAATGTGGTAAGTACCCGGCCCAGAGTTCAGACTCCAAAAGAAGCATCTTCTATTTAATCTCTCTCTGAAGGAAAAAGCTACCTCACACCATCAGCCAGAGGGTTACAGGCTGACGCCCTAAGCTGTCCTGAGTGGCTCAATGACTCTGAGTCTCAGTTTCCCAATCTGTAAAGACACATGCGGGTCAGACTACATCAAAGAACCTGACCCCTAAAATATGAATGTTGGGGCTGGAGAGCAGCCAACAGTTAAGAGCACTGGCAGCTCTTACAGAGGACCAGAGTTCATTTCCAGCTCTAGGGGACCCAGTGCCCACTTCCAGCCTCTAAGGGCACAGCCCTCAAGTGCACACAGCTACACACACAGCTACAGATACACATAAACACATGTTTGAAAAAGTGATGTTCTGTGGCAAAAACAGAGATATGATCCAAAGGAGTCTTAGGAAACATATAAGTAGCCTGGCTCAGTGTACTCTGGAAGGAGCACCATGAGGCAGGACATGGACTGTAACGTTCATGGGCAATAACTATGGCTTATACTCCACACAGCCCAGACAGCCACTTATGTGCTTTAGTACCCAGCTATTCAGCTAAGCGTAAAAACAAATTTGCTCTAGGCCATAAAGAAATTCAGATGCATGGCTGCAGATGCCCTAGCACAGAGGACCAGAAGGCTGCAGCCAAGGCAGTCACTGGCTCCCTGCTCCACCTAAGCCACGCCCTGCAGCTTAAAGATGGCTGCTTATCAGGAGAAATACTGTGTGTGTGTGTGTGTGTGTCTGTGTGTGTCTGTGCCTGTGGGTCTGTGCCTGTGTGTGTGTGTGTGTGTGTGTGTGTGTGTGTGTGTGTGTGTTAAACCACTGGACAACTTCAGGTGCCACTCCTTAGAAGCTATCCACCTTATCTGTTGAAACAGGGTCTCTCAAAGGCCTGGAACTCATCAAGTAGGCTAGGCTAACCTTTTCTTTTTAATCCCATGGGCTCTGGGGATGAGCCTTGAGCCCTCATACCGCACAACAAGCTCACTGAACCATCCCCCAAATCCAAGAACCTAGTTTTGATATGAATTCTGACTGTTACAGTTTTGATATGAATTCTGACTATAATTCTTTTTTCTTAAGTTATTTACTTTTATGTAAATGAGCATTTTGCATAGGTGTCTATGCACGCTGTGGTTGCCTGATACCTGCACAAGTCAGAAGAGGGTGTCGGATGCGGACGGTTGTAGTTACCAATGGTTGGACACCATCATGTAGGCACTGAGAACTGACCCCGGTCTTCTGCAAAAGCAGCACGTACTTTTAACCACTGAGCCAAGCCACCTCTCCAGCCCCTAAATTCTTCTTTTTAGCTATACAGGCTACTATTAAAGGACAGGACGTCAGAGCCCAGAGCTTTGTCTGGTCCTTTTACTGCACTGCAATCCCCCATCTGGGACCAGTCTTCAGTGTGTGCCGATACATAGTTGTTGAAGGAAGGCACCTCAGGCAGAAACAGGGAAGACGGCTAAAAAGAGTGACAAGATGGGCTGGAGAGATGGCTCAGAAGTTAAGAGCTCTGGCTGCTCTTCCAGAGGTCCTGAGTTCAATTCCCAGCAACCACATGGTGGTTCACATTCCATCTGTAATGGGATCCAATGTCCTCTTCCTGTGCCTGAAGACAGAAACATTGTACTCATATACATAAAATAAATAAATAAATCTTTAAAAAAAAAATTGATGCTGCCACAACCCTTCAGGCCTAGCACCTGGGAGGCCAGGCAGGAGGATCACAAGTTCCAGACTGCCTGGGCAGCATGTCTCAAAAGAAAAACAAAAAAAAAAAAAAAAAGAAGAGAACAAAGATGAGGAAGAGAAGTAAAAGGAAGAAGAGGAAAGACTGTGAAATACTCATATTATTTACATGTTATAGAATACACTATATTGGCAATTTGTCACATGATGTTTCAGCTCACTGAGAAGCTGGCTCTGAGAACAGTGATGTCCCTTCTCCATGTCAGACCTAAGCAAGCTTGTTTTAAAGCATCTTCCAAGAACTGGCTGGCCCCATCCCTGTGACAGGGAGGGAAGAGAACAGCAAAATACCCCAAAAGTAAAACATCACTGAGCACAGCTGGAAGGTGGACCATTTCCAACAGATGTTACTAGTGTTCATCCCATGATATAAAAGTACCTGCGGAAGCCACAAGTTCAGGGGTGAGATAATCAAACATGGAGCGAAAGCTCAATCAAGGCTCCAGCTGATACTTCAATTTCCCCACTCAGTCTTTGCTAGGCAGCTGGTTTCATGGTCTCATCTCCATACACTGTTACTTGTTTGTGAGGAGACAACCTGCTCTATCCAGGCCTCTCTGTATTGAGGAGTTCAGCTGACTTCTTCAGTCGAAGGATGTTTTGAACACTCAATTTGATGCTGCACTGTCGGCTGTGTATCTGCTAGTTGCTATTTATTCTTTTACTTTAGCTTGCTACACTGTAACCATACCTTTGGCTACTTTGTGGGTTCTTTTTTCTCCCAGCCTTCTCCATCCCTTTCCTTCCCTCCTTTCAACCCCTAACACTAGATAGAGGAAAGAGGGCAAAGTCATTGTTGGATTACTTCCTGCTGATTAGGGGTGACCTAAGTTCCTTGGGGCAAGTCTGATCGTCACTGTCAGGATATCTAAAACAACCAAACAACAACCCACCTCTCATGACCCTAGCATTTATACACCCTCTGGAGAGTCTCCAGAATTCCAAATGTCACACACTCACAGAAACTATCTGCAGCTAGTAAAATGTCCCCTGTTAGCACATGAGACAAATCACAGTCAGATATTGGGGACAATCTGAAGCGGTCCCATATCCCACACCTCAGATTAAAATAGAAGCATATACTTTTTGTGTGGTTTTTTTTTTTTTTTAACCAAAATTCTCACTATACTATGTACTTAAGAAGTCCACTCGTTCAAAATCAAAAGCATGGCTACCATGCTTCTCTCTGGGCCCTACAGTACCAGTCTTTGGTGAAGTACAGATCAGAACAGGACAGCACAACTCTGTTTGGAGATTACATGCAAGAAATGTCTGATGTTGTAAGCAGAGATTACAAAAGGATGCGTTGCTTCAGAGAAGAGGACAAGGAGCCCTAGGGCTGGAGCAACACAGTTCACAATGAACCATAAAATCAACTCTCTGCGTTCTTAATCCCTGTCAGTGCTTAGGGGTGAGAGCTCCCCTAACCACCCTCTCTTTCCTCCCAAAGCTGCATGAAGCTCAAGCTGAAAAACCTTCCAAGGCAGCTTCTGAGATGCCCAATGCTGCCAAGCCAGTTGGTGGCATGGCACCTGGTGACATGTCCCCAGCAGTTTCCAGAGGCCCTTAAGAGGAAAGAAAACAGGTAGAAGGAACCAAGGCATCCTCCTGAAATCCGGGCACTGTGGGAAAAGGAGGCAAGAGTGTCCAGCGTTCACAGCCAGTCTATATTGGGAATCTGAGGCTAAACCTTGTCTCAAAAAAATTAGAAAATAAAATATCAATCAGTCAATGAGGTAGAGGGGCAGTACACAGAAAGCCTGGAAGACGACAACTGATTCTCTATGTCGGGAACTCATGCTTCTGGGTTCTGTTACCTCTAACATCACCTTACAGGACCAGACTGGGCTTTGGTGAAAGGCTAAGCCCACAGGAATTCAGGGTAGGGACAGATTCTCACCTTTTCCCCCAATCCCAAGTGACATGCTAAAGGTGGCCACTGGGACAGCTCAAAGGGACCTCGGGTGCCCTTCTCTTTGGCACGCCCACATTTCTCCTCCTTGAGCACCTGTCTTTACCTCTTCCCATCTCCCTTCCTTCTCTGGCGGCACCTTCCTTGGGAAAATCTGGCCTAGCTCTCTCCAGTCCCCCGTGTCTACTTCTGCCCATCCCATCCCCACTTCTCACCGGCTTTCTGGGTCAGAATCCCACCGGGCTGATAACCATTTCACATTAACTTTCGACTCAGTCAAAAATAGCTTCACAAATCTCTAGTGTAATTCCAACAACCATGCAAGGTGTCTGGCAACTTTAAAAGGGAGAGGTGGGAAAGGGGAGGCAGCTTCGCAGCCCCAGAGGTTGTTACACTGTTCCAGGTCAGGACTTAACAATGGGAATCGATCCTCTTTAAATACATCCCAGGGAGGATGGAGGAGCGATGAGTCCGAACCTTGGGGTTTGGAATACGGAGAGTGACACGTGTGGTTTCCAAGTTCTGCAATATGGTTTGGGCAGATTAGAGTTTCAGGAGTCCTGGTATGGGGGGAGCCGGGATCAGGCACACCCTCTCGGCCCCCCGCTCCTCGGCGGGGCTGGGGAAGGGTGCAGAGCAGCCGAGAGCCTGACCAAGGGTCACACAGCCCACCCGGCCACGCGCGGCAGCTCACCTCGATGAGCGAGTAGTTGATCTCCACGTCCGACTTCACGAAACCCCCGCAGCCTACCACGATATCTTCGGAGCCGATCGCCCGTCCCGCACCGCTCAGCAGCAGCAGCAGCAGCGCCGCGGCACACCGGCCCGCACGCATGGCCCGGCCTCCGCGTGCCTACCCTCCGCAACCCGCCCGGTCCCGCCCCTCACACCGCACGCAGCCGCCTCCTTCCTCCTCCTCGCTGGGCTGACAAGCCCAGGACACGCCCCGGAGCTGCTCTGCGCAGGCGCGCCGCGGCCCTGCGCCCACGCCCCCAAGAAAGACCGTCGTGACACGCGCTCCGCTGGGAATGACAGCCGCTTGCGCCTCTGGCGTCCTGGAGGACTCTTCGCAGCCTCTGGGAGGAAAACCCTAGGCAGGCTTCCACTTCAGCTTCAGTGTCAAGGCTAAGAGCTTTTTGTTGATAATGTATTCAACAAGTCCCAAGTCTCTTTGACTCACATATTTCATGCCAGATGTAATTTCAAAAAGCCCTTTTAGAAACTTGTTATTTAGTTCTTCCCAGGACACCATCCCTGTCTCTCACCAGTGCTTGACTGTATATTAAAATCTCATTTTTAGCCAGACAAGTCTAAGGCTTGCCTGAACTACAGAGCAAATTTAAAACCAACCTGGACAACTTTAGACACTGTCTGAAAATAAGATGTAAAATATTTTAAAGGCTGTGTTAATAGCTCAGTGCTTGTCGAGCAAGACCCTAAATTTGCTCCCCAGCATGGGCACATGTGTAAGTTGGGTGTGACTTATAATCATTCAGCAGGCTGAGGCAGGGGGACTTCCATGAGTCCTAAGCCTGCTTGGATTACATAGGGAGTGCTAGGGTAACCAGAGAGTAAGGGTGGGGCTGTCTTGGGTTGATGGCAGTCAGTAAAGTGTTTGTCTCACAAACATAAGAATTTGAGTTTGACCCCCAGAACCATGCCAGACTTGGTGGCCAGCAACGGCAACCTCAGCACTGGAGACTGGAGGACCGGTGGGCTCACTGTCTAGTCTAAGGGGAGATCTAAGGATCACCCTCCTTCCTGACGATGATACTCCAAGCGTCCTCTGACCTTGACATGCATGTATCACTGTGAAGGAAAACTCAGGAGGAGACTGCGTGGCTGTGAGCCAGGCCGTGTGTGCCTGTGACTGAGGCTGTGTGTGCCTGGGAGGAGTCTGCTTCGTAAGGGATTGGCTGGTTAGAATCGCAATACTTCAGAAAATCTGGAATGCTGCAGGTCCAGAGTCTAATCACCTTATCTTGGGCTAAATTCTGGCCTTCTGAAATAGCCAGCCACCCCACCCTCTGTGTTGAAACTGCTTGAATGAATGAAAGAATGAATAAAAGGAAACATGACTGGTCCTGGGTTTTGGCGCCAAATGAAGGAAAGAAAGAAAGAAGGAAAGAAAGAGGAAAGTAACGGAAACTTGACTGCTCTTAGGTGTGGGGGAGGAGAAGTTTATTTCAGATATCTGATAGAGCACAGGCAGAGGCAGAGAAACCAGGTGCAACAGCCAGGAGGCCCAAAGGTACAGCCCTGGAGAGTTCAGGATAGGGGATGGGGTATGCCAGGCAGAAAGGCTCCCTAAGAGCTATGGGCTGAGGGATGCTGAGAGAACCTGGGGGCTTTGATATGTTAAATAGGTACCTCAATCATTCGTCCCAGGTTTGAGACCTCACTCTGCTTCCATGTGGGAAGACAGAATTTGAGGTAACCTGAATCTGTATTCCGGGGCCATGGCTCAAAATGGCTCCAGAGTAAACTGTCTTTTATTCCCCAAAGCTATGGGCTTTGTGTTGACACACACACACAGAGGCACATAAAGAAATTACATCTGTGGTTTGGCTTCTTTATTATCAAGATGTATTTCTGTTGGCATGGTTTTCCATTACAAATGATGCTGTACTTGTTTTTGAGACAGTGTCTCACTAGGTAGCCCTGACTGGCTTCAAATTCACTGAGATCACCCTACCTTTGCCTCCTGAGTGCTGGGATTTAAAGGCATATACCACCTACCTGGCTAAAATATATTAATTCTTCGGCAAAACATATTAATTAAGTTCATAATTATATTTAAAAAGATATTTACATTTTATTTTGATCTCAACTCTAATTTGTATAAAAACACTTTGAGGATTTTTTTTTCCTCTTAAGCCTGAAATCCATCCAGTTAAATTTCCCTTGAATTCATTCTCTCAAATGAATTCACATACTTGAATAAATAATTTTTTTAATGCCAGGAAATAAAGCTGCTGCAGGCTAGAGCAATCAATGCCAGGAGCAGGGTGGGGGAGAGAGCTAGCTAGCACTTACAGGAAGAAGGGCCATGGCTTCTCTGTCCTTGCCACCACCTCCCACCAAAACTGACCCAAACAGAGAGGACATAGACATTCCACTGACACCAGGCTTGCCGAACACAGCTTTCAGATGAAGTTGGGAATTCTTCGAGAGCTCACTCCTGCTAAAAACTCAGAAGAAGACAGCTGAAAGAACACTGCACGTCATGCTGCAGGCACAGGCAACCCCAAAAGATGGGGCAAAGCCAGACTGGAGAACCCATCCCGCCTGGGCCCTGCGGGGAGGTGGGGACAAGACCAGAGAAGTGACAGGGTAGGGACAGGGTAAAGGTCTGCCTTCCTCCCTCACTGGAGCGGAGCACTTGGATTGGCCTCTCTGGGGACAGTTTTTCTTCTCTACCTTGGAAGGAGTACAAACTCGTTACACAAAGAGTAAAGTGGAAAGGAAAATGGGGTTCCCTGTGACCTTGACTTTAGTACAACTCTCATTGTGTATCTATGCAAACAGGGTACTACAGCACAGAGTCACTTGTCTGCCAGCCTGCCTGCCTGTCTGTCTGTCCATTTGTCTGTCTGTCTGTATTGCATTGCTCGGGCACAACCCATGCTACCCTTAGCCACACTCCTTGCTTTAAGACTTCTGCTGCGACGGAAAAGAAAATGACCTTCTTCTCCACTCCCCTCACACCCTGTTGGTGCTGTAATCTATTTCATAGCACCGAGAGGCCATGTCCATAGTATTGGTTTTTGTGGGAGCATCTTAAGCTGCTCCTCAGTAACTCATGGACTGAGTGGTGATAGCAATGCTAATAACTAACTTACCGAGCCATCCATCGTGTGACTCACACTGCTTAAAACCACTCCAAGGGTCGTTTTGTTTTTCATCATTGGTACGTGGGTGGGGGTGCATGCACGTGAGTGTGGAGGCCCAGGAGAGGGTGTTGAATGCCCTGGAACTGTCATGCAGATGCTTGTGAGCAGCTGGAAGAGAGTCATGGCAACCCAACCCCAGTCCTTTGCAAAAGCAGTGGGAGTTTTGAGCACCTGAGTCACCTCTCCAGCTCATGCTAAGGTCTTTATTAAGATGGTTCTTAATAAAGCACACAGAAGACTGAGGCAGCAGGGGCTTGAGTTTTAGGCTAGCCTGGTCTTCATAGTGAGACTCTTTCTCAAAAACTAATAGATAAATAGAAGGACAAATACACACATAAATAAATATGTTTCAAAGTAAGGCACTTCTCACTCTTCCCAGTGCCTGCATTTAGACAAAGTTTGTCGTTTGTCCCGAGTTGCTGGAGGCTTAAGTTACTAAGTCTCCTGGTTCTTTCCACAGGATACTTTCCTGCGCTTGCTAGGTCCAAAGCATGCAGAGAGGAAGCATGGAGGTGTCCCTGCAGTTTTCGGGGATTCCAGAATCACCTCCCCAAGCACCCGCTCCACCTCTGTGTGCAGCTGGACCTTGCCCTGGAGCCTCTGCTTTCCAACTCCAATCCCAGTCAGACTTGCTTGGTCCCGCCTCTTCCTCAGCTTGGAGCTGGGCTCTGAAGGCTGCTCTGTGACAGACGAACCCAGACTGATGAACGGAGGGCACTCAATGGCCACACCTGGAGAGCCCTGCACTGGCCTCAGGGTGAGTCCAATCTGCCCCATTCCTTTCTCTGGTCCGGAGCTGCTGGGAAAAGCGGTAGCCGACTTCAAATTCTTGACCTCAGGAAGCAATAAGGCCAGTGAGCAGCCCGGTGACAGATCAAACCCCTTTCACCAAACCCGGGCCCTTGCAGAGCCCCTGCCAGCCACTGGGGACTTTGTTATTTGCATAAAGCTAGTGGACCGGGCCTCAAACCTTCCCATTTTTACATTTCTTCTGTCCCTACCTTACATTATTCTATGGCCTGGAGTCCAGCAGGTCAGGGCCAGATTAGCAGTAAAGAGATGGTGTTCACAGACAGCCGGTTCTGTGCTTAGCACTGCACTCGAGTGTAACTGTTTAGGTGACTTCAGGCAGCACGCAGGGGGAGATTCTGTTATTCCTCCTTAACAGAGAAGGGCACAGAATTGACTCTGTCACTTCCTGCTTGTGTGGGTGCAAATGGGGCAGTTCCCTTTTGGTACCTCAGTCTACTGGTCTATGAAATGGGGACAGTAGCACCAGAGTTCTTACAAGGAGTAACAGCCAAGCCAGATGTGGTGTCACTCATCTGAAACTAAGGCCAGAGAATCACAAGTTCAAAGTCAGCCCCAGGCCCACTGCTTCCCAGCTGAGCAGCATTAGGCAAGTTCCTTACCTTCTCTGGGCCTCTACTTCCCCATAAGCTAAGTCAGGATAACTTCATCTGCCTTATGGAGTTGGTGTTAGACTGAAAAGCATTGGGAATTAAAAGACACTAGGGCTTGGAATATTTTCATGCAGTCTGTCCCCATGGACAGGTAAGATTTAGGACTCAGGTGGCTAACATCCTAAAAGTGTCCCGATGTTCTTTTCAGGTCTGGAACCAGACAGAGCAGGAACCTGTGGCCTATCACTTTCTCAGCCTGTGCTTCCTGCGAGCTGCTGGGAGCTGGGTGCCCCCCTTGTACCTCTGGGTCCTCGGTCCCATCTACGTTTTCTACATCCATCGCCATGGCCTGTGCTACCTCCGGATGTCCCTCCTCTTCAAAATTAAGATGGTAACCATGGGGAGCCTGAACCAGGGAGTGGGGAGGGTAGCAGGGTCGGGGGCAGACTAGAACCTGGCAGAGACCCCAGGCCTTCCATCAGCAAGAGGCAAGAAGGGAAGGGTTAACCAAGCAGATCAATAGTGAAAAGGGGACAGAGATAAACCCATGGGTCAAAGTTCTCACAAACAGATTTTGTGATTGTGCAAATCCACACTCACTCTCACACACAAAGAAACACATAACTACAAGTGGCCTGGCATTTCTCATTTGCTGTGGGAACTTTGGGGGTACAAATGGTAACTTTAGAGCCACACGAGAACGGTGGGTGGGTTTTTTGGGGTTTGTGCCGTTTGTTTGTAAGTTTAGCAGGTATTTTGTTTGTGTGTTTTGGCTTTTTTTTTTTTTTTTTGACAAGGTCTCATGTGGCCCAGGCTGGCTTCTAACTCACTCTGTAGCTAAGGCTGGCCTTGAGCTTCTGGTCCTCCTGCCTCCTCTTCCAGTTTCTGGGATTACAGGCATGACCACAGTATTCTGCTCCTTATCGTCTTACTCCATTTTATACTGGGGGTAGATACCAGAGCCTACACTGCAGACGCTCACCGCTGAGCCACACTTCCAACCAGTCCCATGCGAGTTTTCATGTCTTCTGCCTGATAGTCCCACCGGACATTTTCAAAGTTGTTCTACACTTGTTTTACCGTTTTGATAAACACTGACATCACAAGCCCAGCCTTCCCATGCCTCCATCGAATCCCCCACTGAACCATCCCACAGCCCTGCCCTCTCCTGGACCTACGACTAATAGAGACTACAGCTGACCCTGCTCATGAGCGTGCAGTGCCCATAACCATTACCACAGGAAAATAGGCAGAAGTAGAGTTTACTAGATAAGCTGTAGTCCAGCCATAGCGGAGAGTCAGGAATCTTAGAGGCAGCTTCCCTTGGGGGAGGCCTGCAGAGACAATCAGACCAAACTGTAG
This sequence comes from Rhabdomys pumilio, assembly GCA_030674055.1. Lineage (NCBI taxonomy): Eukaryota > Metazoa > Chordata > Mammalia > Rodentia > Muridae > Rhabdomys > Rhabdomys pumilio. The sequence goes on along the minus strand of JANHMN010000003.1, from coordinate 43,228,038 downwards.
TATCTCGGAGCTGGTGGTTGGCAACATCTTGTCCTTGAGATTGTGATGGTCCTGCCTTGAGTGACAACGGCTCAATATTTCCACCCACCCCAAACTGGCATCTACACTTCACCCTCCAACACATGGGGCCATGTCAAACCATAGACATTGGGGTGAATGTCCCATCTTAAGTGGCTTCGTCAAGCTGAGCAGAGGTGATGTGGCCCTGGCTATTGTTGGTCATGAGACAATGGACAGATAGATGTTCATGAGAGGGACAGAGCTGAGGATGGCCCATTCTGAGGGACAAGGTGGTGAAGGCTCCTCGGGGAGGGCTTGGAGACTCTAAAGCACTTCCTGTAGGTGGTGTTGTGGATCTCATGGGTGCAATCGCCTGTCATGTGTTTTGGTGGGATATTAAGACTGATTAGGGTGAGGGTGTGAGTCTGTCAGTGTAAGCAACAACAAGCAGTTTATTGGCAACAGGTCATCTGGAAGATTTGTTCAGTTTGATCCAGTATAAAAGTCGGAGTTGGGCAGTGGTAGCACACACCTTTAATCCCAGCACTCAGGAGGCAGAGGCAGGCAGATCTCTGTGAGTTCAAGGCCAAGCCTGGTCTACAGAGTGAGTTCCAAGACAGCCAAGGCTACACAGAGAAACCCTGTCTTGGAAAACAAAATAAAACAAAAAAATGAAGAAGGAGGAGGAGGAGGAGGAGGAGGAGGAAGAGGAGGAAGGGAAGGAGAAGGAGAAGGAAGGGGAAGGGGAATGG
>JANHMN010000003.1:43179538-43227186 GCA_030674055.1 Rhabdomys pumilio | reverse complement strand
GGAAGGGGAAGGGGAAGGGGAAGGGGAAGGGGAAGGGGAAGGGGAAGGGGAAGGGGAAGGGGAAGGGGAAGGGGAAGGGGAAGGGGAAGGGGAAGGGGAAGGGGAAGGGGAAAAAGCAGAGGAAGCAGAAGCACAAGAACGACAACTTGGCACTTCAGGATCCAGTCCAGAAAGGATAGGCTAATATCTTTGTTATACAACTTTTTCTTGAAACGGGTTCTTTTTCTCACTCTGTAGTCCTAGCTGATCTAGAACTTGCTGTGTGGATCAATCTGGCCTCGAACTCACAGAGATCCACCCACCTCTACCTCCCCAGTGCTTAGATCAAGAGCATACACCACCAAACCCGGCGTGTACAATATATGAAGTCAGATCTGTTGCATTTGGAAAAGCAAACTTGATTGGCCTTTGGAAGACTGAAAATAGAAAGCAGTGTTTGAAACCTGCTAGAGGAACGAGAGGCTGACATGCCGGCACTCACCTAAGAGTAGGGGAAAGAATGCAGTTGTGGGCTTCCCTGCTGGTCAGGGAAGGCAACCAGGAGGCAGGAGCCCGATGTGTCTTGGGACAGAAGACTTACTTCATGTGGACCCCTGTAAGTCTGGAGAGAATCAGGGCAGATTCAGATCTGCTAACTGTGTGTCTGGTACTCTGACATCCTGGGAGTCCTCTCGGGTCTCAGGCTCATAGAAGGAGTTAAAAGATGGGGTTTAGGTTTTGTTGCTCTTTGTTTTGGCTTTGGGTTTTTGTTTGTTTGTTTGTTTGTTCATTTGGTTTTTGGTTTTTCCAACACAGGTTCTCACAGTGTAGCTCTGGCTGTCCTGGCACTCGCTCTGTAGACCAGGCTGGCTTCTAACTCAGTCTGTCTTTAGCTTCCCAAGTGCTGGGGTTAAAGGCATGTGCCACCACTGCCTGGCTCTTTTTTAAAATTACATTTTAAAAATTTATTGTGTGTGCTTGTGCGTGTGGACTCCCAAAGCAGGAGTCACTTTCAGGAGTCTGTCCTTCCCTTCCTGGGTCCTGGGCTCAAACTCAATTCATTAGGCTTGGCTGAGCCACCTCACTGGCCCAAGGGATATGTTTAAAAGTCTGGGGTGAAGTATGGGCTGTTTAGGTCAAGCCTGGAAATACATAGAACAGATCCAGCGGGAATGGAAGAATTATTTTTTAGCTTAGATTTTTTTTCAGTAATAGAATACACCCTAAACAGAGGACCCTAGATTTTTATTTATTCAGAGCCAAGCAGATTTGTTTTGACTAAAGATCAGAACATCCCAGGAAGATCTCCATGGCAGTTTAAGAAAGGATTTGTTTGATAAGACACTTGGGCAGAGGCAGGAGAATCATTTCAAGTTTGAGACCAACCTGGTCTACCTAGCAGGTTCTAGGATGATTAGGTTTACATAATGAGACCTCTCTCCAATTCAAAAGGGAGGGCAGGCAGGATGCCTCATGGGTAAAGGCACTTGTCACCAAGCCTGACTATCTGAGTTCAAGCCTCAGAGCTCACACAGGAGGAGGAGAGAAATGACTCTCCCCATAGGTTGCCCTCTGACCTCCACACATCTGCTGTGGCATGTGGCACCTACACACACACACACACACACACACACACACACACACACACACACGCACGCACGCACGCACGCACGCACACGCACACACACAAATAAGTATGATAAAAGTGTTAATGCTTTCTGTTTCCCCCTTTAGTGACTTTAAAACAGAAGCTGTGTATCATAGACCCATAGATTTACTTCTCTGAAGTTGGCTGGCCTACAAGATCTCTTTGGCCTTGTAATAGTATAAACCCTTTTATGTTGAAGTTGAAGTGTGAGTCCTCATTTGGCTTGTCATTCCAGCATGGCCTCAAGCATCTCATCTGGAAGGCTTTTTGAAAAAATAGGGCGAAGTGGAAACTTAAGGGTTCTTTGAAAAGTCAGCTGGATGGTGTTTTTCTGGGGCAAACAGGTGAAGGAATATTTAGCTGAAGTGGACACAGGTGAAAGACTAAGGCAGGCTTGTGAAGGAATGTTTGACTGAAGCAGACACAGGAGAGAGGATGTTCTGCTAAAGCGAGCACGTGAAAAACACGTGATGGAGGGTTCTTTGCTAAGAACACACACGAATTGGTCCACCTTACATTACATAGTTGAGCTGCATTTGTCGGGACCCCATAGAGAGAAACACACCAAAAACCTTCTGGTGGTGTGCTGCAGTTTCTTGCTGCTTCTGCAGACTCAGGCTGATTGGCAGAGTGATGTCAGCTGAGACAGACACATACGCTGACCCATAGAGGACACGTGATGTTTGGGGGGTTATAAATAGGACTTGACAGACAGTGGTGGAGGCTGAGTTTGCCTTGCTTATAGAGCTGGCTGTACAACACCTGTCCCGCTCTTCTCTGAGATGGGCACAGCCGAGAACTTCTCCTGGCATCCTTCCTGGTCCCTCCTGCCGACTTGTGCCAAGGCTGAGGACTGGCTGTCTCTGACAGGTCATGTCACCAGTGCTGACTCATGTTTGCTGTCCCGACTCTCTCTGACTGGTATATCTAGCTGGTATATCAGTGAAATGTTTGTGAGTAGGGTAGATTGAGCTGCCACTGCTAACCTACGAACTGAACTGCCAGTTTCCAGACAACACAGACAAGAGTTACTTCAAAGAACGTTTCGAAACAGGCCCACTTCCCCACCCCATATCCTGTCTTTTCCACTGCCTCTAGTGGGTGGTGGGCTAAAAGGGAGGTTAAAGTGTTTAAAGAACCATTAAAAATAGGATTGGAAAAAAAATAAAGTTACAATAGGGATTTGTCTCCCTGGGACTCATGTACTTAATAAGACCCTGGACCTGAAGCCCAAACCCTTGGGTGGCTCTTTTAAAACCCTTGAGAGTACCAGATCCCTAGCTAAACTGGATTTGGATAGGAATTCTGGTCAGGATCTGGAGGAATTGTTTTATATCATTATGTCATTAATGATGGGGCCACATATTAACCCTTTAACGTTTGCTGTTAAGGTCATGTCACCTGTGGATGGAACATAGTTCTGCTCACCATGTGCCTTCCCTTAGACATGCAGGGGACATCTCTCCTCTAATCATTTGCCTCTTGGCAGAGTTTTCCCTGGTTTAAGCCCAACCTCTTGCATCTGTGGCCTGGTTGCTCAGGAGGAGAAAGTGGCTCCCAGAGTTCCTGGGCCTTGTCAGAGGAGGGATTTCCATCCCTGTGTCCTAGCTGGCCTTGCGTTGGTCCTTCCTGCCTGTCTTGATCCTCATTGGCTCTGGTCTCTAAACTCTGGCTTATGACCCCTCAGGAGAGTTTTCCCAGGACTGTTGAGGAAGCAATGGGTTTTATTTTTAACTTTTGTTTAATATTTAGGCAATGTGGACACCAAAACAAGCAGCTTTCTAATAAACTTTTTTTGTTTCTTTGTTTCAGGGGTTTTTTTTGTTTTTTTTTGTTTGTTTGTTTGTTTTGTTTTGTTTTGTTTTGTTTTCCAAGACAGGGTTTCTCTGTGTAGCCCTGGCTGTCCTGGAACTCACTCTGTAGACCAGGCTGGCCTCGAACTCAGAAATCCACCTGCCTCTGCCTCCCAAGTGCTGGGATTAAAGGCGTGTGCCACCACCGCCCGGCTCTAATAAGCTTTTATAAGACAATTTTTTTCAAGTAGTTAAAAGCCAGGTAAGAAAGTTCCTACAAAACGTGAGATTCTCGAGCAAACATTTGTTCTTTAAGTTTGTTTTCTGTAAGGTCACCAAGAGCAGTTCGGTTCTGAAGAGCCCCTCTCAGCTCTGCCAAGCGGTGTGTTTCAGCTGTGTGTCCGTGTCCTGGAACTTGACAGTGTGTTTCGCCATCATCCTCCCTCCATCTTGAAGGATCACCCTTGTGACTCACCCTGCCCTTCTGCAGGATACTTGAGCTGTTCGGTTTGTCCTTAGCTTTCACTTTTTATTTTGGAAGCAACAGATCATTTTTACCTCAGGGGAAAAAAAATCTAATTTTATCACACACAAGGCTTCCTGATACAAAGCTAATGTTCATTCTTTAACCTTCCTTACCCAAAACATATCCTCACACTTAGACTCTTTCACACATCTCCTTCTCTTCTGCCTATTGGCTTTCTTTTTTATTGCTTTATTCCTCTTGTTAATATCATAATAAGAGCATCTTAAAACATTTACTAACTTACTAAAAGGAGGTTGAATCTAAATTACATTTGTGACATAACATAACAAATTGCGATTACCTATTTATACTTTTTGTTTTGTTGGGTTTTGTTTGTTTGTTTGTTTGTTTGTTGAGACAGGTGTGTAGCTCATGTAGCCCAGGCTGGCCTGGAAGTTGCTAGGTAGCTCAGGCTGACATTCAACTTCCGATCTGTCTGCCTCCACCTCTCCAGCGCTGATATTGCAGTCAAACCACCCCTAACTCCCAGCCCCGACACCCCACCCCTGCCATTTCCACAGTGCTAAACTCTAAGGTTCTTGCTTGTTGTGGGTCTCAGGAGGACTTCATTGTTGCTTAAATGTTTTTAAAGGCTTTCTTTTTAAGCCAGATAGTGGTGGCATACGCTTTTAATCCCAGCACTTGAGAGGCAGAGGCAGGTGGATCTGTGAGTTCAAGGCCAGTTTAATGTCTTCTCTGTGGAGTCTGAGCGTAAAATTTGCTGTTAAGCACGCAGCACAGTGGGGGGTTGGGAGGAACAGAAGATGACTGTCCTGTGACGGGTGCTTCTATGAGCTGTCCTCTGTGGTAAACGAACCATTCTGCTCACCCATAGAAGAACTGGGGCACCTCTCTGTAGTGACACCCCTCCTACACAGGGCCATCAACACATGGCCAAACTATCTACAGTCATCAGGCTGATCTACAGCCCAGGGCCAAATTATCCAGATGAGCAGTCTGGGTTCACATCAGGAAAGGAGAGCTTCCACTTACTGAATGGGAGGGAGGCAGAAGATCTAGCAGGGACCGTCTCAGGATGGAACGGGACAGCAAGCCTTAAGAGTACTCCCACAGGGTGTGCAGATTAGCCTAGGAGGAGCTGCTGCCACCAGCCAGACCACATCACGTCACGCTGGGAGTCAAGAACTGGAAGATAGCCAGGTGTGGGCAGTGGTGGCGCACACCTTTAATCCTAGCACTTGGGAAGCAGAAGCAGCGGATCTCTGAGTTCGAGGCCAGCCTGGTCTACAAGATGAAGTTCCAGGACAGCCAGGGCTACATAGAGAACCCCTGTGTCAAAAACAAACAAACAATAACAAACAAACAAACAAAACAAGAACTGGAAGATAAGAAAGAGAAGTGTGCCTGGAAGCCTGGCCAGGAATAGGAAAACTTGGGCTCAGTCACTTTATTCTGTCTCCTCTCCGCTCTGAAGAGCAGCAGTAGCTAAGAGGACAGGGAGGAGAGAGACGGGTTCTCACAATACCTGTGGGTTTATCAAGTCCAGTTACTGCTGCCCACCCACCACGACATACACGGAATCAGAAGAGGTGACCTCTGGAAGGAGGGGGAGTGACCACAACCCTCTCAGATTCCAGCTGGCCATCCTCCTTTTCCTGCCCTTTCAGTTTCTATCAAAGTGTAGCCTTGACCAGGGTCCATCCATTGCACGCAGGAAATAAGGTTCTTCACTGGGTAAGGTGGGGGGTGGCAGAAGGAACTTCTCAGTTTGTACCATGATGGTTGGTAGTGGTGTGGAATTGCAGCCTGCAGACCTTCAGTCTCACTGGAAAACTGACCTAGCCAGAGACCTTTAGTTGCTGGTGGGTTGGTCAGCTGAATGCCACAAATATGCCCAAAAAGAAGCCAAGTCAAGAGAGGAGAAAGATCCCCATATAGGTCACCAAAATAACATGCCAGGGGAGACAGTACAAATCTGGGTGCTGAAAGAATTCACCAAAAAGACCGAAGCAGAGAGCTAATAGCTGCACTATGGCACAGCTGTAGCTGGCTAGCCCAGGGAAGTATCCACAGAGAGCGTGCTTTAATCAGTTACTGTCTACTGGGGCAGTCAGGTGGGTTTCGATATCACCTTCCCAAGAGCAATTGAAACAGAGGCTTGTGTTTAGTAACAACCTGGCATTTAGGCAGTGTGAATCTCCTGCCTCAAGGCAGAAACGACCCAGCAGGACCATTCATCCTACAGGGACATCCATGGGAAACTTCTTCACCTAGGTAGAATCCCTCACCTCACACCCTAACTCACCCCAACACACACACTTCCAGCTTCCCTGTGGCCTGGGAAACACTGGATCAGCTCAAGCTACTGAAGAGTGTTTTGACGTGAGAGTTGAAGGTCAGGATGGGTCTCAGTGCCTCCCAAGCCGGGATGACAACACATCGGTGATGTCACTGACAGAGCCCCCAATCAGGCAAATGAGGCCTTCACTTTTGCTTTCCCTCCAGGTCCTTGGCTTTGCCCTCATCCTTCTGTACACCTTCAACGTGGCCATGCCTCTGTGGAGGATCCACCAGGGCTTGTCCCAGGCCCCAGAGCGTCTCATTCACCCTACTGTGTGGCTCACCACCATGGTAACCGCTGCCTATTCAGGAGCCTGGCTTGCTCCCAGGAGGAGCTGCTTTTCCCAGCGGTGTGGGAATGTGAGGGAGGTGGGAACCTGCCCTTCTGCCCTCCACCTTTTCTTGTCTAGAGCTTTGCCACCTTCCTGATCCACATGGAGAGAAAGAAGGGAGTCCGGGCATCCGGGGTGTTGTTCGGGTACTGGCTGCTCTGCTGTCTCTTGCCAGTAATCAATACTGTCCAGCAGGCCTCTGCAGGGGTGAGTGAAACCTGGAGAAACGTATATGGCAGTGTCAGATCTTTTTCCACACATAACACCCTCCCGCATAAGTACTGCCAGTCCCATGTACCTGATTTTGTTTTAAACTGATACTTGATTATTATACCCATTTGTCAGATGCAGTAGGCTTAGTGTGTGCTATGTGCGTATGTGGGTGTGCATGGCTGTGTGCAGAGGCCAGGGGAGGATGTGCTGTGTCTAGATCTGCCACCCTCTGCCTTATTCTCTTGAGTCAGTGTCCCTCAGTGACCCTGGAGCTACACTGGCAGCCAGCCATCTGAACTTATCCTGTCTCTCCACTCCACAGGACTGGAGCCACACCCACATTTTCTGTGGTTGCTGGGATTTGAACTTGCAGGCTCATGCTTTTTCAGCAAGCACTGCTGAGCCGTCTCCCAGCCCCCGCAGTGTGATATTTTCATGTGTGGGCAAACTGAATAATGATCAAATAAGGGCAGTCAGCCTCTCCATCCCCTGGGCAGTGCTAACTCCTTTGTGGTTTAGAACATTCCAAATCCTTTCTCCCAGCTCTTTTGAAATAGTCAATCCAATACTGTAATTTTTTTTCAAGACAGTGTCTCATATAGCCCAGGCTAGCCTCAAATTCAGTCTGTAGAGGAGGGTGATATTGAACTTCTGATCTTCCTGTCTCACCCTCCCGCTTGCTGAGATTAGAAGTACCACTATGCGTGGCATTCTATTATTGTTAATGACAAGTCACCCTCCTGTATGACAGGACCCCAGGACAATGTTCTTTTTACACAGGTGGTTGAACAGTGCCTCCTTGCCCTTCCTGCCTGTATCCCCTCTTCATTTTCCAGTAAGACCCCTTCCACCTTCTGCTTCTAGAAGGCACTTTCTCTAGAGTCCACCTGCGAGTGAGGTCATGTTACAGCTATCTTTCTGTGCCTGGCTTATGCCACACAACGTAAGGACCAGCATCCACATTGTCAAATGTACATAGGTCAGCAACACAAATTTCCATGATCTTACATCCCCATATGGACACACATTCTGATGAACACATCAGAGTGTTTCATTCATGTATCATGAGACACAGAAGAACAGACACTTGCACATATCCGTATATGCATCCTATACACACCACACACACATATGCACCACACACATACACACCACACACACATACACACCACACACACATCACACCACACACAACCTACACACACATCACACACATACACACACACACACACACACACACATCCTATACACACGCACACATCATACATATACATCCTACACACAGATATGCAGACACCGACACATTGCACACTTGCACAGGACACTCCACAGGTACATGTACACTTACCTTACATACTTACACACGGTACACTTCTCTCTTCTTCACACTGCCATCCTCCCGCATGTCCCCATGCCTCTGTATTTATTTCAAACACCTGTAATAATCGGTCTGATGACTAGAAAGCCTTCCTCCCCACCTCCTCCCTTCCGTGCTTTACTCGCTCCTTCCTTCCAATAGAAACAGTGGTCAGAATGGCACTGTGGGGGAGGAGGGCCATCGGAGGATGAGGAGCCAGTTGTACTGTCCGAAAACCAAGGACAACAGAGCCAGAACACAAGCTGGATGGGTTCACACCTGAACTTCCTACATGCAGGAGGAGCATCACAAATCCAGGCTAGCCCAGACTACAGTGTGAGACCAATCTCAAAAACAAAAGCCCGGTGGAGATTAGGGCAGGTTGGACCTTGTGAGATGGCAGAGAAACCTAGTGCAGAGTAGGTATTAAATTAAATCACCGAAGGGGAAGAGAATGGGAGGTCAGGGCTTGTCTTAGCCACTGTTCTATTGCTGTGAAGAGACCAAGGAAACTCTTATAAAAGAAAGCACCGCATTGTAGGCTGGCTTACAGTTTCAGAGTCTTAGTCCATTATCACCACGGTAGGGAGCGTGGAACAGGCAGACATGGTGCTGAAGAAGGAGCTGAAAGTCCATCCTGATCCATGGGCAGACAGACAGACAGACCCTGGGCTTGGCAGGGGCTTTTGAAACCTCAAAGCCCACCCCAAGAGACAAACTTCCTCCCATAAGACCACGCCTTTGAATCCTTTGAAATAGTGCCGTTCCCTGGTGACTAAGCATTCAAATATGTGAGCTCATGGAGTTCACTCTGGTTCAAACCACCACAGGAAAGGAGAAAGGAAGATTGTCCCAGGGACTGTGACTCACTGGGACAGTCTGGAATATGACATCTTGTGAGCCAGGAGAACCAGGAATGCTAGGACCAGGCTTTTACGCACCAGGGTTTGGTCTCCATCTAGAAACTGCTCCAGGCCTCAGGAACTATGTCCAGCCTCAGTCCAGACCTCTGGAACCCCTTCACTTTCTGACCTCCGACTTTCTCTTGGCTGAGTGGGGCTTCTCTGTCTCCCACAGAGCTTCCACCACGAGCCCCTCCACCACCTGGCCACCTATCTGTGCTTGACCCTGGTGGTGGCAGAGCTGGTGCTGTCCTGTCTGGTGGACCAGCCACCCTTCTTCTCCGAAGACTCCCAGCCATTGGTAAGTCAGTCATGGTGTCCTTTATCCCCAGACCCTTCTGATGTCAACAATAGCATTTGACCAAAGGGAGTTGGCCTAGGACACAAGTCATGCTGTCCTGCTGTTATTCATTCAGCTGTTTAACAAAATCTGAACCCGCACAGCCCAGCATGGGGGCATCTGTAATCTCAGCACTGGGAAGGCAGGAGGACTGCAGAGTCACTGAATATTACCACCATTCTTATGACTGGTGGATTGGCTACTATCTCATCACTGTGACAAAGTATCTGAAGGCAGGACTTATCTTGGCTCACACTTGGAGAGATTGTCAGTCCATCAGGATATGGTAGCAGCTCAGTTGGGGGGCGGGAATGGTGGATTCGTGTGGATGGAATTCCTTACACTAATGGGGGACAAACAGGAAGTTCTAGACCTCAATGCTCTCTCCTTCTAACACACACACACACACACACACTATTACACACACTCCATCACTGGGCCCCATTAGCTCATATTCACAACATGGTCCTTGCTTTGAGTTTTGTTGTTGTTTTTAAGGTAGGCTCTCATATTGAAGCCCAGAGTGACCTGGTATTCACTAGTTAAGTCCAGGCTAGCCTTGAGCCCACAGTAATCTTCTTGCCTCCAGAGAGCTGGGGCACCCACATCCATGGCTGTTTGAGAACTTCTTGGTCTCAGTCAAGAGCTGGCTATTCTTCTGAGTAACTCTTGTTCTTACTTATTGGCACCATCAGCCCTTCAGCCCTTTCAGTCTCACTACGTATCCTGGGCTGGCCTGGAACTTAACACGTAGACCAGGTTGACCTTGAGCTCACAGGGATCTGCCTGCCCCACTACTGGGATCATAGATACGAATCACCAGGCCTGGCCTTCTGACCCTTTTGCCTTGACTACCAGGAAGCTCTCTGCTCACTGATGTCTCTTTCTCTCTGGTAAGGAGACATCAAGCTTTATCATTCTTTTAGCACTAAACTCATGTTCACTCTCTCTGGTTCTCCATCCTTGGCCTGTGAGACCAAGACCAGCCTGTCTTTTTTTTTTTTTTCTGAGATGGGGCCTTGCCATATATCCCAGGGTGGCCTTAAGTTCTCTTCCTGCCTCAGCTTCAGTACTGAGACAACAGGTGGACACCATCACATCTGGCTCCTCCTGGCCTTTTTTCTTTTCCAGAATCCCTGTCCAGAGGCCGAGGCCTCCTTTCCCTCCAAGGCCATGTTCTGGTGGGCCTCTGGGTGAGTGAGTTGTCAGCCCCATTCATCTCCACAGAATTCCCTCCTGGCTTTACCCACACCTCCTTTGCCCAGCTCGGAGCTGCTTTCTAGAAGAACCCTCTCAATACGTCCTCCCAATTTACTCCTCAGAGAAAGATGTGACCTTGAACTCTGGCTCTGCCTCTTAGTGGGCTTGTAAGGCACACCAGAGCCTCAGTCTTGCCCTCTGTAAAATGGGGACAATTCTGCCTCTATCAAATAGAATGTACTCAGTGTGTACATAGCAGGTGCTGAATAAAATCACATCTATTATGCAGCTTCAGTTACTTAGCATGTTAAATAAACATCTACTGCATGCTAAGCCCCAGGAGTGAGATTTAAGAGGCCAAGTCTCTATCCCCTATGGGATCCCAGGTTGAAGGAGAGAGCAAGCATCTTCATAGTGTTGGTCTCCCAGGCATTAACACTACAGTCACCCATCAGGACCCTGCCTGCTCTGGCACAGTCAGACCTCAGGCAAATCAGACCACTTTGATTTGAGAGAAGGACAGCAGTAAGGCACCTGGTGCAGGGCAGGACACCTGGTGGCTATTAATCAGATGAAGGGCACAGTGCTCTGGACCCACATGGGGTTCTACAAAAAAAGGATTTCCCAAATAGCTCTACTGGGGGCCTCAACCCTTCTCCCAAACTCAGCCACCAATCAGCTAACGCTGTCTGTTTTGTGACCCCCTGGGATGTCACCCAGACTGTCACAGAACCCCCAGGCAATTAACCATTTGCAGATCAGCCTATTGCTTGCTTGCCCTCATCTGCTGCCTCTCGGGGACACTTGGCAGGACCTAAAGAGACAACCAGCACCGAACAAGAGCTTCCCCTTCGAGTTGTTGGAAAGATCAAAGATCTGAAACAACTTTGGACCCTGAACTTCTGACTCCAGAGAGGGTCTGTTTCCCTCGTGTACTAGTTGGCCCTGAAGCATCCGGTCGTTTTTATTTCCCATGTCTTTAAAAGGGGATCTTTAAAAATAGCTGAGTTCCCCAGGGGAGGCTACCGCCTTCAGGGCCCAGCAGAGGTGTCTTCCCAGGGGTCACACAGCTACCTGCAGGGATCAAGATGGCGTGTGGGAACCACAGGAGGAGCTAGCTCTGGTGACCCCTCTTTCACAGGCTGCTATGGAAGGGCTACAGGAAACTTCTGGGGCCAAAAGACCTCTGGTCGCTTGGGAGAGAAAACTCTTCAGAAGAACTCGTTTCCCAGCTGGAAAGAGAATGGAGGAGGAGCTGCAGTGTGCTGCCAGGGTGAGTGGGAGGTGAGCTGGAGCTCCAGCCGGAGCCTGGCAAAGAGCACTCACCATCACTTGGCTTCTAGAGCATCCGTCAGCTGGCTTCTAGAGCACTCAGCAGCAGCAAGCTTCTAGTACCGCCTGGCCTTGCTTTTGCTCCCCCAGAATGTGCCCACTCTGTGAGGTTTTTCCCACCAAGCATCAACTGATCACTGAACTCAGGGTACACTTCTTCCCAGAGTGCTTTGCGTGATCCAAACAGAGATTCTAATGGGGGTTCTCTTCAACACCCTAAAAGGAGGGATCATGAAAGAGAGGCCCCAAGCAATGCCCATCTGAGACCCACAGACCCTGCAATGCTCACCTGGCATCCAGGGCCCCTACGTCACCCCCTCACCCTACCAGTGCTCTGAGTTCAAGGTCAACCAGGGCTTCAGAGTGACCTTGTCTCCAAACAACAATAATAAGTGACTAGAATTTGTTGGTCTGCTACAGCTTGAGTATAACTCAGGCCCCATGCCCATGTTCCCTCTCTACCAGGCACAAAAGGCACAGTGGTGTGAGGACCCCCGAGACAGAGGCCTTCCTGCAGCCAGAGAGGAACCAGCGGGGCCCACTCCTCAGGGCCATCTGGCGTGTGTTCCGGTCCACCTTCCTGCTGGGGACCCTCAGCCTGGTCATTAGCGATGCCTTCAGATTTGCTGTTCCCAAGCTCCTCAGGTAGGTCCTGGCTCCAGCTGAGGTGCCTCAAGGACACCTGGGAGGAAGAATTCTGCCTCTGTGTGTACATCTGGGACTCAGAACCCCAGAGCATGGGCAATAAGTCTGCAGAGGTGGGGGACACATGGGGGGGGGGAGTGACTGATTCCAGGAGGGCAGAGGACTGTATCAGTTAACTTTTGCTGCTAAACAATCATCCCCAAGGTCAGAGTTTAAAGTCACAGAGTTTAAAGTTTCACTCACTCAGCTGGTCAGGATGTATGGATGGGCAGTTTGGGCTGGATCCCACTGGGTGGGCTCACTCAAGTGTTTGTGGCTCATGGCTGAGTAGGCTAGAGACGTCTGAAATGGTCTCGCCTAGGCTTTGCTCCTTGCAATTTCCACCCTCTAAGAGACTAGGGCAGGCCTGTTCAAGAACATGGCCCTGGAACACAGGACAAAGTCATACACATAGACAGACACACAGACACACACACAGAGCAAAGGCTGGTGTTGGCACAATACCACCTCCCTGTGTCTGAATAGCCAAAACTGATAGCCAATCCAGGTTCAAGAGGTATTTTGTAGAGCCAGGTCTGCCAGTCAAGAGCTGTCATTCTTACTCAAGAGGTTAAAGGAGAAAGATTGCAAGTTCCAGGCCAGCCTGGGCTACACCTGAGTTCTAGGCCAGTCTATGTCACTTACTTAAACCTTGTCTCAAAATAGAAAGTAAAGCCAGGCCTGGTATTGGGATTTGTAATGACAACACCCAAGAGCCTGGGGCAGGAGGATCACAGATTGAGACCTGAAGCACAGAATGAGTCCTATTCCCAACTAAAGCCAAACCAGGGCTTCAGTTTGGTTTGCCGGTCAGTTGGTAAAGTTGATCAAGCCTGGGTTTGATCCCCTAGCACGTACACGCCCATATCCTTAGCATTCAGTAAGTAGGATCAGAAACTCAAACTCATAGTGAGTTTGAAGCCAACCTGGTCTACATAACCCCCCCTCCCATCCCCACCCTGTTTCAAAAAGGAAAGAAAATCACATGGCAAAGAAACATGGACAGAGTAGAAGTGATTGTAGCCATTTGTCCGTTTGGTCACCGCCCCGATGACCCTGCACCCGGATGGCTTAGGTCTCACTGCAGTCTCTCTTCCTGCATCCCAGTCTGTTTCTGGAATTCATGGGTGACCGCGACTCCTCAGCGTGGACAGGCTGGCTCCTGGCTGTGCTGATGTTCTTGTCGGCCTGCCTACAGACGTTGTTTGAACAGCAGCACATGTACAGAGCCAAGGTCCTGCAGATGAGGCTGCGAACAGCCATCACTGGGCTGGTGTACAGAAAGGTGAGCGTCAGAGGCAGGAGTGGAGCATCCACCGACCACTGGTCTCCTATCCTCCTACCTCCCCGGTTAACATGCTGTCTGATCTGGCCCTGAGACCTCGCCAACCATAGCTCTTCTATCCCTCATCCCTTTGCTGACTCTTGTCCCATAGCGAGAACTCTGAATGATGTCTGTTAACTACTGCAAAGATAGTGGCTCCTTGGGCTCCATGAGAACAAACTGTTACTAGAATTATCGGGGTGGGAGCCTGGCCCTGTGCCCTAACAAGCTGGGCTTGGTACCTTCCCCAATCAGTCAATTAAACAGGCAAGAGACAGTGACTCCCCCTAAGTCCTTCTCTGGAATCCTGAGGATAAGAGGTATGCATGCATAGCTTTGCAGTTCTGGCTGGGGGTGGCCCCAACCATCTTGTCTCTGGCAAGTTGTCAGGACACTGTGAGATCTCTCCCAAAGACAAGTTCCTCTATGGCACCAGACTTCTGGTCTTTTCCTTCTTCCAGAGTGGGGCTCCTGGGGAAATGGCAGTTTCCAGGTATCCATTGTTTCTATAGCCTGTCAGTGCAAGGGAGGGACACAGGATAATCTGCATTCCCGCCAGGATCCAGGATGCATACATCCCTTGTGAGTCTCCCCAGCGGACTTCCTTTGAGCTCAAGAGGAAACACTGCCTGCCACAGCAAGGCAGCCTTTGATCCTCAGAAGAGGTCTGACTTAGCCTGACCCCCAGGGAGACACTTTCTTGATTCTTGGCATGGCTGCTATTGAAATGAACTATAAACAACTTTAAGC
The DNA here is from genome assembly GCA_030674055.1 of Rhabdomys pumilio. Classification (NCBI taxonomy): domain Eukaryota; kingdom Metazoa; phylum Chordata; class Mammalia; order Rodentia; family Muridae; genus Rhabdomys; species Rhabdomys pumilio. The sequence goes on along the minus strand of JANHMN010000003.1, from coordinate 43,212,505 downwards.
TCTGCTTCTGTCACTCAAACTCCAGCTGTGCCAACAAGTTTGGCTCCACTGAAGTTCTCAGGAGGCAGCGGGGGCGGGGAGTCCCCGTGGGTGGGGCTGCAGCAACCCTCTGTGAAGACTTGCAGAGTGGAGAGTTCTACACCGTGGATCACACAAACTCTCACACAGTACAGAGCAGGCAGGAAGAGCCAGCGTTCATCAAGCTGAGGGTCCTGTGACCTCAGCAGCAGACAGATCAGAAGCCACCAGAGAAAGGCACTGGGGGCAGAGACTCAGGAAGCTCTGTCTGGAAGAATCTAGCACCCAGACCGCCTGTGTTGTGGCTCAGGGTGCCTGAATTCCTGGCCTATAGGTCTCTTGCTCTGACTTTGACTCAGGGCAAGTTGCTTCGCTTCTCTGGGCCTCAGTTTCCTTAGCTGTAAAATGGGCACCACATTGATTCTAGAGTCACTTTTCACTTTTTAATAACTGTTACCATGCAATGTACCTACAGACCTAGTTACAGTCACCAGAGTGGTCCCAGCATCTGGGCAAGAGTTCAGCGCACTGTAGCCTGCATCTGCCCCTGACATCTGGGGAGAGGAGACTATTCTCCGCACAAACATGGGCATCCCTAGCACGGGGCAAATGAGCCCAGATCACCCCGGGTCTAGCTTTTTGTAATTTTCACTAACGTGTCCCCCCAGATCCTCATGCCCAACCCTGGGAGGTTAGCTTGGGAAAGTTTACAGGTTCACTGCATAGGTGGTAAACTGAGGCTGGGCCTACACTCAGTGCCCACTCCCATTCCTCCCTCTTCACGTTGTCCCTCCTCCTCACACCTGCCCAGGTCCTGGTCCTGTCTAGTGGTTCCAGAAAGTCCAGTGCAGCAGGGGACGTGGTCAACCTGGTGTCAGTGGACATACAGCGCCTGGTGGAGAGCGTCCTCTACCTCAACGGGCTGTGGCTGCTCTTCCTGTGGATCATAGTGTGCTTCGTCTACCTGTGGCAGGTGTGGACGGGCGACGTGGGTCTGGGCTTCCGTATCCTCCTCTTCCTCCTGGCTGTTCTGCTTCTCTTCTTTTCCTCCCTCCTCCCCTTCCTCCTCCTCTCCTTCCTGCTCCTCTTCCTCCCCTTCCTCCTCCTCTCCTTCCTGCTCCTCTTCCTCCCCTTCCTCCTCCTCTTCTTCTTGCTCCTCTTCTTCCCCTTCCTCCTCTTCTTCCTGCTCCTCTTCTTCCCCTTCCTCCTCTTCTTCCTCCTCCCCTTCCTCTTCCTCCTCCTCCTCTTCCTCCTCCTCCTCTTCCTTCTCCTCCTCTTCCTCCTCCTCTTCTTCCTCCTCCCCTTCTTCCCCTTCCTCCTCCTCTTCCCCTTCCTCCTCCTCTTTTTCCTGCTCCTCTCCCTCCCCTTTCTCCTCCTCTTCTTCCTCCTCCCCTTCCTCCCCTTCCTCCTCCTCTTCCCCTTCCTCCTCCTCTCCCTCCTTCTCTTCTTCCTCCTCCCCTTCCTCCCTTTCCTCCTCCTCTTCCTCCTCCTCTTCTTCCTGCTCCTCTTCCTCCCCTTTCTCCTCCTCTTCTTCCTGCTCCTCTTCCTCCCCTTTCTCCTCCTCTTCTTCCTGCTCCTCTTCCTCCCCTTCCTCCTCCTCTTCCTCCCTTTCCTCCTCCTCTTCCTCCTCTTACCCTTCCTCCTCCCCTTCCTCCTCTTCTTCCTGCTCCTCTTCTTCCCCTTTCTCCTCCTCCCTAAACTCAGTCTCCATCCACACAGTGCAAGTTGACCTAAAGTGAAGAGTCTTAGAGTGATCCTGGCTTAGGTTCAAGCCAAGGCTAGCCCCCTCCAGAACTTAATTCTTTCTCTCTCTCAAAATGTTAATGATAATGTGGATGGATTCACTTTGGATTTTTAGTTTGGTTCAGGTTGGGATTTGGGTTTTTTGAGGTAAGACCTTGTGTAACTCTGGCTAGCCTCAAACTCAAGAGAGAGCTGAGGCTAGCCTTGAGCTTCTATCCTAATGCCTCCACTTTCTGAGTGCCAGGATTAGAGGGGTGCACCCATCCAGATGGGATCTTCCTATTACCAGTTCTCAGTGGGTTCTCGAGGGCCTCGGTGGTGAATCCATTGTGTTTTGGAGTGACTGGTGACGCTGAAGCATGCTCACCTACAAAAGGCTGAAACATAATGCCGGGAAAGAAGTGCCACATGTGCAGAACGCACAGTACCACGGCGTCAGCCAGGACACTTCTTTCTTTTGCTTCATGGTACAAAAGCATCAGCTATTATTACTATTACAGTCACTATTTCTGTCACTATCATCATCATCATCATCACCACCATCACCACCACCATCACCATCATCATCATCATCATCATCAGCTCTGGCTGTGTATGGACTGCTGCTTGGGTTTAAATCTCGCTCTTACTGTTTACTTGCTGTTAAACTTTGCACTACTAACTCACCCTCTCTGTGCTACAGTTCCTTAGTAGAACAGAGGATAATTAGAAGCAGGCTGGCCCTACATGGTGAGACCCAGACAAGCTGGCAGAGGTTACGTGGCTTCTGTCTGATACGTGGCTTCTGTCTGATACGTGGCCTCTGTCTGGATCGCTTGGGTGCAGCGAGGCTTTGGGTTTGGATTCAGGAATGGTAAAAGTGCATTTGAGACTTGAGGGTATAACCTGAGTTTAACAAGACAATGTGGTTTGTAGGCACCTTGCTGGCATAGCCCAAAGGTCATTTTGAGCAATGTCTTTAACAGCCCTGCGTTTTGCCTGTGGCCCCGGGTGAGATGAGGCACGAATTCCCCACTGTGGCATCATGTTGGTGCTCAAAGCCTCTCAGATTCTGGAGCACTTAGCTCCCAGCTTTTGGACTAAGGCTGTGTACCTAAGGCAGCCGCTTGCTATAGCAGTGTCAGCTGCCATCTGATGTGCGAGGGCAGCCATCACCATGATCGCTGACCACCATTGAATGTTTCCTTATTTAGCTCTGTGGTGCCTTGTGTATGCCACGCGAGCAGTTTTCCACTGAACTACAGCTTTGGTCCTTAAAAAAAAAATATTTTTTATATTTATATATATTTATATATTACATTATAGAATATAGTATATTATATATTTATGCTATATTCTATGTTGTATAATATAAATATATTATATACAATGTTTATATATAAATATTTATATAATATATATTTTTACATTTCGAGGTAAGGTCTCACTAAAAAGCTGGCCTTGACCTTGCTGTACAGACAGCCTGGGGTTTGTGATTCTCCTGCCTCAGCTGCAGGAATAGTTGCGATTACTGATGTGAGCTGTCATGCCCAGCTAAAATTCTATTTGTGAACTAGATTTAAATATTTAAATATTCCAAGGTTTACACACAGTAGGCGGTCAGCAGGCATACGCAGGCATTCAAGTAGTGCCTGCGTGCAGTGCTGAAAAGCTGGCTGCTGTTATAGGAGAGACAGGGAAGGAGGATGGATGCAGGAGCACTGAGTAGGCCAAGGTTGATAGCGATCAGAGGCCACAGTATCCCCAGGTAATGCCCTGCACACTGCCTCTGCCCCGGCACCGGAGGGCCACCATGCTGCCCCAGGCTTTCTAAGATGACGGATTGTGGGTGCTGTGGCTAAATGAAACCAACCTGGAGGGTGACCTTACTTTCCAAATGAGTGTTCTTAAGTCGATGACTTTCAGGACAGTTCTCCATTGCGCCACTAGGTGGCGAAATAGACGCATGAATAAACCAAACTGGCCTACTTTAGTCCAGAGATTAGAGACCAGAGTTCCTGTGGGCTAAGAGAAACAGAGACTGGAGTTGGGGTGGACGAAATCTCAAAAAAGCACAATAAGACTTTATTTTTAAAAGCATTTAGTCGGTCCCCACCATCATATCTCCCAGGTAACCAGACCAAAGACACCAGTCATTACAAAGCTGGTGGGAGAGAGTAACAAAACACAGGGGTCCAGTTAAATGTGACATTTTAAATAAACAGAATAATTGTTCAGTGTAACTGTGTCTCCAATATTGCAGGAGACATTCTTACACTAAACACACACACACACACACACACACACACACACACACACACACACACATCTGGCTCAGAAACCTCAACTTGGTGCATTTGTTGTTAACCTGGTGACTCCCTGGTGAGAGGTGAGCTGGAGGGTAGATTAATAGTGGGCCCTGAGAGGTGGGTGTGGCGCACGTGCCTGTGATAACTGAATTTGGGAGATGGCGGAAAGAGGATCAGGGATTTTAGGTCAGTCTCAGCAACATAGAATGTGCTGGCAAAATACCTCAGGGGGGCAATTTACAGTGCTTGTTGTCAGCCCGAGGACCCGAGCTGTGTCCTGAGGACCTGTATAAACATGGAAGGGGACCTGACCCTACAACATCATCTCCTGACCTCCACATGCATGCTGTGACCATGTCACTTCAATAAATAATCATTTAAAGGAGCAGGGAGAGGGAGCCAACAAAATGCTTACTGAGTAAGCATGAGGACCCAAGTGCAGACCCCCGTGACCTATATAAAAAGCCAGGCACAGGAGCACACGCCTGAATTCCCAGCCCCGGTCTCATGACAGCCTGCCCTCTGTCCCCAGCTCCTTGGACCCTCTGCTCTCACAGCCGTTGCTGTCTTCCTGAGCCTCCTTCCTCTGAACTTCTTCATCACCAAGAAGAGGAGCTACCATCAGGTTTGGCGTTTGGGAATGCAGACCCCCTGGGAAGAGAAACAACCATGGGGTTCTGGATGGTGACAGAGATAGGGACAGGCAAGAAGAGGCTATAGGTCTGTCCTTGTCCTGTGTTGTCAGACCCGTGTCCCTTGGACAAGCTTCCATTCCTTCTAGAATGTGGCCCCTTCCTACAGTAGCCCCAAGCTGTTGTCCTTCAATGACTCCTGTCTCTGAGCTACCCCCAGCCCCCACTCAGTCAGAGGGATGTGTGGCAGCCATAGAAACCAAACCTCCTTTGCTGAGTGGCCCAGTGTCTAAGTCTACAACCCCACCATGGCCTCTGTCACCTAACCTAGCTTCCTTCCTCTCTCCCTTGCCCAACTCTGCTTCCTCACACAGTCTTTCGAGCCTGGTCTCCTTCATCTGTGGATTTTATTTCTATAGCACTTCTAGCAGAGAGCACAGGCGTACAACAGAGGCAGGCTGAGCACCTTAGCAGTAGGTAGTGTTTAGGACACCGTAAGGGCTGGTGCGATGGCTCAGCAGATAAAGACACTTGCTCACAAGCCTGACCAATTGAATTTGATCCCACGACCCACGTGGCGCACAGAGAGAACCAACTCTGGCAAGTTGTCTCATGACCTCTAAATGTCCCCTGTGGCACGCACATGCTTATTCGTGTACAAAATAAATAAATAAACATGACATCAAAAGCGGCTGAGCCAGGTGTGATGGGGCACACCTTTAATTCTGCATGCAGGAGGCCGATATGGGAGATCTTTGTGAGTTCGAGGCCAGCCTGGTCTACATAGCAAGTTCCAGGCCAGCCAGGACTACTAGTAAGAAACTATTTCAAAGATAGGTGATAAATAGATAGATAGATAGATAGATAGATAGATAGATAGATAGCACAGACACATCATCCCAGTATTAGAGAGGCTGAGGCAGGAGGATGGTTAGTTTGAGGCAGGCCTAGAATACACAGCAGACCCTGTACTAATGAAAGGAGAGGAGAGTTTAGAAAAAAGGTAGATGAACTCACCCCTCTTCACTGTCCCAACCCCCCTCCACTGTCACCCACCTTCCCTGTCATCCATCCTCCCTGTCACTCACCCTCCACTGTCACCCTCACTCCCTGTCACCCACCCTCTCTGTCACCTGCCCTCCACTTCTCAGTACCTCACTCCACTCTGTGCCACCCCCACCCCTCAGCCCTCCTGTCCTCTCCATACAAATGCTCCACCTCCCCATTTTTGCTTCTGCAGATAACTAGATACCCTCCCAGCAGACACTCATGCTGTCTTTCCCCTTGCTAACCAGGTGGGCCACTCCCTGAGTGGCCTCAAAGACGCTGTCCACACAGCTGCCCTACAGCCTCTCGTGTGGAACATGAAACCCCAAACACTTCTGCCTGACCTCAAAGCCCTGCCTGCTGCAGCCTCCCCTCTCCCTGAAGAACCCAGATCACTGTCTCCCTTTCCTGCAATCTCCCTGGATATTTTTGAGTCATGCTGTCCCCTCTCTGAAGGTCCCCCTCTCTTGTCCATACCCACTGCCTGTTCGTTATGCACTGAGTGCCTGCAACTTCCTGTTCTCATTAAGATCTGGTTCAACTGACACCCATACCTCCAGAAAGCCTTCCTGGTAGCATCATCACGCCCACTGGTGGCTTCTGATTGGCACAGTGACAGTAGGCTCAGGTGGCTGAGACAGCTCTGGAGAGGAATGAAGGCCCAGGGAGAGGGTGAGGGCTGGTGTGTGACTTGCAGAAAAAGTCTGCAGGGTTTGAGGCAGGGGCCGCAGGGATGGAGAATTACAGGCTGGTGTCTCTCTTGCCTCCTCTTTCCTGTCTCAGGAAGAACAGATGAGGCAGAAGGCCTCCCGGGCACGACTCACCAGCTCCATGCTCAGAACTGTGAGAACCATCAAGTCCCATGGCTGGGAGTGTGCCTTCCTGGAGCGGCTCCTTCACATCCGGGGCCGGGAGCTGGGTGCCCTGAAGACCTCCACCCTCCTCTTCTCTGTGTCTCTCGTGTCCTTCCAAGTGTCTACATTTCTGGTGACGTCATTCCGATCTCACTGCAGATGCCAGAGGGTTGGGAGAGGGCATGCTTGGGATAGAGAGCTGGTGCCAGCAGCACTGCATCTTATGGACCGCAGAGACACCTCAGTGGTCTCTGCCCACTGGAAAGGGGCAGCAGGCTCAGTGCCACCCTTGTGCTTCAACAGGTGGCGCTGGTCGTGTTTGCTGTCCACACCCTGGTGGCAGAGGACAATGCCATGGATGCAGAGAAGGCATTTGTGACCCTCACAGTGCTCAGCATCCTTAACAAAGCCCAGGCCTTCCTCCCGTTCTCGGTGCACTGCATCGTTCAGGTGAGGTGTGAGGTCAAGGGGTCGGAGAGCTGGCCCGGACTCAGCACACCCGGACCACTGTCATCGAAGGACAGGAGGGAAAGGGCTGGAGAGCAGCCGGACACCATCAGGGGTGGGTCAGAGGGTGCAGGGAGACCTCAGCAAACATCCTGAGAATGTGTCACTTTACATTCAGGAACTCATCCTGGGTCTCCTCCTAGAGAGGGGTCCTTTATTTCTCTACCTTTATCTTTCCCAACACATAGCCTGGGACCTGCTGAAAAGGAAGATTGAATGATAGAACTGTTTCCTCCTCCTCTTCCTCCTCTTCCTCCTTTTCTTCTTCCTCCTCTTCCTTCCTCTTCTTGTGTGAGTGTGTATGTGAGTATGAGTGTGTATGTGTGTGCATGTATGTGTGAGTGTGTGTGTGCATGTGTGTGTGAAAGTGTGTATGTGTATTTGGGTGGTATGTGTATCTGCATGTGTGTGAGAGTGGTATGTGTATGTATGTGTGTGTGTGTGAGAGAGAGTGTGTGTATGTGTGTGTGAGTGGTATGTGTATGTGCATGTGTTTGGGAGTGTTATGTGTATAAATGTGTGTGTGTGTGTGTGAGAGAGAGAGAAAGTGGTGTGTGTGTAAATGCTGTGTGTGAGAGAGTGGTGTGTGTGTGCACATGTGTGTTTGAGTGGTGTGTGCGTGTGTGTGTGTGTGTGTGAGTGGTGTGTGTGTGTGAGAGAAAGTGGTGTGTGTGTGAATGGTGTGAGAGAGAGTGGTGTGTGAGTGGTATATATGAGTGGTGTGTGTGTGTGTGTAAGAGAGAGAGAGAGACAGAGAGACAGAGAGACAGAGAGACAGAGAGACTGGCAGAGGTCAATGTCAAAGTTCTTTCTCCACCACTCTTCACCTTATTTTTAATATTAACTTTTTCTTTGAGAATTCCAATCAGTATGCTTTGCTCGTGTTCACCACCACTCTCTCCTGACCCCTCGCACACCCATTCCCTATCTACTCCCAACTCTGATTTCTCTCTCTGTCTCCCTCTCCCTCTCCCTCTCCCTCTCCCTCTCCCTCTCCCTCTCCCTCTCCCTCTCCCTCCCTCTCTCTCTCTCTCTCATAACCCACTGAGTCTCATTTGCACTGACCATATGCTGCTGATGTGGGGCCATCCTCTGACCTCCAGAAGCCACACCCTTGAGTGAACTGATAACATCAGTCTGGGTTTCTGTTGCTGGGATAAAGCACCGTGACCAAAAGCAGCTTGGAGAGCAAAGGGTTTATTTCAACTGCCAGCTTGTGAGTCCGAATCTAGGGAAGTCACGGCAGGAACTCAAGGCAGGAAGTGATGCAGAGGCCGTGGGGGAGTGCTGCTGATTGGTTTGCTCAGCCTGTTTTCTTATACACCCCTGGGAATTACCTGCCTGGGGTGACACCAGCCGAAATGGGCTGGGCTCTCCCACATAAACCATTAGTCAAGAAAATGTTCTGCAGACTTGCCTGCGGGCCTATGTTTTCATAATTATTTTACAGTTGAGAGTCCCTCTTCCCAAATGACTCTAGCTTATGTCAAGGTGACAGAAACTAGTCAACACCCCTGCCCTCTCTCACAAGCTGTTAATTATCCATAGCTCCTTGGTTAGACATGGGGACTCACAAGTTCCTCCCTCGGCCATGTTAGAAGGCTGACCGGCTAGATCTTGCTCAGGAAACCCCAGCTGCTGTGAGTTCACAAGGGCAGCAGTCCTGTTATGTCCACCAGAGACTGTTTCCCTCTGTCCTTCCTGACCTCTGACCTCTGACAATCTTCCTGCTCCGTCTTCCATGACATTGACTGAGCCTTGGAGAAAGGGGGTGTGGTACAGAAGTCACATTGGTAGATGAGCTCTTTGCAGACGTCACTGCACTCCAACCAGCTGTAAGTTTCTGCGTTAACCAGGGCCTGAGAGCTGCACTAACGTGAGGTACAGAGTTACACAGTTTAATACCAAGTCCACTTGACAACATGGTAGTTTGACTCCTACAGCTTACAAGCTCCCCAATCATGGGTTACTGACGAGATTTATAGCACCAGACGTGTGTTTCCACCTGTGGAGCAGGCCTGAAATCCAATCAGAAAACCTTCGATTACCCAATAACATGCATACTGTTATTGCACACGAGTGCATCTTTCCATAATAGTCATCAGAACTCATAGCTAGGTAAGAGTCGGTTGGTATCTTTCTCCTCCAACAGCCTAGATAGCACCCAATTGGGTAGTTTATCGAGAGGAAGCTATCCAATCAGCACCAACTTGGTTTCTCCATGCCCTATGACCAAAGTATGTTGTGCCTTCAGCAATAGCGTCTTACCATCAAACTCTGGTGGGCATTGAAAGCAACTGTATTTTAGGGGTCTCTCTAGGTCAGGGTGAGGTATCTCACATCTGACACTAGGTATCTTATTAAGTCATACATGGTTTATGAGAGAAACATTATCCCTTGTGTAAGGTTACTCCAGTTAAATACATATACATATATACCTGCATGCATATAGACATGGAAGCTTCTAAAATAGGTTTTCCATTGAAAAATCCTTAGTGCTAGTTATCCCTCCCTCTACCCTACTTTATTTTTTGAGACAGAGTCTCTCACTGAACCCAGAGCTTATCCATTTGACCAGACTGCCTGGCCAGAGAGCTCTAGGGAGCACCTGTCTCCACTCTCCAAATGTTGGGATGACAGACATGGACTGCCATGACCAGCTTTACATGGACTCTGGGGATTTGAACCCAGGTCATTATACTTGCACAGCAAGCACTTTACCTTGCTGAGCTATCTCCTCAGCTCCAGGCCATCTGTATTGCAATGATCACCTCCAGTCACCAGGTATAGGTAAGAATGGGTGCTCAAGAGCACCCCCAGTGGACAGAGTTGGAAGTTACTCCACATCGTTGCTGAGTGCTGTTAGAAAAGATGCTGTCTCTTTCATAGGCCTTGGTTGGAGGCAGCTGGTTTGTTCCATTTTCTCTCTTTTGAATTGAGGACAGAGAAAAGTCCCCATCCATGTCAAGGTCATTGTTTCCCATGACCTACAGATATTCCAGCATCTAGCAAATGCAAAGTGTTGGGCTGAGTCCTCAGGAAGCCATTCCGCTGGAACCCCTTCTAGTCTGGTGACTAGCCCACTCTTGTATCTCCAGGCTCGTGTGTCCTTTGACAGACTGGCGGCCTTCCTGTGCCTGGAAGAAGTAGACCCCAATGGCATGATCTCAAGTCCCTCCAGATGCCGTGAGTGCTGAGATGGACAGGGGGAGGGGGACGAAGACACCATAGACAATATAGATCTCACCGTCATGTCACTTGGTACCCAACATCTTTGGCTTCTGCCAGTGTACAGTGATGACTAGTAGAGCACTGTGGGATGCTACCTAGGTGCTCAGAAGCAAGTACCCTGTCAATAACTTACTCTTATACAGAAGTCTAGAAAGAGAACCATGAGCATATTGTTAAGCTAAAGACTCAAATCAAAGCATCAGTGTAGGGACTCATAGACTCTAGTTAGCCAGCTTACCCCCTCCCCTCCTCACCCTATCCTCCCAATCCCCATCTCCACCCCCTCTCAACCCCCTCTCCACTCTTCACCCAACCTCACCCCCACTCCTCCACCCCTGCTCAATCCTGTCACTTTCCGCCACTGCTTATGTGACTTTAATTAATTGCTGCAAGAAAGAAGGGAAGAGAATGGCCTGTCACCAGATGAGAGCTTCCCACTCAGTTAATATAATTGAGACATCTGGTCAACCTGCTTATCTTGGAAAATGTCCACTAGTACTTAAAACCCTGCCCTTGGGATGGATGCCTTACCCCAGGGATACACATCTGAATCCCAGCTCTGACATGTTAACCTCTTAGAGCCTCAGTGCCCATTTTCAGGGTCCAAGCGCCTGCTTTGGGGCTGGGGGAGGCTGTCATGGAAGATACATTAAGTACAGTTAGACTAGAACATTTGCAAAATTAATGCATGTATTTACTCACTTAAATTTTTGGCTTAAAAATTAGAAGGGGTAATCTATTTTTATTTTACATATATAAGGGCTTTACTTGCATACATGTCTGTACACCTGTAAGTGTCTGATGCCCAGGGAGGCCAGAAGAGGGTGTCAGATCCCCTGGAACTGGAATTACAGATGGTTGTAAACTGCCATGAGTATGTACTGGGAATTTAGCCTGGGTCCTCTACAAGAGCAGCCAGTGCTCTTAGCTACTAACTCAACTCTCTGGCCCCTCATTTTTTTGCTTTTTGAGACAGGGTATTGGCCTTAAACTTGCTATGTAGCTAAGGTTGGACTTGAACTCATGATCTTTCTGCTTCCACCTCCCAAATACTGGGATTGCAGGCACAAACAACCACACTGAGATTACTTATTTATTTACTTAAATACATAAAAAATAACTTTATGGATGATCTTTATATATAGCCCAGGTTGGCATCACATTTACTCTATAGCCCAGGCTAGCCTCCAACTCATTACCTTCCTGTCTCAACCTCCCAGTTGCCAGGATTACAGGCATGAGCCACCATACTTAGTTCAAACCTTATTTATTTTTTTTAAAAGGGCAGCAGGCAGGATTTGAACCCCTGGCTGAGGTCACTTGTCCTTGAATTACAATGTTATTGTGGTAGGATTACTGTTAAGTCAATAGGTAGCAGGGCAAGAGCCTTGTAATGCTTCTAGCTGAGAAAAGGTTTTGGGAATGGAGCCTTTGAGGCCTTGAACATTGAACACTGGGATACTAGGAAGGCAGTACCAGCCCCTGTAACTGTCTTCCTGTGTCCTGTAGCCTCGAAGGATCGAATTTCTGTGCACAATGGCACCTTCGCTTGGTCCCAGGAGAGCCCACCCTGCCTGCACGGGTATGAAACTCCACATAGATATGTTCTTGGCTTATGAGAAAGTGTCCCACCTGGGTCTGGAGGCTAGGCTAGGCCAGGCCAGGGTTCTGTGCAGGGAGGCAAGGGTTCTTGCATGTCATAGCCCTATAGAGGGGGCACAGGGTACCTGAGCATCCCTGTCAGCCAGGAGACACCCCTCTGTTTCCCACCTGACCAAGAGGAGCCTTGAGGCCCAGCCTTATCAGCTGTGACCTCCTTCTGTGCCTCTTGTATCAGTTTCAAGGTCATTGTCACCCAGCCCCAAGATACTTCAGAAAGAGAAAGTCTGGCCATGTGTCTCCACCTCTATCAGGAGTGGTTACTGAGCACTCTCTTGCTATGCACAGGCTGTTCTGGATGCTGGGGACAGAGGGAAGCCGGGGCTCTGCTCTCTTGGGGTAACATTTGGAAAGACATGGAACACAAGTGGGAAGTCTAAGGAAGGGACAGAGCTGGCGGTGTGGGTAGGCTAACATTCCAGCTGAGGGCTGGGGGAAGGCTCTTTGAACAACAAGGAGACCAAAAGCAAAGACAGTGAGTCAGAAGCAGAGTCGCAGGCTCTCTGTTTTATCCCGTTAATATTTGGGCTGAGAATTTCTCACTACAGGCTGTCCTGGGCCTTGTAGTATGTTTGGCAGAACTGAGAGCTTCTGAACTTCACCCCCAATCAGCTGTGGGACATAAACACCTCTAGATGTTGCCAAATAACTCCACCCAACTAAGGCAAAATTACCCCTGCTGAGAGCCACTGGACTATGCTTAAGAAGCGCCAAGTTTAAGGTGGTGGGACATGCCTTTAATCTCAGCACTCAGGAGGCAGAGGCAGGCAGATCTCTGAGTTGGAGGTTTGAGGAGACAGAGTGAGTTCCATGACAGCCAGGGTGACACAGAGAAACCCTGTCTCGAAGAAGAAAGAAGGAAAGAAAGAAAGAAAGAGAGAAAGAGAGAAAGAAAAAAGAAAGAAGGAAAGGAAGAAAGGAAAAAAGAAAGAAAAAGAAAAAAGAAAAAGAAAGGAAGGAAGGAAGAAAGGAAGGAAGACAAAAAGAAAGAAAAAAAGAAAGAGGAGGAAGAGGAAGAGGAAGAGAAAGGAGCAGGAGCAGGAACAGAAGCAGAAGCAGAAGCACTAAGAGCGTGGCTGGGTATAACTCATATTTACCAGAACATTCCTTTTGATCTTTGGTCAAAGTTTGGAAGAGTTATGAACTAATTTAGTTTTTTGAAACAGGGTCTCACTGTGTAGTCTTGGCTGGTCTGACACTCACTCTCTAGACCAGGCTGGCTTCAAACTCAGAGATCCACCTGTCTCTGGCTCCCTAGTGCTGGGACTAGAGGTGGACATCACCACACCCAACCCTGACTTGATCTTTAACAGGTCCCTGTGGCTTCTGGGTAAGGGCTGACTTCATAAGATGGGCAGGAGTAGGCTGGGACAAAGATGGGGAGAGCAGCAAGGCATGTATTACAAAGGCCTACTACAGCCAAGCCCTCATGCCGTGATCCCCTCTGTATGTGTATGTGTATGTGTGTGTGGGCATGTGTGCATGGATATGCATACAGTGGCATACATGTAGGCACACACATGTGCTTACATCTGCATACTGGCTATGAATGTGACTGTGTATACACTGTCTGAAATGTCTGTAGGAGTTTGTGTGGCAGGCACATCTGGTGTGCTCAGATGGAAGAAGAAAAGCAGATCAGATAGCCAAACAAGGATCAGGCAGGAAAGGCCCTGTATATCCTCCTAATGGTCTCCCCAAGGCCTGAGGACCAGGATGGGGTGGGTGTGTCTGGGGTTTCCTGCCTTTGTACACACCCAGGCTGGGCCTTCAGGGCTGCATCTCCCCTGGGTTGCCAGGATCAACCTCACCGTGCCCCAGGGCTGTCTGCTGGCTGTTGTGGGTCCAGTGGGGGCTGGGAAGTCCTCCCTGCTGTCTGCCCTGCTTGGGGAGCTGTTGAAGGTAGAAGGGTCTGTGAGTATTGAGGTAAGGCTGTCCCCATTTCTCCCTGCCCCGGGTGCTAAGATGTATCTTCAGGGATGTCACACATCTTCCCCTCACAGCAAGAGCCCTTCATTCACCGGCTCAGCCTCCCTCCCTCTGAGCACCCAGTTTCCCTACTCTCATATGAACTACCAACAGTAAGGAGTGTTTCAGGGTTCCGTGGCTTACGTGCCTCAGGAGGCCTGGGTCCAGAATACCTCTGTGGTGGAGAATGTGTGCTTCAGGCAGGAGCTGGACCTGCCCTGGTTGCAGAAAGTTCTAGAAGCCTGTGCCTTGGGGTCTGATGTGGCCAGCTTCCCTGCCGGAGTTCACACCCCAATAGGGGAGCAGGTGAGGAGACCCTGGGATCATATGCTCCCTGACCTGAGGGCAGAAAGATGGGGGACAATAGGGACAGATAGCGGGGAGGGGAGGACATCCTAGTTCAGGGCCAAACATACAGCGCTGTTCAGTCATTGAGGAGAAACTAATTTTAAAAAATAAAGCAAAGACAAAGGGAAAGCCGAGTGTCTGCTGAGTGATGTTAATCAATCTGCTTCTCCTCTCTGGACCTCCCCAATGTATCTGAGCAGGGAGGTCCCCACACAAGACACAGGCATCTGAAACTATAGAACCAACAGAATCAGAAAGCTATGTGCTAAAGACCAAATCTGGCCCATTACTTGTTTTTATAAATAAAGCTTTATTGGCACACAACCGTCTATCTAGTGACTTACAGTCTATGACTACTTTTGTTCTCAGAGGTCATAGCTGGGCAACTGGGACAGAAATCAAATGGCCCTCAAACTTTACAAGAGTTACTCCCTGACCTATCCTAGAAAATGAGGGCTGACCCCTGGATTAGGGAACTGGGAATCGATGCTGGGATCAAACCTAACCCTTTGCAGATTCTGAGCAACTGCTTCACTTCTGAGCTACAGCCCCTACTTTGTTTTTGTTTGAAATGGGGGTTTAGGACTTTTGGGGGGAAGTATGTCCTTTTTTGGATAGTACCTCTTTGTGTAATAGTCCTGACTGTCCTGGAACTTACTATGTAGACCAGGCTGGCCTCAAACTCAAAAATATCCATCTGCCTCTGCCTCCTGAGTACTGGGATTATATGCTATCATGCCTGGCTGGGGTCTAGAACTTTTGAGCCTTTTGCCTTAGCCTCTTGAGTGCTGAGATGACAGGCACGTGCTGCCACAGCTGGCTCAGGCTCCCTAGTTTCCATCCCTTCTCCCTTTAGACAATCCAGCCCAGCGGGTAGAAAGCACTGTGCCAACAGGTCCTCACTCCATCCCTCTTCCCAGAATTCTCAGGTTTCCCCATTTCCCTCAGAGTCAAAGCCAAAGTTTTGACTATCTCCATAAAAACCTCCACATGAGCCCATTTCTCTCTCTACTTCCTCTCCAGTCATATGTCCCTGTTCCTGCTCTCACCAGCTACAGGGACCCCATCATGCACACTCATAGTCCAGGGCCTGTGTACATGCTCTTTCCCAGCAGGAAAGCCATCTCCCTGGGACACACAGGCCCCTCTTCCTGTCACCTTCAAGGACAGTCCTGCCCTTATCACCTTTCTCAGTACATACTCATTAGAAAGGGTCAGAAAAGAAGGAACATGGCGGCTCACTGCTAGAGCCCCACAGCCGGGTGTGTCCAAGTAGAGCACCCATGGGTGAGCACTGGCTGAATAAATGGATGAATGAAGATAAGGACTGGATGTGCAGGCGACAGAGAGCAAGTGGTGTCCTCAGTGTACATCAGCAGTGAGAAGAGAGAAGAAACACCGGGCAGAGAGGGAGGGAGTCATAGCCTGGTGAGAGAGAGGGGAGATGGAGCACAGAGCACACAGCAGCTCCAGAAGGAAGGCTGGGAAGTGGGGTAGCAGGCTCAGGCCAGCAAGGGTTCTGGCTCAGTGTTTACAGCCAAATGTGACCCAAGGCACCTGGCGCCCGCCCCTGGCTGGGGCGGGGTGTCCCTTGCCTATGTCATTCTGGTTTGTTGTTGTTGTACTTTGTTTTTTTGAGACATTGTTTCACCCTGTAGCCTTGACTGTCCTCCAACTCAGAGAGCCACCTGCCTCTGCCTGCCAAGCACTGGGATTAAAGGCATGCACCACCACGGTCCCGCCACCCGGTCATTCTGATGTCACCGACAGATGTGCATCCGAGTCACTGTCTCGCTCATGTTCCCAGGGCATGAATCTTTCTGGGGGCCAGAAGCAGCGGCTGAGCTTGGCTCGGGCTGTGTACAGAAAGGCTGCCGTGTACCTGCTGGACGATCCCTTGGCGGCCCTGGATGCTCATGTCAGTCAGCAGGTCTTCAAACAGGTCATCGGACCCAGTGGACTGCTCCAGGGAACGGTAAGTGAAGTTGAGGAAGTCCTGAGAGTTTCGTTCTAACCAAGGGCTGTGTATCATCAGCCCTTCTTGAGTCCAGTTTTCTTCTTGTATCAGTCAGCTTTTCCTGCAACAATGCTGTGTAACAAATAGCTTCCCAAACCTCGGTGGCTTACACTTATATCTTTCTCAGGAAATCTGTGGTTAAACAACTCGTAATGTTTCAACTCTATGATGGTCTAAAATTGGTACATGTTCAATTGTTTAAGATATGTAGATTTTGATCCTTCCCTGGGGTCCCAGTACATTCTCATAGCGCTAGTTGTGGCTACGAACTGTGGCTCCATATTCTGTGCCTCTTGAGGAGGAAAAAGCAAACTCTGAGATGTACCTTGTGGCAGAGCCTTGGTGCTCGGTGTAATGTACATTAAGTGTAATGTATACTCAGGATGGTGTGTGACTCAGTGGTAATATTACATGCACAGAGCCCTGAGTTGCACCCCAACATTCGTGAGTCGGTACCATGCTGCATGCCTGTAATCCTACCTGCTGGGAGGTAGAGGCAGGATGATCAGAAATTTAAGGTTATCCTTGATGTCTTGGCTAGCTTTAACTGTTAGTGCAGCCTAGTCACCTGAGAGGAAAGCCTTGATTGGGGAATTTCCTAGATCAGACTGGCCTATGGGCATGACTGTAAACTGATGTAGGTGAGCCCTGTCCACTGTGGACATCACTACCACAGTCTCCAGGCACGTGGTCCTGGGCTGTACGCTGAAGCTAGCTAAGCATGGTCCTTTGAAGGAGCCACCCAACAAGCCACATCCTCATGTCTCCTGCTGTACTTCCTGGGCTGGGAGTGAGTTCCCTGGTTGGAGGTAATACCACATGGGCTAGGAAGCAGGCCTGCCTTCAGGTTCCTGCCTTGAGTTCCTGTCTGGACTTCCTCAGTGAAGGACCGTGACCTGGAAGGGAATCCAAATAAATCCTGTCCTCCTTTAAGTTGCTCTTTTGGTCACAGTGTTTGTCACAGCAACAGAAAGGCTGTTAGAACACTTGGTCACAGAGTGAGTTCAAGATCAGCCTGGGCTACATGAAACCCTAACTCAGAAAAAATTTAAATGTATTTCTACTTGTTATATTTTGAACCAAAGGTGAGATTCTCAGATGACCCCATAGCCCCATTAGAACGAGAAGCTCTCAAAGGTTGGCCTTAAGCCCACGTCTTCTGAGTTTGAGATAGCCCCTACTATTCTCTTTGGGTATGTATGGTATTCTCCAGAAGAAGTGCCGGTGCAGAGGAAGGGACATTCCCACCCCCTGACCTGGGGACACTCCAGCATGGGTAACTTCTTCCCTTCCCTGCCCAGACTCGGATCCTTGTAACACACACGCTGCACGTCCTGCCCCAGGCTGACCAGATCCTTGTGCTGGACAATGGGACCATCACAGAGATGGGCTCCTACCAGGACCTTCTGCAACAGAACGGAGCCCTGGTGGGTCTTCTGGATGGAGCCAGACAGCCTGTCAGAGAAGGAGAAGGAGGTATTTGCTGGGCATCGCTGAGTCTGTGCCTGGCTCCCTCTGGGAGAAGGCTGCAAGGGTCCCACTGATGTGAGTGGAGTACCCTAACCACACCCATCTTGAGAGCCCACCTAGCACTGCAGCCCTGCACACAGGCCACCCCATCCCCATAAGGAAAGAAGGACACTGCCTGGGGCTCTCAGTATCTCTCATCGTACTCTTGGCTTTCTTTGCGTGTTTACATGTGTAGATGTGCATGTATGTTGGCAAAGAGTCTTGCAACAGAGGACCTGAGTTCAGTCCTTGATATCCATGTAAAATGCTGGGCATAGTGGCACACACATGTAATCCCAGCTTTGGGGAGACTGAGGCAGGAGGACTCATGGGACTTGCTGCCCAGTCAGCCCAGCCTCATGAGTTCTAGGCCACTGAGAGACTCTGTCTCACAAATCAAGGTAAACAACACCCAAGATTGTCCTCTAGCCTTCGCATGCATGCACACACATATACACATGCATGCACACATGTATACCCATGTGTGCACACACATGCATGCACACACACACACACACACACACACACACACACACACACACATTTATATAAAAAAGAAAACACGTGTCTTAGCTATTTTTCTATTGCTGTAATAAAACATCAGGATGAAGACAACTTACAGAAGAAAGAGTTTATTTGGGGCTTACAATTCAAAGGCTGAGAGTCCATGACTACCATGGTGGGGAGCATGGCAGTAGGCAAGTAGGCATGGTAGCTGAGAACTAACATCTCGAGACACAAATCACAGGGCAAAGAGAGACTGGAATGACTTGGGCTTTGAAAATTCTCAAAGCCTGCTGCCAGTGACACACCTCCTCCAACAAAGCCACACCCCCTAATCCTTCTCAAATAGTTCTAACAACTGGGGCCACATGTTCAAATGCATGAGTCTCAGGGGGTCATTCTCCTTCAAACCACCACAGCAAGTAATGGTTGACTCACAGTGTCATTGATTTTGAACGTAAAGATGGTACCTGGAGCATGGAACTTGCCCATTTGCATTGGACAGCTTTTGCTGTGACAGGGCTGAGTAACAGGCTTCACCCGTATCTCCGTGGTTTGTAATAGCAGTTACTTCTTGTTCAGAGGTCTGGAGCTAAGCTATTGTATTTCTGCTCAGATTTCTGGCCCAACACAGGAAACATCAGATGGGAGACTATTCCTCGGGGATCTGGCACCTGAGAGTTCATGTGAGTTAGCAAGGAAAGAACATTCTAGGCACAATGCACTACTTGAGCAAGTGTGTGGTGAAGCAGAGGCAACTTGGCTTTATGCAATATTCATGCTATTTCCGACTCTATAGCATATGCTCAGTGTTTTCTGAATGAATGAAAGCGGATGAACCAGTAACGCTTCTGAGTGACCCCGGGGGAAGGGCTGAGAGCAGAGGAAGGTTGTTAGAGCAGGAACTGTGCTAGGAAACATTTGCTCAGAGAGATTAAAGCACCACAGCTGTGAGTGTCAATGCCAGCATCTGGACTCTACAGTGTGGCTTCACTGACATCCTTGACTCTTGCAGGAGCACACGCTGCGGCCACCAGTGACGACCTTGGAGGCTTTCCTGGAGGTGCGAAGCCCACGCACAGAGCAGAGAGGTGGGTTCACTGGTGCTGAGCAAAAGATGGTCAGGTTAAAGTCAAAATGAGATCTGCTTGCGGCTACTGTGCCTCAGGCAGAGGGGACAGCCAAGATCATTTATAGAGTGCCCGTTTAGTACCCCTATGGGCTCGGGGATGGATAATTCATTCACTCCAAATGATCCATCAGTCAACTGACAGGGTTAAGCCTCCACTTCTAAGACCAGTGCTTGGAGCGGGCCAATGCCAGTCATTAGAGCAGAGAAGGTTGGCTGCCAGGAAATCTCCTCAGCATGACTATGTGAGACTGCACTGCTCCCGTTTTGCCAGACAGGCCGCGCTGGAGTCTGGCCAGAGCACACAGGTAGAGGCACCAAGAGGGAGTCCACTGTCCCTCTTATTACCAGTCCTCTGCACCCACGGCATGTGTGGACTCACCGTGGACCTGGACTTTGACAACAGGTCACTGTGTACCAGGCTTCTATACCAGTTGAGGGTCTTTGGGCCTGGGGGATACTGAGGCTGGGGACAGATTTTCTGACATCATGGCTACCCCGAGAGTGCTCCTGAGAAGCAGGGAAATGCACAGGAACCTGAGTAAGATCAGGTAGCCTTGCACACGGGGATGTGGGCGTGGATGTGTGATGATCAGGTAGACTTGCACACGGGGATGTGGGCGTGGATGTGTGATGATCAGGTAGACTTGCACACGGGGATGTGGGCGTGGATGTGTGATGATCAGGTAGACTTGCACACGGGGATGTGGGCGTGGATGTGTGATGATCAGATAGACTTGCACACGGGGATGTGGGCGTGGATGTGTGATGGGCGAGGGAGGGAAATGTGCATGCAAGAAATGACATGCCTGGATGGGAAAAGTGACAGGAGTGTGGAAAAGCAGGTGGTGGATACATGAGTGGACGCATGGACAGAAAGATGAAAGGAGGGACGGACAGATGGAAGGATGAATGGTTAGAAGCATGGACAAATGGGGTAAAATGACAACAGGGAACAGGCTTAAATGAGACTCTAGAGTGATAGAGCTGGATACCATGTAGGAGGAAGTATGGTGCCTGGATCAACCACTTACCCATGCATCTATCCATGCACCTACCCACCCATGTGTTCACACCCACCCAATGCATTCAAACCCACCCATGCATTCACAATTGCCCATGCATTCATACCTATGCATTCACACCCACCCATTCGTTCACACCCACCAATTCGTTCACATTTACCCATGCATTCACACCCACCCATGTATTCACACTTACCCATGTATTCACACCTACCCATGCATTCACATCCACCCATGCAGTCACACCCACCCATATGTTCATATCCACTCATGTGTTCATACTCACTCATTCATTCACACCCACCCATTCTTTCACACCCAACCATGCAGTCACACCATGCGTTCACACCCAACCATGCATTCACACTTACCCATGCATTCACATCCATCCATGTATTCACACTTACCCATGTATTCACACCTAGCCATGCATTCACACCCACCCATGCAGTCACACCCACCCATATTTTCATATCCACCCATGTGTTCACATCCATGTGTTCACACCCACCCATTCATTCATACCCAACCATGCAGTCACACCATGCGTTCACACCTACCCATGTGTTCACACCCACCCATGTGTTCACACCCACTCATGCAATCACACACCCATGTGTGCACACACTCTTCTTATCCATCCATGTGACCACCTCTCCTTTTTTTCTATCCATCCACCTTTGCACCTATCTTCTGACTTCCTATCCATCTACACTCTATCCATGCATCCATCCACCCATGTGTCCATGAATGCCACCCTCCCTCCCTCCTGGGTGAGTTAGTGAAGAGTAGAATGAACCCCAAAGAGCTGGCTGGCTACCATGAGAAAGAGCTCACAGTCCCCCATGGGAAGAGACGCTAACGTCCTGATTTCCTCTAAACACCAGGCCCAGACCCACTGAGGCAGGCCCTGTGAAGGGCAGCACCACTTCAGAGGCACAGACAGAGCCTTCTCTGGACGACCCTGAGGCCACAGAGTTGATAGCAGGAGAGGACAGTGTGCGGTATGGCCGGGTAACGACCAGTGCTTTTGCTTCGGCTCTAACGTGCCAGGGAGGGCGCTCGCCTTTCTCAAGTACCTACTGTGGGCCAAATGGGATTGTAACCTCCCTGATTCCTAATCCTCACACTATCCCACCTCACCTTGGTCCCTCAAAAAAAGCCAACAGGCAATAGCCTCATTTTAAAGATGAAGGAGCCAGGGTGCATACAGGATGATACTTGTCTCTATTGGCCAACGCTCAAGACCAGGAAGCCCAAATCTGAAATCCATAGTGTCGTCTCTCTCCTTCCACACTGCTTCACTCTGTCCTTCCGTCTGTCTTATCCTGAACTCATATGTGCATCCCCTCAGCCATCCTTCATTAACCCACCCACCCAGACATGGCTTCCTGTAACCCACGGGGTCTCTAGTAGGGAGATCCTGAGGCAGGGGTCTGTACGGGGAGATGGCATTCCGAGAGGCTCTGCTAATGTTGCCTTTGGGAATTTGATCTGACCTACAGCCAACTCACTCTCCTCTCATTCCCTTCTCTGCCACCCCTCCCTTACATGTCTCATAGGTGAAGACCACCACATACCTGAGCTACCTGCGGGCGGTGGGCACACCCTTCTGCACCTACACCCTGTTCCTCTTCCTCTGCCAGCAAGTGGCATCCTTCTGTCAAGGCTACTGGCTGAGCCTCTGGGCCGATGACCCGGTTGTGAATGGGCGGCAGATGCACGCAGCCCTGCGCGGCTGGGTCTTTGGG
Source organism: Rhabdomys pumilio (assembly GCA_030674055.1). NCBI lineage: Eukaryota > Metazoa > Chordata > Mammalia > Rodentia > Muridae > Rhabdomys > Rhabdomys pumilio. The sequence continues at coordinate 43,190,275 of JANHMN010000003.1, read as the reverse complement.
CTCCTTGGCTGTCTGCAAGGTACCCGTGTCAGTGAGCACTGCTCAAGCCCTGCCTCCCACCCCACCTCTTCTGTCTTTAAATGTCTGCTCAGAACATCCTAGGACCAACCATCCCTGTGTCCTTACAGTACGGCTGGAGGGAAGAGCGGCCTGGGGACAGTGCTTCCCTGCTAAGGTGTCTGTGACGTAGCTAATGACCTCCATCTCCCGCCAATCCTCCAGGCACAGCCATGTTCGCCACGCCCCCGCCCATGTTCACCACACCTCTGCCCAGACCAAACTCCCTACTCAGCACAGGCTCCAGTTCTTCTGATGCCCTCACTTCCCCCTTTCTCATTTTTCTGTTCCCTTAAAAAAGCTTCTGTTTCTTTACTTACTCATTTTCGGTGTGTGCATAGACACACAGACACCGCAGCACATGGTGGTCACGCCTGCTAGTGTGGGTTTTCTCCTTCTACCATGCTAGCCCAGGGTGGACATGCTCAGGCCACCAGCCATGGCAGCAAGTCCTTTTCCTATTGAGCCTTCTCACCAGCCCAGCTTAACTTATTATTTCAATCAGAGGCAGTCTTTCCTTCCAGTTCAGGCTGACCTCAAATTCAAGATCCCCTGCATCAACCTCCTACATGCTAGAATTACATGTCTGTATCACCACAGATACAATAATAAATATTGTAAAGATGCCACTAGCCCAGGCTAGCCCTAGCTAGGCAGCCAGCATGAAGCTGCATGCCACCCAAATGGTTCATTTGGGTGAACTATAATGATAATAATTAATAAAATAATGATGATAAAATTATGATATCTTATTATATAATAAAACACATATATAACATATAATATAGCATGTTATATATCATATATTTTATACTTTATATTATTATGTACTATAATAATAACTATTGTTGTTATTCCTGAAGTGGTTGGAGGTGCCCCTTTGCTACAAGACAAGGTGCCAAGAGCTCCCACGTGGCCTCTGCCAGGGACACCAGGCTGCAAAGTGATATTGTCATCTTGCAGCACGGATACTGACTAAGCCAATCCTATGACCTTATGTGGAATGGCACTGGCTTATGGTTTATGTAGATGTCCCCACAATCTCCACACTCAGGCTACTGAGCAGCCGTGTCCCTGCAAGGACAGGCTATGGTGCTCTTGAGTAGAGCCCCCCCCCACTCCACTCCAGTGCCCCTGTTCTTACCCCCATCCTCCTACATTTCAAACGTGGCCACAGTGAAAAGAAAATGCTGCTGGATGCATGGGTTTGGACCCATCACGAAAACTGTTTGAGTTAGCCAGAAATAGTAACACACTCCTGTAACCCCAGCTCCTCGGGAGGCTGAAGGTAGGGCCAAGGCAAGTTAAGACTATCCTGGGCTCAGCCGGGCAGTGGTGGCGCATGCCTTTAATCCCAGCACTTGGGAGGCAGAAGCAGGCGGATTTCTGAGTTTAAGGCCAGCCTGGTCTGCAGAGTGAGTTCCAGGACAGCTAGAGCTATAAAGAGAAACCCTGTCTCCCCCCCCCCCCCCCCCCCCCCCCCAAAAGACTATCCTGGGCTCAAGGACAGCCCAAGTAACTTGGTGATATACCATCACAAAATAAGTAAAATCGGGGCCTGGGGAGATGGCGCCCCATAAAGGCTCCTGCCATCAAACCTGTTGACTAGAGTTCAACTCTTGTGAGCCATGTGGTAGAGATCTGACTCCCACAGGTTGTCTTCTGACTTCTACACACATGCTATGGCAGGAAACATATATGAACGCACACAGGCACACACACACAGGCACACACACACACACACACACACACACAAGCAATTACGCATGCGTACACATGTACAAAATACATGCGACTTTTAAGTGAGAAAGGGGGGACTGTCTGAGGATATAGCTTGTGTGTGACACCCTGGGCTCCTTCCCTAGGGCTGTAGATAAAAAACAGCTTCAGCATGAACTACTAGGGCAGTAGCCACGTCAGCGAGAGGCTGTGAGCCTCTGTCTCCTTCTTTGTAAATGGGCATGTCACCCCTGTGAGCCTCTGTCTCCTTCTTTGTAAATAGGCATGTCACCCCTGACTTTAGGGACCCTTACAGTCTGTAGACCTGTCTGCCGCAGCTGGGAGAAGTTACTTGAATGCAGATGGTCGTTTAATCAAGACAGACTATGAGCTAGCTGTCAGTCAGCCATGCTGAAATGATCCATTTGTGTGGCACCCAACTGCATGTTGACTACCTAACTAGGGCTAGCCTGGGCTGGTGACATGCCCCTGAAGTCTCATCACTCCAGAGGTGGAGGCAGAAAGATTAGGCATTCAAAGTTCTCCTCTGCTACATCACAAGTTCAAGGCCAGCTTAGGCTACATGTGTGACTATGTCTCAAAAGAAACAAAACTTCTGTGAACTCTGCAGCCTCTAGAATCACAGAAACCTATTCTCCCACAGTACCTAGGTGGACCATCTTAAACCCAGCCAACAGCAGAGCTGGTTCCTGGAGAAGACTGGGGGAGCTCCTTGGGAGCAGGCGCAGAAAACTCAGTAGCACCCTGCTTGCAACAGGCCACCGCGGCATCCCCAACACTCCACACTTGAGCTCAGCTCAGCCTTCGTCTGTAGGGAAGGTTCTGATTGGCCCCTTTATGAGTCAGGCGATCACCACGAGCCAATCACAGTAACCCCCATGGCTGGTGTGCTCTGACTGGCTAGTTGAGTCATGTGACTGCCTACACTGTACTATGGAGCTTTGATTGACAGGAGGGTCACCTTGGCAGTGCCTCCCCTTGCAGCCTCTTTGATAGCTTCTGGTGGCTTCTGGACCCTTGTTTACCTTAGCTGTTACTGCTCCTCCAGTCTCTATCTGTGTCTGTGTATCTGTCTCCTGCCTGTGCCCAGTTCTTAGAAGGATATAAAGAACAGGAAGAGGCCTCACCCTAAATCTAGAATATCCTTTTATTGTACCTATGAAACTCGTATTTCTAAACAAGGCTATATTTAGAGGTCGAGGTTGGTCTGAGTTGGGGAAGACACTATTCAATCCTCCAGCAGCGGGTCTTTCATGGTCATCCGGGTGCTGGGAGACCTGACCCAGCCCAGCAGCGGGTTCCACTCCAACTCTCCCTCTGCAGCTATCGGACTGTTTGCCTCCATGGCTGCGGTGTTCCTGGGTGGGGCCAGGGCCTCAGGCCTGCTTTTCCGGAGCCTCCTGTGGGATGTAGCTCGCTCTCCCATTGGCTTCTTTGAGCGCACGCCAGTCGGAAACCTGCTGAATCGCTTTTCCAAGGAGACGGACACAGTAGATGTGGACATCCCGGACAAGCTGAGGTCTCTGCTGACCTACGCCTTTGGTCTCCTGGAGGTCGGCCTGGCAGTGACGATGGCCACACCTCTGGCCATTGTGGCCATCCTACCTCTCATGCTCCTCTATGCTGGGTTTCAGGTATGGAAAGGTCAGGGCTAGCTGAGGTCACTTCTGTCAGTCCCTTACCTCTGGGCAAGGCTCCATGGAAGAGGGTCTGCCGCTTGCCATAGGATGGAGAAACTAGAAGCCCCACCCCCTCCCAAGAGCTCCTTGTATCTAACTTTGGGTCCTACTGCTGCAACGTCTCCTCTCATTTGCACGCTGCAGGGCACAACACTGCATGGGTGGGATTATATTGTATTAAGATGACTGTGCCAGAGCCAGAGGCCCTCTGAAATTGGCCTAACGCAAAAATCAGCATCTGAGCCAGGAATGATGGGGCGTGTCTGTGATACCAGCTCTCTGGGAAGCAGATGTGGACCCCAGAGCTTTGCTGCCTGAGTGGACACACAGCCTGGCAGTCTGGGCTGCATGGGACGCTCAGCTAGCTAGTCTCTGAGAAGCTCAGGGCTAGCTCAGTCAGCTCTCAGTTTGTACATCCTTTTGCCAGGGGACAGGCAGACCTCAGCTGCCCTCAGCTCTGCCTCACCCCAACACCAAGGAAGTATTTCATTGATCCAACCCAGGAAAGATTTTGATTGGCCTATGATGGGTCATGTGCCTGTCCTAAACCAATCATGCTCTGATCTGCAAGGCTGGGCAATGTGACAATCTATATGTCCAGGGCAATTACTGAAGGTACCCCCATCCCATCTCTCCTGTTAGCAATCATGTCTGCTGGTGGCCCCAGCTTCTCACGCCATCTCTCAGTCAGAGGCTTTGGAGTCAGGCAGAGGTGACTTTGAACCGGGTCCTGTTGATAGATTCAGCAGCTGCTGAATCTCCCTGCTCCTGAGAAGGCAAGCAAGTGGCTCCTGCTCCTTGTGTGCTCAGAGTCCCCTCTGTGTGTCTCTGCCCCTCCTCCTCTCTCCCACTGCAGAGCCTCTATGTGGCCACATCTTGCCAGCTGAGACGCCTGGAGTCGGCCAGTTACTCATCTGTATGCTCCCATATGGCGGAGACCTTCCAGGGCAGTCTGGTGGTCAGGGCCTTCCGGGCCCAGGCTCCCTTCACGGCTCAGCACGATGCCCTCATGAATGAGAACCAGAGGGTCAGCTTCCCAAGACTGGTAGCTGACAGGTAGGAAGAGCCTGGGATCAGAGTGGATAGAGGCCCCCTCCCCACAAGAGCTGTCCTGCATAGTTAGAGGGGTCACATGGCTTGACCACAGTCACACAAGCTAGGGACCATCTGAGGCGGAGTCCCACTCAGAACATCTGAACACAGAACAGCCAAAGTCCCTGATAGTCAATGGCTTGGAAGTACAAAAAGATGGATGGTTGCTAGGCAATCATACCAACCTCTGTTTCCTAGATAACAGGGAGCTGGTATCCTTAATCCTTCATCACCTTTTGGGACTAAGAAAGAGCAAGACAACTCCTGGCTCTGCCAGTTTCAAGCTGGTAGACCCTGAGCAAGTTACACGATCTCTCTGAGACTCGTTTACTCAATTGCTGTCACACTCAAGGTGGCATTAAGGATTAAATTGTGACAGGGAGTGCTTGCCACACTGCTGCCTGGCACTGCTCCAGCCCTCCCTGGGCCTCAGTTTCATCAGCCATCAAATGGGAGCAGTGTCTTCTCCCATCCTACGGATACGAGAGCACTTGTTCAGGCTAGGTCCTGTGAACATGCCCAGTTCATAACACATGCTCCCTATGTAAATGAGTGGATGGCAGAACAGGACTCAGCGAGGTAGATACACTTGAGAATGCGTTTGATCACATACTTCATGCTGAAGTATGGGCTGAAGCTCGAGCCAGGAATGAGAAAACAAGATCCTTGTCGCCATGGAGCCCAAGACTCGTAATGGTGACAGTAGTTGCTTACATTAAATGATTTGGTTGGGAGAGAAGCATGGGATGGATGGAGGTCAGTGCACGAGGAGGAGAAACTCAGTCAGGGTGGGCTCCGGGAGAGGTAACGTCGGAGCTGAGTGCAAGAGCTGAGTGCATGCGAAGATGAGAACATGGCCTAATGAGGCAGGCCAGGGCTGGGAGAGGGCGAGGGGGGGATGTGGGGGGGGAGTGTTCGCCTTGCAGGGGGGAGGATGAGCTCATCAGAGCTCACTGTATAAAGAATCAAGGGGTAGTGGCGTAAGCTTGTTGGGAGTGGGGGCTTGGGATGGAGGCATGTCGGCTCCTGTGGCTTGCTAGTAAGCCAGCCTAACTCTCTTGACAAGTTTTAAACCAGCCAGAGACCCTGTCTCACTGGTAGAGCCAGTCTTAGTTAAGGTTTTTTACTGCTGTGAACAGACACCATGACCAAGGCAACTCTTATAAGAACAACATTTAATCAGGGCGGGATTACAGGTTCAGAGGTTCAGTCCTTTATCATCAAGGAACATGGCAGCATCCAGGCAGGCATGGTGCAGGAGGAGCTGAGAGTTTTACATCTTCATCTGAAGGCTGCTAGGAGGAGGGTATTAAAGTCCACACCCACAAGGCCACATCTCCTAACAGTGTCCCTCCCTGGGCGGAGCATATACAAACCATGACAGCTGGGTAGTGTCAATGCATGCCTTTAACCTCAGCACTCAGGAGGCAGAGGTAGGTGAATCTTTGAGTTTTAGGCTAACCTGGTCTACAGAGTCTGTTCCCGGACAGCCAGGGCTACACAGAGAAACCTTGTTTCAGAAATAAATAAATAAATAAATAAATAAATAAATAAAGGTGGGTGACAGCTGAGGAAGGACAGTTGGAATTGTCCTCTAGCTTGCACACACATGTACATGTATTTACACGCACACCAGGGAGGTGACTGGTGGGGGACAGGCTAGACCAGAGATAGAAAATACACATCTGTAAAACAGGAAGCTCTATGAACACTTAGCATGTGTCAGGCCTGCAGCTGAGTCACCGGGCAAGACAGAATAGTGTCACCTCTTCTCCCACAGTTAGGTCCCACTGCGGGGGGTTGGGGGGAGCCCAGTGGGTGGTGAGCATTTATCACGACCAGTTCACTCCATGCCCACTGGAGTGGGCCCTGCAGTCCTGCTGAACCCAGTTTCCCTTTACAGGTGGCTGGCTGCCAACCTGGAGCTTCTGGGGAACGGCCTGGTGTTTGTGGCTGCAACATGTGCTGTGCTGAGCAAGACTCACCTGAGTGCAGGCCTCGTGGGCTTCTCGGTTTCTGCTGCCCTGCAGGTATTCCAGCATCTGACCCTTGGCTGGAGGTCAGATCAGAGATGGGTGGACCCCTGCTGGAGTAGTTCCAAGGACTCCTGAGTCTCAACTGCCCAGAACTAGGGAAGTGTCATTCTCAGAGAACTTTGAGTGACTTCAAGAAGCTCAAGACCCTCTGTGTGCCCATCTGAATAATGGGCCAGCACTGCCATTTCAGACAGCCTGTAGATTAGCTGAGACAGGTGAAGAGTGTTGAGAGCCAGTTTCTAGAAGTGTGTTTGTTGTTAGCTCTTGAAAATATGCAGTGTTGGTCACAATATCTGTGTCCACAAACACACACATACACACACTCTTACATACACATTCTCCTCTTACACACCGCTTACACACTCCCTCAGACACTCTTAGACACACATTCTCTCCTCTGTCTTACACACATTCCCTCTCTTCTCTCTCTCTCATATCTACACAGGCAACATCAGACAAAGAAGTTGTTGCCCTAAGAGCTTCATAAATTTTTGTTCAAATCTCCTTTAGTGGTCAGTGCTCAGGGCAGACCAGCAGCAGGAAAAGCCATGAGGGGTGGGGTATGGTCATGTGGCAACTGCCCCTGCTGTGTCAGGCTGGCACAGGCAGAAAGGGCAAGCCAGGAGTAGACATGAGGCAGGGCCAGCCGTGAAACTGCTCAAAGGTCCTGGCAAGGTACTTGGAGGCCCAGAGTGGAGATCTGGGGAGGCCTAGCCCCTCTGTGGAAGCTGCCTGAATGGAAACCACAGACCCAGGTCTTGCTGGGTGTTCCGGGAAGGCCAGGCACACACTCTGATCCTCGCTCTGTTTTGGGCCAGTGGATCTGTGTGAGTGTCACTTGCTTGCTCTATACACTGTCTCATTAGCCAAGCCCCACCTCTGTGGGCCCAGGTCCTCCACTTTCCTTGTCCCACAGCCCCCCTTTCTTTGCCTCCCCTGGCACCTGGGCAGGGAGGAGGGCTTATGGGAGCCCAGAGGATCCCAACTGAGGTGTCGTCTCAAACCAGGTGACACAGACTCTGCAGTGGGTGGTCCGCAGCTGGACAGATCTGGAGAACAGCATGGTGGCCGTGGAGCGCGTTCAGGACTACACTCATGTCCCCAAGGAGGTGAAGATCGGGAGATGGTGTGAGGGACCGTGGGTCCAGGGTGGTGCCTGCTCCCTCTTTCCCACAAAGCAACATTCGTGTGGACTGAAGTCAGAGCCAGGGGAGCACTGATAGAGAAGAGTTAAAACCCTGCTTTCTAGCTCCACTGGGCAGCTCACGCAATCTGAGTGCCAAGCAGTAGTGTAGTGACAGTGTCCTTGCAACAGCAAAGGGAGGGGGTGTTCCCTCATCTTAGTGATGACCTTACTGTGACAGCCATAGTCCAGCCATGCAGCAGGGCACAGGACAGGACAAGACCATCACTCAGGCAGAGAATAATGCAGCTACAGTGACATCTTAACCAAGCAGCAAGCCAGGGAGGGACAGGACAGCCTTACAACTGCAGTGTGCCAGAACAGACCAGTGGTGTGTGACACTTTAGGAGTGTGGCAAAAATGCCACAGGAACAGAACAGTGATGTAAATGACATGGGTGCAACAGCTCACAACTAAACCCCAGCATCTGAAGGTGAGGCAGGAGCATTGCTGCTATGTGGTGAGTTTGAGGCTAAAGCTAGTCTGAGCTAAATAGTTAGAAACTATACTGGGTAGAAAATTTGAAGTTAGTCTGAGAGACATGCAAGTTAGGGGCTAACCTGGGCTACATAGTAAGTTAGAAGGCAGTCTTATTTATATAAAGCAAGCAGTAACTACGTAACAAGTTAGAGGTTAGCCTAGGCTACATAGAGAGTTGGAGTGTAGCTGGGATAAATAGTGATTTGGAGGGCAGCCTGGGTTAAATAGTGAGTTAGAGGTTAGTCTGTGTTACAGGAATGTTAGAAGCTAGCCTGGGCTACATACGGAGACCTTGTTCCAAAACAACAAAACAGTGCTAGGATGACCTGGACTGATTTCCAAATGAAAGGTGTAGCGGGAAGCTGAGGTTCTGAGAAGCAGACCACCTGTGAAGAGCTTGCAGGACGGCTCCTCTGATCTGTATCCAACCTGTTCCTGACCCAGGCCCCCTGGAAGCTGCCCACCTGCACAGCCCAGCCTCTCTGGCCTTGTGGGGGACAGATTGAGTTCCGGGACTTTGGGCTCAGACACCGGCCAGAGCTGCCAATGGCTGTACAGGGTGTGTCCCTGAAGATCCATGCAGGAGAGAAGGTGGGCAGCCCTCCATTACCTCCTGGTGGGCACCAGACTCTAAGTCTGAGACCCTGCCCAGGTTTCTTAGATTCCATCTCACACACCCTGATCTGCCTCTAGGAGTGGCTTCCTGGATCTCCCTTGAGCTCCCTGTACGAGGGTCGTGTTGGGCTGCATGGAAGGATGGATAAGGGACAGATGAGAGAGGATGGACTGTAGGAAAAAATGAGACCTATGGATAGTGTCGGGGATGACTACATGGAAAGATGGGGAGTAAATGAAAGGATACATGGACAGACTGATGGACGGGTGAAAGGAAGGCCAGGGGCTGGGAGGAGAAGGCACGGGTAGCACAGGATGCACGGGTAGCACAGGATGCAGGGGAGGATGTGGGGTATGGGAGGGACTGCCTGGAAGGAGGGGAGTAACACAGAGAGAGGAGATGGGAGGTAGGATGGAAGGATGAGCAGCTGTGTTCAGGGAGCATGCTCAGTGGAGGGTGAGCACAGAGACAAGCCCTGTGCAGGGAAAGAATCTGTCAGATAGGTATCCATGACCCCCATGGCTGGGAGAGACCTGCTCCGTGTGGGTCTCAGTCTTCTGTTACCTGACAGGTGGGCATCGTGGGTAGGACAGGGGCCGGGAAGTCCTCCTTGGCTTGGGGCCTGCTGCGGCTACAGGAAGCTGCTGAGGGTGATATCTGGATTGATGGGGTCCCCATCACCCATGTGGGGCTGCACACACTGCGGTCCCGAATCACCATCATCCCTCAGGTGAGGCCTAGGACCCTGGGAGAGAGGTGGTGGAGGAGGGAGCTGTGGTATGTCGAGGTTCTGACCCGGCATCCCTCCGGCCAGGACCCTGTCCTGTTCCCAGGCTCTCTGAGGATGAACCTGGACCTGCTTCAGGAGCACACCGATGAAGACATCTGGGCAGCGCTGGAGACAGTGCAACTCAAGGCCTTCGTAACCAGCCTGCCCGGCCAGCTGCAATATGAGTGTGCAGGCCAGGGAGATGACCTGAGGTATGGCCATCCACCAGTGGCAGGGCCAGAAGGAAGTGGGCAAGGACAGGGACAGTCTGGGCTCTGCACAGACTTCAGGGGACAGCCCCCTTCTGCTAATACAGGTCCTGAACCTTCCCTGCAGTCCTAACCCTTGGGACCTTTGGGCCATGATCTTTTTTCCATGACAAAACCCAGCCTAGACTCTTGATTCTACTCCGGATTTATTTTTGAAAGGAAAAAGTATCAGCTCAGGATGTCCAAGATCAAGTTTTCAGACCAAGTTCTCAACACAAAGGAGACTTATATGCCCCAGAGGGGCAGAGGACAGCGATAAGGGGCTGGAGGATAAGGGAGAAGGGGAAGGGAACAGGGAGAGGGGAGGGGGTATCTGTCCCAGAGGAACAAAGGACTGCCTCTGGATAGAGAGGAGACAGACATGGCACATAGGAAAATGGCGGTTTATAAAGGTATAAGGGGAAACCCTGTGTTAGGTGTTGAATTTTGACTGGGCATGTTAATTAGGACGGCCAAAGGGGGCTTTTGATTGCCCACCTCAGTATTTTGATAGCTGGCTCTTGGTAGTCAGCCTCAGAAGGAGGAAGCAACCAAATAAGAGAATAAACCTTGGCAGCTAGCTCTTGGCAGCTAGCTCTGGGAATGTAGATTTTTTTTTTTTTTGAGCAAGGCATGGAGGAATGGGAGGGAAGGCAAGGCCTGCCAGACCTTCGCCCCCGCTCAAGCTGGCCAGAGTCCCCTCAACTTTGCAACAAAAATACTATGCTTGATGTTGGCACTGATCCCAGATTTGTTGTGGCTAATTGATAGTGTGTGCTCTTTCCATAAAGTGTGTGTGTGTGTGTGTGTGTGTGTGTGTGTGTGTGTGTGTGTGTC
>JANHMN010000003.1:43129538-43179528 GCA_030674055.1 Rhabdomys pumilio | reverse complement strand
TGTGTGTGTGTGTGTGTGTGTGTGTGTGTGTGTGTGTGTGTGTGTATACCTTGGCTTCTATAGCTCTCCACCTTATTTCTTGAGACAGAGTCTCTCACTGAACCTGGTGCTCATTACATCTCCTAGGCTGGTGGGCCAAAAGGCTCCCAGGAGGGTCCTCCCATCTCTGCCTTCCCAGAGCTGGGATTACAGGCACGTGCCACCACGGCCAGCTTGTACGTGTATGTTGGGGATCTGATCTCAGGTCCTTATGCATGCAAGGCAGGCATTTTCCTGCCTGAACCATCATCTCTCTAGTAATGCCTTTTGCCACAATATTTTAAGGATGAACTATGCAACATATACAGAGGCTGGGGAGATACATTGTACTGGTTTTTCTAGCGTAGGGCAGTTAATGTAGGGCCTTAAGCATGCTGAGCCCTGGTCTTTCCTGAGTGTGAGATTAGCAGCGTGGAGCATCACCATGCATAGCTGGTCGTGGTGGTGCAGACTTGTGATCCCAGCACTCAAGGGCTGAGCCATGGAGATTTCAAGTTTGAGACTAGCCTAGGCTACATAGTGAGATGAGACACTGTCTCAAAAAAAAAAAAAAAAAAACAAGTAAGGCTATGTTCCACACCTTTAATCCCACCCAGCATTCAGAAGGAAGAGATCTGTGTGTGTGAAAATTGGTCTACACAGTGAGTTTTGGGCCAGCCAGGGCTACATGGCACAATCCTGTTTCAAACAAAGAAAACACGAAAGAGACAATAGTCACCTTCTGCAGCTGGTGTCCACTTAAACACTTAGCACGTGATGATGGGGGCTGGGAGACAGGTGCTCACTGGGTTAAGTGCTTTCTGAGCAAGTGGGAGGACCAGAGTTCGAATCCCCTGAGTGCATGTAAGAGCCAGGTGGGCTAAGCAGTTGTTCATCATCTCTGTACTCAGGATGCAGAGATGGGCGGTCCCTGGAACAAGCTAGTGAGGCAGACGAGCTAAGTCAGCCTGGGTTAAGGAGAGACCATCTCTGTTGATAAGTGGAAAGTGACTGAGAAAGACACGGATGCAGCCCCTGGCCACCACACACACATGCACATGCATGCACCTGCAGAGAGAAAGGAAAAAACAGCCTGTTTTTCCAGAGGTGGAGATCCCAAGAAGGTGTGAGTGACTTGCCACAGCCAACCTACACCAAGACAACAGGAATGGAACTGTCCCACCCCTGAAGACCTGGGTCCTCATAGTGGGACAGGAATAATACACACAGGCTCCATTCTCAGCTGTCCCTAGGGCCATCTTATAGACATGCCTATAGTAACTCATGACACCTACTTAGCCTAACCATGCAGTCCATTCACAGCGTGGGTCAGAAGCAGCTCCTGTGCCTGGCACGTGCCCTTCTCCGGAAAACCCAGATCCTCATCCTGGACGAGGCGACTGCCTCTGTGGACCCAGGGACGGAGATGCAGATGCAGGCGGCCCTGGAGCGCTGGTTTACACAGTGTACTGTACTGCTCATTGCTCACCGCCTGCGTTCCGTGATAGACTGTGCCAGGTAAGATGTCCCTCCTGACAGCAGTGCACAGGGCCAGAGAGTCATGGGAAGACATGTAATGTGTTCATCTGCAAGTATCCTGGGATGGATCCTGAAGTGTCCACTGTGTAGGAGGCATGACCAAGACCCCACAGAAAGGCACTTGGTCCAGGGCCAGGGCATCCAGAAAGCTGAGGGTGTGTGTAGGGGTTGGGGGGGGGGGCAGGTCAGGTAGTGGCTTGGGAAGTCAGACATCTGGGGGAGTAAATTGAAAGTGGAGCTGGGCTCTGTGACAGGCCTCGACTACTGTCACAAGAACTTCCCCATGTTTTCCTTGCAGGGTCCTAGTCATGGATGAGGGGCAGGTGGCAGAGAGTGGCAGTCCAGCTCAGCTGCTGGCCCAGAAAGGCCTGTTTTACAAGTTAGCCCAGGAGTCAGGCCTTGCCTGAGTCAGGACTCTTCACAACCCCGTGGATCCAGCCTTAGAGCCTGCAGTGGCTGGAGAGGCCAGAGACTCAGGGGCCACATGATGTCCAATCTAAACTCTTCTTTGTGGGGAAGATGGCAGAGAAAGTGATGGAGTGTTGGGACATCAGACCCAGAAGAACCCAGCATGCCCAGGTTGGTCTGAGCGAGGCCACACCCACCCCAGGCCGAGTGGAGGGTGACTCTCAGCCCAAGCTGTCTACGTCAAGGCCACACTCACCCCAGGCCAATCAGATTGGATGCCCTGGACCCGGGTGATGGTGTGCACATATTCCCTAACTCCTTATTCTGAAGTCATTGTAGATTTACATACAGTTTTAAAAAATCACATGCAGAGAAGCCGTGAACCCTCTGCCCTGTTTATTCCAGGGGGATGACACCTTGTCTAACTCTAGGACAAGGTCCTCTGTTGCTCGTGTGTCTCTGTTTGGATTTAGTGCTTTGTGTTCTCATTGGTTTTTGAGACAGAATTTCACATAGCCCAGGTTGGCCCTGAACTCTCTTTGTTGCTGAGGATGGCCTTGAACATCCAATGCTCCTGCCTTCCCTCCCAAGTACTGGGATCATGGGCCAGTGTCATCAGGCCCTGTTCGTGGGGCCCAAGGCTTTGTGTGGGCTTGGCAAACACTCTAACAACTGTGTTGCATCCCCAGCTCTGGATTTAGTTCTACACCTGTTTAAAATTGCAGTAGTGAAGGATCTCTCACTATGTAGCCCAGGCTAGCCTCAAATTCAAGATCCTCCTGTCTCAGCCTCCAGAGTGCTGGAATGACAGGCATGGGCCATTACACCTGCCGTGACTCACCACGGTTAAGTAGTGACATCACCACCACGGTCGACTGTGGGGCAGGGCTGGTGAGTCCTGTGCACGACAGTGCATTGAGCAGTGTCCTTAGCGTCTACTCAGAGATGCCCTTCTATAGCTGTGGCAAAGAGATTTCCACACACTGCATGGTCCCCCAGGGCTGCATCACTGATTTAATCTGCCCTATAGCACCCATGACTCCCTGATCCGTGGGCAGGGATGTGTTGTGCTCAGGAAAGGATTCCTGCTTGCTTCTAGGACACAGGGCTTGTGCTTCCTTCTACCCCAAGGTTTCTCTGGTTGGCTACCCTCAATAAAGGGTTTGTGGGGTTTCCTTTCAGCCCAGAGGATTCCCCTTTGCTAGTATAGTCTGCAGCTCATTCTGAGGGTTTCCACAGGGCAAGAAGCAGCCTCATCACAGTGACTTCTTTTCTTGTGCAAAAGAGAAAACTGAAGCCAAAAAGTGGGGACCTGGGGTATCTAGTGCCCAAGTGGAAAGTTGCTCCTGGGCTTCTAATCAATCAGCCAGTTCCACTGATCCTGTGGACAGTTCTGCCCTGGGCGAGCCAGAGATGGGGCACACAGCACTTGGCCTGCCATTCAGCAGCCTGACCTGGAACAGAGGCTGCTGTGTGTCTGCAAATCCAGCTGGGGATGCAGGAGAGACTGTGGAGTTCCCACTTTGTTCTGGGAATAGAGCCTGACCCACAGGGCGGCCATCACAAGGGAGCACCAGGTAGGCAAGCAGGGTAATGCAGGCCATTAATCCCTCAGCCAAGGTCTCCTGCCTGCAGGGCCCAGCCTATAGAAGGATCAACAATCAGCCCCAGCAGGCCACAGGGCACACATTCTCAGCCTCTGTCTGTCCCTATAGGCCTGTTCTTTTCTGTGGTGGGGGATGAACCCCATGCCTGATAAACATTATCCCTGATCTGCCTCCCTGTGTGACACTGTAAGTGTCTCAGCTACGCCAGTCTCCCTCCACAGCACAGGTACCCTTGTGTACCAGGCATGGCTGCAAATGCAAGAGACTTAGAGGAGGCAGGCACCATCATTCGGCCCTTCCACCCTACATACCTCTGTGGAGGTACTGAGTCACTAAACTCCTTTGACAGAAGAGAAAACTGAGACCAGGGCATGTTAGAGCCAGTTTCTGCCCTGCAGGCCAGCTTCCCAGTCACCAGGCCTCACCACCTCCTCAGCGTGTGCCTGGAAATGACTTCCACCCTAGACTTCCACCTCAAGGGTGGAGACTAAGGGCATGCTTCTGTCTGTTCTTAAACCTAGAGACTTGTTTGAGACATTGTAGGCTTGTTCAGTTCACCGTGTGTCTCCAGAGCCTTGCATAGAACAGCCTGGGCACATAGTACATTCTGATTGGGTGAGCTAAGGCCAGGAAGGAGGGACTAGTGAATACAGCCCAGCTGTTAGCAAGTGGTCTCGGGGTTCAGACACTGCACCAGGTGTTTTTGTGAACCGTTGCAGACTCATTAAACCCCAGTCAGCGATGTGTGATGACCACACCAATGCAGGCTCTGCAGTACCTAAAGGGTTAAGTTCAAAAGGCCCTGGTGACAATAGGCTCTATCCCATCCAAGAACCATGGCTCTGTGTGGGAGCTGTGTGGTCACCTCCTCTGTGAGGAGGAATCGGTCTGGAGTAAACACAATTAGCAGAGCCAGGAGACGCAAAGCCAGCTTGAACAGGACCTGGGGGAGGACATGGGAGGATTGTGACAGAGTTACACCATTGTCTCCTGTGTTCATGGGGTCAGTGTAGTTGCTGTGCAAAAGACACAGTGTGTGACTGAGCGGGGTTGCTAAGCACAGACGTCAGGACAGCCCTGAGGAAAAGCCCTTCTCCTATGCTCTGAAGCCCTGACTTGGTTAATGCTTCCCTCAGCTGCCTCTTCACAGAGCAAATGAAACTTGACCCTGGGACCCACTGCCCATTCCAGCTAATTCCTCAGTGTGCTCTCAGAGGATGGAGCTGGAGTCCAGAAACATGCCCCACACGACTGTGAACAGGGTCAACCCCACAGGCCCTCAGATCTACCGTGGGGGCCTCACCTTGTATGGTATGTGGTGGTATTGAGTTGGCAGGCAACAGGGAGCACGGTATAGCCTCCAAACTGTGTCTGAATGATGGACTGAATGGGGACATCTGTCTCTAAGTCCACAGTCACTGTACCTCATCAAACAATGGGATGTTTGTCTTCCTCAGTAGGGCCCAGGCCAACCACACAAGTTGGCACTGCCTGATGCTGGGAAGGGAGAAAACGCCAGAGACAGGAGCTCACACTACCTTGTAAGGAACCAGGCCTGGAGTGGAAGAAAAATAGCAGACAGTCTGGTCAGCTGTGGGCAGGGAACACACCCACTCCTCATATACACGCCCATGACAGACATTACTAATCAATCATACTACACTTTCTGGTGAGCCGAAAATGAGCTTAGAATCATTCCCAGCACAAGGCTCAGAGGTGATATTCAAAGTGTTAGCCCAGTTTGGTATGGATGACATAAGGGATGGCAAAAGTGCCTCGGTGCCCTTGCATCTCATTGAGCTGCAGGACCCCAGCACTGGCTGGGTCAGACATGTGCCTGGCCTTGGCCAATGGGATGCTGGGTGACAAGAGAACGAACACTGAGCATGCTCACTCTTTTACATCTCCCATCACCATGACAACTTGCTGTGGTCAGTCTGGGGCAGAGGAAAGAGGAGGGTTGTTAAAAATATAGGTATCGGTCTCTTTGAGGCCAAGTAGATCAGCCAAAAGTTAGCTTTCCCATCTAGGAGAAGTGTATTTCCCATCACTCCTCCTGCCCCATAATTGAGCCCAGCCAAGATCAGCACAGCCACTGGCTGAGTGCCCTAGCATGGGACCAGAATGGAGGCTGGTTGCCCCAGTGATGAATGACTGAAGCTAGCATAGATGCAAGAGGGCAGGATGTTCAAACACATGACCCTGGCCTGCCTGCCTGCCTACCTCAGGTTCTTCCTGCCTTCCCCATGCTTGTGATTCAGCTTCTCTAGCAAGGCAGACATGAAACCCTTCAGATGAGGGAGCTCGGAGGCCATGCAGACTCCATCAGAACCCTGGCTGAATGGGTCCAGATTCATGTGACTAAAACCTAAAAACAAAACCGAGGTCCTGTGCTAGGATAGTACACAGCATGTGTGACAGCTAAATCTAGAAAGTCCCCCACAGATTTAGATGTTTGGAGCCCTTGTCCCTCACTTGGTAGTGTTATTTGGGGGATTCAGAGGACCCTTTAGATGTGTCCTGGAGGAAGTGGGCTGCTGGAGGGGCAGACGTGATTCTGTTTGGGTTCCTGTTGCCTGGTTGCCTGACATGTAGAGTCATCACCACAAACCCCTACACTATGACCATGCTCTCCCCGCTATGATGGACAGCAACCCTGTGGCACTATGAGCCAAAATAAACCCCTTGTCTTAGGGTTGTACTGCTGTGAACAGACACCATGACCAAAGCAACTCTTAATTGGGCTGACTTCCAGGCAGTTAGGGTGAGGGTCTTAAAGGCCACACCCACAGTGATACACCTTCTCTAACAAGGCCACACCTACTCCAATAAAGCCACACCCACTCCAACAAGGCCATACCTCTAATAGTCCCACTCCCCGGGCCAAGCATATACAAACCCTCACACCTTTCTTCCCCACAGAGGATTCCATCACAACTGCCAGAGAAGTAATGAACACCATGTCACAATCACACCACCCTGAACAAAGGTGGTCCTTGGAGGTAAGGGATGAGATGCTCACACTGGAACAGAAAGGGGCCTGACTCTCCCCAAAGCATGAACTCTGAGGGACCTTCAAAATATCTGGAAACTCCTGAGCTAACTGGACTAAAACTGGTATTTTTGCAAAACTTCACCAAACTTTCAAATGCAAACGTGCTAGGAATTTTCTAGAAAGGAAACGTGGCATGGATAATTCCTGTAGTTCTGAGGATACTTCCAGCTGTGGTTTAAATGAGAAATGTCCCTCACAGTGTAAGCATCCAGGATTCGACAAAGAATGGTACCCCAGATTCAAATAGTATATAAAAGCAAAGAATGTTTTATTCTGTATAAGTCCAGCATGCTGGGGTCTCCCATTCCAAGACAGGCACTCAAGTGAGCTCACAAGCCCGATTTAAAGCTCATTAGGGGGAAGTCCAAGGAGGGATAGGTGACCTCTACCATTGGCTCTATGTCTAGGAACATTCTAGAACCATTGCAGGGGAAGTTTGGAAATTGCTGCTGACCCATTGTCTTTGCCTCAGGCCAGGTGGCAGGGCAGCTTCTGAGGCCTGGACTTGCCCAGTTCTTGAAAACAGAGATTTAGGTCTAGTCTCCTGACCTGCTAACTTGAAGCCTGTCATAGAGTCAGCCTGTCTCAACAGTCCCCGTGCATCTGAATGATTGGTCCCAGGTGATCATGCTGTTTCGGAAG
This sequence comes from Rhabdomys pumilio, assembly GCA_030674055.1. Classification (NCBI taxonomy): domain Eukaryota; kingdom Metazoa; phylum Chordata; class Mammalia; order Rodentia; family Muridae; genus Rhabdomys; species Rhabdomys pumilio. The sequence goes on along the minus strand of JANHMN010000003.1, from coordinate 43,172,259 downwards.
GTTCTAGAACCTGTAGGAGGTGTGGCCTTGCTAGAGGAGTTGCATCACTAGGGGGTGGGCTTTGAGGGCTTGCAGCCTCATCGGCTTCCTATTCTTTCTTCTGGTGTATGGATGGAATGTGGTGGCTTCCATGCCTCCCCTGCCATTACAGTCGCTGCCTCTGGAACCGTGAGCCAAAATACACCCTGTCTCAGAGTTGCTTCTGGTGGTGCTATTTCATCTCAGCAGCAGGAGAGTAATTAACGTATGCACCCGACCCCACCTCCAGAAGAGACTCTCAGAGAAGCCCAAGGAAAACCACAACCAGATCAATGCATTAGGGGACTGCTGCCCACGGGGAACTGCTGCCCACGGGGAGCTGCTGCCCACGGGGATCAGTCTAGAAAAGTCCTATTTATTTCTTAGTCCTAGGAAGAGATTAACACAGTGACTCCTGTAACTGGCAGAAAAGACAGTGTCTTACTGAGCCCCTCACTGCCAAAATCCACAAATGCTCTGGTCCCTTGAATGAGATGGTATACATGTGTATGTTATGTGTGTGCACATGTCATATGTGTGTGAATGTGTACATTTGTGTATACATATGTCAATATGTATATTTATGTGTTCGCATGTATACGTATTTACTGTGTGTGTAAATTTACATCTGTGCACATGTGTATCTATATATGTGTGTGTACATATGTATATTTGAGTGTGTACGTGTATGTAATTTTGTTTGAAACTATAGTTGTGTGTACATGCATGCATTTATATGTACACATTATATATCTATGTTTGTGAATGTATATTTATGTATGAGTATATGTGTACTTTAGTGTGTATATTTATGTATATGTATGTTTGCATATTTATGTGCATACATGTGTATGTTTCTGTTTTTGTTCATACATGTATATGTTTATGTGTGTATATGTGTATGTTTATGTGTATACATGAGTATATTTATGTTTGTTTGTACTTGTGTGTATTTGAATATGTGTACATGTGTATGCTTGTGTGTATTTTTTTTGTGTCTGCATGTGTATTTTTCTGTTTGTGTGTGCTGACTTCTAGTCAGTGTACACTCAGTTCTCTTACAGCTCGTCTGCGGGAGGGGCTTTAGTAGTCCAGCAATCCTTGCCACTGTGCTCTTACTCCCATTAGCTCTACCTAATTCATCACCACGATGCACCACTCTATTCCTAAAAGTGTGGGCTCAGCCGTTCTAGCTTAAGCACATACAGAGCTGCACAAGACTTCCGTCTGCTGTGTAGTAGACGCACATCACGTTACCCCACGACGGTAGCACATCGGCTTCGAAGGATGCCCTTATGTAGTGCTTTCACAATAGACGCATGTGCACTCCCTCCCCTGACAGTGCGTCTGTGGCCGTCCATCTCCCAGTATCTCTTTGCCCTCCTGTCTAGAGCTTCAGTGAGCACCAATAGTCTACATCCATGAGTCCTGCAGTCGTTTTACACTTGAGTACATTTCTGTAATAGAAGTTGCACTTGGAATTCCATGACTGTGGCTATAGAGGAACATGCAAGAATATTCCTGTTATATTGAGTCCATGTGTGCTCGGTTGGATGTCCACACATGCTGGACTAGTATCCGTGGTAGCCTGCTGCTCATGGGCATCCGTGTGTTCTGATATGCTGTTGAGGACTTGTACGTGTGACTCTCCGAGTGCACCCCTCTACTCCTGCACTAGGGCCTCAGAGTCAAAGTCTGATAAATGCGTCGTCACATCCGCTGCAGGGCATTCGCAGCGCATTAGTGGCGTGACTGTCCTTGCAGTTGTTCGGGAAACCCCGTTTGCACAGTGTGCTGCTCCATCGCTGTTCGCCGCTCTAATGCTATACAGTGTGAGCTGCTGCTCCCGTCCAGGCTTGCGTCCTCACACGTCCATCCGCTTGCTGTGGTGTAGACGTGCGTCAGTTTACACTGCAGCGGGAGTGCATTGGTCTTTGCAAAGATGTCATCACGTAAAGGCTTAGTGGTAGATGCTTGTGTGCTGCTGCACTGGTGCACTCATGTGCAGTGTGGACCACTGGATCCTCATGAGTCTAGTATTTCCACGAGTGTGGATGCCCAAGACCCCTAAGTCCTGCAGCAGTATCATATTTGTGTGCTTTTCGGTAATAGGACTGTGTGCAGCTGAATTCATTTTTCCGTGAGCACTGCTTTACAAGAACGTGTGCGAGCACGTCTCTAATATGGAATCCGTCTGCGTGTCTTTACTTGTATTTTCGTGAACAACAGTCTACACGAGATTGCGGATACAGGAACTCACGTGAATATAAAGTAAAGAGTGTTCATGGATTTGCTATAAGAGACTTGATCATATGTGTTCTCTGCACATGAATCATATTAGTAAAGCATTAGTAGTATTTTCCATGCATGAATTGTATTAGTAGAACATCACACACACATACATGTGCGCACGCACACACACGCACACGCACACGCACACGCACATGCACATGCACACACATGCATGCATCCCTAAAGCCCCACACACAGCGTCTTTGTAAAAACCTGTAGGAGTCTCTGTGCTCACAGATAAAGCAGCACACCCGGATGCCCAAGCTCAGCCATACGCAGAAGTCTTATTTCAGAAAAGCACATGAGTTTAATTATACAGCAGAACTCATGGATTTAGGACATCAGCATTCTTAAAAGACCAGACGGGAACCCACAAGGATACATTAGTATTTTCCGCACATGACTTACACTAGCAGAGCCCCATGCGTGCATCGGTTACTAACGCACTACACAATGGCATCTGTGTCAAAACCTGTAGGAGTCACAGAGGTCCTCGTGACTCCTCACAGATTAGCACTAGGGGAACCTGGAATGTTAAACACTCAGGGTTGTTGCTCCAAAGAATGCACACCAGTTTATCTACACAGAAGGCTGGGAGTGGATATGATTGCACTGTGTGCCCGAGCCCACAGCGGGTCCTCCCCCAGACCTTCATCATCAGCTTCTTTTTCTCAGTCAATCTATAGAGCCCATCATTGTGGGCTTTACAGAGTCTCAATGTCGTTGCGTCTGCTCTGTGTTTAGCTCGCTTTGCTCCTCAAAGAGATTCATGTACGTTTTGCTGTGCACGTGGGCTTGAGATAATTATCACCAGAATAAGTTTTCCCAAAACTGGGATGTGCTTAAGTATGTCTAAGATAAAGTACTCCAGAAGTTTGAATCAACACTGGCTACTTATTCGTGTTGCACTAAACTGCCTCCGTGGATCGTCTCTCTGCCGCTCATAGAGGTCATTGCAAAAACTGATGCACTATGGCAGCAGAACTAATGTGCTAACCGATGATGTAACTGTGCAGCTCGCGGCACGCCTGCCACAGAACAACACTGTACACATTTTCAGGAGTAGAGCTGGGATTTACAAGTGCGAAATGGACATAAAAGGGCACAGCAGAGAAACCTGTTGCACCACTGATGCACCACGAGCAGACGTCCTGCACCAGGAGTGAGCACTAGAAATGCAGATGAGATGTAGTCATGGCAGCGCCCTCTGCATTGAAGACGTGCCTTGAAAGCCTGTAACATGGAATCCGTGTCCAGTCCTTTAGGTGGATTTACATGGATGCTGGATGCTGCGGTACTAGTACCTTGTGTGGACTAAAGGCCCCTGACATCTAGCTGTTCTGACGTGCCACTCCATGCATGGCAACACTGATCCCGGGACCTCGGTGTGCATGGTTGCACGCCTGCATTAGTACTGCCGTGTCCTGGTGGAGTGTTATAATAATATCCTCATATGAGCTGCTTTCTAGTGACTCTTCCATCACTTCTATTACAGTGTGGGTACCTGAGTCACACGGGACAATAGAAGAGAGAGACCTGAGGATGAAATCAGCAGCCACAGAGAGAAACAACCTCAGGTGACCTGAACCCTGGAAGCCTTGCAGAAGCATATTTATTGATTATTTCATAAAACTTATTTTTAGAGTAAAACAGATTCCTCAGACCAAAAACCCAGCTCTAACCTGTGTGTTTCTTGAAGGAACACCCCACCCTTGAAGTTTGGGTCCTTACCGCGGGCGCTGTCTGCTGTACTCAGTGATGCAACACATTCCTGGTTTGCCAGGAACACCTTGTGCCTAGAGTCATGCAAAGCTCCTTCAGAAGAAAACAACTCTATACATCACAGAGAGCAGTCACTGTTCCCTGTAATGATTTCTTCAAGGTCTAAGTACTCCCAGAAAACAAGTACTTCATTCTGATGTTTACAGCAGACGCAGTGACTACTAAATCTCTCACCACATCGCGGTTCATCTGTGTGTGGTGCATTTGGACAACGTTCCTGCTGCTCTCGTTGTTTTTATTACGCGATGTAACTGCCCATCCTGGCGCATGCCTCGATTCCTAACAATGTGTGCACTGCCGGTCTAGCTCGGGCACAGTCATAGCTGTATGGTCAGTGCATCAGCTTTACGGTAAATCCACATCAGCTTGCCTGGCAGTGCTAGCACGTTGGTTTTGCAAAGATGCCATTGCACAGTGCTTGCATGATAAACGTGTGTGCTATGATCTACGAGTATGCTCATTGACTGGGACGCACTAGAATCGCCTTGTGTGTTCCTTTAACTCTCCTATGAGCGCAATCGTCGTTGAAATTCCTGATCATTGACTGTTGAATCTGGATACAGACCTTTACTTCTCTTTGCATCTGGGCTACTGTGATAGTAACCCTGTATGGACTAATGTTTATGAACAGCTGTGTGCTCTGGTGTGCTGGTAAATGCATGGACACACAGGCACTGCCCTCCAACTACACTAGTATCTCAACTCCAGTTGTGCTGCTACGATAACATTCTAATCTGCGCTGCTTTCAAGTAAGACTATGATCACCGCTGTTTCCGTCGACCCGTGTCCAGTGCATTGGTATTGCAACCGTTACTGGTACTGGATTCTTGCCCCCAATTACAACGTGTAGGTGTCTGTCCCAGACACCGGTCTTCTCTTAATTCACAGCAGTTCTGCTCAGGCGTGTGCAGAGCAGGTCCATCCATCTGCTGTGTTGTAAATTCACGTCAGTTTACACTGCAGGAGTGGTACGTCAGTTGGTGAAGACAGGCCGCTGTGTAGGGCGTTTGTACCAGACGTGTGTGAGATGCTCTGCTAGTACATTCACGTGCAGCGATGTTGTATAGCCTTGTGCGCTCCGGTCTAGCGCTCCCTTGGGTGTCGGTGTTGAACATGTGTTAGCCCTGCCGTAGTATTAGATCTGTGCATCTCTCTGTAACGGTACGTCTGCGTTCTGTCATGCAACAACATCCATATGGGCTGCATTGTGAGAACATTCTTGATCGTTCACTTAATATAGTGTCCTTGCATGCTCCTTTACCTACGCTGCTGTGATTGTACACCCATGGGACTGCTGTTCACGGACCTCCATATGTTCGGATGTTCGAGCAAACGCGTGGACACACCAGTATTAGGCATCAGTGAGTGTGTTGACTCCTGCAGTGTTGAATCCATGTGCACTTCTTTGCCTGTATTTCCGTGTCTGCTGCTGTAGTAACGCCCTCATGATGTCTGCTGTTCGTGGACATTGATGTACTCAGATTGCTGGTAAGCACATAGACGCACCAAATGATATCCATTGCTCTCTTTCTGCACAACTCCGTCCATATCCGAGTACCCTGCTGTGACAGTGTTCTCATATGCTCTACTTCTGGTAAATCGATGACGGTGTCTGTTGCTATACACCAGTGCTCCGCACGTTGATAATAAAACCGTGCTTGATTCTGTTGAGCAGACACTTCCATTTGTACTGAGCCCTTGTCCAACCAGGTGTCCTGCCTGTCTAAAACTTCTGTTTTAAGTGAGAAACAAGCAGAGTGCTCACCATCTGCTATGCTGTAAATGCCATCTGTTTACAACGCAGTGTGAAAACATCTGCAAAGACGCCATCTGGTAATGTTTTAGAAATAAATGCATCTCTGGGCGGTGGTGGCACACACCTTTAGTCCCAGTACTCAGGAAGCAGAGGCAGGTGGATCACTGAACTCAAAGCCAGCCAGATCCAGGACAGCCATGGCTACAGAAAAGTCAGAATGAGGGGGGAGGGAGGGAGGGAGGGAGGGGGAGGGGAGAAGCAGAGGAAGAGGAGAGGGAGAGAGTGTATGTGCAGCGCTCAACTAGCATATTCATGATAATCGTGTTCTGTTTCCTTTTTTTTTTTTTTTTTTTTTTTTTTTTTTTTTGGTTTTTCAAGACAGGGTTTCTCTGTGTAGCCCTGGCTGTCCTGGAACTTACTCTGTAAACCAGGCTAGCCTCGAACTCAGAAACCCACCTGCCTCTGCCTCCCAAGTGCTGGGATTAAAGGCGTGCGCCACCACCGCCCGGCGATAATGATGTTCTAAGGGCATCCTTTTATGCTCCTGGGTAGTACTTTTATGAGCTTGTAGAGCCCTGATTCCTACTGTACTTTTGCATCTCTGTGTGGTTTTGGTCTCTCTGTCTTCACCTGTACTTGGACTTCCATGAGTGCTGCTTTATGAGAATATGCATGATCTCCCCTACAACCCGTGCACACTCCTCTACCTGGATTTTCATGCGTGTGGCGGTACTAGCACACCTGGTTCTGACCGCTGTATGCAGACACACTTACACACTGATGCTAGGCCATGAGTGTGCAGTTGTCTGCTTCTGCACTAGTTCAGTGTCCTCGTGTTCTGCTGTAAGAATACTCTTCTGCACATCGCTTTACAGAGCGTGACTGCTTTTGTGACAGCACATCAGGGCGTGTGCATCCCTAGTGAAACGGTTCTCGTGGCTGTAGCGTTGCTTCCCTTTGCACTGTGCTCTCATATGTCCTGCTGTGCCGCTTTGTTGCTCATGCCTTGTGTACTGCTGCTCTGCTTAATTAACGTTCAGCACTATACAAGCACATCCATCTGCTTAGCTGTCCATCCACACCAGTGTGTGCTGCGGCAGCAGTAACTGATTTCATAAAGATGCCGCTGTGCAGTGCTCTTGTAATAGATGCGTCTGTAGCACTCTTCAGGCACAGCCGTGTGCAGTGATGCATTAGCATACTGCGTATGCTCCTGTCTGGTATTTTCTTTTTTTCTTTTTCTTTTTCTTTTTCTTTTTTTGGTTTTTCAAGACAGGGTTTCTCTGTGTAGCCCTGGCTGTCCTGGAACTCACTCTGTAGACCAGGCTGGCCTCAAACTCAGAAATCCGCCTGCCTCTGCCTCCCAAGTGCTGCCCGGCTGGCATTTTCATGAGTGCTGATTTCACACGTGTTTCCTTCTGTAGTCCTACCACACGCCTGTGTGTCTCTGTAATCGCATGTCTGCTACATCTGTGCACGGCTGTACTCTAGCATCCACGGGTGCTGCTTTCCAAGGACTTGCGTGATCACTCCTGGAACAGTGAATCAGTGTGCATTCTCTATTTGTATGTCCATGTGTGCCCTGTGCTCGTAGACACACGGACATGTATGTGTTCTTATGTGGGAGTAATTCACTGACACATTGATTCAAGGATATCAATACACACTGGCACACTTCTGGCCTAGTATTTCAGTGGCCAACGGACACTGAAATAATAACATTCTCATATACTCTGCTTTCTACAAAATCTGTGCTCACATCTCTTACAGAATGACGTGTGTGTCTGCGTGAAGGATGTTAGCAGTTCTCACCGTTTCCCGATACTTCTGTCTGCACTATGAACTTGTCCATCTCTGGCGCCCTACTTTGCTCTGCTCCTAAAGGATGCGTGCTGAGCCGTTCCGGCTCAGAACCAGGCATGCTTTGTATGAACATCGCTAGGAGGTAATTCAAGAAACAGAGGAGGAGCTAGAAAGATGGCTCAGTGGTTAAGAACACGTCCTATTCTTTCTGAGGACCCAGGTTCAGTTTCCAGCACCCACATGGTGGCTCACAACCATCTATAACTTGAGTTCCAGGGGATCTGACTCCTTCCTCTGACTTCAGAGGGAACTAGGCATGCATGTGGTGCACATACATACATACATACATACATACATGTAAGCAAAACACTCATACATATAAATATCATTCCAAAAAGAAAGGCTATTTAAAACAAAAAGAAGACAGTTTATAAAAGGACAGAGGCAAGAGAGAGGTAACATTTAGAAGGAAAGGGAAAGAGTGACAGAAACAGGGGAGGGTGGCTGGACAGTGAAGGGTCTCAGCATCATGTACAAACAAGGGTCCGGGGACTGAGGTTGGGAGATGAAGGTGTAACCACACCCTTGCCTGACTGGTTGGTGCACACATCTGTCCTCATGCCACGGAGTGCTGCTCAGGGCATCTGAGTCAGGAATACACCTCAGCCAGGGCCAAAAGCTTGGCTTGTGAGTCTTCCAGGACATAGCAGCCAGGACCTTCCAGGACATATGATCAGCGAGCTGTCTGCCTCTGAAATGTAGGGCCCTTCTTGGTGTCTCAGCTTCTCTTAAAGTTTACAAAACACAGACAAGGCCAACTTGGTTTGCAAAGGAGGCATGAAGGACTTTGACTGTCACATCTGCAAATATCCTGACCGTACCTGAGAGGAGGAACTCAGAGAGACAAGTTCACTAAACTGATAGCAGATGTCCTTTGTATAGTTGGTTAGTTGGTCGGTTGGTTTGTTTGAGACAGGCTCTTACAATATAACTCTGGCTGACCTGGAGCCTGAAGACTTTGTAAACCAGACCGACCTTAACCTTACAGAGATCCACCTGCCTCTGCTTCTCCTGTGCTGGGATCAAAGGTGAGTGCCACCACATCTCAGCCATCTTGAAGTTTTGTCTGATTAAAATATCATCTGCTCCTGCCCCTTGCCTGCTGCACCACTCAGAAGAGCAGGTACAAACTCGCCTGGGCAGGAAGGTTAGAGCTGGTCCTGGCGATGGGGGTGTGTGAGACAGACAGCCCCACCCCAGCCAGGGCAGTGCTAGAGAGTTGGACCTAGTGGCATCAGTGCAGGAGAGCTGGCCCTGATATCATGAGCAAGGGAGTGCTGTCCAGCAAAATAGATGGCCCCGCCCCTCTTCTGGGCAAATCAAAGAGCTCACCCTGGAGGCATGAGCACAAGAGAACAGCTCAGCTACCAAAATGGCCCCGATACAGGGCTTTGTGCCCAACACCTATGGTCTATGAACTGCCGGAGCACGTGAGGGGGCTGATCCTCTAGAACCAAAGCCGCAGGATCCCCATGACACAGAGCGACGATAGGACATCCAAGAGAAGTCCGCATGAGGATCCAGGATTGATGGTGCCGCAGAAGGCAGAGGCTAAGAGCCAGAGCATGACTCGCTGCAATGAACATTCGCAAGCAAAGATGCGTGGACAGAGGGTGCACTGTGGGACACTCGACAGCTTTCACCACAAGGTGGTTTTGGTTTGGTTTTGGTTTCTTTTAGGGGAATGGTTGCAAGAGCCGAGGGCACATATGGAGGGATGAGGGGGATGAGTGGAATCGGGGTGTAATGTGTGAAATTCACAAAGAGTTAGTAAAAAAAAAAAAAATTAAAAAAAAAACATTGCTTTCTAGAAACCTTGATATAACGTACCCTACCTCACCTCTAAACAATTACATTCGTTGTGACTAATACCTGAATTACAAGCTATAAGATACAACTTATGTTCTAATATCTTTATAAATGTATAGTATATTCATTTTGTCAATTCTCTTCTTCTGCAGAACAGCTGCTGAGACGTATCAAGGCCACTACAAGTGTGGGACATTGGACCACACTATATCTGGAGCTGGTGGCAGAATTTGGCAGAAAGCGGAGGCAGGTAGATCTCCATGAGTTCAAGGCCAGCCAGAGCTAGATAGGAAGACCCTGTCTCAAAAATAAATAAATCGATAGATAGATGACTGTGCAGAGTCACCACATAGTGCTCATCTTGCAGAAACTAAAAAGACAAGAGATACAGGCCATGGAAGCTTAAGCCAAGGTCGGAGAAAGCTGCTGAGGCCAAGCAGAGTGTGGCGGAGTTAGATTCCCTGTAGGAGGCCCCGGGAGTCCACTGTATGAAGTTTGTGAAGGAAAGGAAACCTCAGTTGCAGTGGAGCCCAAGGATGCTGGAGATACCAGGAGTGTGGAACATCTGCCGAGAATGGCTGCAGGTATGAGGTGAAGCCAGTGCAAGAGAAAGGTCACTTGTCCTATAGGTGACAGAGATGGAGGGGTGGGGCTACCCAAGACTTGGAGCCAAGATAAAGAACGGAGGTGCAGGGTTTGGTCTCGCTTTGGTCTGATAGTTCCTTGCTTTGTCCTTTCCGGACTGTGAATGGTTACATTATGCCGTTGCATATTGAAAATATTAGATTCAATGAGTAGAGGTTAAAGTTAACTTGCCTAGGTCTCACAGAGACTCTGTGCTTAAACGTTTGAAGCCCTAGAAAAGCCGAGACATTGCAGATGTCTCAATTGCTCAATGCCCTTTGTGTTATGAGGTGAACGAGGCTGCAGTGCCTGAGGTGCATTGTGAAAATGTACAGCAACGTGTTTGGGTGTCGACTGACAACGGATGGATGCATACACCACCCTAGGCTGGTGGTCCTGGGTTCTACAAGAAAACAGACTGAGCAAGCCATTGGAAACAAGCCAGTAAGCAGCACCCCTCCACGACCTCTGCATCAGCTCCTGCCTCCACGGTCCTGCCCTGTTTGAGTTCCTGTCCTGATTTCCTTCGGTGATGAACAGCAATGTGGAAGTAGAGGCTGAATAAACCCTCTCCTCCCCAACTTGCTCTTGGTCATGGTGTTTTGTCACAGCAATGGAAACCCTGACCAAGATAAACACAACACTCACTACTTTAACCACTTGAAAGTGTACTGCCCCACAGCTTTTGTTTCATTCTTGTTGGATGCTTCTTACCTTTTAACCACGGTAGAATGCTTCCCTCTGTCAATGGCCACCTGGGGTTTATCCCCCACACCCTCATCCCTGTACCCTGACCTCCCCCCACCCCCTACCCCACCCCCCTACCCTGACCTCCCACCCACCCCCATCCTCCTACCCACCCCATCCCCCTACCCACCCCCATCCCCCCACCCCCGTCGCCTGAGGATGCTCCACACATTCCCACTTTTGTTGTCGTCAGTCCTGGTGCTGTGAACATTCATGTGTAAGTTCTGGATGGAACACTGCTTTCCAGCTCCGCGGGGTCTTCACCAGGTGGAGACTTACAGTGGTAACTGTTAGCTCACTGGGAAACCATGGTACTTCTAGAAAACTGACCTTGTATTGCACTGACCTTGTATTGCAGCCCTAGAGATTATAAACTAGGCTGAGGAACTGCCTGAAGCTCCTCAGTGGTTGTCATGTAAGGAAAAAAAGGCTACACCCTTCACGCTCCATAGTTTGATAGTAGCAACGATTCCAAGAGATGTATCGTCTTTTCACAGACTGCTTTTACCCCATTTTAGCCCTGTTTTTTCAACATCCAGAATGAGAGAGGTAATCAACTGCATTACAGAATTTTTCTTTGGAGCAAAAGCAGTATGTTCAGCAAGCTTCTAAGCTTTGTTTTTCTAAAGTTCAAGAACCCTACTAAGTACCCCTTTACACAGCCCCAGTAGGTGCCCCTTATGCCTCCTCCTGCACACTCTCAGCCTTTGTGGTCAGGAGGTGCCAGACATTGTGTTCTGAGAAACAAACCCATTAGAGAAAATGTCATTCCTCAAGGGGCGTGATGCAGCGTTTGTTCTGGATAGCATAGTAAGCATTGAGCTGTTCCCTAACTGTGTCCCTGTGTCCTTTAGATTTACAATATGGGCTTGTTCCCCTCATGTGCTCCCCAAAGGGAAGGTCCCAACATCTTACTCTTCTTCCAATATGCCATAGCATCCTAATTCCCTCAGTGTATGATCCTGTATGTGGCAGAGGGGGATTAAGCAGTCTAACTTCTTAACAGAATCTGCTTCTCATGGGCGTACCAGACCTTGCCATTCATCCTGCAAGTCATGTACCCAGGGAATCCATTGTGGACATTATTCCATATTCATTAGACTCTTGCCTTCAACTGCCAAGGCCTCAGGCTCTGGGCCTGGGTCCATTGTTTCTCTCAGTGGTGTGTTTTTGTCCTTGGGACCAGGAGTGAGTGCCTGAGAGTTCCTGGAACCATCTTGCAGTTAATAAATCTTTAATTTCTCTATCCTTGGTACAGTCAGTGGGGCAGAAAGGGAGTTTTGTGTAGGAGTAGGCAGCATTATCACAGTATATGTTTCCACGGGGGTAGAGTTTTTTTTTTTTAAAGAATTATTTTGTTTAGAGAGATTGACATTATATATACATCCACAACCTCTACCAAAGCTCATACACAGTTTCCCAGAGGTTAAAAGCATAAGAAAACTCCCATAATGCATGGTAAGAACCATCAAAGATGAGAGGCAAAGGATGCTGGAGATCTATGAGCCTCTGTGTCGATGTCAAGCAGCCATGGTCGCCATGTGGTCCACGCCGCCTGCCTGTGATGGTTTGAGTAAGAATGGTCCCCACAGACTCTTATATTTAAATGACTAGTCAGCAAAGAGTGAGGTGTGGCCTTGTTGAAGTGATGTGTTATTGGGGGTAGGTTTTAAGGTTTCAAAAGCCCAAGCCAGGCCCAGTGTCCAGCCTGACCTTGCTTTCCTCTCTGTCTCTGTCTCTCTTCTGTCTCTCTCTGTGTCTCTCTGCTTCTCTCAGTCTGTCTGTCTCTCTGTCTGTCTGTCTCTGTGTGTTTCTGTCTCTCTCTGTGTCTCTCTGTCTGTCTCTGTCTGTCTCTCTCCCCCCTCTTCAGACCAGGATGCAGAACTCTCAGCTTCTTCTCCAGCACCATGTGTGCTTGCCACCATGTTCCCCACCGTGATGACAATGGACTCACCGCTGAAGCTATAAGTAAGGCCTCCCTCAATTAAATGCTTTCTTTCTTTCATATGAGTTGTCTTGGTCATGGTGTCTCTTCACAGCAATAGAACAGTGGCTAAGACCCTGGGTCTGTGCTGCCACAGTTTGCATTTCTGCACTTGCTATAGAAGAAAACCCCTTGCTTAGGTTCATCAGTAAACATTTCTGTGAGCGGTAAATAAACACCACAGGATAAGCCTCGAGTGTGCTCAGGGCTTTTTATAATTGCTTCTTGTGTGCTTCCACACTGCTTCCTATGGCACTGAGGGTTTCAGTTTCATCACATGTCCAAATGGCCCCTCAGTATAACAACAACAACAAAAACAAAAACAAACAAACAGAAAAACTTTTTGCTTTTTGCCTCTTCCTGAGCTAGTTTATTGTAAAACCATGCTACAAGTGGGTAGTCAAATTTTTATTGTCTTATTTTTCTATTGCTGTGATTAAGGCCATAACCAAGAGCGACCTGGGAGAGAGACGTTTATCTGTCTTATAATAATTAGGTCCCACTCTGTCATTGAGCGAAGTCAAGGCAGAAACTCAAGGTAGGAACCTACAGGCAAGCACTGAAGCAGAGACCACAGAGGAGTGCTGCTTACTGCCCTGAGCCCTGGGCCTTGCTCAGTCTTCTTTCTTGTACAGTTCAGGATCACCTGCCCAAGGGTGGCACCGTATGTCCACAGTGAGCTGAGCGCTTCCATATCAGCCATTAATCAATGCTACAGGACAGTCCTTTTTTTTTTTTTTTTTTTAGATTTATTTATTTATTTTACGTGAGTACACTGTTGCTTTCTTCAAGCACACCAGAAGAGGGCATCAGATCCCAATAACGATGGTTGTGAGCCACCATGTGGTTGCTGGGAATTGAAATCAGGACCTCTGGAAGAGCAATCAGTGCTCTTAACCACTGAGCCATCTCTCCAGCCCAGGACAGTCTAATAAAAGCATTTTCTCTATCAATATTCCCTCTTCCCAGAGATATCTAGGTTTGTGTCAAGCTTACAACACCAAGTATATTTATAAACTTCTAACTCTTTTTTTATTTTAGTATTGTTTTGTTTTTAGAGACAGGGTTTCTCTGTGTAGCCCTGGCTATCCTGGAACTCACTCTGTAGACCAGGCTGGCCTGGAACTCAGAAATCTGCCTGCCTCTGCCTCCCAAGTGCTGGGATTAAAGGCATGCGCCACCACTGCCTGGCAACTTCTAATTCTTAATTTATTTGTAGACAATATGAGAAGCACAAGGGTTTAGATCCTTTCTTTTTGCTTTTGTTTTATTCTTATTCAATTGAAATATGGATAAGAAATTAAAACTTGCCAGGTAGTGATGGCACACACCTTTAATACCAACACTGGACAGAGGTAGGTGTATCTCTAAATTCAAGGCCAGCCTGGTCTACATAGTCAGTTCCAAGACAGCCAAGGATACACAGAGAGACCTTGTCTCAAAAGACAGAAAGAAAAAAAGAAAGGAAGGAAGGAAGGGAGGAAGAAAGAAACAAAGAAGGAAGAAAGGGAGGAAGAAAGAAACAAAGAAGGAAGAAAGGGAGGAAGAAAGAAACAAAGAAATTATCATTGAAGACAGGTGTCTAGTGAAGGGTGAACTTGACAGCCCTGAGCCACCCAAATATCTGTGACATCACCTAATACAACTGATTTATAAGAATAAAAGGTTTACTCTGATCCACGGTGTCAGCTCACAATCACCTGAACCTGTTGTCTTTGGGTTTAGGAGGAGGAACACAGGGGGAGCCTGTGTGGAACAAGGCAGCTCAAAGACAGTCCAGGAAGTACAGAGGGGAAACCACTGGGGCCCCAATATCTCCTTCAAAGGCGGGGCTCTGTCATCTGCTGTACACTTGGAGGGCAAGGTAGAACCATGATAAATAGGTTTCATGGGGCCCTGGTCCAGCCAGGAATGCTGGGAGTGCTACAGCTCTTGGAACTGAGGAGGATTGGGTAGCCTTCACAGGGCAGGTAGCGGAGATCCCAGGTCCCTGCAGCTACTGCAGTAGTGACAGTGCCAGCAGCCTGCCACGCTACCAAGCTAAGAAGAATGGACTGCCTGATGAGCTAGCCTTGACACCTTCTGGACTGCTATCTCCTTGCCCAGCCCCTGAGCTGAACCGAGAAGAGACTCTGGGGGATGGGGCTTACCCTTTATATGTGAAGGCAAAATATTAAACTTTGGGCTTTGATCAGAATACTTTGTCTTGGCCCCACGTTTCTTTCACCCTCCATTCCCGTTTATTCCCAGGCTTCCTCTCAGGAGAACCCAATACCCATAGCCGCAGGCGGCTACAAGGCAAGCCAAGTCACGTACCACAGTTGAACAACCCAACCAATGAGAACAGGATAAACGTACAACCAAGACTTGTTCCTAAGAAAGTCCCCTATCCCTAAGTCCTGATTGGTGGAATAACTTGACACAGGTATTTGTGGACCTCAGACTTAAAAGTTCTGTAGAATTCTGGCTGGAGGTCACAGTTTAGCTCCCGAGTCTGTATTGCATCCCTGATCTAAGGGGTATGCCTTCAATAAACCAGCCCTAGTTGACTGAAATAGGTATCTGGGCAGTTTAGAAGGTGATTCTCAGACCCCGACAGACAGATTAATGCCGATATGCATGCAGGGGTAGGCAGATATAGGGAAGGGCTCACAAATTTTTCTCAGGGCTGGAAACAGATAAAGCCATGTCTGAACACACTTGTAGAAACCGGGCTTGGAAAACAGGGCTCTGACCTTTATTTCCTATTGTTAAAGTTCAGCTAGTCAATGGAGGGTAATCCAGGTAGGAGACAGAGACGTCAGATGAAGGGAAACTCGGGAGAGAGAGGAGGAGGGTGGAGATGGGAGGTGAGGAGGATGAGAACAGAGAGGCAAGGCCAAGGCAGAGGCGGTAGCAATGGGGAAAGATGGGAAGAGATGGAGGAACACTGAAGAGGCCTGGGCTTACAAGGGTTAAAAAGGAGTCTCTGGGGAGAAGCAGGGCAGAAATTAGAAAACCTGCCAAGAATTGAGGGACCTGCAGCCCTAGTT
Source organism: Rhabdomys pumilio (assembly GCA_030674055.1). Taxonomy (NCBI): domain Eukaryota; kingdom Metazoa; phylum Chordata; class Mammalia; order Rodentia; family Muridae; genus Rhabdomys; species Rhabdomys pumilio. The sequence goes on along the minus strand of JANHMN010000003.1, from coordinate 43,156,352 downwards.
GTAGCCCCTCGAGTCCTTGCTGGTAGAGGAGCTGGGCCTGGAGGCAGGGGCAGCACTGGACGCATGGCCACTGCTGGAACTGAGACCTCTACTCAGCTCCGACCCCATGCTTTGGCTGTGAAGGCCGCCTCCTACGCTCTCGTGGCCTCTGCTGGTCTCTAGGTAGCCGGTAGACCCCAGGTAGCTGCTGGAGCTGGTGTGCTTGAAGCCCCCACGGCCCCCCTGAGAGGCCCGGCTGGACACAGGTACTCCACTGGCACTGGCAGAAGCCAAGGTCACAGGGCCTGCAGCAGAGGCAGAGTCACCAAAGGTGACGTGGCTTATGGAGCCGGTGCCACGGCCTCGGCTCGTCTTGTGGCTCAGGATGGATTCAGGGATTGTGCTGGTCCGCCTAGCATGCATGGGGCCGGCTGTCAGGGAGATCTGTGGACTGGAGAGAGTCAGGCTCGGGCTGCTATCCAGCTTCTTTGGGGCCTCCTCCTCGTCCTGGAGCTGCAGCTGGAGGTGGACAACATTAGCATCCCAACAGGTTTAGAAGTCCCTCCCCCTACCCCCAGAACCCAGGGACCCCCACTCTCACCGACTTCGTGACTTGACTCAGTAGCTCCTCCTTGCTCATAGGGTAATCCTCTTTGATTACAACCCCTGAGGAGTCCTCCCTCAGGTGGGAGAAAGGTAGAAAGGCTGGTTTCATAGCTCTGCCTCATACACAGATCCCAGCTCTCCTGATCCTATCCCTTCCCTTGAAGCACTAGCAGCCCATCTTCCCACCCTACTCCCACCTCCCTCCAAGCTCCCACTTCACCCCCTATGCCCGAGAAGGCCATAGCCAAAAGCCATACCACTCGACCCCTTCTGTCTGCCCCACGAGGCCAGCCCCTTCCCTACTCAGCCCAAGTCTCACATGGTATCAGGAGGCTTCAGTGGGGTAGTCTTCTTTGGGGGTTCATGTAGGCTCTGGCCCAGTGCCAGAAGTGCAGCATCAGCCAAAGGGACATGGTTCTGAGAGTGTGGGAGCCTAGAGTCAGTGCAGGCCTAGCCAAGCCTGACACCAACACCCAAGTCCCTGCCTACCCACCTGGACCTCAAGGAAGGCCTGCACAGTGAGGAGCTGCACCAGCCGCTTCTCAATGGTACTCAGGAAGAGGCCTATGTCCCTATCCCGCATGTAGGTCTTGACCCCAAGGAGATCCTTGATGACACTGCTGTCACACTTAGCCTTGTCGAAGAGAATCTGGATATCTGAGATTAGAGGAACATTTTGTCAGGACCCCCATGCTTCCCTCACATGGTACGTAAGCACAGCCTCCCTGCAAAGGCAAGTTTCAAAGAGTGGACGACTCGGCGCAGCCCAGATAGCCAGGCACAATGTCCCCCTAGCCTCGGGTTCAAGAAGGGAAAGGGAGAGTTGACAAGACGCTGCCTTGGTAGTACACCTTGGCTAGAAACAAACCTAATTTCCATCCACCCAATAATGGCAGGGCTCAGATCCCACCTGGAACACATGCATCTCAGAAGTCACTGGGTCACCACCCCTCGCCCCAAGCCCCGTATGGCCAGTAAGTTGTATTTAACTGGTTAACAGGCTGTTGTTAATGACAGAAACACCACAGCTGAGTCCCACCTCCCCACACAGGGGAGCCCGTCCCTCCAGCTGCCCTCCTTAGAAGCCTCATGACATCTCTGGAAATTCTTTAGACATATACCTCTATTGATTTCTCTCTTGTGCTTAACTTCCTAAAGGTGTCTCAGCCACTCTGCTAACAAGAAACAACAGCAAACCACCAGAAATCACCTAACTGTCCCTCTGTAGAAAGAGGGACATCTCTGCAACAGCCATTATTATAAGTGAACTGTATCCCTCTAGGTTCTTCCATTGGAAGTCTAAACCTCCCCAGTGCCTCAGGATGTGATTTATTAGGAGACAAGGCCCCTTGGAGTATGGTAACTCCTAACACAAAAGGACACACTAAGTGATTCAGACACACCTAACCTTATAAAACAGATGGGAACACACATACACACACACACACACACACACACACACACACATATATATATATACAACCACATACATGTGCACCTACATGTAAAAATAAGAAAAACAGAATGGACCCACAGTGTAGACATTCAGTGTGGTAAGTTGCAAGACAGGGAAATTAAGCCAGCCACAGACAAAGAGGCATACAGAAGCACACCCTCCCTCACGGCCCTCTGAAGGACCAGCTCTTCTGGCCTCTAGACTGTGAGTAAGAAATGTGATGCTATGCTCTCGTGGAACAGCCCACGAGATAATGTTCATATCAGTAAGTGGATTCATCAGGAACCAAGACCAAGACAGCACTAAATGCTCTCCAGTGTACTGCCTGCCACGCTGCTGTATTATGATGCTGCTGACACACTCCAAGATATTGACAAATGAAAAACAAACAAAAATAGCACAGGGGCTGGAGAGATGGCTCAGTGGTTAAGAGCATTAACTGTTTCCAGAAGTCCTGAGTTCAATTCCCAGCACCCATATGGTGACTCACTACCATCTGCAATGGAGTCTGATGCCCTCTTCTGGTGTGTCTGAGGAGGGCAATGGTGTACTCAGATACACAAAATAAATAAGTAAATCTTTTTTTTAAAACTAACTAAATAAAAATAGCACAGTAGCTAATGTGCTACCATCCCATTAGGTGTCAAAATAAAAGGCCAACAATAAAATGTCAAAGTTTCTATTGAGACAACACAGTTACAGACACATCCGTGCATTAGAGAGAAGGGCTACCTGCTGAGCTCTGCTAGGAGCCCCAGGAGGCCTCCTGGCACTCCACACCATTTTGTTTCTCTCCATCTTTATCTTCCACCATCGCCCTGTCTGAGCCCTAGCTGACCCTATAGACTAGACATGCAGCCGTTTCCAGAGACTCGGAAAGAGAAAGGTGCACACCTAGAGAGCACTGGGTCTCAAAAGCCATGTAGCTAGTCTCCTGAAACTCACTCAGCTGCACTGATACCAAGAAAGGGAGATGGAACCAGATAATAGCACCAGTTCCCTGTGACTTCATCTGAGACAGGCCCAGACTCTCACATGGAAGCTGTACTGACTGGTGTGTGTCAACTTGACACAGCTAGACTCCTCAGAGAGGAAGGAGCCTCAGTTGAGGACATGCCTCTGTGAGATCCAGCTGTAAGGCATATTCTCAACTAGAGGGCAGGCCCAGCCCTTTGTGGGTAGTGCTATCCCCAGGCTGATGGCCCTAGGTTCTATAAGAAAGTGGGCTGAGCAGGCCATCGGGAAGCAAGCCAGTAAGCAGCACTCCTCCATGGCCTCTGCATCAGCTCCTGCCTCCAGGTTCCTGCCCTGTTTGAGTTCCTGCCCTGGCTTCCTTTGGTGATGAACAGCAATGTGGAAATAGAAGATGAATAAACCCTTTCCTCCCCAATTTGCTTTTGGTCATGGTGTTTTATCACAGCAATAAAAACCCTAAGACAGAAGCCAAACAAAGTTCTAGTAAAAACCAGGAGGATACCTTTGCAACTTCAAATAGATAAAGATTTCTTTTTAAAAAGAAAAAAAAACCTTTTAATCTTTATTTTCTTTAAGGATGTATTTATTTATTTTATTTATATGAGTACACTGTAGCTGTCTTCAGACACACCAGAAGAGGGCATCAGATGCCATTACAGATGGTTGTGAGCCACCATGTGGTGGCTGAGAATTGAACTCAGGACCTCTGGAAGAGCAGTCAGTGCTCTTAACCGTTGGGCCAACTCTCCAGCCCTGTAAAGACTTCTTATACCACAAAGCCACTAACTGGACTGACAATTTTGGAGTTTCGGTTTCTTTAAAAAACATAGAAATAGTGTAAGAATATGTTTTCATTTTAATCCCAGGTGTGGGATGTGGGGCTGCTTCCGATCGTCCTCAGCAGCTGACTTTGCCAGCTGTGGTTTTGCCAGCTGCAGATAATTTCTGCAATTGTGTGACATTTGGAATGCTAGGGTCTTTTCAGAGGGAATGTAAATGCTAGGGCCCTGAGAGGTGGAGTGGGTTGTGATTTATTGATGGGTTCTTGGTTGTTGGTTGCTGTTAGTCACAGTTTGTTAAGCAGCCATCCGAAAAGAGAAAACAAGAGAAGATTAGACATCCTGATGGCAAAGATCGCTTGCCCCAAGGAACTGAACACGCCCAATCAGCAGGAAGTAGTGTAATGATAACGCTGCCCCATTTCTGACCCCAGACTTTACTCAGGGATCTCTTTCCTTTCCTCTCCTTTTTTTCTCACCTATTTAGTGTTATGGGGTTGAAAAGGTGGAAGAAAGAAGGACCCACAAAGTAGCAAAGACAGCCAGAACTAATTACAAGAGGGAGTTGAGCACACTGTGCCAAGTGTTAGATCAACTTCAGTTCATGTGAGAAAGGAGAGTACGCAGCCACACACAAAAGTATTTCCAGAATCAAAAACAAACCCTATACTTCAGAACAAGAAAAACAATCTAATTCAATACTAAAACATGGCGGCTAGATTGATGGCAGTTAAGAGCACTTGCTGCTCTTGCAGAGGACCCAGGTTCAATTCCCAGCATCTGCATGGTGGTTCCCAACATCTGGAACTCCAGTTCCAGGGGCTCCAATGCCCTCTTCTGATGTCTTCAAGCATCAAACATGCATATGATTACATACATACATAAATAAATACATACATACATACACATAGGTAGACCATTCTTACATAAAATATATAAATCTAATTTTTAAAGTGTTCAAATATTTAAATAAATAAATAAGTACTGGCAAGGTGGCTCAGTGGGTGGAGTTCCTTGCTGTCAAGCCTAACAACTTGAATTTGATCCCAAGAGCCCATACGGGGAAAGGAGGGAACCAACCACTGCAAATTGCTCCACAAATGGCCTCCACATGTGTGCCATGGCACACTCATGCACACACACACACACACACACACACACACAGCACAAAACCAAACGGGAATGCCACAGAGGTAACAGTAGGGTGACAGTCTTAGTAAATACTGAAGCTCGGGCACCACACTGAGTGAGTGCTGTGGTGATAAGAACATGTGCTGGGGAGACACTAGGGGAGTTGGCACGTCTACATCTGCGTCACACGTATGTGTGCACAACAGCATAAAAGGAGAAATTGCCATTGTGACCCACACTTGGAAGGCAGAGGCAGGCCAATCTCTGTGAGTTTGAAGCCAGCCTGGTCTACAGAGTGAGTTCCAGGACAGTCAGCGCTACATACTGTCTCAAAGAAAAACAAAGGGAAAAGAAAAAAAGAAACAAAGAAAGGAAAGAAGAAAAGGAAAGGAAAGGAAAAGAAAAGAAAGGAAGAGAAAAGAAAAGAAGGGAGAGAAAATGAGGAATTGGAGGCTGGAGAGATGGCTAAGGAATTAAGAGGACTGGCTGCTCTTCCAGAGGAACCAGGCTCAATTCCCAGCAACCACAAGGTGGCTCACATCTGTCTGTAATGGGATCTGCTGCCCTCTTCTGGCAAGCAGGTATACATGTAAATAGAGCACTCACATAAATAAAATAAATAAATCATTTTTAAGAAAATGCAGAATTGCTCTGGAGAACTGATTAGCATTTTCCAGTAAATAGAAAAGTGCCCTGGCCTATGACCCAACAATCACACACATGACGGTCATGAACAGACAGATGGATGGAAGAATGGATGGATGAACAGATGCATCCCAGATGGGCTGACGAAAGATAGGGGATGGACAGAGAAACAAACGTGGAACTGGCTGCGGAATGGCTCTTAGTGGCCAGCTCCCCAGAGGCTCACTGTATCCCTCCTAATAAGGAGCTCGAGACTGGGACCTTGGGGCACTTACCAGTCTTGAGTTTTTCCAGCTGATCTCGGAGAACCTGGAAGCGAACCTCCAGCTGCTCCGACTCAGAGCACACCTTGTCCACATCCTGCTGCAACACCTTGCACTGCTGCTCTCGCTCCATGCGCTGTTTATCCTGACTGGCATGCTCACTGACTAAGGCTTCCTGCATCTGCAGCGACAGGGGCTGGAGCTGGATCCGCTCTAGGCCTGGGGAGAGGGTATGGGAGTCTGGGAGGTAGGGCAGCGGTGTAAGGAGGGGCGGTGTACGGAGGGTGGGCCTTGCTCACCTGTTTAATCTCCTCCTGCAGATGGTGTATCTCGGAATTCTGTTCGTTGATGAAGTTAAACTCAGCAAAGTTGCGTTCCTCCACTGGGGGAGTGCAGGGGGGTCCAGAGGGATGGAGTTAGAAACAGAAGGATGGATCACTAAGGGCTGAAAGAGGACAGAAACAAAGGCAGAAAAACAGAGACAGATGAAACAGAAACAGCCACAGAGGGGCACCAACACACCGAGAAAGATAGGGTTAGTAAAAGGAGATTTGGGAAGGCCCCAGGAAACAGAGGGTTGAGGGTCAGAGGAGAAAGGAAATCAGAGATCCATGGAAAGAAACAGAGATGCAGATGCAAGGGAGGGACGTCAGGTAACAGAATGAAAACTGGAGACAAGATAGGGCCCCCAGGGCAAGGCAAGTGCTCGGTGCTGCGGGTGGTGCTGGGTAGCCCCGCCCCCTCGTCCACCCAGCCCACTCACACTCCAGGTATTTCTCCACCAAAAGGTCAGGGTCGCTCTCGCCGGTCAGCTGGGCCAGTTTGTTCAGAGTGTCCTCATAACGCAGCACTAGCTTCTCTTGGGAGGTCTTTCGGAGTCCTTCTGACACTTCCCAGGCTATGGGTAACACGGGAAGTTGAGGGCTTGCATCCTGGATAACGCCCCCCACCCACCCTCCCCAACAGGCTCTGCAGGCTCACCAGCTCCACTATCCTTTGCCCCACCTTCTCCTAAGGGGCTTCACCCTCTCTGAGGGCCTAGGGATTATAGCTGTAGTAGCCCTGGGTTAGGTGCTAGGTGCAAATCCTGGCCTCACCTCTCTGTTCCTCCTTCTGCACCACACCAGGATCCAGCAGTCGGTCGTGGTTCTTGAGCTTGAGGAATCGGTGCAGCTGCTCCAGATGCGATATCTGTCGCAGCAGGATCTGTGCCTCTGTATCACTCTGAGCCAGCTCCTTCTCTGCACGCTCCTGCAGCATGCCCATCTTGGTCTTGGCCTCTTCCCTGGGGCAGGAGGTGCATGTCAGTCAAAAACGATGGGTGATTGAGCTGGGGTTAGCCTGGGCCTATGGAAGGATGGTGCCAGCTGGCTTTACAAGGATGCTCACCAAAAGCAGGGAAAGTTCTAAGCTGGAAGAGTTGGGTCAGGATTGGGGCTAGATATGGCAAGCCTGATGGACACACAGGAGACACAGAGGTCAGGAATCGTGTGATCATTTACTCAGAGGGCCAAAGGATGTGGTCAGGCCCTGCCAGAGATTATTTCCAGACTCAGAAAGGGCAGCCTGGTAGACACCAAAGTTTGGATGGCCTGTAGTTAGAAATGAGTAAGGCTGGGGCAGCTTGGGTCTTTTCCATACTCCAGCACACCCCTTTAAGGCAGGAAGACTCTTGCTGATACCCCTGCCCTGATTGGACGGGACATCATCAATGGCAAAGAGCCCCTGCCATCTAATTCTGATCTCATCTCTGCCAGCTTTTGGGGGGGGGGTCCTCCCAGAGCCACCCCTGAGGGTTAGTTAGTCATTCTCTAACATACACGGCCTCCCCTGACAATAGCAAGCCCCAGGCCCAAGCTGTTGGTTGGTCAAGCCATACCTTCCCATAATAGAGACCAGCCTGTCCCTGTGCACGGATGGTCTACTGCAGGCGGCTCAATGAACTGACCATTACATCATCAGGCAGAGAATTACTAGCCAATCAAATTCCCTTCCTCGAAGTTAGAACTGAAAGAGCAAGTTGAGAACAAGACACCAAGGACAGAAGGCCAGAGGTCAAAAGCTACCCAAGGTGTAGAGAAGCTGGATCTAGGTGGCGGGGATGAGGGGTGGAAGGAGACAAAGGTAAGAGATCACAGACTTTACCCAAGGAGCTTGCCACCAAACCTGACAACCTGAGTGGCAGAAGAATGCTGACCTCTGCAGATTATACTGACCTCCACATGCATGGTGTGAGTATGCATGCATGTATGCAGACACATACGCACATGCATGCATGTATGCAGACACATATGCACAAAATAAATAAAGGTAAAAAAAGATCAAAAAGAGAAAGAAGTCGCAGAACAACCAGCAGAAAGAGTGAAGAGCTAACGTATGTGCTCTGGGCAAGAATGGATACATGCTTCTCACTCTGTCTCTGTGGGGCATTTGGGATACCAGAGACAAAGAAAAAAATGCAAGGTCTGCTGGGGCCTTGGAAAAGGAGAGAGCTGCTGCTCAGGGGTCTGGATAGCGCAATGGCTGTCCACCGTGGTGAATGCTTCTGGGCTGTACACTTTGGTTGTCTGACATGGGGTCTCGTACAGCCCAAACTGACCTCATACTGGATTCGTAGCTAAGGCTGGCCTTGAACTCCTTCCTCTCCCTCCAGAGTGCCAGAAAGGCAAGGTGCAAGGCAAGGTGCATCGTACAGCAGGCTGGCTGAACACTTTTAAATGCTGGCTATTATGTACATTAGAAAAACAAAGAAGAGAGAGAAGGAGGGAAGGAGGTAGAGGGAGAGAGAGGGAAAAATGGGAGGGAGGGAGGGAGGGAGGGGGAGAGGGAGGGAGGGAGAGAGGGAGGAAGGGAGGGAGGGGGAGGGGGGGGGGGAGAAAGGGAAGGGGAAGGGAGGGAGAGAGGGAGGGAGAAAGGAAGGGAGGGAGTCCTTAAAGTGGACATGCTCTTGCTCCAAGATCAAAGGTCCTGAAAGAGGAAGCAGGCGCTGAGGAAGAAAAGAGGCAGAAGGGCCAAGAGCCAAAGAGCCTAGACAGACAGGGAAGCCAGCACCAGAGCAGCTTCCGAGTACCAATCCCATCTGGCACAACTGTGCCTGAAGGCTGTGTGTCTGCTCCGGCAGCCTTCCTACAGAGTAACCTGGCTGTTCTCCACTGCCAGATGCCTCTTGGGTTCCAGCCCCTGAGACCCAGCCCTGAGTCCGTCTTCAGGCCTGAAGCTATCACAGAAGGAACTCCTCATTTACACACCCCAAGGAACAGGGCGTGGCAGAAGAGTTGGGGATATCTTTTAGGTTCCGCCCTTCTTTATGAGTCTCCAGTGCCCTGGGGGAGGGGGAGGATCTTACCTGGCAGTATAAGCAGAGGTAGAGGATGTGCTGAGAGCTCCAACCATCTCCCGAAGCAGGTGGATCTCCTACAGGGACACAATGAGCTGGCTTCCTCCAGCCTCCGCACCAAGAAGGGCGGTCCTACTCCTACCACTGCAGACCCTCCTCTGAGCCCCTGTCCAGGAAAGGAATTTTTATTTCTGGTTTTGTTGGTGGGGGTTACTTTTGGTTTTGAGATAGGGTCTCACTGTGTTATCACTGGTTATCCATGTAGACTAGACTGACCCTGACTCAGAAAAGGGGTTTCAGTGAGGCTCCGGATGAGGACAGTCAGGAGGACACATGGGAGAGGTCACTTGGGAACCAGTCAACTTGCCCCCGGGTTTGGACACCTGCTTAGGTGTCATTACTATCCTGGGATTTGGTGTGGTGTATCCATTAAGGATCTTGGGATGGGAGCTTGGTCCCTGGGCAGCCATAGTGGGAACTACTGGGACTTTTAGAAGTTAGTGCCTACTGTAAGGTTGCTGAAGACACTGATGTCAAGAAACACTGAGGTCCAGGTCCAGCCCTCTGCTTCTCCCTTGATTTGACATCTACTTCAGGTCTGTGTTCCACCCATTATACTATCTGCCATGATGTGCTGGACCAAGAAGGCAGAGCAGTCCTGGGCAGTTTGGATTCTTCACCTCCAACACTGTGAGCTAAATGAATCTCCTTTCTCTATAAAATTCCCCGCCTTGGATACTTTGCTATACTGACAGAGTAACACACACATGGCCTGCTGTTCTGTTTCTAGCTCCTCCAAAGTAGCCATAAATTTTCAGTAAAAAGAGAGATGGCTCAGTGGTTAAGAGCACTGACTGCTCTTCCAGAGGTCCTGAGTTCAGTTCCCAGCAACCACATGGTGGCTCACAACCATCTGTAATGGGATCTGATGCCCTCTTCTGGTGTGTCTGAAGAGAGTAACAGTGTACTCACACACATAGAATAAATAAATCTTTTTTTTTAAAAGAGAGAGAGGAAGAAGCAACAGATGCAGAGAAGTAAACACGCACGAGCGCACGCGCGCGCGCGCGCACGCACACACACACACACACACACCTTTGCAAAAAAAAAAAAAAATCTAGAGGTGAATAACCAGAAACGAGGGAAATAAGTAATGCAGGGCCACTAAATATGAGGTAGAAGGGGAAGGGATGGTTCCTAGGATAGGTTTTGGAAGTTTGGTTTGGCGTGGCGTGGCGTGGCGTGGCATGGCGTGGCGTGGCATGGCATGTTTTAATGGGCTGAGGGTCTGGGCAGCAGCTTGGGCATGAACTCCAGCTCCAGAGGACCTCCTGTGTGCGCATGTACAAACCCACAAGCAGATAGACATGCACACAATTAAACATTTAAAGACAAGATTTTTTTTAAGAGAAAGAAAATGCTAACTTATTGGAGAAATAGTGCCAGGAGAGGAGAGACTGGGACAGGGCTCAGGGACAGGTCAGTGAAGCAGCATCCAGATGACAGAGGGCCATGGTCAGGGTAGCAACCATGGACATTCACCTTGAAGTCACAGTGCTGAACCTAGTAAGAATGTGGCACTGGCCAGGGTCGTGGGCGTTACTCAGGCAAGGGTGTTAGCCGGCACTGAGAGCTCACAGTGGGGCTCTCCAGCATGGTACTTCTCATCAAAAGAGACTCCATCCCAGAGCATCTCCTCCTTGGCTGTGACACCTGAACACCAAATCGCAAGCCCAGCTTCTTCTTAAAATGCCCTGCCTCCAACAGAGTACTAAGCAAAGCAAAGCAGATGGTCCATACAAGGGACCTCCTCCCCAAAACACAGCTGGCCCAGTCACTTCCATAACACCAGCAAGAGTGACCAAGGTACAGGCAGAGACAGAGAGAGGCAATTTACCAATTTTAGCCAGGTATGATGGCTAAACGGAGTCTGAGGCAGGAGGATTGGCAGAAGTTCAAATCCAGCTTGGGCTATAAATTAAGACTCTCAAGAAATCTATGCAAATATACATACATAAACATATACATATATCCTGGTGAAGGATATGTTAGAGGTGTGTATAGAGTTATATGTTTTGATATAAAAGTTTTATAAGAAGGGGTAGAGGGAGAGAGAGAAGGGGGAGGAGGAGGAATGTTAGCTCTTCAAAGTGCTCAGATCCTGGGGGATGTGAATAGCTTGGTGGGCCTGTAGGTTGTCCCAGATGACAGCTCAAAGTGAAGCTGGTGTTTGTGCATAGGAGTGAGATGAAGGGAAGGTGTGTTCTTCCTTCTCTCCGCCTGCACTGAGGTGAGCCTGGGCCTAGGAGCCCAGCCTGTGGACACAGAGCGGGAAAGAACTGACTGGACGGAGTGCTGAGCCCCCACCTTCTTCAGCTTGCGGTCCATATTCAGGTAGCGACCCCTTTCAATGCGCAGCAACTCCAGCTCCTCCCGCAAGGCCGCATTCCTCACCAGATGGATGTCAAAGTGACAGGTGACCTGGGTGGGGGTCAGAGCATTCATGAAGCCTGGTACCTGTCAGAGGTGGGGACCACTCTGTTCCCTCCAGGAGAACCTGAAACCTATCCGTCTAAGGGGACCCTCAAGCCCACAGTGCCTGTCCTCCCAACACCCTTCTAGTCTGTCCTGGGAGCTGGAGGCCACACACCCTGTCCAGCTGGTCTTCTAGGATTCTGATCCTTCTCTGGATTTTCATCTTCTGATCCGTGATGACACTAGGGGCTGAGGCTTCCTTGCTCTGCGTGAGGATACGGGTCTCCCAGTCCTGGATCTGGAGGGAACGCAGCATCCGTCACATGCCTGGGAGAGATGCATCAAGGACAGCTGCTGTCCCAGCAGCCCCAGGATCCTTCCTTCTTTCTGTAGCGCTCAACTCAGCCAAAAAAATGCCCCTGCAGCCACTGGACCCAAATCTGGCAACCACAGGGGCTGTAGCCTATGATTAGCCAGCTCCACTCTTTTTTTGTTTGTTTGTTTGTTTGTTTGTTTGTTTGTGTGTGTGTGTGTGTGTGTGTGAGACATGGTCTTGCTGTATATCCCTGACGGTCCTAGAACTCGCTATGAAGGCCAGGCTGGCCTTGAACTCAGATATTTGCCTGTCTCTGTTTCTCTGATGTTTTTGAAGATATACATGAGATAGAAGGGTTGGTTTGTTGCTATCAGAGTCCCCAGAAAGAGGAAGATGCTGGGAGACAAAGGCCAGCAGTTAAAAGGTGTCTGAGATGCTTAGGTTGCCTAGAGGCCTCGCCAGCTTCCCACACAATCTGGTTTCCGAGCTCTTGCTGTGTCTGGACTTACTCAGCCAAGTGTAGACTGAATGAACCATGTGACTGCTTCCAAGTCTGTACCGAGATAGGCTAGATAATATCCTCAGAAACTCCTGTCAAACACTCTGACCCCAAGTACCTCAGAATGTGACCTAGAGACAGATTACCAACACAGCAAGCTCCAGGATAGCCAGAACTACATAGTGAGATCCTGTCTCAAATACAAAAACAAAAAACAAAACAACCAACAACAGAAATGGACAGCAAAACACCAGGAGCAGGGGATAGGCTCCTGCTGAGTGCTGGGGAATGGCCCAGCCTGTACCTTGATCTTGGCCAGTGGTCTCTGGGGCTGAGAATCAATTGCAAGTGTACCACTCCATGAGGAGACCTTGTTCCAGCAGCTATGGCAAAAATACACATGCACCAAGATGCCAACTCCAGACTTGCCCATGGATATATATATATATATATACCCTGTGAGGGCACATGGGCCTAGGTCATAGCCTACCACATGTTTCTGGTGGCTTGAAGGATTACCACAAGGTGGCAGTATTTGCCTCTCAGTGAGGTGACATTCTCCTGAACCAGTTTTCAGCAGCAGCTATGATAAAAATCAAATTAACTAAAGACCCAAATTGAGGAATACTGAGTAAAACTTCATGTGACCCCACAATCACCCCAATTAAATTTTCAATCACGCCAGCTGGGTGGTAGTGATGGCAGCACACACCTTTGATCCCAGCACTCAGGAGGCAGAGGCAGGTGGATCTCTGAGTTCAAGGCCAGCTTGATCTACAGAGTTCCGGGACAACCAAGGTTACACAGAGAAACCTCGTCTCAGCAGGAAAAATAAAATATAGAGCTGGAGAAATGCCTCAGCAGTTAAGAGCTTACGGCTCTTGCAGAGGACCAGTGTTCAGTTCCCAGCACCCAGCCGACATCATGCACAACTACCTGTAGCTCCAGCTCTGGGGAATCTGACGCCCTCTTCTGGCCTCCATAGGTACCTCTATATACAAACTTCACACAGACACACATAAATAAGAAATTAAAAGAAAAATTTAAAAGAATTTAATGTGAACATTTTTTAATCTATGCACATCATTTTTACAAATGGCTCCTGAGTTCTGATCACACAGACACTTGGTGGGCCACTTAAACTGTGCTGGTTAAAGTATAGCTGTCCAATGGGCAACACGGGGCAGCGGGGACAACTCAAAACCCACAGGTTTGCAGGGACTCTACGTCAGTGCTGCACCGCTGCTACTGTGGGGACTGACCGTTCTGCTCAGTTCTCTATCAGTGTTCCCCCCTGCCTTGGATGCCTGGAGAAAGCCCTAGTTAGGGATGGTGGGGCACCAGCTTCAGAACAAACCCCCTCCACAAGGAGCCAAGACGCAGAGACTGAAAGACAGGATCTTGCTACTTCCTTCAAGGGCACATCTCCAGTAACCTCTCGACTTCCCACGAAGTCTCCTCTCTTAAGCCTCTGGAAATTGTTCTTTGGGTGCTCTATTCATCTTTAAAATGTTGGATTTTTTTTTTTAGACTTATTTATTTTGTGTCTATGAGTACACTGTAGCTGTCTTCAGACACACCAGAAGAGGGCATCAGGTCCCATTCCAGATGGTTGTGAGCAGTCAGTGCTCTTAACCACTAAGCCATGTCTCCAGCTCCAAGAGTTGGAAATTTTTAAAGTCCGAGATTTTTTTAAGTTTGGAATATGTTATATATTACAACATTGCTATTATTAATATGACATCTTGGGAGCAACAGAGGAGGAGAGGTTATGGTTTAACAAGCAATATGTTTGTGTGTCAAACTGACAAGGGGTCGGCTGTGTATCAGTATCATACTGATTTCATAGTTCCTGGGCCTCTAGGCTCAGCATCTCCCAAAGCTGCAACTCAGACATCAGCACAGTGTGAGATCTCTTGAGCCTCTTCAGATAACTGCTGGCAACTATCTTAGTTAGAGCTTTTATTACTGTGATTAGACACCATGAGCAAAAGGCAACTTGGGGAAGAAAGGGTTGGTTTTAGCTTGCACATCCTGAACACAGTCCACTGTGAAAGGAAGCTAGAGAAGAAGCTGCTTACTGGCGTTGTTATGGCACCCTCAGCCTGATTCCTAATAGCTCCCGGGACCACCTGCCAAGGGGTACCACCCACGATAGGCTGGGCCCACCCACATCAACCATCAGTCCAGAAAATGCACTGTAGACTTGCCTATGGGCCAATCTTATGGAGGTATTTTCTCTATTAAGATTCCGTTTTCCCAACTGTGTCTCCATAAAACTGGCCAGCACAACTGACCCCTTATCTGTTTTGGGTTTGTTTTTTTTTGTTTGTTTGCTTTGTTTTTGTTTGTTTGTTTGTTTGTTTGAGACAGGTTTCTCTGTTTCCTGGCTGTCCTGGAACTCACTCTGTAGACCAGGCTGGCCTCGAACTCAGAAATCCGCCTGCCTCTCCTCCCAAGTGCTGGGACCAAAGGCGTGCGCCACCACTGTCCAGTCAACTGACCCCTTATCAACTTGAGCTTCCTCTGGGCCACAGCTTCGGTATGCTGACCCTGAGGAAACACTTCCAGATTTCACCTCAGCAATGCTGGTCTCCCAGTCACAGCTGAATCTTCAGCCCTAGTGGGACCAAAATCACTTGTCCCAGTAAAGCGGAGGCTGCACTTCAGCAGTTCTTAATTCAGAACAGCACACAAGTCAGAGTCTTTGAAAAATGCTCCAACTTCCCCCGAAACATCACAAGCTAGGCCTCCATCATCTGCACAGCTCTCGGGTTTACCTTTTTAGTTTCTACAAAAGATCACAGAGCCTGGGCAGTCAACGGCTGTTCCAGCCCCAAGTTTCAAAGTCTTTCCACAATCCCCCAAACAGACTGTCAGGTCTGTCATAGCAATATCCTGATACCAATCTGTATCTTAGTTAGGGTTTCTCCTGCTGTGATAAAACACCATGGCCAAAGGCAGCTTGTGGAGGAGGGAAGGGTTCATTTTCGATCACAGTCCTTCATGAAAGGAAGTCAAGGCAGGAACTGAAGCAGAGGCCATGGAGAACCACTACTTACTGGCTGGTCTCTCATGGGCTTGCTCAGCCTGCTTTCTTATAACACCCAGGACCACAGTGGGCTGGGCCCATCCATATCAATCACTGTCTTAATTGGAGTTTCATTGTTGTGAAAAGATACCAGGACCAAGGCAACACTTACAAAAGAAAACATTTAATTGGGGCTCGCTTACAGTTTCAGAGGTTTAGTCCAGTATCGTCATGGCAGGAAACACAGCATCGTGGTGCTGGAGACAGAGCTGAGAGTTCTACTTCTTAATTGGCAAGCAGCAGGAGGGGACTATGTCACTGGGCATAGCTTGAGCAAAGGAGACCTCAAGGCCCACCCCCACAGTGACACACTTCCTCCAGCAAGGCTACAACTCCTAATAACGACACTCCCTAAGGGCCATGCATTCAAACATACAAGTCTATAGGGACCATACCTATTCAAACCACCACCACCATCATCAGTCAAGAAAAATACACCACAGACTTGCCTACAGGCCAATCTTAAGGAGGCACCTCTCTCTCTCTCTCTCTCTCTCTCTCTCTCTCTCTCTCTCTCTCTCTAACCTGAGGAGACATATCTCAATTAAGATTCCCTCTTCCCAAAGATGTCTAGCTTGTGACAAGATGACATAAAACCAGTCAGCACAGCCCTCACCACAGAGGGGCTCCTCTCCCATCCCTACCGTGTGGTTTTTTCAACCTGGCATGGCAGCTCTTCAGTGCTTGTGGATGGCTTCCCTTCAGTGTGCAGTCTACTAAAAGGGGATCTCACTGTCATAACCTAATCAAGGGAGTCACTGCCATCATCCTGTCACATTCTGTGAGCTTAACAGCCCAACTTGGGTGTGACTCGGCTGAATCACCTTCAGACCATTCACCACTGTCAGGATAAGAGTGTCAGCAAGTGTGAAATCAGCCAAGCTGCAAACCAAGGCTTTGAGCTCTCAGAACTGTCTCTCATCATGGTCTGACTTCTTGAGGTTTCTCTCACATTAAAAACAAAACAAAACAAAACAAAACAAAAAAACAAACAAGCAACAACAAAACCAACAGGAGCTTGAGAGATGGCTAAGCATCTAAGAGCACTGGCTACTCTACCAGAGGACTTGAGTTCAATTCCCAGCAACCACATGGTGGCTCACAACCACCTGTAATGAGATCTGATGTTCTCTTCCTGTTTCAAAAAATAGAGAATTAAAAAACAAACAAACAAAAAAACACCAAGGGTTTGGAGAGATGGCTCAGTGATTAAGAGCACTGGCTGCTCTTCCAGAGGACCTGAGTTCAATTCCCAGCAACCACACGGCAGCTCACATCTGTCTGTAACTCCCAGTGCATCTGACTCTCACACAGACATGCAGGGAAAACGCCAGTGTACATAAAAATAAAAATAAGTAAATAAAATTAAAAAAGACTAGAGAGATGGCTCAGACATTAAGAACATGGGAAGCTCCTCCAGAGGTTCTGAGTTCAATTCTCAACAACCACATGGTGGTTCATAACCATCTATTATGATATCCGGTGCCCTCTTCTGGCATGCAGGCATACATGCAGGCAGAACACAGTGTAAAAACTTTAAAAACAAACAAACAAACAAACAGGAACCTTACTTAGAAATTAAGAGATCCGGGGGCTGGAGAGATGGCTCAGTGATTAAGAGCAATGACTGCTCTTTCAGAGGTCCTGAGTTCAATTCCCAGCAACCATATGGAGGCTTACAACCATCTGTAATGGGATTTGATGTCCTCTTCTGGTGTGTCTGAAGACAGCTACAATGTACTCATATACATAAAATAAATAAATCTTTAAAAAAGAAAGGAAGGAAGGAAGGAAGGAAGGAAGGAAGAATTTAAGAGCTCCAAGACAAAGCAAGTTTGGGTACCATTAGTTCAAAAATGCCTCCCAGGGTCCAGCATGGTAGCCCACACCTTTAATCCCAACATTCGGAAGGCAGAGTCAGACACTTCTATGAGTTTAAAGATAGCTTGGTCTATACACAGAGTTACAAGACACCATAGTAAAACCTTGTTCCAAAAAACAAAACAACCAACCAAACAAAAAACCATTCTTTTCTGATGGTTAAAAGTATTCAAATAGGTCTACAGTCCAGCTAAAATTTAGTGTGAGTTTGGGAGTGTTTTCTTTTGCTTGGCACATTGCAGGGGATGGGAGGTGGGATTCACCGCCTTGAATTTACAGCAACCTTCCCACTTCCAGTTTTCCAGGGTGTTGGCTTTACAGGAGTATACACCATTCCTAGCTCTGGGTGAAGCTCTGAGTGGCTTTTATCCATTTTTCAGATAAGATCACCAAGACTTAGACCAGTTACTACAAGGTCTGATGGGATGGCAGCCAACTAGCAGAACCCACCTGCTTGTCCAGGGCCCGGTTTTGCTCTTGCAGCGCCTCAATTTCGACCTGCACCTGGGCCCGGCACTTGAGAAGATGGTCCATGTCCGCCAAATGCTTCTTGTCCCCCAGTCGCTTGACCTGGCTCTGTGCTACGTTAATCTGCATCTGGAGCTTGGCTCGAAGCATCTCCAGCTGCCGAATCTCCTCGCTGTCCATCCCAGAGGAGCGGGTGGTCCGCACAAGTAAGTGCGAGTACTCAACAAGCAGCACCAGCCAGCGCCCCTCACTGAGCCCCAACCCTCCCCCTGACCTGTGCTTCTCCCACCGGGTCCCCCTGATGATTCCTCTCTTTTCACTACCCCAGCACCCGACTCTCCAGAGATACCGCAACTCTCAAGACCCGGAACCTCTTCCTGTTTCTACCTTTTATCGAGTCCCTTTCACCGCCATCCCCCTGTCCCAGCTCCTTCCCCACCCCTACATTCCCACCCTTCTTTCCTCCTCCCCTCCTCCCAGGGCTCAGAAGCCCCTCTGACTTTGGTTCCCCAGCTTACACTTGCTTCCTGATGCGCTGATGAACTTCCTTGCTGTACGCCCGCCTTTCCAGCTCCATCACCTTGCGCTGTCGTTGCAGGCGGCTGAGCTCCCCATCCACTGTGGATGAGAGCAGGCAAAGGACTCAAAGGGATCAGGACAGTCAGTTCTCCCCACAGGGTCTCTTTAGGATCTCAAACACTGCAACTGTCCCCCAGTCCCAGCCCTGGCATCCTATGGGACCTCATCTCAGTCCTTGTGTCCCCAGTAGCCAAACTGACCCATTCCCATCACAACCATTCTGGCTTCAGGATGCTCCTAAGAGGCCTTCCGGTCTAATGCAAGTGGGACTAGAGAAAGTAGCTCCCTCTTAGCCAAGCCTTCTATGGGACTGCAGTGGCCTCTCTCCTACTATCCTCTGGGCTCCATCCAGTCTCCCATTCATCTCTGTACAAAGTCCTTGAGAATTTCCTACACCCAGAATAGACCATTCCTTCCTCTTGGACACCGCAGTCTGGCATCCAAGGCCAGAGGAGCCTGCCATACCCATCTGCCTTAGAGTTTCCATTGCTATGAAGACACGACCAATGCAATTCTTATAAAGGACAACATTTAATTGGGGCTGGCTTACAGGTTCAGAGGTTCAGTCCATTATCATCATGGCAGGAAGCATGGCAGTATTCAGGCAGGCATGGTGTTGGAGGAGCTGAAAGTTCTATATCTTGTTCCAAAGGCAAACAGGAGAAGACTGACTCCCAGGAGGAGGGTCTCAAAGCCCACCCACACAGTGACACACCTCCTCCAACAAGGCCACGACTCCTAATAGCGTCACTCTCTGGGCCAAGCATACACAACCGATCACTTCCACTCTGGCTCCCATAGGCTTATTCAAACACATGAGTCTATGGGGGCTATACCTAGACACTAAAACATTTACTCCAACTAGAAAAGTCCCTATATCAAAAGTTCAAAGTCTCTTCTGATGTTCATTCAATCACTTAACTGTAATCCCCAAGTAAGACCAAAAGCCAGCTGGGCAAACTCCAAACTCAGCATCTCCACGTCAAAGTGCTCTTCAGAGCTCCAACTCTTCTCTGCTTTGTTGACTGTAACAGACTTCTTTCTCTTTGGCTGGTTCCACTCCCTGTTAGCAGCTTTCCTTGGCAGGCATCCCACGGCTCTTGCATCTCAAACATCTCGGGGTCTCCAAGGCAACCTCAATGTTACAGCTTCTTGTTCCAATGTCTGGAATCCACACATGATCTTCTGGGCTCCTCCAAAGGGCTTGGGTCACATCTCCAGCTCTGCCCTCTGTAGCATTCTGGGCTCTGGTTAATCCACTCCACTGCTGCTGCTGTTCTTGTGATCATTCATGGCACTGGCATCTCCAATTCGCTGGAGTCTTCCATTGCAACCAGGCTTCTCCAATAGCCTCTCATAGGCTCTCTTCATGATGCCAAGCCTCAACTCCTTCTCATGACCCCTTCAGTCCTGGGCCGTCAACTGCAGCTTAGCCTGCACCTTCTTCACCAATGGCCTTCCATGGCCTCTCACAGTGCCAAGCCTCAGCTGCTCTCCATGACTCCTTCATGCCTTCAAAACCAGTACCACCTGGGTGACTCTTACACATTACCAAGTCCAGCTGCAGCACAAGGTACAACCTCGGCTATCTTTGGAACACAGCTTCTTTGTGTTCTCAGAAAACATGTCCCAGAAGATTTCACCTCAGTGATGATGGTGTCTTCTTAATCACCACTAATTTCTTAGCTCTAGCTAACTAGCATCAATTGTTCAGTAACCCCTTCTAGTCTTGACTCTAAAGCCAGAGCCACATGGCCAAAGCTGCCCAGTCCTACTGCCTGCTGAAACATGTCCTCCTGTTCTACTGCACCATCACCAGCTTTCTGTTTTCCAACTCCTTCACTGCCTAAGCTTAGCTGTCCTGGAACTTGCTCCGTAGACTGACCTTGAACTCAGAGATCTGCATGGCTCTGTCTCCTGAATGTTGGGGTTAAAGGTCTGTACCACCATGCCTGCACATAAGTTTTTCTTTACCTGGAACTTGCTGTGTACCAGGCTGGCCTTGAACTCAGAGATCTGCTTTCCTCTGTCTCCTGGGATTAAAGGCAGATGCCACCAAGCCTGGGCCTAAGATTTCATGGTCACTATGCCTCGAGATCTGGATCCACAAATATGCCCTCAATTTCTGGATTGTAGTTCATGCCGGATTAAAAGTCCAAATGAAAGCAATAACCAGGTAATAACACCTAACATGACATAACTATTCCTTATTCAACACAAACAGTTAGGTGTGATCTTGCCCTGAGGTCACCATTCCCTTAATCTGTTTATCTTCTCGAGCACAAGATTCAGCTCCATTTCACTTCCTGGTGTCCCTTTATTACCTGAATATCTATTTTGTATTTTTTCGCTATAAGCTGGCTATACTTGATCAAAATGTTCTTCATGAGAGTCAGCCAGAGGACAGAGTCTGTGCTGGGCTTTTCTGAGAGTGCCTTTGTCAATGTAATTTAATCTGATCTCTTCACTTTAGCCTTAGCCTCAGGCAGACTCTTCAGAAAAGGGCAAAACGCATCTACATTCTTCACCAAAATATCACACACACACACACACACACACACACACACACAGTCTCTAGGCCACATACTAACATTCTTCTCCTCTGAAACCTCTTGAGTCAGGCCCCCCACAGTTTAACTCACCTCAGCACCAATGTCTTCCATATTCCTACTAGGATGTCCCATTAAGCCCCACTAAAGCATTCCACTGCTTTCCAAATCCAAAGTCCCAAAATCCACATTCCTCAAAAAAACAAAACAACAACAACAACAACAACAACAACAAAAAAAAACCCACCATGGTCAGACCTAGCACAGCAAAACCCCACTCCTGGTACCAATTTCTGTCTTAGTTAGGGTGTCCATTGTTGTGAAGAGACACTAGGACTAAGGCAACTCTTATAAAGGACAACATTTAATTGGAGCTGGCTCACAGGATCAGAGGTTCATGAAGTCCATTATCATCATGGCAAGAAGGATGGCAGCATCAGGCAGGCATGGTGCAGGGGGAACTGAGTTCTACATACATCTTATTCCAAAGGCAAACAGGAAAAGACTGATTCCCAGGCAGCCAGAGGTAGGTCTCAAAGCCCACCCCCACAGTGACACACTTCCTCCAATAAGGCCACACCTACTCCAATGAGGCCACACCTCCTAATAAGTGCCAGTCTCTGGGCCAAACATATACAAACCACCACACCATCACTTCCACCTTTCCCACCAACTTCCCACCCTCAACTGAGAACTGACCCAAACCTGTGTGCACACTCCTAGCTAGCCACCCCAGTCATAAGCTGTTCTCTGTCCTCCAGCTTTTTTTTTTTTTTTTTTTTTTTTTTCCTGAGACAGGGTTTTACTATGTAGCCCTGTTGGCCTAAAACTCAAACTACCTCTGCTTCCCCAGCAGAGATGAAAGATGCGCACCGCCATGCACGTCCTTTTTCTCTGTTTTAAATTACACTTATAAAGTGTGGGAGAGGCCCAGGGGAGTTGGTTTTCTTCTCCCACCACCTGGGTTCCCGAGTGGAACTCAGGCCGTCAGTTTTGATGCCAAGAGCCTTTACTAATTAAGCCATCTAACGGGTCCTTCCCTATTTTCTGGATGTCCTGGACCCCATTCAAACCTCTCCTGAAGTCTGAAATCTTCCTGGCCACCCCACTGCCTGGCTTGGCCCCACCACATGCCAGGAGCCTCCTCTGTTCCGACTCGAATCTGCCAGAGGAGAGGGCGCTCCTGGGTGGCCTTCCACCCCTAGCTCTGGAACTTGAAGCTGAGACTAAAAAAGGAACTTCAGAGGAGATGGGGAATCATGAATTACCTGATCCCTCCAGGAAGATCTCGCTTCCTTCTTCAGAGCGGGCGCTCCTGGCGGACAGACCCAAACGCATCCTGGACATGGTGGTGGCGTTCCTGCAAAGGGACACCAGCCTCAGCGAGCGCAAGCCAGCTCACAGAGCCACCAACAGCACTGCGGCCTCTCTGAGCCTCGACCCTTCAAAGAACTACACCAGGACATCGCTCACCCCAAACACACACAATCTGGGTCCTGCGGCTTGACTCTGACTTGGTCCCTGGGCCGTCTCTCCGCACCTCTGAACCCCGGCCGGACTGGGGAGGGGTGGGGGCGAGGTTCGGCTCTACCTGCTTGAGTGCCTGACCAGTCTTTGTAGCTCCACTCTCACTGTTGTAGTCTGGTTACTGGGGAGACAAGGAGCCAATGAGGCCTGAGGACAGCGGAAGGGGCGGGCAGGAGAGACCAGTGGAAGACTCAGTAGACTCCAGTCTTGGACAGAAAGGGGGCCAGGCCAGAGATGGGGCAGGCCAGAAGACTGGCCTGAGTGGGCGGGAGTGGGGCCAAAAAGACCCTAAAGAACAGTGGTTCTCAACCAGTGGGTCGCGACCCCGTTGCGGACTCCAACGACCTTTCCACAGGGGTCACCAAAGACCATCGTACCGCACAGATGTTTACATTACGACTCATAATTGTAGCAAAACTACAGTTATTTATGAAGAAGCAACAAAAATAATTTTATGGTAGGGCGGGTATGAAAAATTGCATTAAAAGGACGCAGCGTTAGAAAGGTTGAGAATCCCCGCCCTAGAAGGAGCCAGGAGTCTAGCGAGCCGAGGCTAGGAGAGAGGGGAAGGGGAGGAGCGTAGATAGGATCAAGGGGGCCTCGGGAAGACTCCTTATTGTAAAAGGGGAGGGGAGAGACTGTGGTACTGAGAAGAGGCGGAGCCAGAGGCTGTTAATAGCAAGGAGGAGGGACTTTTATGCTGTAAGGGGTGGGACTTGGGACGAGGATGGAGCGGGACTGCAGGCAGAAGGGTGGAGTCAGTCCTGTAAAGAGCATAACTATAGGGGAGATGGTCATGGTCTGTAAGGGGCGGGGACTAGAAGGAGCGGCCGGAGGGTTTAGTGAGAAGGCGGGCTTTGGGTTGGGGCAGGCCCTGTTATTTAAAAAGAGCCAAGTGAGGTGCTGGGGGATTGACTTGGATGCCTCGGAGAGACCCCCGTGGGAGGTCGATGTGGGTTGCGCACAGCTCGGGATTATGGGCAGTGGAAACTGAAGGGAAACGTTTAGAAGACTAGACCTTGGGACTAGGCGGGGTTCTTCGGTACTAGTTCAAGAAGTGCGTGCCTTGGACTTGTTACTTGGGGAATTCATGATTTGGAGGAACGCTCACCACTATCTCAGTTCCTACACAGGTTCACTACGCATGTGCAACCAACGGTTTGGGGGCACGTAGGGCAGGGCCGGAAGTAGGAGTTGGCGGAACCTCCAGCAGTCCCATCTGGCCAAACTCTTCATCCCACGTGGTCTTCTTGCTAGCGAGCTGTGGACGCCACTGCCTGAAGGCTGGGTGTGCCCGACGCCTGCGGTTTCCTGTGGGAGGAAGTGGCTGCCATGCAGCCCTCCTCCAAGGCTTGGGCAGGGGAGATCCCACCACCACCCTTACTCTCCAGATACTTCTACTGGACACTATTGTTGGGGCTTCCCTAAACGCCTCCCTTGGGTACCCCAAGTACCGAACTTTTCCAATTCTTAAGGAATGTTAAAACTGTTCCCAGCTGGCTCCCTCAGCCCGTTAGGAGCTTCCTTGCTCCTGGTTCCGACACTCCTCCCAAGCCTGGGATGCAGCCTCCTGTCCCTGCTATCATAGAGGAGTACAAGACTCCATCCCAACCCCCAATTTTGTCCTCAATGACCCACTCTCTACTCTCTCCAGGACCAGAGTTAGATTTCCCCATGTCTCTGTCCCTCTCATCCATCCATCCTCGTGTAAGATTCCAAACTTTAGCTTCGGAACTCACTGGACCCAAGTCTTTGCCCTTTCTCCAATTACTAGAGCCTCTGAACCATAGTTCCCTTGACTCCACTAGGGGCTTCAAAGCCTGCTACATGTTGTACAGAATTGCCAAGCACTGCTCTAGATCTAAGCTACCCACTATGCTATCCCTCTTTTACAGATGAAGAAAAGCATGGAGAAGCCATCAGTAATGCCTATGATCGCACAGCCAATGAGTGGCTACAGAGTCGGTGCTGTATGGTACCAAGCTCAGGGTCTGTCAGTCACCGGTCCAGCTAGGCCTCATCCCTACAGGCTTAGGTCATCACACCCAGCTCTGGCCCCATCATCTAGGTCCCCAGCCCTAAGTTCATCAGAACTAGAACTTGGTCCCCGAACAAGGGATGCAAATATACTCAGTCATTACCCACACCCCCTAACTCGGTGCCCGGAGAATAAATGATGATAGTTCACACTAAAATCCTGGGACTAGAGTGCTGTGAGAATTCTAATGGCCTCCCACAGCACTTACAGTAAAATCCTGATTCCTCCATGAATTTCCAAGTGAATCCTCTGATGTCCCACTCACCACACCCTAGGCTCCATGTGCTGCAGCCTCACTTGTCCTTCTGTCTGCTCTCCAAACAGCCGACGTTTCTTCTCAGGGTCTAGGAAATTTTCTTTTCTCTCTCGTGTCCAAATGACTCAGGTCAAATATCACCTCCTCCTCCAAGAGGCTTTCCAGGATTATCCTTTTTTAATTAGCATCCACCTACCCAGTCATTATTGCCATCACTCTTATTTTCTTTACTGTGTGTTATGCCCACTATACAGATTAGCAAACTGAGGCCCAAATAAGTGACATAATCTATCCCAGGTCACACAACCAAGAAATGGTGACATTAGCATTCTTAAAGGCTATACCCTACTCCTTTCCATAGATTTCATACTTTTTGTCCTGCCATGAGCCAGCCCAAAGTTTGATCTGTGTCACAGGATATGGCCTTCTGCAGATTCTTGTGTCATCTACTCTGTCCCAAACTTCATCAAAGAGAGCAGGCATCCAGTCCAAGGAGGTAACATGCCCCACCCCAGGGCCCAAGGACTTCTTATCTGAGCCCTGAAAGGAGGTCCCAGAACATGCCTACTGTGTGACTGGGTGGGCAGAGAATAAGGAACCAAAATTTTGTGCCCTCCCCTGACTGGAGACCTCAGCTGGGCGAGGCTAAAGTGGATATAAAAGGGTTGGTATATATTGAGAGTCAAGAGAAGCAGAAAACCACCAGAGGAGAGAGAGAAAGGGAGGGAGAGGGAAAGCAGAGGGAGAAGGGTGGGTATTAAGGGGTGGGAGGAAGGCGGTGAGGGAGGCGGGGGCCTCAGAGTGGAAGGAGGGAGCAGAAGGGCGGGGCAAGAAGCCCAACCGAAGACAGACTCCAACTCTGACTTCTTCGACTCTCGGTAAGTTTTCAATCCGTTATTCAGATGGGACTTTATTTACTAAACAGCATGGCACCATGGGAGGGGCACCTTAGGCAGGAAGAGACCCTCCACCCTTAGCTCCAGAGGAGACTGGTAATTGAAGAAGTGATCTCTCAGCCTTTGTGGTGGGAATACAGGAAGGGGTAAGGCCGTCTATGAGACTTGTCCCAACAGAGCCCACCATGAAGAGTGTCCTGTGGCTTCTCCCTGGGGTCTTCCACTCTCTCCTGAGGTTAAGGGGTGCAGGAGGGTTCCCAGGGCTGGCTGAGTTCTCTGGACACTGAAGGGTGGTAGGAGGTGGTCTCTCCACTCAGACCACACCCTTCCTGCTTCAAATCCATCTCCCCGAGTGTCCAGCGCCTCAGGTCTGCAGTCAGGTCGGGTGAGGACCACAGAGACTCAACGAGGGGCTGGCATTTCTCTGGTGCTAGAGGGAAGGGGGATGAGTCACCCATGACTCACCCCAGGAGAAGAGAGTGAGTGACTCAGGGATGCCTGTCCTGGGGGCAATTCCTGCTCCTGATGGATTGGAGAGGGGTGTCAATTTAAACTTTCATAAAGTGACCCACATAGCCCAGGGACAGGGCACTGAAGATACACTAACTCATTGTTAGTCCTGTCCACTCCCCTGTCTCCCAAAGTCCATCTAGGACATACTCTGCCCCCTCCAGGAGCAGGAGTCCCCAGGCTTACCCTTCTCCCCAGGGAGGAGCTGCTCAGTTCAGACTACTCCCTTTCTCCCTCACACCAAAGAGACTTGCCAAGCCTCTTCCCGAAGACTCTAGAGTCCTCCCCAGCCTTCCTCTCTGGGTTAGAAAGCTAGACCCCTGCCCTCTTCCCCCAGGATTGAGTGCTCCTGCTCTGAGTCACACATCTGGCAGCCATGTCACTCCTCCTGTTGGTGGTCTCTGCCCTCCACATCCTCATTCTTGTCTTGCTTTTCGTGGCCACTTTGGACAAGGTAAGCTTCCAGCTCGCTGGGAACCCCAGCTGTAGCCCATCTCTAAGCCTCCACCTCCTGCCTCTGCCTCTGCCTCTGCCTCTGCCTCTGCCTCTGCCTCTGCC
>JANHMN010000003.1:43110593-43125175 GCA_030674055.1 Rhabdomys pumilio | reverse complement strand
TGTGTGTGTGTGTGTGTGTGTGTGTGTGTGTGTGTGTGTGTGTGTGTTAGAATATTTATTCATTCACTTTACATCCCACTCACTGCCCGCCCCTTCTCACCCACTCTCACAATCCTTCCCCTCCCCTCCCCTTCTCCTCCCCCCTGGGTATCCCTCAACCCTGGCACATCAAGTCTCTGTGAATCTAGGCACATCCTCTCCCACTGAGGCTAGACAAGGCAACTCAGCTAGAAGAACATATCCCACATACAGGCAACAGCTTTTGGGACAGCCTCTGCTCCATGTGGTCTCCACACAAACACAAAGACCAGGTTGCACATCTGCTATATATGTGCGGGAGGCCTAGGAAATTCTAATCCCAGTACATCCCTGTCAAGTGTTCTTCCATAGTCCCAAATAACATCTAAATCTGCTTCATAGTGACCTAGTACAGACAGATGGGGGTGTTACAATGCAAACAGATTGTTGTAAACCGAACACTGGGTGCAGGTGACACACCTATTTCTGTGTCTATTTGAACCTTTCCCTAATTGAAAAATGAACGTTTAAGCTACTACACTGTAAAGAGAACTGCAGGAAAAGGGCACCAGGTGCAGCCTGGCCCCTCTGTCCCCTTGGCCCGGCCCTCACCCACACTGCAAACCCACTAATAGCCAGGATGGATGAGCTCACAGTAGTCCTGTGCCCTTGGGCTGCTTCTACCAGCTCCTGTCAGCTCCAGACCTTGAGTGAGAGTGGTCTAGAGCAGCACTGTCTGTTTACAAGGGTGACGTGCGGAAGGCCCAGAAATCAGGACACATGACGGGCTGTGTAAGAACAGAGCTGCTAGGCCCGCCCTAGCATGCCAAAATCCAGCCAGAACTGACACATCCGGGGACCTTACAACATGGCTTTGTGGCTACACCTTCTTAAGAGCCCACACCATGGATTCTATCCCTGCCTTGAAGCCAGTTGCCATAGAGGCAGGAAGAATGGACTGAACCTCTGAACCTGTAGGCCAGCTCCAACGAAATGTCGTCCTTTATAGGAATTGCCTTGGTCATGAAGCCTGTTCACAGCAGTAAAACCCTAACTAAGACAGAAGTTGGTGCCAGGGACTGGGGTATTGCTGTCATAGGCTTGATCATGTTTTTGTTTTGAACAACATGGATTTGGGGACCTTGAATTTGGAAAGTGGTGGAATGTTTTAAATGGGGCTTTATGGGCTATCCTTGTGGGAATATGGAAGACTTTGTTGCTGAGATTGATTTGAACTGTGCAGAACTGGCCCAAGAGGGTTCAGTATGTGGCCTACAAACTGTTTTTGTGGAATTTTGGTGAAGAATGTGGCTGCTTTTTGCCCTTGTCTAAAGAGTCTAGCTGAGTCTAAAGTAAAGAGATTTATACTAATTGTATTGACAATGGAAGCCTCAAAAAGGCCCACCAGAGACTTTGTTCTCTGGTTAAGTCTCATGAAGAGTGTTTTGAACAGGCGTAGAAAGATTAGGAAAGAAAAATATAAAATATATGGTTCAAGTATTACAGGGGCACCAGGAAGTGCAATGGAGCCGAATCCTAAGTTCTAGGAGATAACAGATTAAGGGATTTGGGGGCAAGATCCTATCCAGGCATGGTGGTAAATACCTTTAATCCCAGAAGACAAAATCAAACAGACCTCTGAGTGCAAGGCCAGCCTGGGACAAAGCAGGTTCTAGGTGAAGAAAAACTTAAATCCAGGCAATGGTACACGCCTTTACTCCCAGCACTACAGGAGACAGAGCCATGCAGATCTCTGAGTTCAAGGTCAGTCTACAGAGCAAGTTCCAGGACAGCCAAGCTCAGGCAGTGAGGGAGTTGGTGATGATGTAATAGAACAAGGGGCCATGTTCCAACCCCAGCAAGCAGCAGAACACGGCAGCTTCAGCCACGTGGCTCTGGCTTTAGAGTGAAAAATAGAATCGACTACTGGGACAATGGATGCTGGCTTGCTGGAGCTAAGAAAGTAGTGGTGACTAAGAAGAGACCAGCATCACTGAGGTGAAATCTTCTGGGACATGGTTTCTGAGAACACAAAGAAGCTGTGTTCAGAGATAGCTAAGGGTGTACCTCGTGCTGCAGCTGTACTTGGTAATGTGTAAGAGTCACCCAGGTGGTACTGGTTTTGAAGGCATGAAGGCGTCATGAAGAGCAGCTGAGGCTTGGCACTGTGAGAGGCCATGGAAGGACATTGGTGAAGGTGCAGCCTCAGCTGCAGTTGATGGCCCAGGACTGAAGGGGTCATGCAAAGGAGTTGAGGCTTGGCATCATGAAGAGAGTCTATGAGAGGCTATTGGTGAAGCCTGGTTGCAGTGGAAGACCCCAGTGTACTGGAGATGCCAGTGCCATGGGATGATCACAAGAACAGCAGCAGTGGAGTGGATCAACCTGAGCTTACAGTACTGCTGAGGGCAGAGCTGGAGAACTGAAGCCAGCCCTTTGGAGGAGCCCAGAAGATCATGTGTGGATCCCAGACACTGAAACAAGAAGGTGTTAACACTGAAGTTGCCTTGGAGACCCCAAGATTTTTGACATGTCAGAGCCATAGGATATCTGTGAGGAATCCTGCTAATAGGGAGTAGAACCAGCCCAGCAAAGTTTGGAGTTTGCTGAGCTGGTTTCCTGTCTTGATTCGAGGATTACAGTTAAGTGGTTGGATGGATCTCAGAAGAGACTTTGAACTTTAGACTTCTGACATTGTTGATACTGCTATAGACTATGGGGGCTTTGGAAGTTGGACTAAATGTACTTGTTTTATATACTATTTTTAAGAGTTATTTATTTTATGTATATGAGTACACTGTAGCTATCTTCAGACACGCCAGAAGAGGGCATCAGATCCCATTACAGTTGGTTGTGAGCCACCATGTGGGTGCTAAGAATTGAACTCAGGACCTCTGGAAGAGCAGCCAGTGTTCTTAACTGCTGAGCTATCTCTCCAGCTCCTAAATGTACTTTTAAAATTATGCTATGGCTAGATATGGCTCCCACAGATTCGTGTGTTTGAACAAGTTTATGGGGGCCAGGGAGTGGGCTTAGCCCTGAGTGGCACTGTTGGGAGGTGTAGCCTTTTGGAATAGGTGTGACCTTGTGGGTGTGGGCTTTAATACCTTTGTCCTAGCTGCCTGGGAGCCAGTATTCTGCTTAGCAGCCTTCAGATGAAGATGTAGAACTCTCAGTTCCTCCTGCACCATGCCTGCCTGGATGCTGCCATGCTTCCCGCCATGATGAGAATGGACTGAACCTCTGAACCTGTAAGCCAGCCCCAATTAAATGTTGTTCTTTATAAGACTTGTCTTGGTCATGGTGTCTGTTCTCAGCAGTAAAACCCTAACTAAGACAGGTAGTACAATCACAGAACTGAGAAAGCCGCCCTTCCCAGCCACCTCAGTCAACAGGGCATACAATGGCAAGAAAACACACGTTGAGTGTCAGCACTACCTGACCTCTTAACCCTGAATCCTAAGCTGGTGAGCAACGCCAGTTTGAGGTGGCCCTGAACTCCACGCTGGCACTCAGAAAAGGAGCTTATTAAAAAATATCCAACTTCTTAGGCCAGGCCCTGAGTTTCTAAAACTGTCATTTGAGGGTAGAGCTGGCTCTGTTAGAGATAATACCCTTCAGGAAGGAAACGTAGGGAACAGAGCCCCACTGTAGTGACCATCATCACCTCAACAGTGACCTCACATGGGACTTCCTGCACTGTGCCAGGCTCCCACTGACTCATTTAATCCCTGTCCACCCCTCTACATCAGGTCTCCTCATCATTCTCATTCTGCAGTGTAGGAGCTGGGCTACAGAGACATTAAGCAACTTGTTTTAGACAGAACAGTGGAGTCATACTCATATCCAGTCAGTTCTAAAGTGCATAATCTTCACTACGTTCTTAAAAATGCCAGTGAAGAAAGTGAAGCAGGAAGAGTGAGAGCCCTGAGGGTGAAGGGTGCTGATAAAGGAATTAAAAGGATGTAATGTGTCTGTTCCTGGCACTGTGCACCAGGAACAATGCATGGAAGTCCTGTGAAGTCCATGAAATGAGGAGACAAGGGTGCTCACCTTGGAGGCCTTCACGCCCATGAAGGCAGCAAAGAGCAGCAGCAGCAGGGAGGTGGCCATCTTGAGGTCAGACAGTATCACCATGCCCACATTGACGAAGATCGCAACGCCCGAGACCACCAGCATCAGGTTGAGCAGGGCGCGCTGCAGCATGGGCGTGCGCACCTTCAGCTCCGGCAGCAGCTGCTCTAAGCCCTCCAGTGGGGTATCCTTGAAGCTCTTCAGAACCAGGTGCCCTCCTTTCGTCCGGGCTGCCAGCACCACACGCTTGAAATATCTCCTGAGGGCCACAAAGGAGGATGTGAGCGCAGGGCGGCCAGAGCCCTCTTGCCTTGTGATGGCTAATCCTGGTTGTCACATTGACTGGAATCATCTAAAACCCAAGCTTCTGGGTACTCCCATGAGGGATTTTCTTGACTGGATTTTTGAGGTGGGAAGACGCATTCTAAAACGTGGCAACCCATTTTTTAGTGATAGCCCAAATAGCCTGGTTACACACACCTTAATTCTCGAATTTAGGAGGCAGAGGCGGGTAGATCTTCCTGAGTTTGAAGCCAGCCTGGTCTACACAGTGAGTTCCAGGCCAGTCAAAGCAACATAAGGAAGACCATGTCTCAACATTAATAAAAGAATGGGAAGAAGGGAGCTTCTGGGCTTTGTCTACTTGCTCTCACTCTCACTGGCAAATTTATCCGGTTGCTGAGGCAGCCCTCCTCCTGTATTAGCATGAACCTCAAGGTTCCAATCAGCAGCTCCCCAGGAACCTCCAGGACAGAACAACTACTGAGTCTTATCCTTTCCATAGTGAGGCAGCCATTGGACTACCCTGACCACAGCCTGAAAGACAGTCTAATAAATCCAGTGTGTGTGTGTGTGTGTGTGTGTGTGTGTGTGTGTGTGTGTATGCGCGCGCAGGCATGTCTGTAAGAGAGAGAGAGAGAGAGAGAGAGAGAGAGATGTGTTCCTTTAAAGAACTCTGACTAACAGATATCTGTAACTCCACATTTCCATGCTGCACGGCCTTTCAGAAAGCTATTCAATCACAAGAGGTTAGAAGTAAGTCACATGTTTAGCCATGGGGGTGGGGTTGGCTAACTATATAACCTCTTAATGGATCTGTCCATTGTTCATCAGAATCATGGCTGTGCCACTTCTTCAGGATACGACCCTTCTCTGATTCTCAATTTTCCTCATTCGGAAAATGGAGGGCTGACCCTGCCCCTCTCTTCCTCTGGAAACAGTAGTTCTTGCTTTCTCTTGGGGAGAAAGGGCTACAATTGGACAATCTGTACCCCCCTCTCTCGACTTCTCCCAGGGGCCCACGACACCAAAGCCAGACACTGATCTGTCAGTCCCTCTCAACTCAAACCTTGCTCTCTTTTGCTGCAACTGGGGAACAAGGGCCTCCTCACCTCTCCACAGGGGGCAACTTTCTGAAGAAGCCACGCTTGGAGCCCACACTGGATTTGTGGGGCATCTGCCCAACTCTCTGGCCCAAGGCCCAGAACTGTATGTAGATATAGTGATCCAAGTTTATTGTCACCTGCCAAGGAGGAAAAGGAAGCAGAGGTAGCTGAGCCTGAGCCAGGTGTTATGGGCAAGGAACCAGAACACTTGACCCAGCCAGAAATGGCCCTGCCTTTCACTGCTGAACATGCTGTGTGGATGGGTAGGTAGGTAGTCACCCATGGTTGGTTGTGTTGAGCACTGCAGAAGGATACAGCCTCTAGGGTGGACCTACATGTAAGAATCTTCTTAGAGCCTAAGCAGCATTGGTTTTCAGAGTCTCCATTTATGAAGCAACTACAAGGACAAGACAGTGACACTCACTTAAACTATGTCTTACCACCACTGGCAGGACGCACCACAAAATATGACAGAGTCTAGGAAAAATAGATCTTAAAGTTCACTAAGATGTAGAACTGGAAGATTTTAGTATTGCTTCCCAATTTTGTTGACTTTAAGGAGGAGGTGACTGAGAGGGTTTTTTTTTTTTTTTTTTATGTTATTTTTCAGTGGAATTTTTTTTTTTCCCATCAGACTCCGCAACAGAGCCTGACGGGATTCGAACCGGCACGGGAAGGCACGCGCCCAACCTCTAGAGGTGGACACCCAAGCCACTGCGCCACAGCACGCTCGCTTAGTGGAATTTTTATAGATAAAAAATTTTCAGGGAATACTGAGAAAGGGTCTCACTATGTAGTCTGGACTGGCCTGGAACTTGCTGTGTAGACCAGGATGCCATTGAACTCGCAGAGACCCACCTGCCTCTGCTTCCCTAGTGCTGGAATTAAAGGTGTGTGCCACCACACCCAGCCTTTGGATTATTTTTTTTAAGATTTATTTTTATTTTATATGTATAGATGTTTGGTCTTTATGTATGTAAGGGTACTGCATGCATGCCTGGTACCTACCTGGAAGAAGCCAGAAAGGGGCAGTGGATCTGCTGGAACTGGAATTACAGACTGGTGAGTGACCACGTGGGTGCTAATCCTCTACAACAGCAGCAAGTGTTCTCAACCATAGAGCCAACTGTCCAACCCCATGGAATGAGTTTTACACTGTTTATCACAAAATCCTCTGAGGTGCCAGCACTGTACCTGAGACCCTCATCTGATGAGCCCTGTCTGATGGGTGAGAGAGGTGTGCTTCCTCTAGGCTAGCAAATATGGCTCCTCTGGAGACAGGTACCTGGACCTCATCCTGAGGGTGATGGACGACTAGTGCATAGGCCAGAGCATCTTCAGAGAGTGGAGAGAAGTTGGCCTGGGCCAGCAGGGGCTTCAGGGCCTGGAGCACATCCTTCTCACTGGACAGGCGCTCAGGGTCAGTAAGGGACGGCTGGTCCAGGGTCTCCCTGTCGGGGTTGATGGGGTCATACAAGGCCTGAGGAGAGACGACAACAGGAAAAACAGAGAGGTGACAACATGGGTTATGTGGGCCCCAGAGGACTGGGAAAGACCAGAGTTCACTTATCCTATACTCTCCTCCAAGCTACCCTGTATTACCCTGCCACACACACATTCCTTAAAACACTGTATAGCTGGATATCGTGGCGCACGCCTTTAATCGAAGCACTTGGGAGGCAGAGGCAGGTGGATCTCTGTTGAGTTAGAGCCCAGCCTGGTCTACATAAGAAGTTCCAGGTTAGGGCTGGAGACATGGCTCATGGCTCAGTGGTTAAGCGCACTGACTGCCCTTCCAAAGGTCCTGAGTTCAATTCCCAGCAACCACATGGTGGCTCACAACCATCTGTAATGGGATCAGATGCCCTCTTCTGGTGTGTCTGAAGACAGCTACAGTGTACTCCTATACATAAAATAAATAAATATTAAAAAAAAAAAAAAAAAGAAGTTCCAGGTTAACTAGGGCAATATATAGTAAGACTCTGTTTCAAGAAAAAAAAAAAATTGAGGCTGGAGAGATGACTGTTCTTCCAGGGAACTGGGGTTCAGTTCCCAGCACGAACATGGCAGCTCACAGCTGTCTGTAACTTCTAAGGATCTGACAACCTCGTGTGTGTGTGTGTGTGTGTGTGTGTGTGTGTGTGTGTGTGTGTGTATAGTCAAAACACCAACATATGTAAAGTAAAAATAGAAAAAAGCCAAGACTATGTAGACAACCTCAGCAGCACTTCCCTCTGAGGGCTGTCCTGAGCAGGTGGCCTCTCCTGCAAAGAGGCTGCAGGAGACCAGAGGCCAGACAGCCAATGAGCAGGGAGATGCTGGGACCAGGGTAAGACTCGAGCAGAGTTAGCCATAGACCACATGCACAGATGCCCGTAATGACCTTGAGAGATTGCATGGCTGGGACTGAAGCCTTCAGGGCTGAGGGAAGAAGAGGGGTTATGCCCTTTATGCATTGCCACCAGTCAGGTTCTCCTCCGAGAGCTTCAAGCCAGAATCTTAAACATGGTACATGGTCTGACGCTCCCTCTCCCCATGTTCCTCTCCACCTTCTCCCTGCTTCCCCCTCCTCATGTGTCTGCTGCCCCAGCACAGATGGATGTTTTTCCCAATCCCCTGTCCCCACCAGCAACGTAAATCAAACCACCACCACCACAAGCTTCTCATTTGTTTTTACTTGTTTGTTTCCATTTTTTTTTTTAAGATTTATTTTAGGAGTATGAGTGTTTTGCCTGCATGTATGTATGTGTACCACATAAGCCCACAGAAGTCAGAAAAGGACATCGGATACTCTGGAACCAGGGTTGTGGACAGTTGTGAACCACCATGTGGGTGCTGGGAACTGAACTCAGATCCTCTGCAAGAGCAACAAGCCTTAACTGCTGAGCCTTCTCTCCAATTCAGGGTCTCCTCATTTGGATGAGCCCAAGACCTCACTGCTACCCTCAAGTCCCAAGGGCCTTGCAGCCAGCCCATTCTCTGCACAGTGCCATGAAATCTCCACAGAAGATAGAAAGAATGAGAGAAAATTCTGCACATCTTTCTGTTATGCTTGAAGCAAGTTAGAGGCATGTTTCAAGCATGTAAAAATAGGACCATTGTGATCCTTACTTACGGATGTGAAAACTGAGGTATGGGCATACCCAGATCTGCCAATAACTTACAAAATTCCTTTAGTGCTTGGGAGGCAGGAGGATTGTGCATTTGTGGATCTGAGGCCAGCCTGGGCTGCCAGTGAGATCCCACGTTAATAAATAAATAAAGAAAACCCTGCCAAGGTTGCCAGTGCTCTTGGGAAGCAGGAGCATATGCCTGTGAGGCCCCACGAGGCCCCACAAAACCTCTACGTAATACTGTGTTTGTATATGATGGACGGGACACACATGTACCATATCGCAGCGGTCAGAGGGTAACTTTGTGGAGCTGACTCTCTTTCCATCTTTCCATGGGGCTGGCAGCAGCATAGCAGGCGGCAGGACACTGAATGCACACAGGGCTCTGAAGGATTATTACTGTTCAAGGCAAGGCAAGGAGGGCACTGAGAGGATGGTGTGTGGAGTCAGCTCAGAAGTCTGAGGGGTCCCAACCTTACACATTTCAAAAGGATTCAACCCCTCAGCAGCTGGTGAGAAGAAACCTAGGGACATCCTTCATGGTGAGCATCTAGTTGACCCGTGGCCCTAACTGCTCTGATGGCCGTCACTGTCACTGTAACCTAAGGCTGTGCCTAGACCACTCAGTTTCTGTCTAGTCTATGGAAGGGCTAGAACAAAAGATCAGCCTCCGTGCCAAGATGTGATGTTAACAGATTAGACTTAGGTGAAGATAGACAGAGCCCTTGTGGAGATCAACTTCCTCATAAGAAACCTCAGAGCTCTTGTTCAGTCCTCCCACATGTGAGGACAAGGCTGAGAGCAACCACTCTGAATGAGGAAGCAACCCTCATCAGACCCCAGATCGTGCACACTCTGAGCTCAGACTAAAGCCGGGTGTCCCTGAGGATAAACACTAGTGTGTAAAACATCCAACGGACAGCCTTTGTGTCATAAAACCCTAGTCTGAAATGACACTGCTTCCCTCGACAGTCTCAGTGTCAAGATCCTTCCAAAGCTTCTCCTTCACGACAGACCTGAGCCTTCCAGTCTCCCTCCTCTGCTGTCCAACAAGCACTCAAATAACTACCTTCCTCCAGGCACACACTGGTGCACACCTAATCTCAGCACAGAGGAGGCAGAAGCGTATGGGTCTCTGTGAGTTCAAAGATACCCCAGTCCCTTTTCCCTGCAGATCCCTCAGCCAGACATATTTTACATTCATTTTACTTCCTATCTCCCCACCATCCCCATGCCAGCTCCATGAGGGTATGGCTGTATCTGTCCTGGCCATGGCAGAGTCCTCAGAACTTAAAACAGAGCCAGGCTCCAAGCAGGTATCAGTCACAACATACTAAACAGTCAATGAGCGAACATGCATAGCAAGACTGAAGAGCCATCCTCACCTGCAGCCTGGCCAGGAGCTGATGGTAGTGAAACAGGGTACAGAAGTCCACGTGAGCTGAGAAGGCCTCCAAAGCTGCTTTCTCTGCTGGGCTGGAGTGGAACTCCTGGCACCCAGAAAGAAAACCCAGTTAGGCCTCTCTCCTCTTCCTCCAGGGGAACACTTTCATGGCAACCCACATATAGGATGGAAATTCTGGGCTTTTAAATTTGTATTTAAAAACTGATTTGGTCAATTGTACAGACCCAGCATAGCACAGGGAAAGGAGAAGCCTTCAGGATCCAGAGGCTCGGCACCTGCTCTGCCGCTAACTGCACATCCACAGAACGGTGCTCTGTGGCAGCTGCTCCTCCTTAGCAGAACACCATCCTCCAGAGAAGGGAAGGGGTGAATGGAATTAGAGCCTCAGTTTTTCAAAAGGGGAAACTGAGGTTCAGTGAAGTCATTTCTGAGGGTCATGATGGGCCCATCTGACTCCAGGGAGAATTTCATTTATTCATCAAATATGTGTGTTTTGATTGCATATACGTGCACCACATGTGTGCCTAGTGCCACACATGTCAGAAGAAGGCACTGGATCCCCTTGAATTAGAACTATGAGTGGTTGTGGGTTATCATGTGGGTGCTAGAAACAGATCCTGGGTCCTTTTTGAAAGTAACAAATGCTACTAACTGCTAAGCCGTCTTCTCAGACTAACTCGAGGAAATTTTTTAAAAAATATTTTTATTTATATGAGTACACTGTAGCAGTCTTCAGACACACCAGAAGAGATCATTGGATCCCATTACAGATAGTAATGAGCCACCATGCGGTTGCTGGGAATTGAACTCAGGACCTCTTGAAGAACAGTCAGTGCTCTTAACCGCTGAGCCATCTCTCCAGCCACTAGGGGAAATTTTTGCTGAGATTGTTTGTGCTCAGATGTATGCAGGTGTATATAAAATCTAGCAGAGGACTTGTTATACACAGCGGGCGTTCAATAAATAACTATTATATTAATGATCATCTTCTGACAATGATCGTGGGATGAGAGCCCAAGCTATGGAATAGATCAGGGGTGAGGTAATAGAAGAAGCTCAAGTCCAGAGCTCGTTAGGCATCTCGGAGCTCTTTCTAGTCCCTGCAGTCCAACTTTCTTGCACCCACTAGGAACGCTTAAGGGACCAGAAACTACAACTCCCAGGAGGCGCTAGAGCAGTCCTCAAAAGCAGGTAAAGTAGTGCAGTCGCGAGGTCGGCTGGAAATTGTAGTCCCTAGGTTCTTAGACCACTGATGGGCGGTACCTGTATCAGGAGGCGGAGCAGCTGCTCCTTGGAGAATGGAATGAAGCGCTCGCGGTACTGCTGTGCCCAGTCGCAGGGCTCCTTGGGGTTCCACATCTTGCGGTACACCCCCATCCTGTTCTCCAGGGACGACAGAGCCCGGGGAGTCCCGAGGAGAGCAGGCACCAGGGACCATACTCGGGCCTTGGACCCCCAGGTCACATGCAACATGGCCTGCCCCTTTTCCCAGAGCCTAAACATAAGCATATGAAGGAGGATGTCAAAGGCCAATTTGGAGGTAGTATCGCCACACACCCTTCCCTTCTGGGACAGTTCCTATCCAGTCTCCCTCCTTCTAATCCTTTTCCGTTTCTTTCTACACTGCACATTTAGGCTGGCTCCAGAGTAGGATGAGAGGTCGTAGTTTGGAGTATCTTGCAGGCCCAGGGACTCTGTAGCGGTACAAATGGTCTCTGAGCAGCTTAAACAACGAGGTGGATCTCAGGAGTGTTAAAAAAAGTAGGAAAAGTTGATAGCGGGTGCTGGGCCGTCCTTCCTGGGCCATGCAATCCCCCACCCAGCCCTCACCTTAACCAACGCGTGACTGTCATTGAGCCTTCTGCGCATGTGCAGTAAGAGGTCATGGGCCCAGAGGATTGGCTTTAGCAAGCACTAAGACGCATGCGCAGAGCCTGGGCTTTTGAAACCATTTTTTAATAGCCTTTATCTTGACTGCGCATGCCTCACCGCTAGTCTAGTTTTTAGGTACTACGCACGCGCCGAAAACCTGTCTCCCGGTCCGCTATTTGGAGCTGGGTCCGGCCCTCGCGCGCGCCGGGCCAACGGCGACCCGCCCAACGTCTGCCGAGACCACGCCCTTTCCTGGTCAGTTCGGATAGGAGGCAAGGAAAGAGGTGGGACTTGACTGCAGCCAATCATCTGGAGAGAATAGAAAAGGCGGGAAAAAGAGGAACCAAAAGGAGGCTAGAGGTGGCTCCCGGCAGAAGAGGAAGCCAGGCAAACAGAAGAGTCTACCTCCCATTGACAGAGTGCTGGTCCTCGGCCCTCGGAGAATAGGTGGTTCTCTTCAGCCAGCGTCCCCCTGGGGTCTCAGCACTTCTGCCCCTTCCCTTCTGTCCTTAGAAGGGAAGGAAGCCCCTAGTCTAAGAAGGTTACCCCGACTCTCATACTGAGTGGCCGCTGGTTTCCGAGGCTTCAGTCTGAGACAATATGTCATCCTAAGAGCTGAAGCCTAAACAAGACTCATGCTACGGAAAATTACCCAAGTTAAGGAACACCTCAAATATCCCTGGGCTCTTCGTGGTCTTCTATACCTAGTGGTAGCTACATTCCCTCAAGGACCAGTCTACAGGCCCCTCACTAGCATCCCATGTCCTGGGGTCCCTAACCCCACTGCCTCATGCCTCCACTCTGAGGGCCCAGCAGACCTGCCACCCCTTATCACTCTCATCCTCTATTCCCAAAATCCAGGGCTTCAAGAACCCTCTGACCCCTTATCGGCACCTGAGGTCTCTGATAGCCCTTCACCCCACATTTCCAACTCCTGGGACCTGAATCAGCCTTCCAGCTGTGCTCCCATTTCCAGAACCTCCCACATGCCCCACCATCTCTTATCTCCAGCACCTAGGACCACCCAGCAGCTTCTTACCCTATATTCCTGACAACTGAAAACTGGAACAGCCAGCCCCTTCACCCCATTCCCTCTGTTCCTAGGGCTCCTAACAGCCCTGCAGCCCATCCATCGCCACCCAAGCCTGGGCCAGTACTCCCCACTCCCAGCACTTTGACTCTGACATTCCCAGTCCTGTTTTCTTTTTTTGCAGCAGCTGAGCCCTGAGGTGGGTCTGAGGCACACAGGCAGTGGTGCCCAGAAAGCAGCACCCAACACCCCCGCCCCTACCTCCCAGAACACCCAAAGAAGAGCAGACGCTATGCACCTCCCTGAAAGCCTGAGTGACCTGGCAGACAGTGAGACTGTGCGCTTTCTGAGGAGACCAAAGAGCATCTCACGGATCTTCGGAGGGGTGAGACCCTAGGGGTCCAGACACAGGAGACATCCAGGAGCAGGGGGAGGGGTCAGTGTTGTCAGACAGGGAGGCAAGCAGACAGGAGCCCAAAACTGAAGCCACCTTTTACTGAGTATCTGGTCACTAGCCATTGTCAGTATCAACCAAGTCATCACAAGAAAGAGCTCTCAAACCTGGGCACAATCTGTCACACCAGCACATGAAAGACTGAGGTAGGAGGACTGTCACAGGTTTGAGGCCAGCTTCGGTTACAATGTAAGAAAACAAGTGAAAAAAGGAGCCCTTCAAAGGAGAAGAAAAGTAAAGTTCCCCTAAAAAAAGCTCATAATTTTGATAAGTGGCATCGTTGTTTGAAGACTGCTTGTCCAGTGGGGTAGCCACAAGCTACAGGAGCTACTCCAGTTCCAACTTACTTAATTCAGATGGGCCATTCTGCAGTCATGGTGGTCATATTTCAGGGCTTAGTTGCCACAGGTGCCTTGTGACTCTCCAGTTGGACAGCATAGATTCAGGACACTTCATCACACCAGGAAGGTCCATTGAACAGCATCCACTAAGGTTAACACGGGGAAGGGGGCAGCACACTCAGTTCCAGGAGGTACTAGGACCCATCCATTTTCTAATTCTCGGGTGGAGGAGGGAAAACAGGTTCTGAGATCTGTTTAAAAAAAATCATAGATCTGGGAGACCAATATGCACTGGACCCAGGCACCAGATGTGAGTAGTCACTGTGCCAGGCGTGATGCCGATGCACTCTGGGTTTCCTCGCAGACACTGAGAGCAAAGTCCTCATTCAGCCTACTCATGCTGTGCA
Source organism: Rhabdomys pumilio (assembly GCA_030674055.1). Classification (NCBI taxonomy): domain Eukaryota; kingdom Metazoa; phylum Chordata; class Mammalia; order Rodentia; family Muridae; genus Rhabdomys; species Rhabdomys pumilio. Next base: position 43,111,076 of record JANHMN010000003.1, on the reverse strand, counting down.
ACCTTAGAAGGGAACCAGCCACTGCCCCTCTCTGAACAGCAGTACAGGAGCTGTGTCTATGGGCTTTGACCTACACTGCTTCCTTCTCCTTTTAAAGATTTTTAAAGTATATGTATGTGGCTTCATGAGTTTATGTGCACCACATACATGCAGGTGCTGGTGGAGGCCAGAGGGGATCAGGTCACCTGGAACTAGAGTTGGAGCCAGTTGTGAGCACAACCTGCTGTGGGTCTTAGTTACTTTCCTATTGCTGTGAAGAGATACCATAACCAAAACCAAGGCAACTCAGAAACAAAGGCATTTAATTGGGGGCTTGCTTGTAGTTTTAAAGGGGGAGTCCATGACCATCATGGTAGGGAGCAAGGCAGCAGGCAAGGCAAGCATGGTGCTGGAGCAGTAGCTGAGAGCTTACCTCTTATCTGCAAGTTGGAGCCAGAGAGAGAGAGAGAGAGAGAGAGAGAGAGAGAGAGAGAGAGAGAGAGA
>JANHMN010000003.1:43091509-43110583 GCA_030674055.1 Rhabdomys pumilio | reverse complement strand
AGAGAGAGAGAGAGAGAGAGAGAGAGAGAGAGAGAGAGAGAGAGAGAAAGGAGAGCGCACTGGAATGGCATGGGCACTTGAAACCTCAAAGTTCACCCCTAGTGACACACCTCCCCCAAAAGGCCACATCTTCTAATCTTTACCAAACAGTTTCACCAACTGGGGACCAAGCATTCAAATATATGAGCTTGGCCAAAGTGTGGTGGCACACACTTTCAATCCTAGCACTGTAGAGGCAGAGGCAGAAGGATCTGCCTGAGTTCAAGGCCAGCCTGGTCTATATAGCAAGCTCCAAAACAAACAAAAGTAAACTAGAGAGACCTTGTCTCAAAACAAACAAACAAAACAATCAAACGCATGAGCCTGTGGAATCGTTATCATTCGAACCACCACACACAGTAAACTCTTAACCACTGAACCATCCGAGTCCGTGCCCACACACACCCTATTTGATGTCTGGGGTGTCTTTTGTTTGTGTTTGTTGTTCGGGACAAGGTCTTAATTTGTAGCCTAGCCCAAGCTAGCCTTGAATTCACAATGGTCCTCCTGCTTCAACCTCCCTGGGTACTGGTATGAGCCACCATGCTCAGCCAGCCTGTGCTAGTTGTGTTGTTACCCCTAGACAGATCTGACAACTGAGGCAATGACAGATGGGATAGGGTTGTGGGAGCAGGAGCAACCCTCTGACCTGGTTCTTCAGGGACAGTCTCCAGGAAGTCAGCATTCATCTCCTTCTCCATGGGTTAAACTCCAAAGTCTTTCCTCAGGTTCCCAGGCCAGAGAGTGTCTTCTCTCTATCCTCTGGAACACAGTCCAGACAGGACTGACTTTGAGGTGTAGCCTAGCCATGTGTCCATTAGAGGGACATACTACCCTGTTGGCTGGGCTCTCCGGCATAAGCACCACCAACAGCAGCATTCATTCCCAGAGATGCCCCTTTGGCTCAGTAGTTCACATGGTCAGACTATACCTGTGTGACCTGAAACATCTTCTCTGAACCTTTGTGTCCTCATCTGGACTCACAGAGTCCTAATACCGCCTCCTGGGCAGGACTGCTGTGAAGATGAAACAAGGCAGTACACAGACAGGCTGATTAGTGGGGGCTGGCATGTGCCGAGCTCTCCTTAAATAGCAAGCATTGTCCCTGCAATAACTCTCAACTGTGAGGGAGGAGAGGGTTGGAGGAACCTGGCATGGTGGGAGCTGGTGCCACACTGTCTTTCTTCCTTGTGAGAAAGGAGGAATTATGACTGCCATGCACCACTCCCTGGTGCCTTCTATCCTCACCACAACCTATGACAAGGACATATTTGTATAATCCCAGGAGAAACTGAGACTCCTAGAGGTTGAGTGGCTTGTCAAGGTGACCCATTTGATGAAGGAGTCAAACTCAGATTCACTCATTGGAAACAGTGCCTGGAAAGTAGACGCAAGGACGAGAGAGCTGGGAGCCCAGGTGGTGTGGCCCAGTGCAAGCTGGGGGAGAGGCAGCCAGCCATGCCAGACCTTATGGTCACAGACTTTGCCCATGCTACCATCTCCCTCCCCCACCGTCCTCCTCCTTCCCCTAGCCTGGTTCCTCAGTGGGCATCTCTGGGCAGCTGGTGTTCATGTACTCCAGCCACCTGCCAACCGGTGCCTTAATTCATGAATCTTTGCTCTCTCCCTGGAGACAAGCCAGGCAAGGTGCAGAAAAGAGACTGGACACAGGCTTCAAAGAAATGGGATCCCTAGACAGCTGATGGCCTTCCCCACATTCCAACACCCCCAGCTTTATCATAGACAGACAGCCCCTGGGGAAGCCAGGAGGACTGGGCTCAAACCCCACTCTAGAGCAGTTAACATTAAAGGTCTGCTTCTTCCTCCTAGTTGAGTTCTGAGAACCTTCATTGTCCTGAGCACTTACTAGGCCTGAGCCCCGACTCCCCTTCTTCCCAATATAGACACACTGAGAAAATAAGGTTCCAAGGTCTGAGTGACTTGCTCAAGCCCACACAGCTTGGCTGAATCAGACACATGTAGCCTTTTCTACTGCACTGTGATGTAGATTTATCAAAGTAGAAGTGAATTCATAACACTCCCTTTGTGGACTGGTGCACAGGTCCAGGGAGGTAGCACAGGTGGAAAGAATATGAGCTGAGAAATAACTGAGGTGCCTCCTCTCCTCACCTTGTCTTGTCCTGGCATGAGCCATGTAAGGTACTTCCTCAAGACTGAATCATTCTGTGACCCTTTAATACAGTTCCTTGTGTTGTGGTGACCCCAACCATAAAATTATTTCCATTGCTATTTCACAACTGTAAATTTGCTGTTACATTTATAATGTAAATATCTGACATGCAGGATATCTGAGCCACAGGTTGAGAACCCCCTCTCCCAGACTGTCTCACAGCCCTTCTTCATGGACTAGCCATAAAGTTCTTGGCAAGAAAAGAGACCAGTTACTGTGCTTAGAAAGCAATTACTGCAAAGGAGAGAGAAGGAGGGACAGGACAAAGGCAGGGTAACTTAGGGTCAGTCTTTCACCTCATACCCCCGTACCAAAAGACATGAAAAGAACAAGGAGCCAGAGTTATTCTGCAGAGCCTGTCCCCAGAGGTTCAATTTTTGTTTTGTTTTGTTTTTTGGGTTTTTTTTTTTTTTGTTGTTGTTTTGTTTTTGAGACAGGGTTTCTCTGTGTAGTCTTGGCTGTCCTGGAACTCACTCTGTAGACCAGGCTGGCCTCGAACTCAGAAATCGCCTGCCTCTGCCTCCCAAGTGCTGGGATTAAAGGTGTGCGCCACCACCGCCCGGCTCAGAAGTTCAAATTTTATCAAAGTTTTCACTTTTCCTTCTGCACAACTTCATTGCTTATAATTACATCCCATCAACCACCGGATCCAGTTTTACATCCAAAATGTCTCTGGATTGCTCAGGGCTCTGATCTCCCTACCAACCTGTTCTGTGAACTCCTGCCTCATCCTTGCCCCTTTTCCAGTCCACTGGCCACATGACTCCAGAGGACGTCTCTAATCCTTGGGTCTGGTCCTGGCTAACTTCTTAGTACTCTTCAATGCATGAGGATTCAAATGGGAGGCTAGAGAGATGGCTCTTGCTCTTCCAGGGGACTCAAGTTCAACTCTGAGCACCCACATTTTAACTTGCACATCTTAAAGCTGTTGAGGTCTTTGAGGGCCAGATCTTACCTACATGCCAGCCTCACCTCACTGAATATCTCAAGACCTCTTATCCCCAAAGGAGCCAGCTCTGACCTCTGACTCCAGCATGTGCTACCTTTTCTGTTTCTGTTTCTTGAGACAGTCTCATAAAGCCTAAGCTGTCCTGGAACTGGATATGGAGCTGAGGCTGGCTCCTGGCTCCTGTGTCCACTTTCTGTGGGTCGTGACCCCTTTGGGGGTTGAACAACCCTTTTACAGGGTCACATATCAGGTACCTGCTTGCCAGATATTTACATTACCATCAGTACAGTAGCAAAATTGCAGTTATGAAGTAGCAATGAGAATAATTTTATGGTTGGGGCTCCAACAGAGAGTCGAGAACCATGGATTATAGGTATGCACCATACCCTGCAAAACACCTTTAAGGTCCAGATCTCAACTTACTACTTCCAAAATTCAGTCCCAGAACTTTGGTTTCCACCCAAAGTTCAGCCTTTGTCCACTGACTCCCCAGCATGCAACCTTACCCCTCCAGCCAATTCTACACTACTTGAAGGCTGTTTCCACACTTATAGCTGATCCTGCCCTGCCCTGCCCTGCCCTGCCCTGCCCTGCTCACAGCCCTCCGAACTATAGTCCAGTACTCAGCCCTTCTGACCCTGTAACATCCATGTAGAAAGACCCTGAACCACTCCACTCTATCCAGTAGCCTCACATGGGTTCCTTCTATGCCTAACATAGGGCTTGTCACACTGCAGTGTGACAGGCTTCAGCCTTTCACAGACTTGTGCTGGTAGGAACCACTGTTCTCAAGGTGGGATCAAGCTTGAGGCAGAGTCCAAGTCAAGGCTCTGCTGCTTACTAGCTGATGAATTCATCCCGTTCTTCATCCTCTGTGTCTCATATTGTCAGAAAAGTGTCTCAGTTGCACTGTGGTTGAAAGCCAGCGTCACAGAAAGCAGGTGCACAGATGGGGCACTTACCAGGGCAGTGCTGTAGTGCTTATTTAGGAATTCTAAAGCAAAAACTAGATGTAGTGTCCAATGCTTATAATCCCAGAACCTCGGAGGCTGAGGCAGGAAGATGATTGTGAGCTCAAGGCCGCCAGGGCTGCCTGTGAAATCCTGTGAAGTAAAACAGTAAAATGTTGGCATTTCATTCTGTAATCAGTACTGCATCTTTGTTTTGTCTTTGCACAGTTTCCTGTGTATTTTGACTATTTCAAACTTTTATTTCAAAAAAGTGAATTGAGGAGGAGGGAGCTGGAGAGATGGCTTGACAGCTAAGACTGCTTGCTATTCTTGCAGAGAACCAGAACTTGGTGCCCAGCACCTAGCTTACAACCCGTTAACTATAGCTCCAAGCAATCCAGTGTGCTCCCTTCCTCTGGCTTACACACACACACACACACACACACACACACACACACACAGCATAGACTCATACAAACATGGATAATTAAAAATCTTTTTAAAATGGGGCCAGAATGTCGTCAGGCAATGGTGGTGCACACCTATGATTCCAGCACTCAAGACAGAGGCAGGTAGTTCTATTAAGTTTGAGGCCAGTCTGGTCTACAGAGTGAATTCCAGGACAGCCAAAACAGAGAATCCCTGTCTTCATAAACAAAAACACAAACAAACAAAGTGATGGGGACTGGAGAGATGGCTCAGTTGTTGAGAGCATTGGCTGCTCTTCCAGAGGTACCAAGTTCAATTTCCAGTACCCATAGAGTAGCCCACAAACCATCTGTAACTCCTGTCCCCCCAATGGACACTGCAAGCATGTAGTTAGTGCACAGACATACATGTAGACAAAATGCCCATACATATTGAATGAATTTAAAATATAAAAAATGAGTCATGCCGTGGAGTGGTGGCACATGCTTTTAGTCCCAACATTCGAGAGGCAGAAGCAGGCAGATCTCTGAGTTCTTGGCCAGCCTGGTCTACAAAGAGAGTTCTAGGACATCCAGGGTTACACAAAGAAACCCAGTCTCAAAAAAAAAATGCTTTAAAAGAAACTTAAATGAATTGGGGCTGAACACAGAGTAGAGCGTTTGAGGGGAGTTTTGGGTTCGTGAGCCAGGAAGGGAGAGGAGGGGGACACAAAAGAGCCAGGAGAGCAGGGTGTGGGATACCTCTTATTAGCTTTTATGCCCTGAGTAAGAGCAATGGTAGGAAAGTCTAGAGCAAAGCAAGGATGAGTGGACAAAGATTAAGTTAGCAAGAGAGCTGCAGAGGCCACAGTGATGGGCTAAGACTGTCCTGGGGAACTGGGAGCCTTGAGGATCCATGGTCAAGAAGAGCAGGGAGGAGACTGGGGTGACGGTAGGGAATGGATGAAGTCAGAGTCCAGAGGGAGGGAAGGAGGCGAAAGGCAGAGACAGGGCTCTGAGGCTGGGACAGGAAGGGCAGCTGCAGAATGGCCTGTCCCCAGGGTGTCCACCCAAAAGGAAGGACATCTTGGAGGAGTACTGAGGTCTACCCTGTCTGTTGTGATTCACAGGTCTTCTCCCTGGTCATCTTTTCCTCTCTACTAACTGATGGTTACCAGAACAGAACAGAGTCTCCTCAGCTCCGCTGTGTCCTCAACAGCAACCATATGGCCTGTAGCTTTGCAGTAGGAGCTGGCTTCCTGTCCTTTCTCAGCTGCTTGGTCTTCCTTGCCATAGATGCCCATGAGAGCCGCATTGTAGGCACCCGCTTTAAGACAGCCTTCCAGCTCTTGGACTTCATTCTGGCTGGTGAGTTCCAAGAGACCATGCAGAGATCTGTTCCTCTCAGGCTCCTCCCCAGCGCCTACAGCTCACAGTCCTGGGCCATCCACAAAACCTATGTCTGATGGTCCTCCCACTGTAAGAGTCTGACTATATGGCTCCTCCCAGAAGCATCTTCTAGTCCTTGTCCCTTTTAGTCCCCTCTGCCTCTAGCCCAAGTGGCTTTCCCCTCACATTCATCTCCATAGCCCACTACACGTAGCCTGAAAAGCCCACTGTGTGGCTTTTGATGGAATTTGATGAAGGATCCTCAGCGAAAGCTAGGATGAAGACTGCCTTGCAGGGATGGTGAGTGTGAACTGAGTTCCGGGTGCCCATAGTTACATGGACACCTGCTGGGCACTTCCCAGGGTTAGGCACATATCAAGTTATGTGCCTCCTCTCCTCAGCTCTAAGAAGAGCCCTAGGGTTAAGTCCTGCCCATCTTCTAATTCTACAAGAAAAACTGAGGCAGAGGTGGTCATGTGTCTGAGCCAGTGCTTCCTTGAGAATGGCAATTCTATGTTTTCATAACCATGTCCCACTGTCTAGAAAGTTTGGCACATAGAAAGCACTAAGCCCATTCTCAATTATTTTAAAGACTTATTTATTTTATGTGAGTGTTCTATCTGCATATACACCTGCATACCAGAAGAGGGCATCAGGTCCCATTATAGATGATTGTGAGCCACACCATGTGGTTGCTGGGAACTGAACTCAGAACTGAAGAGCAGCCAGTGTTCTTAAACACTGAGCCATCTCTCCAGCCCTCTAAGCCCATTCTTTATACCCAGACCCTCAGGCCCTCTTCACACTGCCTCTCTGCCCCTCCCCAGGAGCCATTTCTAGCACCTCAAGGCCAGAGGCTGCTTCTGTCAGAGAACCCCTGCAATGGGAAGGTGCTGTCATCTGGGTGAAGGACCCCTTCACATATAGCTCCTGAGCATATCAGATGTGGCTGGCCCACAGGGAACTGCGTTCCTTTGTGATTCTGATGAAGCTGAAAGGGTACTATATTAGACACGGGAGCTCCACTCCAAAAGATGGCTTTTGGAGATTGGGTTAGTACCAGGGTGTGTCCCAGGACTCTCTAGCCCACCCCAGCACACCTTGCCCCTGCTCCAGCATGCTCTTCCAGGTCTCTTCTTTCCTTACCCCTCCAGTCCTCTGGGCAGGTGTCTGGTTTGTGGCCTTCTGCTTCCTAGCCAGCCAGTGGCAGCATTCGAAGTCCAAGCACTTCCTCTTGGGGAACAGCAGCGCCAAGGCAGCCATTGCCTTCTCTTTCTTCTCCGTCCCTGTCTGGGTGAGGACAAGCCCTGGCCCCACTCCAGGGTGGGTTGGAGGGCTGTACATCTAGTGACTAGGGCCAGGACTCTCCCCGGGCCTCTGCTGTCATCTCTAAGCCTACCTTCCTCAGACATCCCCATCCTGGGCACCTCTAGTCAGTGAGCAGGCAGCAATCCACTGCATCCTCCAGGCTGGCCCGGGGCCTCCCTTCCCATCCTAGCCAACTTAAATCCTGCCCTTTCCTGCCCACAGATACTCCAGGCCTACCTAGCCTTCCAGGACCTCCGAGACGAGGCTCCAGTCCCCTACAAGCGCTCCCTGGAGGAGGGTAGTGTGGTGCTGAACACCCTCTCCTCATCATCCACCACTAGCCCCGCCAACCCTCCTATCACAGGCCCCAACAGTCTGAGTTACAGCAGCTCAGCCCTGTCCACCTACATGACTACCCCAAAGGCCCCACGCCTGGTTATGATGCCAGACAGCTAAACAGCCTATACACATGAGTAAATAGCCCCCTCTGAGGGGTTTCTGAACAACCCTGTCCTGTCTGTTCCTCTCTCATCCCTTGAGTGGCAGGAGGAGGAGGGAGACGATTGCAACAGGTACATTTCTGTGCTACCCCCAAGCACCATCACCCTGCTGAGAGCAGGCTGGAAGCTCTGCCATGTTTCCTGCACCTTGAGCCCATATCGGTCTTGAAGAGGAGGCACAAGGACACAATGAGATCATGCTACATCTGAGGCTGAAGGAGAAGACATTCTCCTCAGATTCCCAGTGAGAAAGCACAGCACTGGCGCAGCAGTCAAGCTCTTTACCCGAGCTGAAGGCGGTCAACAGCACTATGTAAGGGCTCAGGCAGGGCATGGAGTCCATGCACAGGAGAGAGCGAGCGATGCAGGAGAGAGCTGGGTCTTCAAATACATTGAAGGCTATCCTGAGAAATGGGCAAGGGTTTCTATTCTAGACACCCCCGCCAGGGTCACCAGGCCACAGGCCTGCTAGGAGGGAGCAGGCGGGTGGCACCTTGTGCCAGAGAGGTGACCTTTACCTTCCAGCCAGCCATGGGGTTGAGGACACAGAACTTTCTCAGGACTTCATTGAGAAAACAAGTTAATTTTTAATATATTTCATTTAACTTAATATATCCAATGTGTTACTGTTTCAATGAATAATCAATATGAAGATTCAACTTTCTTTTTTTCTTTGTAAAACAAGATCTCATTGTATAGCTCAGATTGGCCTGGAACTTACTATCCCCAGCCTCAACACTGGGATTACAGGCAGGCGCCACCATTCCCAACTGAAACTGAAAGTTACCGTGCAGCATTTACATCCATTTAACCTAACTATTAAAACCCATGTGTGCCTTACCTCACAACACGGCTCACTTTGGTCGGCCATGTCAAGTGTCATGGATGAACAACCGACCGGAAGTACCTCTCTTGATTCTTCTGGTGGTTTCTCTAAAACAACTAGATATCTTTTTTTTTTGTTGTTTTTGGACTTGGTTTGGTTTTTGTATGTGAAATCAGTGGGTGACAGACTTTTTTAAAGTAGGGAGTGAGGGCTGTAAGTCAGTTGGTAGAGAACTCGCTCAGCACACACAGCTCCCTGGCTTCATCTCATCTCTAGCATCACATAAACCAGATGCAGTCGTGCACATCTACAGTCCAGCCTCTCCGGACAGAGGCAGGAGGACCATAAGTTCAAGACAGGGATTGGAGGCCAGCTTAGGACCCATGAGACCCTGACGTGCACGCAGTCAAACCTGCACAAGGGTTGGCAAGGCCTACAGAGCGTTTACAAACTAGACAGAGACACAAGTTAGGAGGTCAGATTTAGGCTCCAGCATGTCCTTTGTGAGGGCTTCCTGTGTCAGGCACAGAGACCACACAGCATTGGCCCAATGCAGAGGAGAAGATAGGAGCGTGACAGAGGCCCTCTGCCCTAGGAAATGGGCCTGAGTCTTCTATGCTGCCAGGAGTGGAAGGTCTTCAACGTTTAATGTGGTTTCTGTTAAATGGATTGGTTCTTAAACCATATTCAGAGAGGTACCCAGGGATGAGCGGGTCAGGGACCTTCCAACATCATGCACTTGTGTTCTACCTGACTTTGAGCAAAACTTCTAAACAGAAGGACCACTAAAACACCACCCACGGGGTGGTTAGACACGAGGGCTCTGGAGCCGGAAGTCCAGGAACAAGCCCCACCCCATCTTTGCACGTTATCCTCCACTGCCTTACTTTTCTTATTTATGAAGTGGGGCTGAGGTCCAAATGAGAGCACCCATGTGCTATGGAGGCATGGCACGTCCTCTGGAGAGGTCAGTCCCAGTCCCTGAGCTTGTCCAAAGAATTGGAATCAGATACAACTAAAAACTGGGAAGTCTCAAAGGACAAAAGAAGTTGGAACCAAGGATCAACATCCAGATGCTGGCTGGGGCAGAGCTCAGTGAAGGACCCCTTGCCTAGGGTGCATACAAGGCCCAGAATGTGATCTTTCTATAACAAATGAAAAATTATCCTGATACTGACAAAAGCCAGGCAGACAGGAAGTCAGAAATGGCCAGGTGTGGAGCCCATCATTTGTAGATTTTTTTGTCTTTAGTTTTGGTTTTTTGTTTATTTTTATTCTGTTGTTCTGATTTTTTGAGACTATGTATGTGTGTGTAGCCCTGGCTGTTCTGGAACTCACTTTGTAGACCAGGCTGGCCTCAAACTTACAGAGATCTGCCTGCCTCTGCCTCTAGAGTGCATGCCCAGCTTTCATTTGCTTTTTAACTCTATAAACAAACTCACACTCAGTCAGCCTAATAATAAATAGTAACATCTCATGGGCAAGAACTAGCAACGTGGCAAATGCAGGCGTCCCATCTACTCAACTTCAACCATCTGCTGCTGTCTGAATGATGACCGCCACTGCTAAACTGTCTGACTTCTTTTAAAGGGGCCAGAAATCCAGACTGTAGTATAAAGATCTAGTTTTTAAAAGTTAGCAACCTTTTGTTTCATTTTTATTAGACAGTATCAAAATGCCAGGTTTGGCATATGGCTGGATAGGTGGCCCAGCCGTTAAGAGTACTCACTGTCTACTCTTGCAGAGGACCTGAGTTCAATTCCCAGCACCTACATAGCAGCTCACACCTATCTTCAGTTCCAGGGAATCTGATACCCACTCCTGGCCTATGTGGGCACCAGGCATACAAATAGTACACATACATCCATGTAGGCAAAATACTCATACACATGAAACATTGTTTGTAAATGCTAACTGGGGGACGGGTGGAGGCTGTCCCATCCACGGGGTGAGATATGCATTTGTCTTCAAGGTCCTCTGTGGTAGTTAGGTCTGGACAGTCATCAGGTAAGTTTCTATACTAAACAATCAGATTCTCCCAACCTCTTCCCTGCACACCTTCAAGGCATCAACGTCTACTAGAGTCCTAGGAACCCCATTTCTCATCTTCCTGCTCCATCCGGATTGTTGATTATCCCTAGAAGGTCCAGGATACAGAAGTAGAGCAGGCCCAGCACAAACCAAAGCGGGCAGGGAATAGCAAAGAAAAGGGCAATTTTTCTTGGTTTATTTCAAGAGAACAAAGAATCAGCCATCAAATTCTGTACAAAAACATGGTGTTAGAGTGTAGTCTGGGTCACCACCTGGGTCAGCCAGCCTCTTTCCCTTGCCTAAGCCCATAGCTTCCCCTAATTTATCAAAAACAGGACAACCCTACCCTACCCTCCCCCACACACAAAAAGCTAACAAATTCTGAGGATGAAAAATTATGAGACCCTCCTTAACTTTCTTCCTTCTTACCACCAATTCAGGAACTTGACGGGAGCATCGTGGTCACAGCCAAGGTGGGCAGGCAGACATTGGCAGACGTAGTGTTTGGCAACCATGGGGCTGGGGTGGGATCTTGGAGAAGGGAGTCGGCCTCCCCTGGCCCTGATCCAGAGAACACTCAAAACACAGTTCATAAAAAATCAGGGCCAGGTAGAAGAGAAAAAAGTCATCAGAATCAAAAACTAAATAGTGGAAAGATTTGTTTTTTGTTTTTCTTCTCTAAAAGGCAAAAGGCTACAAACAGCTCAGGTCCTGAACTCCCCAGGAGAAGGGTCTTCCATGGACCCCAGAACCCAGCTGGAGGGGTGGGGAGCCAGGAGAAGTGAGCTCTTTACAAAGTCAACTCTGAATAGGAAGGCTCTTGGTCTCCAGCAGCCTTCCTCTGCCTCCTGCCCTGCCTTGGAGAAGGCTCGTGAGGCCCGGGTTATGCCGGCAAGCTCAGCTTCTTCCCCTTTAGGACTGTGGAGAGAGAGACAAGGTGGGCCTTACCTTCCACCCTACAAAGGGGCACCTCCCACCGTGAGCAAGGTCCACTGTACAAGGAGAGGGAACCCCCAGAACTCTGCATCCTGAACTACTAGGTTGAGTCTAGATCAACCAGGGGTGGAACAAGAATCATGACTGTCGTAAGGCCTGAGCACAGGAGGCCACGAGCATGCTTTGTTTTCAGTAGTGCTGACTAGAAACCTGGATCACTACAGAAAGGGGCAGACAGACTAGCAGGGTTGACTAGACAATGACCACCTACCCCTTCCAACATTCCAAGCCTTAATTCTTGGGCCTGAGAACAACCTGGCCTCCAAGCTCTTGTCTTGATTGTCCCAGATTCTCTATGTTTTTGTGATTCTTAGGCTAGCCTGAAGCTCAGCACAATCCTGCCTTAGCTTCCACAGTGCTGGGATGACGGACCTGACCTTATTGCCTCTTTCCTTCACATACTGACTCCTGGTCTTTAGGTTTTTGCTTAAACATCACTTTAAGATGCCCACAGGCCCTGGTTAAGGCAGGGCCCGCCTTGTAACTCATCACCCCAAGAATGTATGCCTGCCTTCACCCAGTCAGTGACCCTCCCTATCCTAAATGTCACCTGAGCCCCATCCCTCAAGTGATATTTAGGAATAAACAGACCTGGGCCCATGGAATACAGGAATGGGGAGAGAGCAGACCCCTTTCAGCCAGCCCTGCATCCCAGCTACCTTTGGTGATATAGAGGTAGAAGAAATCGCAGTAGAGGACTGTCTGGACCAGGCCAGCAACAATGGCGATGAGGTCAAAGAAGCCCTCGAAGTGGTAGCGCCAGATCCAGTTGAAGAGATAGAGTGTACGGTAGACACCCAGTGCAAACAGGTAGTGGCTGGTGATGGTCTCCGCCTCACCCGTCTTGCTCACCATGAACAACTGTGGCAAGATAGCCACTGACTCCAGGTAGATGGAGAAAGTCCAGAGAATCTGCAGAGGTAAGGACAGGACGAGGCACCGTCAGCAGCACCACAGGACAAGCTGTGAACAGACCCTAGCAGTCAAGACGTGCCCCACCCTAGTGAGCCCACACCACCAGGCGATCTTTCTGTTCTCACCACAGCCCTCTGACTAAAGCCTGGGATGATCAGACCCTTTCCCACGACCACAATGTCAGAAGCAGCAGATCTGGAGGCGTCTGGACTTCTCATCTATATTCCCCAAGAGCAGAAGTCACCCAGCTCCACCCCTCTCCCATCTCTATGGTCTCACTCAGCCTGGTCTAGAGTGAGACAGCCAAGGCTACACAGAAACACCCTCCCCCCAAAAAACATACTGTTATCCTTGCTTAAAATTCCTTGGTGGCTTGTTACTACTCAGAATAAAATCTAGACTCCAGACCTTTCCCTCTCTTCCCTCCCTCTCTGGGCAGTACAGACTATGTTTCCTCCTGCCACAGGGCCTTTTCACTTTCCCTACCCCAGCATATCATCCCACTGAGCCCTCCCAACCTCATCGGCCAGTCACTTCCTAGAAAAGGCCCCTTGGACATTCTTCCTCCAAGACTCCTGACAATCTGCCTTTTCAGATTATTTGTTTTATTTAAAATTTTAAAAATTTGACTAAGAGTATTGGCTGCATATCTAGATTTGGTTTTGGTTCCCAGCACCCACAAGTATAACTCCAGTCTCAGGAGATCCAACACCCTCTTCTGGCCTGTGGGGATGAGGTGTATATGCACTGCACAGACATACATGCAGGAAAAACACCCACTGTAGTGGTTTGTATATGCTTGGCCCAAGGCCCAAGGAGTGGTATTATTAGGAGGTGTGGCCTTGTTGGAAGAAATGTGTCACTGTGGGGGTGGGCTTTGAGACCCTTCCTCCTGTTGAATCAAGATGTAGAACTCTCAGCTCCTCCCCATCATGCCTGCCTGGACACTGCCATGCTCCCATCTTGATGATAATGGACTGAACCTCTGAATCTGTAAGTCAGCTACAATTAAATGTTGTCCTTATAAGAGTTGCCTTGGTCATGGGTCACAGCAGTAAAACCCCAACTAAGAAGTTTGTACCAGGGACTGGGGTGTTGCTGTGATAGGCCTGGCCATGCTTTTGTTTGGAGAAATGTGGATTTTAGGACTTTGGATTTGGAAAGCAGTGGAATGCTTTAAGTGGGACATAATGGGCCATGCTAATAGGAATATGGAAGGCATTGGTGCTGAGGGTGATTTGAACTCTAGAGATCATTCTTATGTTTTGGTGAAGAATGTTCCTTTTTGCCCTTGTCTGAAGAGTCTACCTGAGTCTAAGGTAAAGAGAATTTCAATTAATTGCATTAACAAAGGAAGTCTCTGAAAAGCCCAGCATAGACTTTGTCCTCTGGTTTTCTATCTTGAAGAGTGTTTTGATCAAGCATAGCAAGCTTAGAAGGGAAAAATAAAAAATGTATGGTTCAAAGAGTAAAGGGGCACCAGGAAGTGCAATGAAGCTAAATCTTGTGCTCGAGGATATGAAATGGAATTAAGGGAATGGTGACCTCAAGGCAAGATCCCGCTAGACTTATGCATTTGCAGTTGTCTGAGGGAGAGTTACATCATGTTAGACATTATTATTATGACCTCGTTATTGTTTTCATTTGAACATAAGGAGACTGGATTATGTGTCAAATTGACAAGGGACGGATTGTGATAGCTATTCTGTTTTCACCTTGATTAAGATCTATAATGAAAAGCTGAGGTCCAGGCATAGTGGTACACATCTTTAATCCCAGGAGACAGGGGCAAGCAGATTTCTGAGTTCAAGGTCAGCCTGGTACATAGCAAGTACCAGGTAAAGAAAAGCTTTAAAAGTCCAGGCATGGCTTTACCCAACATTCAGGAGACAGAGCCATTCAGATCTCAAGGTCAATCTACAAAGTTCTAAGACAGCCAAACTTAGACAGTGAAGGAGTTGGAAAACAGAAAGCTGGTAACAGAATAAGGACCAGGCTGGAGAGATGGCTCAGCAGTTAAGAGCACAATAACTGCTCTTCCAGAGGTCCTGAGTTCAATTCTCAGCACCCACATGGTGGCTCACAACCATCTGTAATGGGATCTGATACCCTCTTCTGGTGTGTCTGAAGACAGCAACAGTGTACTCACATACATAAAATAAATATTTTTTAAAAAGGGGGGAGGGGTGCCAATGTTCTAGCTCCAGCAAGCTGCAGAACTCAACAGTTTTGGCCACGTGGCTCTGGCTTTAGCGTCAAGAGTAGAAGGGACTACTGGGACAATTGATATCTGGTTAGCTGGAGCTAAGACGTTAGGAAGAGAACAGCATCACTGAGGAGAAATCTTCTGGGAAGTGTTTTCTGAAAGCACAAAGAAGCTGTGCTCTAGAGGCAGCTAGGGTTGTGCCTTATGCTGTGGCTGGACTTAGTAATGTGTAAGAGTCATCCCGGTGGTACTGGTTTTGAAGGGATGAAGGCGTCATGAAGAGCAGCTGAGGCTTGGCACTGTGAGAGGCCATGGAAGGCCATTGGTGAAGGTGCAGCCTCAGCTGCAGTTGACGGCCCAGGACTGAAGGGGTCATGAGAAGGAGTTGAGGCTTGGCATCATGAAGAGAGCCTATGAGAGGCTATTGGGGAAGCCTGGTTGCAATGGAAGAACCCACTGTATTGGAGATGCCGGTGCCATGGGATGATCACAAGAACAGCAGCAGCAGTAAAGTGGAGTCAGCCAGAGCCTAGAGTGCTACAGAGCGCAGAGCTGGAGAAGCCCAGAAGATCATGTGTGAATCCTGGACATTGGAACACAAGCTGCCAAATGAAGTTCCTTGGAGACCCCAAGATGTTGGAGATGTCAGAACCGTGGAATTCCTTCTGAGGAAAGCTGCTAACAGGGAGTGGAACCAGCCAAAGAGAAAGTAGTTTTTTGCAGTCCACAAAGATGAAAGGAGTTGGAGATCAGAAGAGTGCTTTGACATCAGACATGGAGATGCAGAGTTTGGAGTTTGCCCAGCTGGTTTTTTCGGTCTTGCTTCAGTCCAGTATTTCCTCACTCTGACATTCTGGAGTAGTAATGTCTATCCTGTGATGTTGGAAGTATGTGATCTGCTTTTTAATTTTGATTTTATAGGGATTAGAGTTAAGTGACTGGATGAATCTCAGAAGAGACTTTGAACTTTCAACATTGTTGAGACTGTTATAAACTATGGGACTTTTGACATTGGACTAATGTATTTTGCATTATGCTATGGCTAGGCATGGCCCCCATAGACTCGTGTTTTAACAATCCTATGTGGCCAGGGAGTGGAATGTAGTGGTTTGAATGTGCTAGGCCTAGGGAGTGACAACTATTAGAAGGCGTGGCCTTGTTGGTGGAAGTACATCACTGTAAGGGTGGCCTTGGAGACAGTCCTCTCCTGGCTGCAGCTGGATCAGACAGTACTCTTAGCTCCTTTCCAGCAGCATGCTTCCTGCCTTGATGACAAAGGACTAAACCTCAGAAGCTGTGAGCCAGCCTCAATGAAATGTCTGTCCTTTCTAAGAGTTGACTTGGTCATGGTGTCTCTTCACAGCATTGAAAACCTGAAGGCACCCACACACATAAAGATGTGTGTGTAGTGTTTCCTCGCTCTGACATTCTGGAGCAGTAATGTCCATCCTGTAATGTTGGAGGTATGTGACCTGTGTTCATAATTTTGATTTTATAGGGGATTAGAGTTAAGTGATTGGATGCATCTCAGAAGAGACTTTGAACTTTCATGTTTAGCTTGCCCTACATGTTGCCCTACATGGTATCTGCAGAGACCAGAGGAGAAAGAACATCAGATCCCCAGGAAGTGAAGTTAACAGGAGACTTCCAGCCACCATGTGGGTGTTGGGAATCTAACCCCAGCATATTAGCAAGTGCTTATAATAACTGAGCCATCTTTCCAGCCCTATTTATGTGTGTGCATCAGAGTATATGTATGTACCACATGTGCTCAGGACAAGAGCATATCAGATTCCCTGGATCTGAACTTCCGGGCAGATGTTAGCCACTATGTGCTAGGAGCTGAAGCCAACAAAGTCTTCTGCAAAAACCAGCACGTAAATTGGCACGTGCCTTTAATCCGAGCACTCGGGAGGCAGAACTTTCCACATTTGAGGTCAACCTGGCCTACAGAGCAAACTGCACAACAGCCAAGGCTACACAGAGAGACCTTGTCTCAAAATACCAAAAACCCCACCAAACCCAAAACAAGTGATCAACTGCTGAACCACCTCTCCTACACCACTGTTTTGTTGGGGGCTTTGTTTTATGTTGTTTTGAGACAAGGTATTACTACATAGCCTGGCTGGCCTGGAATTCACAGAGAGCCTCCAGCTTCTCAAGTGCTGGGGTTAAAGGCATGTTCTACCAAACCTGGCCTCTTTGTTTACTTTTTGAAAGAATCTTGTTAGAAAGCCGGGGCTGTTGGCTCCATGACAGCCCAGGCCAGCGCTGTACCCAGGGACCCACTGTTATCACTACACACTATATGTCCACTGTACATTGCATGCTACCCTGTCATGGCTCCTTTCTGTGAATCCTCTGAGGCCTGGAACCTGTGTCTTGTTCACTCCAGGGTCCTCAGCACCAGGCACAGCTCCTGAACTAGCAAGGCAATGAGTCACCCAGAGTGAGCAGCTACAAAGGGATGCCCATGTACAACAAAGCCACCCTTAAGGGAGCACGGACAGCCACCTCGATGACCAGGTCATCACAGCCTCTGCAAAGGCCCTGCTCTCTGAAAGTCCCACCTGGGTACACGATCAGCTACATAACCGAAACCTCCCCTTTGAGAACAAAGTCAGGTGACAGCTGTGGCTTCTCCCCAGTTGTTTTGGTTTAGAGAAGGAAGTGAGAAAGACAGGACATGCTGGTAACAATCCAGAAACTCTCTTACACCATGGGACACTAACTGGCTTCAGCCTTAATATTTCAAGGTGGGTCCAGCTATAATCCTCATTATACATATGAGCAAACTGAGGACCCAAAAACTAAGAACCCCACTCCCTGCAGGAAGACGCCAGGCCTATTCCCTTGACTATCCAGACTCCTCCAGATGACCTTTCAAGAAATATACCCATTAGGCTGATCCCTGGGGTGACCCTAGGGACTGAAGCACAGAAATACAAGAACACAGGCCTGCTGAACTCTTATCTATTTGATATCTGAATTATTTTTGTAATGTTTTAGATTTATTTCATGTGTGTTACTGTGTTTTTTTCTTTATTTTGTGTGTATGTGTATGTGTGTGAGAAAGAGAGACAGACAGACAGACACTGACTCACATAACCCAGAGATCCAGCTGCTTCGGCTACCTGAGTGCTAGGATTAAAGGTGTGAACCACCATGCTCAGCTAAATTTTTTAAATTAATGTGTATCAATGTTATGTTCATGCCTGGTGCCACAGAGGTCAGAAAAGGATATTGGGTCCCCTAGAACTGGAGTCAGATGACTGAGACCAAATATGTATGTGTGTTTTAAAAACTGAACCCCATGCTTTGGACATGCTCTTAATCATTTCTTTCCAGACACATGAATTTTTTAAGATCTGTTTTTATTTTTATTTATGTACGTCTGTATGTCTATATAAGTGAATGCCACATAGACAGTGGGTGCCTGTGGAGGGCAGAGAAACAGCATAGGACCCCCTGGACCTAAAGTGACAGGCACCTGTGAATGCCTGATACGGGTCAAGTCCTGGGGGCCAAATTCTGCAAGAACAGGTAATAAACACTCTTAACTGCTGAGCTGTCTCTAGCCCCGACTCTGAACTTTATGTCGTTCCATTCATTTGTATGATTATTGATCCACTCATTCATTTAGGGGCAGGGCCTCACTATGTATTCTTGGCTGGCTGGGAACTCGTTGAGATCTACCTGCTTCCACCTCAGATTAAACACAGGCACCCTGAGAGCTGTGAGGGACAGGCTTGTAATCCCAGCTCTTGGGAGGCTGAAGCAAGAGTTTTAGTTTAAATTGATGGCCGTTCTAGCCTACACAGCAAAATCTTGTCTTAAAATTATTTCCCCTCTTAGAGTGTACTATTTAATAGCTTAGACTCAGAAGACAGTCACCCTCTCTGCTTATCCCACCTCAGTCAGTCTCCCAACCAGGAGAATGAGTTGAGTAACCCCAACTTGGCTGTGGTAGGGAATAAATCAACCATTGAGGTAATGCCCGTGCCGTGCGGTGGTAATGGCGTAATTACAGTCAGGGTCTAGCTGGGCTCCCACTACGACAACCACCCTCCTTCTGGAACTTCTGTGGGCCCGTGGGCCAATGTTGACTTTAGCCTGCCAATACATTTTGAGCTTTGCCCAGTAGCAATATCATAGCCAATGAAGTTTATCCAGGTGCAATTATTGCTAATTGAAAACGTTCCTCCTGGTGTGGTGATAGGATATACCTTTAATCCCAGCACTCAAATTCAGGAGACAGAGGCAGGCAGATCTCTAGAGTTTGAGGCAAGCCTAGTCTGGTCTACAGAGCACCCAGAGCTACAGAGAAATCTCATCTCAAAGACATCAAAAAAGAAAAAAAAAAAAAA
>JANHMN010000003.1:43038982-43091409 GCA_030674055.1 Rhabdomys pumilio | reverse complement strand
AAAAAAAAAAAAAAAAAAAAAAAAAAAAAAAAAAAGAGAGAAGGAAAAATATATCTTGAATATATGGCTAAAACTTTAAAGCTGGATCTTGACCAAGGACTCCCAAATTTCAGCTGCTGTTGAAAACCTCAGCCTATCTGACCCCCAGGGCTGGCTCCCTGTAAGACAGGAGTGGGCTGCAAAAGGAAGGACTTCCAGCTGATGATACAGACAGACCCGACCAAAACACCAAAGGGTTAAAAATCAAAACAGCTACCACCTGGAGGCAGACATACCATACATGGACTAGCCAGTCCCTCAACAAATGCTGATTGGTCCTTTCCCATCTTAAACTAGACTGCTCTAAACACATTAACCTCCCATCACAGCTGAGTGGGCTGGAGTGCTCAGTGGTACACAGGACCTAGACTCCATCCTGCACCAGACAGAAGGATGCTAAGAGGTATGGACTGACTTCATCTTGTCCTTTTGGTTGTGTGTCCTTTTTGCTGATGCTAGCCTTTAATGTTGGAGCCATCTCTCCAGCTACTCATTTCCCCATTTTACAAAAAGCCAAGTGTACACTGGTCCATAGCCCCACCAACATCCAGCTGAAGAAGCAAGCTTCTAATCCCTGTACCTCAGCTCCAGAGTCTCTGTATATGACCAACAGGCAACCCTGAACTCAGTAACCCTCTCACGACCCATCTTACAGTGGGGAAACTGAGGCAAAGAAAAGACAAGTCACAGGCTGAAGTCATTATAGTAGAAATCAGAGCTCCCAATCAGGGGCAGTGACATACAGCTATAATCCAGTCAAGGAAGCAAGAGGATTGTAAGTTCTAGGCCAGCCCCATCTCAAAACACCAATGATTGAAAGTGGCTTGAGGGCAAAACACTGGCCTCACACACACAAGGCCCTAGACTGTATCTCCAACACTTCCTGGGAGGAAAAAAACCAACTATTTAAATTCAAGTGGCCTCACCCCAAAGTTCTGCTTGCTATTCCTAACTAACCCTCAGCAGCCCAGTTCTTACTGGACTAGGTACCCTTGGACATTCAGACGACTTAAGGATCTGTTTCCTCATCTGAAAATGGGGTGCCACTCTATTGGAACTCAGCTGGCCAGCATACATTAACTGCTCAGAGCAGCACATGCTATGCAGTGTTGTGACTGTGCTCACAACTTCTGCCACCTCGAACCTAGGCTGAGCACGTACCTCCTGAATGAAGAAGCCTCAGCAACTGCAGAGGAAGACACCTGACAGGGCCTGCTGTCAGACACTCTGCCCCTGCCCAACCACTATACAGTCCCAGCAGAAACCTACCTCCAGAGGAGTGAAGTCATGGTTGACCAGGAAAGCCAAAACAGCAGTAGGAACAACGAGGAACTCCACCCGGAAAGTGTCGTGGTTCCCATCGTAAGTAGCTTTAAACTTGCTGTAGATCATCCACACCGTGGTAAAGGAACAAGCTATGTAGACCACCTGATAAGAGGGTACCAGGGCACCTCAGCGCACAGGCAGAGCTTCAGGTCGTGAGTGAGAAATCATGTTCCCAGCCCACCTCCCTCAGACCATATGTCTAGGCCCAAGCCTCTTTAGTGACTCTTCCCTGATCCCTGGCCACAGGGGGCTGACTGCAACTCTACCTTCATGCAAGTGTTGTAGAGTGAAATGTAGTTGGTGAACAGGTCCAGATATCGGGCAGTGAACACCACAGCAAACAGGACTTGGCTCTTCCCCGAAATGCCTGGTTAAGACAGAGAACGAGGGGCAGGGTGGGGGGGAGCTGGAGGTGGGCTACTTGGGCACTAATAAACTAACATGCAGCGCCTGGGCCTGGCGGCTGGAGCTCTAGAACACAGCGGTCCCCAAAGGCCTTTCAGCCTGAGCACGGCCCTTTCCCACCATCCACAGCCAGGGGGCAGCCGGCCCCAAAAATACTACAGACCGAGGCTCCGTCCCAGGCTAGGCCTCACCGGTACTTCTGTCTCCTTCAGGTTCCCCTGACAGTCTGGACCTACATTGGAACCCAGGGAGAGCCCTTCCTGACTTCAACCTCCCAGTCAGTCACCTTCCTCCCTCTCCCTTCCTGGCCTTCCACAGTCCACGTCACCAACTCCCAGCCACCTCCCCGCCTGCCATGGCTCCTGGTTCCCAGACCCGGAACACCCAGAGCTGTCCCAAAGGGTGCTGCAGAAGGTTGAACTGAGCGCCCGAAGCCACCCCTCCAAACTATGTGTACCCCTTAGTCTAGGAAAAGGAGCTGACCCCCTGGTGACCCTAGAACTACAAGAGGGATCCCCAGCAGGCAGTCCGGGAGGACTCTGACCTGCCGAGCTCCAGCCTTCCCGGGGCCCCAGGGCGGCCCGCTCCCGCCCCCTCTCCGCCGGGGGTGCTCTCACCCGCACACGATCGGGACTTCCAGATTTTGAGCAGTAACAAGATGATAGCTAGGAGGTGGGAGAGGTCTCCCAGGAATCGAAAGAGGTTCATGACTGGGGGACTCGGGCAGGGCTGATCTGGGAGGAGGCTGGCTGGCCGGGCTGCCCCGGAGCTGCGGTGCTGCTGGGTTGAGGGCGGGAGAGAAGCCCTTCGGTAGCTCAGCTCCGGGGAAGGGGCTCTGGAAGGTTAGCCGAGGCCGGAGCTGGTGGTAAAGCTAGCTGGGAGAAAAGGGAGGAGGGCCGAGGTGGGAAGGGAGGAGTCTGGGCTGGAGCGCCACCCCAAGGGCGGGTTGACTCTCTGGCGCCCTCTGGCGCCTTCCATCTGCCTTGCAGAGTCGTATCGAATAAGCTTTCCTCAGCCTTCTACTAATTGATGGAAGGGTCTTTAGGGTCCCACATTCCCAGGAGCCTTCTCTTTAATAAGGAACTGTAGAGAGTCCCCTAACCTCAGCCCTTAAGCAGGAATGCTGGAGTTTTAGTTCTGAATCTAAAGATCCTAGCGCTGCCTCGGGTGATGGAGCAGGTTGTAATCTTCGTACTGGGAGGATGAAGCAGAAAGACCCCCCATTTCCAGGCCCAGGCCTCCACAATAACAGTCTATTCCTACACAAATTATTAATACTAATACTAATAGTAACAGCAACAACAACAATGATCCTGAAGACTAAGAGGGTAGACTTCTGGCTTTGTCTGCGATCTCTAGTCCCAATTCAGTGAGAAGACCCAGGCCCCACTGCCACATACCTGGGGATCCAGACCGAGCCTACTACCTCTGCAATCCTAACCCTGACAATCACTTTACTGCTCAACATTCTGGCCTGGTTATCTACACCCATAACCCCGTCCTTCTAAGACCCAAAATGTCAGGTCTTAGATCTTTCAGAAACAGTCAGTATGCCCTGTGTCCTCCCACATCTGAGGGCACGAGAAGCAGGGTTCCAGGAGTGGGCATGAGGGCAGAAGTCTATATGATTGCCATAGGCCTAGGTCCCAGCCCCCTACACATTCATAGTCTCCATCTCCCTTCCCTGCCTCCCCCCTCTCTTCTCCCACCTCAGCTTCCATTCTCAGGGATGCAGGAATCCTGAAACAAATTCCTCCCATGCTACAGAGACTAAGGACTGTCCTAACAGAGGCAAGATGGACAGGTGACTTCATGGGACCTCAGAGACCTCAAAGGTAGGGTTGTGGTTTAGGATTGCCGTGCCTGTGACAAAGAAGGCAGTTTTCCTCCAGGGAATCGAGTACTTAAGGACTGTGAGAGACTAGTCCTATCAAGTGGTCCCTCAGTAAAGAACTCGCTCAAGATCTGGCCCCCAGGTATGAGACAGAAGTACTAAGGGGGAACCTGTGGTCTGGTATCTAGAATTCTGGTTCTGAGAGAACAAGGCCAGGCATTGGACCCCAAATCTGAAACAGGAGATCCAAAGCTTGGAATCCAGGGAGAATCTGGACCCCTGGTTTGGAGAAAGGATAGCTGAGATCTAAACCCCTAGGTCACAGAAAATAGTGCCAGAGTCTGGACTCCTAGGCCTGAGAGAGAAGGCCTGAGTGTGGACATGTAGGTCTGAGGGAGGAGGGAGCTGGGAGCCTAGCCCTGTGGGTTTAAGGGCTGCAGTCTGAGTGAGGTAGGAGGACTGGGATCCAGCCCCATCAGTTTAGGGGAGAAGAACTAGGGTCTAGTCCCATGGATATGAAGAAGGTGGGCTGGCCTCTGGACATCTGGGTCCAAGGGATAAAGGACTTTGAGTCTAGACTCCTGGCTCCAAGAAAGACAGCATGCATCCTGCCTCTGCGGCCATAAAACTCATAGAATGGGTCTTAATATGGCGGATGTTGAAGTGCCAAAGAGGGAAGGGGCAAGTGGCAGTGACCCCCGCCCTCTCTCTAGGTCTCAAACTGTCTGTACCAGGCGGTGTCCTTGTCCATCTACCTCTGCTTCCTCCCGTTTCATTGCAGCCCCTCAGTCCTGTGTCCCATGAGGAAAACAGAGACTTCGAAATGGGGTGAGGGCTGGCCCCCTCCCTCAGATCTAATGGGAGGAGGGGTCCCTAGGGAAGCCAAGGCGGAGGGGGGGGGAGGGCTGTGGGTCTCCTGGCAGGGAGGGACGGGGACTGAATGTTAATCGCATTCTGAGTGAGTGTGCGAGAACAGCGAGTGTGCGAGTCCCTCCCGCTCTGGCTCCTGCAAGCCGCGGCCGCTGCCGTTGCCACCAGCCACCCTCCGCCTGCGCCCGCAGCCTCCTCGGCCAGCAGCGCCCTGTTGAGGGGTATCAGCCTGGGTGGGTCCGCCTGGCCCACAGGGGTCTCTCGTGCTACAGCCATCTGGTAGGTGAGGATATGTGTCTTGGTGTCAGGCTGGCTGGTGGGGGGGTGTGTCTGTAAGGGCTGCAGCGGCGGTATCTGAGGGAGGAGGGGTCTGTCTGTCTGGACCGACCCTGAGCCTCCTGCCTGCACCTCTTGGGCCCCCAATCGGTTCCCTGAGCCCCCAAACCTGAATGGATGGTGTGCACCTGGGTTCTGTGCCTCCTGCCTGCATCCAGCCGAGTGTCTGTGTGTCCCCGGATGCCTGTGTCCTCCTGTCTGTCCAAACAGCCACTGAGAGCAGCGACAACACGCCCATGTTGGGGCCCTGCGCAAGCGTTTGTGTGTGTGTGTGTGTGTGTGTGTGTGTCTCCCTCATCAAGCTCCGGGGGTGTTGAGGGGGAATCCCGGGGAAGTGAGATTGTGTGTGTGAGCATCTGCATGTGTGTTTCTGCCTGTGCTTGAGAGTAGGGGCACTAAAGGGGGGGGGGGTCTGGAGGTGGCCAAGCAGGGAATGGGCAAACAGTTCTCCTGATAGGCAGCCTCACGCTCCTTATAAAACATACACACGAGCCACTGGCTTCAGAGGTGACCCAGACAGACAGACAGAGACAAGGGAGGGGGTGCTGAGAACACAAAGGGGGTGCCAATAAGCTAGGGAGAGGTAATGGGACATGCCAGCCAGGGGAGGAGCCCGGACTGAAGCTGGCAAAGGGGGGCACCCCAGGTGGGTGGAGGGGGATCCCCATGGGGTCAGGCCGCAAGAGGACACCCCGACAGCCTCTGCAATGTCCGGGGCCCAACTTCCAGTGCAACATGTGTAGCCTCATCCTTGCCTAGTCTGGTGGCCGCAACCTTGGGGGACAGGGCAGGGCAGGATCAAGAAGAGGAGGGACAGAGCCGGGACAGGCAAAAGGTCCCCGCCACTGCCGCCTGCGCCGCTGCTGCCGCCGCTGCTGCTGCCTCTGCTGCTGCTGCCACCCTGGGCCTGGCCCCCAACCAGCTCCCCAACACTCCGCCGGAATATTTGGGTCTCTGGACACTGGTTCCGGTCCTGGCCCCCCAGCAATTTCCCCCAAAGAACAGGGTCATGAAAAGGTAAGGCTGGGGCAGGGGATGCAGGGGTGGGGGTGGGGATATGGCCCCCTCCAATCTAGGGCAGGGAAAGTTGGCCAGGGACCTCGAGGAGGGAAGGGGTTTGCAAGCAAACCAAATGTCTCTGCCCCCTTGTCCCTCAGGGACTGTCTTCCATCTGCTTGCGCGCGCTCTCTCTCACTGCCCCTTTCCTGGGTTTCTACACCTTAAAACCACCCAAGCCTCCTATTCCTCTGACACATTGCCCTGTCCCCAGCTGCGCATAGCTGAATCCCACCTCTGTCAGTCTCTCCACCTCACCTTCTCTATACCCCTCCCTGCATCAGTCTCCCCATGCCTGGCTATCCCTCTCTCCTCTCCCTTTCCCCTCCCACCTCAGAACTATGAGTCTGCTATTAATACCCCTGCCAAGGACCTTGAGGGCGTCCAGTGACCGGCACCCAGCCCCAAGCAGCCACCCCCTCCTCAAGGTTCTGGAATGCCCTTCCAGGATTGGGATATTGAGATGGGGATGTGTGTGTGTGTGTGTGTGTGTGTGTGTGTGTGTGTGTATGTGTGTGTGCAGTGGGGGGACAGGAAGCGCCTGCAGCACAATGAGGGGGAGCTGTTGGTCAAAGCTTCTCCCCATTCCCATGATGGATTAGGGGACAATGGAGACACAGAGACCCCCTTCCTCCTTATACCATGGACAAGATATGAGGGGAACAACTGGGAAGGCCAGAGCTAGTGAGCTGCAAGGATGTTGGGACTGATGGGGTCTGAGGCAAAAAAAAGGGGGGGGGTTCCTTAAAGGAGAATAAGACAGGAACCAAGACTCCTAAGAGTTGGGACAGGATGAGGCCAGGATGCAGGAGGGCCTGAGAAAGATGAGTGGGCTGCAGTGCTGGGTGAGGTGGGGTAACTGCCAGGCCAAGTTCAGTCAGAAATTTAGGGTGAGCACTCCTGACAGAGCAGGCTGGGGGGGGGGTGCTTCTTAGGTCCCTGTAGGATGGAAACAGAAGGCTAAACTCACAAGGTGGAGGTCGGTATGGACTTTGCCAACCCGGATGAGAGCTCTGGGGACTTTGCTTTCAGAGGACTGATAATGGGGTACGAGGGCTGAGTAGAAAGGTTGCTCTCAAGAATCCTTTATGTGAAAATACTGCCTCCCGACAGGGGTGGGGCTGAGGCTGCCCTCCTAGGCCTCACAGTGACAAGGACCTTGGACCCCCAAAAAAGCAGAGACAAGGGTCTGAGAAGTGGAGGAGGGGCTGATAGCTGAGCAGCCACCAGGGAAAGAGCCAGTATTAACCCCGCGGGGGCCAGGCCACAGCTGTGCGTTATTTTGGGGAGAAAGGGGGGCTATTCTGAGCAGGGACTGAGCCAGCTGCTTGGGAAGGAAAGGCAATGGAGAGGAGGGACAGCAGGAGGTATGGCCTGTAGGAGAGGACACCCCCTTCCCTTGGGAGACAGGGTCCCAGAACCTCCAGAAAGGTAGAATGGTGATTTGAAAGATGAGGTTTCCAGCCTGGGTAGGGGGTGTGGGCCTTTACCCCAACCCTTGCTGTCTAGAGTGGACTGGCCTGTGCTACCATGGCAACCAGACAGGAGACTGACAGCCAAGAAAGAACCCTCTGTATCTGGACCCTGGCCCATTCAGGAAGCCCCCAGTGCAGGCCCTTGGAGCTTTATGGGAGCAGAGATCAAGCCCCCAGGGCCTCCTCCTCAGACCTAGTACCCAGGAGCCTGGGATCCTAGCCCACCCACTCCAGGCAACTAGTATTCAACAGGGGCCACCGGAGGCAACACTCTTCTTCCTTTAATTTACTAAATTGCTCTGGGCTGGAAGCCAGGGACACCCCCCCCCCCAGCTCTCCACAGCTGTGCCCCCAACCCCAAGACTGGCCTGTGACTCAGTTTCATCAAGAATGAAAATGAGGGAGCAGGGACAGGAGGAGGGGGCTAAGAATGGCTTGGGGTGGTGGGTTTTTTCTCTCCTTGAATACCCAACTAATTTCTCCCCTCTCTCTCCCCCATACACCTGGCCCCTTTCCTCTCCCGTTTCCCCCTTACTTTCGCCCTTTTCTTTTCATTCCCTCCACCACCTGGCTCTGCCTTGCTTTCATGTGTGCTGGGCACCTCCCGGGTGGGGGTCTGGGGCTTTGCCTTGCCTCGCTATTTCTGTCTTCTCTGTATTCCATTTGCTCTGCTTGCCTTTCTCCATCTCCACTCCTTCTTCCTGAGGTTGGTGTGTGCATGACTCTGGGTGGCTGTGGGTCCCTGCCTTGCCTTCTATACCCCGCAACTTTCTCATCTCTCTGCCTCCTTGTATTTCTCTCTGCATCTCTCCTTGCCTCACTACCATATTCCACCGTGCTCGTCTTCTGGGTCTGTGTCCCTGTGAGCCCTGCTTTCCCTCTCTCTTCACTCTTTTCCCCTCTCCTTGACTATCTCTCGTTGTCCCCCTCTCCTTTGCTCTCACTCTGGTTCTGTTCCTGGTTTTTGTCTCATCTCTGGGTCTCTTTCCCATCTGTACGATCACTGTCCATTCCATGCCTGCCTTCCCTCCCCACCCCTTACCTCTGTATCTTCCCTGACCCCATTATTCACCCCTCCTGCCTTTGTGCCTTCTGGTTGCCACATTCCATTCCTCCATCTCACCCCCACCCCTCCCTCTATTTGGATTCCATCTTTCCCTTCCACTCCCTCCATTGCCTTTCCCGCTATCTCTTCTTGTCTCTGGTCTGTGTGTCTCTCTCCTGCCTCTTTCCCTCTGTCTCTCCATTTCTTCCTGTCTCTTGCTCTTCATTTGTTTCTCTCTATGCTTCTGCCGCCGCTCCTTCTCTCACCCAACTTTCCCCTCTCATCCTGACTCTGCGTCTCCCTCACTAACTGGCTCTCACTGTCTCTGTCACCTTCCCTATCTCTGTTTCTCGATCTCTGTCTCCTCCCTCTGTCTCGCTCTCCCTTATCTCTGTCCCTCATCTCTGTTTCCCTCTGTGTCGGCCCCTCCCTCTCTCCATCACCCAACCTTCCCCTCTCGGCCCGTCTCTCCTGTCTCCCCTCGGGCTCTGCCCTCGCCTCCCGTCCACGCAGAGGCCGCCCGGCGGGGCCCGCAGGCGATGCGCGGCGCCGGTGGCCCCCGCGGCCCTCGGGGCCCCGCTAAGATGCTGCTGCTGTTGGCGCTGGCGTGCGCCAGCCCGTTCCCGGAGGAGGTCCCGGGGCCGGGCGCGGCCGGCGGGGGCACGGGCGGGGCGCGGCCGCTCAACGTGGCTCTGGTCTTCTCGGGCCCGGCTTACGCGGCCGAGGCGGCACGCTTGGGCCCGGCCGTGGCGGCGGCAGTGCGCAGCCCGGGCCTGGACGTACGGCCCGTGGCGCTGGTGCTCAACGGCTCCGACCCTCGCAGCCTTGTGCTGCAGCTCTGCGACCTGCTGTCGGGGCTGCGCGTGCACGGCGTGGTGTTCGAGGACGACTCGCGCGCGCCCGCCGTCGCGCCCATTCTCGACTTCCTGTCGGCACAGACCTCGCTGCCCATCGTGGCCGTGCACGGCGGCGCCGCGCTCGTGCTCACACCCAAGGTGCGCGCGACCGCGGGGGGGGGGGGGGCGGGCCGGCCTCGGGGCGGGGCCTTGCGGCTCGGGGCGGGGCCTTGCGGCTCGCGGTCAGGGATCGGACGTATTACTGATTGACTTGGGGCGGGAGGTTCGTCGAGGGGCAGTACCTGCGTAGGCTGAAGGAAAAGACTCTGAGAGGCGGACTTTGAGAGGCGGGACCTATGATAACTTGGGGGCGGGTTTTATCAAGGTTGTGGAGTGTTTATGAGGGCGGAGACAGTAACTAGGGGGTGGAGCCGTCCATTGGTCAGTTTCCAGGTTGGTGGTTAAGAGTCAAGTCTATATAGTGAGGAGTCTGACTTAAAGAGATGTGCTCTATAGGGTTCACAGCACCTTTCAGGGGTCACCTACAAGGGTCACATCAATAATCAGGAAGGAGGTGGGTTACAGTGAGGACTGATGAAAAACCAATGGCAGAAGAGATAGATTTTAATGAGTGATGACAGTGTCAGAAACTAGAGTTATGGATCTTGAACCAATGAGGAGAAGAGTCCGTTGGAAAGGAATGGGCTTCAGAAAGAGGTGGAGTCTAATAAAGAAGCTGTATCCAGAAAGGTAGAGACAGGAACCATGGGAGAAGTTATTTAGGAAGGAGGGCATGGTGGGTGGTCAGCTGGAGGCCTGGAGCCTAGAGGTCTAGGAATGAGAGCAGAGCCATGCATTCTGAGAGGTGAACTGATGAAAGGCAGGCCAAGCCCAAGGACCCAGCTAATACTCAAAGAAGGAGAAAGGGAGGGATCCAGTGGAGAAGGCTGAGGGTAGACCCATTCCAAGCAATGTGATGACAGGACTTTGCTGAGAGAGGAAGTAGGTCCTTGGAGTGGGGTTTGAGAAGGAGCTTGTCAAACTGTAAGGCTTGTCAAAATGGAAATGAGGATCTTGAACCTAGAGAAAACCAGAAACCTGAAGTGGAGTCGGGAGAGACTGGCCTGGTGGTAGCCTGGAGAGAGGCCTGCCTCCAGAGGCTTGGGTGGAGACAGTGGGTTGTGGTAGGCTTTTGGTACCAAAGAAGAGACATGGACTAGGCCTAATTTGCAGACTTAGAAAGATGACGCCTGAGAAGGGGTGTACTAGATGTGAGATTGGCTGAAGCATGGAGCCGCCTGGGTAGATCCTAATCCAGCCAGTCGCTGGCTAGGAAGGCCTGTGGCCTTGTTCCCAGAGTACCATTGCATCCCAGGGCCCTCAGGTCTGTCCAAAACATTCTGGGAAAGACCTCTATCTGGCTTTTTTGTTCTCGGCTAGATTTGTAGACAGAGTTGTAGGCCTGGCTGCTACCTCCATAGAACACTGGCATACATGGTCCCTTGTGCTTTCATTACTGGTGACTGGGCCCCCAATGAACACTGCTATCCACTCCGTGTGTAGCCTGTCACCTTCAGGGATACATATAGTTCCTTCAGTGCCCTTGGGTGGACGATAGTGTTTCCATTGCTGCTCCAGCTGTGCTACAATGAATGCCAAGGCCTCGTCCCTTCATAGCCATCCCAGCTGAGGGGTGAGGTCTTCTGTGAGTCTCCACTGCATGCTGGGAAGTCCCCTCTTTTCAGGACAGCTGTCTTGTACCCAGCACTAAACCACTGGCCTAAGCCAAAGGAGAAAATCTGATTGCTGTTTGCACATAGTTGCAGGAAGGCTTGTGAGGCCTGGGTTCTGTTTAGTTAGGCTCAGGATTATAAAACTGAGTTGGGGGAGGTCCGGTCGTGTGGAACTTGATTTCTAATGAAGGAAACAAACTAAGCAACAGATCGTGAAATCTGCCCGAAGGGAAAGCAAGAATGACTGAGGCTAAGGTTCCCTGTGGTAATCAAGAGAGTTCTCCAGAGGAGGTGGTGTCTGCACAGGCCCTGAAGGATGAAAGGGGGGGGGGGCTAGACATGGAGGTGCTGAGGAGTGTGTCCCCAGGAGGGACAACTGGTAAGGGCAAAGCTTAGAAGAAGCATTATGTATGAAAACAGCAAGGCAGAGTGGCTGCAGCCGACGGGGAGCTGGGGAAGCGGATGAGCTCAGACGGGCACTAGGCTTGGTGCATGCAGGGCCCTGTGTTTGGGTTTTGATTCTACAGTAGAATTATTGGAAGGTTTTCAGTTGAGAAGAGATGTGTTCCAGTTAATATTCTGAAATGATCCCTTTGGTTGCTGTTTGGAGAACAAACGAAAAGACATGAGCGGGGATGCAGAAGTACCAGAGAGCTGCAGATGTCTAGGCAAGAGCAACCATGATGGCGAGCGTGGAGAGCTGGGGGCGGGGGGTGCGGGCGGGGCCATCAGAAAGACAGTCACTAAGATCAGGTCAGAGCATACAGCCAGGAGGTCTTGGAGGTGGTTTGCATGTATGTATGGGGGAAACAGAAAAGGATGGAGCCAGGGCTGTACGTTTGCTGCTACAGTGCTTGACTAGCATGGATGAGGTCCTGGTCCCACCTCCATGTAAGCAGGTGTAGCAGTGCAGTGCACACCTGTAAACCGGCACTCCCGAGAGGAGCAGAAGTTCAAGGTCATCTTCTGTTTTATTTGATGGTATATGAGATCTTAGGGGGAAGGAGGGAGGGAAGAATGAAAGGAGGGAGAGAGGGAGGGGGAGGGGAGGGAGGAGTTTGGCTGGTTCTGCTGTAAAGTGGAGAGGGGTTGAAGAGAGTCAGGAAATTGCTTTTGACAGGCTGGTTCCTAGATACTTGTGGAAATCCTGGGTTGGGGATGGAGACTAGAAAGTGGGATTGGTTTGTCTGAAGCTCACAGGAGCAGTTGTAACCAAGGATGAGAGCCTTGGGCACAGTCCACTGGACACCTGCGTGATGAAGATGGGCAGAACCTGCTCCATCCCGCAGGCAGCTGCAAAGCTGCAGGTGGCTGCTGAGCACTTGCGTGGTGCAGCTGAGTAACTATGTATTTCTTCAGTTTTATTTAATTTTAATTTGAATAGCTACACATGGCTAGTGGCTACCATGCTGGATAGTGCTGGAGACAATATTTAAGCCCACGGATCTAAGTGACAAAGAGGGGACAGAAAAGGAAAGAGAACTTCATTAAAACGCTCTTATACTTATTTAGGGTTCTGGCTGAGGAGCAGAGGCCAGTAAGAGAGATAGAAATGGGAGACATGGGGTCAGGAGGGAAATTAAAGGGCCATCACTCCACTGCATGCTGGGAATTGTAGTCTTGCTCTTTGCAACTCTACATCAGTAAACGCTGGGAAGACATGGGATGAATTCATGGTGTTGATATCACATGCTGCCACCAAATAAACCCCCAAACCTCAGCAGCTCACCTCATAAGTTTCTCATTCATGTAAAATCCAAATAGGAAGTCCTGACTGGAGGTAGCCTTCTTGTACATGCTGAGCAGCACAGGCTACATCCCTCCAGAGACTGTGAGACCTTAGGTCTTCTGGGTCTCTACAGCTGCCCTCAGACAGGAGAGTAAGGTTCAGGGTGAGTTTTTTGAGGTGAACCTGAAAGAACTCAGTTATGTGGCTAAACATGACCCAGAGGAAGCCAGTGGGGCAGTAGGAAAAGGAGCCAGGCCTGGTGAGCAGCCATAGTGGAAGGTGTGGTGGCACTGGCTCAGGCAACAATGGTCTGCTCACTGGTCCTCCCTGTTCCCACAGGAGAAGGGCTCCACCTTCCTGCAGCTTGGCTCCTCCACAGAGCAACAGCTGCAGGTCATTTTTGAGGTGCTGGAGGAGTACGACTGGACATCCTTTGTGGCAGTGACCACGCGTGCCCCAGGCCATCGGGCCTTCTTGTCATACATCGAGGTGCTGACTGATGGCAGCCTGGTGGGCTGGGAGCATCGAGGAGCTCTGACACTGGACCCTGGGGCGGGTGAGGCCGTCCTGGGCGCACAGCTCCGTAGTGTCAGTGCCCAGATCCGCCTGCTCTTCTGTGCCCGGGAGGAGGCAGAGCCTGTTTTCCGGGCGGCAGAAGAGGCCGGCCTCACTGGACCTGGCTATGTCTGGTTCATGGTGGGACCTCAGCTGGCTGGAGGCGGGGGCTCCGGGGTCCCTGGGGAGCCCCTTCTTCTGCCAGGAGGTGCCCCACTGCCTGCAGGGCTGTTTGCAGTGCGCTCTGCTGGCTGGCGTGACGACTTGGCACGTCGAGTGGCTGCTGGTGTGGCGGTGGTGGCCAGAGGTGCCCAGGCCCTGCTGCGAGACTATGGTTTCCTGCCTGAGCTGGGCCATGACTGCCGCGCCCAGAATCGCACCCACCGCGGGGAGAGTCTGCACAGGTGAACGGCGGCGGGAATACTTGGCGAACTAGCTCATCAGTGAGCTGGGATGGAGCTCATCCAGGTTCCGATTTCCTTTTCTGTAAAAGGGTGCAACTGGGTTTCCTTTCTGGGGCTCAGCCAGGTAATTTGGAAAGCACCTAATATACAGATCTTGTCATCATTATTGCATGACTTCAGGATATGTAAACTTAAGGCTGGGCATGGTGGTGATAGGCCCTTTAGGAGTGGAGGCAGAAGACTCAGTTAGTTGTTCAGGGTCGTCCTTGTATGCATAGCAAGCTGGAGGCCAGCCTGGGCTGCATGAGACCCTGTTTCAAATAAATAAAGCAAAGCAAAACAAAAACATATAATTTTAGTTCACTGTGGCAGTATAGACTGGCTATCCCAGCAGCAATCTGGAGATGTAGGCAGGAGACAGGGATAAAATATCTAAGACAAAAATATTACATATATATATATATATATATATATATATATATATCTTTGAAGTCAAGATATATCCTATAACTGGTCAGTTATCATCTTTTAATTGACAGAGATCTGAGCTTGTTTGCTTGTTGTTTTGTAAGTAAAAAACAGTGACAACTGATAGCATCTTAGGCTGGATAAAATAAATCACCATGAGGTGAGTCTCAGTGATAACAAGACCTAATGATTGATCTGCCCATGCAAGGCAGAAGTTTGTTCCTCTGTCACAAAACACCCCAGAGATGAGCCTGGCAGTCCTTGGTTGTCAGGAAACCGGGGATCCATGCAGTAATTCTGTGGCTCCCTACTCTGCACAGTAGAAGCAGGGTTGTAGGCATGGCAGAGTGGACCCAGTCTAGGGAAGGGGGAAAACTATAGCCAAGAGCAAGCACCTTTAAATGATGTGGAGGGCACGGGACTCACATAAGTAAAAACATTGTCACATGGCCAGGACTGACATACTGGCTGTACAGGGCACATCCTTTCTGGTTAGTCAACATCTTCACTGATTGGGTAGGTTCCCGCTCTGGTTGGATAGTACCTGTGCTGGTATTTTAGTACCACCCCTGCATGTGGCCTGGATGGGCTGCCAAGGAGGCTGGCACCCTTGTTGTGACCATGGGTCCAGCTTACACCCTGTGATGTTGGAAGGAAACTGAGTGTCACAGCATCTCTAGCATGTAAGCTTTGGGAGTGGGGACAGTGTGCACACAGTGACCCACAGCAGAAGGAATCAGTCTGGGAGGAGGTGGGTGCAGAAGAGGACCTAAGCGGGGAGAAGGGACAACTGAGCTGGGAATCAGGACCCCAGAACAAGAGGGTGAGAAAAGCATCCTGTGTTCATAAATACCGAGCGCCTGCTAGGAACTAGGGCTCACGCTGGGCCCTGGGAACACAGGGATGAATAAGACCACAGATTTCTTCAAAGAATGCAGGGACCTAAAGAGGTGACATACAGGGATAGGAATAATGGCCACACAGTGTGAGGCTTGCAGTAACAGAGACAGCAGCAGCCTTGGGGAAGATGGGGGAGGAATTCTGCCCAACCAGGACAGTTTCTGGTTGCAAAAAAGCAGTCTCGTTTAAATTTTCCCAGGAGAAAGAGGCTTCATTGGGAAGATAAACATGCACTGAACAGACTCCAGAAATTGAGGCCAAGTGCCGGCTGTCGACTCTTTCATCTCCCAATTTTGTCTTTCTGACTCTTCTCCCTCCCCTCAGGCTCACTTTCCCCAGTACTGGTCAGCTCTTAATCCATACTTTCTCCTTCCTCATCATTTTAGAGCCTACAGGTCTCACTGTAAAAAGAGCATCCCAAGGGAAGATGGGTTGGTAGCAATCAGCCCCCCAATGCGGGCTGTGTAACTAGGGGGTAAACTACAGTGTCAGGAAGGTTTCCTGGAGGACAGGATCCAAAACTGAGACCTAAGGATGAACCGCTGAAAAACCTGTTACTGAGAATCTATGTGCCACGCACTGCTCTAGGCACAAAAGAATCCTAGTTTGGTGTGGTAGTATATTCCACTAATCCCAGCAGTCAGACAGAACTCTATGAGTTCAAGACCAGCCTGGTCTACATAGCGAGTTCCAGGCTAGCCAAAGCTATATAATGAGACCTTGAATCAAAAACACTGAAAAAAAAATTAAATAAATTCCCTGCCCTCACAGAGCTGATAGTCTAATGAGGGAGAGTGAGGGAGGGGGACATGCAATGAACAGTCCAACAAAGAAAGAACTATCCACAGGTGGCAGCCTCCGAGATGAAAATAAAGTAGGGAATGTAAGACCAAAATAAAAAAAAAGCCCAGAGTGTTAGGTGACACCAGGTAGGTAACACTTAGAAGCTAAATAATGTAGATAAGGGCGGAGCTGGAGACATGGCTCAACTGTTAGGAGCACTTGCTGTTCTTGCAGAGGGCCCAGGTTGGGTTTCCAACACTCATATTGTCACATTGGGTAGCTCATAAGCACACACACAACTCAGCATTCTCTTCTGGCCTCCATGGCCCCTGCACATATTAGTGCACATAAATACACACACACACACACACACACACACACTTCTTTAGAATCAATGTACATAGATAAAGCTGAGTGCTGGAAGATCTGAGTAAAGAGAGGGTATAGCAAGGCTTCGGAGCCACAGGGCTCCCGTCATCTCTGTGGATGGGAGTAATCCAAAGGGGACGCAGGCAGGGCCTTCAGGCCAGCTTCAATCTAAGTGTGCTCAGCAAGTTCACCAGACATGAGAACATTCATTCCAGGCATGATTAAACCATGCAGAAAGACTCAAGGATTTGAAAACAAAAAAACAAAACCATAGGCAAACACAGGGCCTCCATAGCACAGACCAGATGCAGGGCTGAGGTGACCAGGCCAGGAAAGTGGGCGTGACCAGAGCTTGGCCTATGTGCATGCCTGTACAGCTCAGACTCTGTTCTGGGATTCTGGGAGCCAAAGGCAGGTCCTGAGGAGGGGAGGCAGACACGGAGTCAGCTCTAGGTGTGTAGAGATTCCTGTGGGTTGGGATACAGACTGGAAAGCCAGGCAGGAGGCCCAGGAGAGGGTCCGGGAGGACTGTAGCCAGTGGAGGAGAGGTGGGAAAAGAAGAATGGAGCTTGCAGACTGGATGGAGGGACAGAGGGAGCATCTGGCCAGAGAGATGGTGTGAGAAGAGGCTTGTACTCTAGTAGAATGAAGACAATTAGAACCCAGAGTTTCCCGGGGAGCTTCATCCCAGGGGAAAGGATGAGTGTTTACAGCTTATCAAAACTGGTCAAGAAGAGAGACAGGGTTTTTTAGGTACAGCCCAGTCCTTCAAAGGCCTGGCGGCATGACACCTGTCCCGCGAGTAGTGGGTTTCAGAAAGAGGCATACAATGTATAGCATACAACGACTCTAAGGTATTAACACCAAGCTGGTCCTGGGAGTTCTGGCAACTAAAGGGGGACTTGTGAAAACTGGGGATGGTCAGTAGAAAAGAGACTCAGCTCTCAGCAACCAAGGGACCCAACCCAGGTCCTCACGTTGCTCCCTCCCTTTCTCCTGGGCAGGTACTTCATGAACATCACTTGGGATAACCGAGACTACTCCTTCAATGAGGATGGCTTTCTGGTGAACCCATCACTGGTGGTCATCTCCCTCACCAGAGACAGGACATGGGAAGTGGTGAGTGGCCAACCAGACCCCAGGCATCTGTGGGAGAGTACCTGGACCCCTCCCTGGGTCTAAGGGAGGAGGGCTGGAGGGCCAGACCCTGTGTGTCTGAGGGGGGAGAGACAGGTCTAGACTCCAACATGTTACGGAAAGTCGTAACTGAAGGCACAGATTCTGGTCTGAAGGAGGAAGGAGCAAGGTATCTGGGTTCTGGAGGAAAGTGGGACACATAATCCTTGGTTTGAGGGGCAGGAAAACCAGGACACCCTGGAATGCTCCCAGGAAGCATGGCACTATGACTATTTTGTTTGTTTGGTTTTGGTTTTTTTGTTTTGTTTTGTTTTGTTTTGTTTTGTTTTTGCCAAGGTGGGCAGCTGGGAACAGCAGACCCTCCGCCTCAAGTACCCTCTATGGTCCCGCTATGGCCGCTTCCTGCAGCCAGTAGATGACACACAGCACCTCACTGTGGCCACGCTGGAGGAGAGACCCTTTGTCATTGTAGAGCCTGCAGACCCCATCAGCGGCACTTGCATCAGAGACTCGGTCCCCTGCCGGAGCCAGCTCAACCGTACCCACAGGTGACAGCCCCGGATCCAGCCAGTTCAGCCTCAGAATCCTTTCTTTCTTTCCCCACAAACACAGCCCCTCAGCTTTCCCGCTGGGTGACCTGGGGAAAAGAAATTCTTAAGCTTCATCTCCCAAGAAAGCACTATCCATAGTTTTAGCAGCTGCTTGTCCCTGACCTCATGGGAGAGCCTAACAGTGGTCCCCAACCTCTCCAAGCCTGGTCGCTCCCCGCAGCCCTCCGCCTGACGCTCCCCGCCCGGAGAAGAGATGCTGCAAGGGTTTCTGCATTGACATTCTGAAGAGGCTGGCGCACACCATTGGTTTCAGCTATGACCTCTACCTGGTCACCAACGGCAAGCATGGCAAGAAGATCGATGGCGTCTGGAATGGCATGATTGGTGAGGTAAGACAGGCAGGGACAAAACCTGTGGGGGAAGAATCTTGAGGATATAGGCCAAGAGGAGGGCGTCCTGGAGCAGGGGGCGTGGCCAAGGAGACTGCAGGCTTGGTAAGGGCGTTGTGTGAGGTGTGGGGTCACAGGCTGAGGGAACCTTCATGGGTAAGACCTGGATGCTTGGGGCAGGATCAAGAGAATTGCCAGATTATGGGAGGCAATCAGAAAAGGGGACTTTGGAGGACAATGGAGAGAAGGGCTAGGAGGGTGGATCTCCTGGGGAGGGGCGGGACTAGGGGGTAGAACTCATAGGAAGGGGTTTTGGAGGGTGGGATTCCTAGAAGGGGCGGGACAGGAAGTCTGGATCCTTAGACCTTAAGCAAGTGATGTTGGGACAGTGGATGGGGTAGAGGAGACCTCTTCTGCTCCTGCTTCTGCTCTCTCTCTCCCTTACTTCCCTTGCTCCTCTGTTCCCCTTCTCACTCATCAACCAGACCTAGCCTGTCTCCCACACCATCACTGTCTCCCAGGGCCAGGCTTTGCCCAGCGCTGGCCTCTGTCCTCTGAGCTGCTCCCCTTGCCAACTCCTCGATCCACCCCAGGTGTTCTATCAGCGTGCGGACATGGCCATCGGCTCTCTCACCATCAATGAGGAGCGGTCAGAGATCGTGGATTTCTCCGTCCCTTTTGTAGAGACAGGCATCAGCGTCATGGTGGCACGCAGCAATGGCACTGTGTCCCCCTCTGCCTTCCTCGGTGAGCCAGCCAAGACAGAAAGTCATACTTAGACAAGGCTAGAACAACTGTGGACCCTGGGTCCCATGAGGTGACATCACTTCCAAGCTTCAGGTTCCTGATCTGTAAAATGGGAGAAATACTTTGCCTGACAGGAATTTCAACTGGAAGTTCAGCAAGTCTGAGCTCAGGAGCCTTCTCTTGCAGTGCCTTCCACAGTTCTGATCCTGGGTTTGCACCCGCGGTTATTTGGGTTGTTGTTTGTTTGTTTGTTTGTTTGTTTTTAAGACACGGTCTCTCTATGTAGTCCTGGCTGTCCTGAAACTCAGAACTCAGAGCGATCTGCCTGCCTCTGTCTCCTGAGTACTGGAACTAAAAGTATGCCCTACCACACCCAGCCAGATTTTTTATTTTGGTTTGTTAAAAGATTTTATTTATTTTTATTTTCTGTGCATTATCATTTTGACTGAACTGAAGTTACAGACAGCTGCAAGCTGCCGTGTGGGTGCTGGGAATTGAACCTGGGTCCTCTGGAAGAATACCCAGTGCTTTTAACCACTGAGACATCTCTCCATCCCAATAAATTTTTTTTTTGTTGTATTTTTGGGGGTGGGGTTCAAGACAGGGTTTCTCTATATAGCCCTGGCTGTCCTGGAACTAGCTTTATAGACCAGGCTGGCCTCGAACTCAGAGATCTGCCTGCCTCTGCCTCCTGAATGCTGCCACCTCTCAGCTGATTTTTGGTTGTTCTGTTTTGTCTTAAGATATAGACTTAGTATGTAGTTTAGGTTGGCCTTGAACATGCAACCACCCTTTTATGTCTTTGTCTCTGCCTGCCTCTAGAGTGTGAAGATTTGTATTCTTTTTTTGTTTTTCCTTAAAGAGGGCCCTCCAAAGCCAGGCGTGACCCGGCTCAAAAATGTGTAGGGTTTTTCTTTGTTTTTTAGTTTGTTTGTTTTGGTTTTTTTTCCAGTACTAGGGATTGAACACAAGATCTAGAAGACCATAGTGACTAAGACAGACAAATTCTTGTCTCCTAGGAGCTGCCTACTTTCAAGAGAAACAGACTAGACCATCCCCTATAGCTATCATGAGAAATTAGGCTGAGGTGAAGAGAGGTACAGGGTAGCTGTTGGTGTGAATAGGCTTTTTTTTTTTTTAATACAGAGTTTCTCTGTATAGCCCTGGCTGTCCTGGAACTCACTCTGTAGACTAGGCTAGCCTCAAACTCAAAGGGATCTGCCTGCCTCTGCCTCCCAAGTGCTGGGATTAAAGGCTGGCAAGGGGGCTACCGCAATGATCTATGACAAAAAGGACAGAGGTGTGCAGAAACACATCAGAAAGGGCAAATGCTTATGGATCTGGGTGTGACCAGGAAACCACTTATCAACTCCTGATCTAGTCTGGGAACAACAGAAGTGGGCAAGAAGACAAGATCACAGGTCATGTCTGTTGCCCCCTGCTCTTGGCAATCTGAACAAGGCGAGAGAGAGAGAGAGAGAGAGAGAGAGAGAGAGAGAGAGAGAGAGAGAACAGAAGTTCTGAGAAAGATCCTTTCCCCTGACAGTGATAAGATTGGGGAGATGGTCCCAGAGAGATGATGATGCTTGTTCCTTGCTGGCCATAGAGATGGGGAGGACAGGCCCAAGGTGCTTGAGGGACAGCATCAAGGAGCAGGGTCACCTTGATCCTGTCACCTAATGAGCACAGGCGAGGAGTGCAGCCTGGGGCTGGGTGGTCATGGCTGCCAAGATGCAGAGCCTGGGATGGGATGAATAGCCCTGAAGCTGGTGAGGTGGAGACTCGGGTCTTGAGCTCAGGAAACACAGTAAACAGCTGGTGGGGTGATGAGAACCACAGAAACAGTTACATTAGCTCTCCGTGAGGAAGACTGCCAGAAGTCTATATGCTAATAGGCTGTCCCTCAAGTAGGGACCAGAAGAGGAAACAGAATAGGATGGAGTCAACTGGGCTCCCTCTGGTCCCCCAAGCCTTGGCTTGGCTGACGCCTCCCATGTCCCCAGAGCCCTACAGCCCCGCTGTGTGGGTGATGATGTTCGTCATGTGCCTCACCGTGGTCGCCGTCACAGTTTTCATCTTTGAGTACCTCAGTCCTGTGGGCTATAACCGAAGCCTGGCCACGGGCAAACGTGAGTCCCCTTCCTTAGCTGACCCCACACAAAGCTATATCCCAGTAGCCCTGGGGTAGAGCTAGGTACAAGGAGTGGAGGGACTGTGAGATCCATGTCCTGTCCTGGCCCCCCACAGGCCCTGGCGGCTCTACCTTCACCATTGGGAAATCCATCTGGCTGCTGTGGGCCCTGGTGTTCAACAACTCTGTGCCAGTGGAGAATCCTCGGGGCACCACCAGCAAGATCATGGTGCTGGTGTGGGCCTTCTTTGCCGTCATCTTTCTTGCCAGCTATACAGCCAATCTGGCCGCCTTCATGATCCAGGAAGAATACGTGGACACTGTGTCTGGGCTCAGCGACCGGAAGGTGTGTACGGGTGTGTGGTGTGTGTATGTGTGTGTGTGTGTGTGTGTGTGTGTGTGTGTGTGTGTGTGTGTGTTGGGGGGGTAGGAGTGGGCAGACTCAGCTGGCTTGTAACCTGTCCCAGGGCAGAGGGGTTCCTGGGAGACTTCCCAGGCGGAGTCAACTGGGCTCCCCCTCATCCCTAGAGGAGTAAAGATGGAAGGTTCTGAAAGGAGCTGAATGATGTAAACATTCCTGGGGAAAGGGCTGTTCCCCAGTATCCTAGGAGCAGTAACGCCAAACGGGACGTTCTAGACAAGTATATCCCTCACACTGATCAAATTCCTGATACAGCTAATCCATTGGAGACCATGGGGGGGTAATACATCAGCAATGGATGACTAACAATATAGAAATAACACTGAACACCAGGACATACAGGAGTCAGTCTCAGGCTAGGGATGCATGCCTATAATTGCAGTCCTCCAGAGGCTGAGGCAGGAGGATCATAAGTTTAAGGACAGGCCGGCCACATAGTAAGTCCCTGTCTAGAATAAGAACAGCAATAAAGTCAAGTCCAAATTTTTTACTGATTAGATTCAACCATGCATAAAATTCTCCCACCAAAACACTCCAAATGCCCACCCTCTTGTTTTGTACTCCTGCCCACGGTGCCCATCCACAGCATGTAGGGATGGCAGCCATAAGGGGCACTGTGAGACTACACTGGCTAGCCAATCAAACTGCTAGTGGATTGTGGGATAGATGCAATGGGTTGCATTAAGCGTTGTCTTCAGTGGACCTGGACTGGAGGTAGAGCAGCAATGCAAACAGTGTGTCTGGTCATACCTTATACAGCAAAGGGAATGTGGTTCTGCCAACATTTTCTGAGCCTGGCCCTTAATTTGCAGGCTCTTCAGAACATGGGCATTCGGTTTGGGCGTTTCCTAGAGGGTACATTAATAACTCCTCCTTCCGCTCCAGTTCCAGCGGCCCCAGGAGCAATACCCACCCCTGAAGTTTGGAACGGTGCCCAATGGGTCCACAGAGAAGAATATCCGCAGCAACTACCCTGACATGCACAGCTACATGGTGCGGTACAACCAGCCGAGAGTGGAGGAGGCTCTCACACAGCTCAAGGCAGGGTCAGCGCAGACTCGGGCAGTGGGGCCCCTAGAGCAATTCGGGAGGGTGGGGGCTCATATCTGAGGTCATCCTGGGGTGGTTCACTAAGGGGGCCTGGAATAGTCAGGACCATGCGTGACTAGACTTCTTCTTTGCTTTGTAACTTTAGACACTTGATTCAGTGCTCTGAATCTGTTTCTTGTGTGCACAGTGAGGATCACAAAGGCATCTCCTTGCTATAAGAGCAAAGTTTGGTCAGGAGTAGTGGTGCGCGCCTTTAATTCCACCACTTGGGAGGCAGCTCTTGGTGAGCTCCAGGCCAGCCAGGGCTACATTCTGAGACCGTGTCTCAAAATAAACCAACAGAAAACTTAGTTAATGCACACAGACCAGTGGCCAGAGCACTGTGGGTCTTTGTGAGCTCCGGTGTTGTTATCATCAGTTCTGAACTCCGCAGTGAATACTTGGATTATGGGAGGTGATTTTTTTTTTTTTTAATGTTAGCTCTCAAAATCATAGAACTAAAGTTAAATTCCATCCTCAAAGTGCAGCCCCAGAATGGCAAGCATAGTGTGGGGCCTGGTTTATGGCTCAGCAGTAGAGGGCTGGCCTGGTCTGTCCTGGTCATCCTCCAGGACTGCAGTCCCTCATGCAGGTTAGCTGCTCTTACTTCTTTCAGCTTGTGTTTCTTCTCTTATCCCCTTTCTGTGCTGGACAGTGGGTAGAAGACATTTCCTGTTCTCAGTTACTGAGTGTCAGAGATGAAAAATGAGTATTAAACACAGAAACTGGCAGGGTCATCAGGTGTAAGAGTGGGCTTCTCAACAGGGTCACAGTCACCAGGACATCAGGTGGGCTTCTGGGAAGAGATAGCATATGTGTGCTCACGGGATAGACTCAGAGCCTTGCAAGCAGAGGACATATAGAGGCCCTGAGGTTGGTGTGGAGGGACATCTGGAAGGCCAGGTGGCTGAAGGGCATGGACTGAGAGTGAAAGGGCAGAGGGGAGGACAAACGGTGACCCCTGAGACCATCAGAGTTGGCTTTGTGCCAAAGTGGCAAGACACCTTTGCAGGAGACTAAGCAAAGAAGCCTTCAGTTTCTTGTTCCAGAGTGTTCTCCACTCAGAGACCATAGGGAAGCACGAGCAGT
Source organism: Rhabdomys pumilio (assembly GCA_030674055.1). Taxonomy (NCBI): domain Eukaryota; kingdom Metazoa; phylum Chordata; class Mammalia; order Rodentia; family Muridae; genus Rhabdomys; species Rhabdomys pumilio. The sequence goes on along the minus strand of JANHMN010000003.1, from coordinate 43,067,692 downwards.
ATAGAGGCCATTATGTCTTCTAGAACCTTCTTCAGGCCTCACCTTCTCACTCATCCCTCAAGCAGCAATTCTGGCTGCCTCTCTTACCCCTTTCTCTTGAGTGGATTGTTAAGCCACAAGAGAAGAAATGCAGTCAGCTGGCACAGTATAGGGTCAGCCCAAGGATAAAGCTCTGTACCAAAAAGTATCACCCACCTAAACACGGTAAGAGAGCAGTTCTGGGGCATCTGTGGTTCCTGTACTTAGTAACATGGTCCACAGCAAAGCAGACACACTTCAGGATTGGGTAGAACGTTAACACACTGCTCTCTGTATCTTGTAGGATAACAAGTCCAGGGAGCCAATCGTGAGTAGTCCATGCCTGTCATCCCAGCACTTGGGAGGGAGAGGCAAAAGGATTGAGGGATTAAGGCCATTCTGAACTACGTACTGAGGCCCTGTCTCAAGCAGGACAACAAAACAGTGCTCGGCTAGCAGGACAGTTCAAAGACGCTGTCAAGGATCCAAACTCTACACATTTCTGTTCTACCAAACTTGCAGTATAGACCTCCATGCTCGCTCAGTGGCCTCATGGTCACAGGAAAGCTGTTGCTATTATATGGAGACCACCCTAGTTTCAAGCATGGAGGAAGAAGTGTGACAGAGTGCAGGCTCTTCTCTTTGCCGGCCTTTGCCCTCTCAGGGACTTGTGCATCTTTCTAAGAACCTATCAAGCGACCACTCGTAACTGTCAGGGCAACTGGGAAGATGATTATCTGAGCTGAGAATGAGACTGTGGTCCGAGATGTATCTCACTGTCTGCCAGAGCCTTGCCCTGTGTTTTGGGGTTTTTTGTTTTTGTTTGCTTGCTTGCTTGCTTGCTTGCTCGGTCGTTTGTTTTTTGCCAAGCCTAGCAAAGTTCTCTCTTGTTGCTCTCTATCTCTGCCTCTCTATTCTCTCTTTCTGGGGTCACATGGACTCTGAATCCAAACTCTCAATGAGCCAGTGAGCCTCCCCTTGGGGTCTGCATTTCAGCACTTCCTTATCAGCCAGCTCTGATTTGTCTCCTGGAATGCTGTGCCCTGGCCATCAACCCTCACTGAGACACCTCCTTCTTCTTCACCCTCTCCCTAGACCCGTCTGTTATATTCATATGACAGATATTGCTGATGCTCTAGGCAGGGACCCTGAAAAAACTTTTCAGGGCTCCATGCAATGGAAAACTTCATACTTTAAGCTAGGAAGCCAGCAGGGTGGCCATCCTACCTTGGCAGATAATGGTGTGTGTGTGTGTGTGTGTGTGTGTGTGTGTGTATACATATACATATACATATACATATACATATACATATACATATACATATACAATCTTAAGGCTATGAGGACTGACTGTCCTATCTTTCCCTAAAGTGAAGCCTTGCCTTTCCTCACTTGGAGAATGCCCACCTTCCTCTGCTCATGGCTCCCAATTGCTTGGACCTCTCCTCGTTGACATGAATTGGAGTGTAGAAGTTTTCCAAAATGTAAGGATTCCCAGAGCAGAAACTAAAAGGGAGTATTCTGGTGGGTATAGCCCTTGGCCCCAGGGACTCGACTCTCTGTGGAGGACCCAGAAAAAGACCTCCTTCCCCCAAGGTCAGGACACAGCCAGCATCCACTCCTCTGGTGTTTGTTTGTTTGTTTGTTTGTTTAGTTTAGGTCTTTTGAGTCTCACTATATAGCTCTGGCTGGCACTGCCAGAGCAAAGATATGACGATCTCAGGTACTCCCTGACTAGCCATACTCTCTGATAGATGAGCTCCAGATTCAGCAAGAAGACCTGGTTGGAGAGATTACTTAGGTAGAAGCAATTTTCTAAGCAAGCATGAGGACCTTGGATCCCCAGCATCTGCAAAACAAGCTTGGTGTGCCTGTGTGTGAGACTGCAACCCTGGCACTGTGTGAGGCAGAGACAGGAAGGACTGCTAGGGAGTGCTAGCTACCAGCCCAGCTTCAGGTTCAGTGAGAGATCCTGCCCCAAGGGAATAAAGTGGAGCGTGCTAGAGAAGACTGTATTCAGTGCCTTCCTCAGGCCTCTGTGCACTTGCACAGACACACATACACCATGCCAGCTAACACACACACAAACAAAAGGCACACATCGATGGAAGACATCCACTGTTTTTTTTTTTGTTTGTTTGTTTGTTTCGAGACAGGGTTTCTCTGTGTAGCCCTGGCTGTCCTGGAACTCACTCTGTAGACCAGGCTGGCCTCGAACTCAGAAATCCGCCTGCCTCTGCCTCCCAAGTGCTGGGATTAAAGGCATGTACCACCACTGCCCGGCAACATCCACTATTGACCTCTGGTTTCTACACACGTGTGTACACATGACCATATAAACATGTACTTATAACACACATATAAGGAAGGAAAGAAGGAAGGGAGGAAAGAAGGAAGGAAAGAAAGAGAAGAGAAAAGATGTCTGACGTTTATCTCAGCTCTCAGGCATCTGGCCAGAGAGACTTGGTCCTTCTGACCTTGCTGTTTGCCTCTGTGCTGATACCCTTTGGTTCTGGTCCCCCAGGGTCTAGCATTCTATTAGTCTTCAGGAACACCAGCAGTCGTGGGTTCAGAACCAGCTGTTGGGGGTTTGACTGGAGCTTGCTGTGACTCCTGATGCACCTTACTTCCTGGAGTTTAGCAAGTGGCTGGTGGGGGTGGGAGCAGGTTCTAAGAATTCTTCCTCTCCCTGCCTCCTTTCCACCTTGAAGCTGGCAGCCCCCAGCCCCGCCCACTGCTCCCTGTATTCTCAGCAACCCAACTTTCTTAGACTCCTTTCTAAGCTGTTCTTTCTTCTGCCACAAAATGGTTGGTTTGCTGAGCACAAGGTTTGGGTTACAGTGTGGCCTCCCCGCTCCTAACAGCGGTGTGTGCTGTTCCTCCCATCCTTCTGGAATACAGCTGGGAGCTTGAGTGTGAGTCAGAGAGTTCTGATAGCATGAAAAGAGAGGTGAGAATAATTTCATGTTGTTACTTCGACATCTCCAAACTGCTACCACTCTAACATGTAATTAATTAATATAAACACTGATAGAATACCCTATTATTATGGCTTTTTGACATAGGGTCTCACTGTGTAGCCCTGGATGGTTCAGAAGTCACTTTGTAGACCAGGCTAAGCTAGTCTTGAATTCACAGAGATCCAGTTGTCTCTGGTGTGAGGACACCCAGCTGAGCCCATCACATCCATCTCTCTGCACTCTAGTTCATTCCCCTGCCTCATCTTTTAAAGCGACATTAAAATTTTATTTTTATCTTTTGTCAAGAATTTTACTTTTTAACTTCCATGAAACCCTTCCTCAGGGCTAGAGCTGTGGCATAGTGGTAGAGCACTTGCCTAACATGTGCTAGGCTCTGCATTCAACTCCCAGTACCACATAATAAATAAATAAGCCATATAGGCTTAGAAAACAAAGAAAAGAAACCCCACCTCATTCTTTGTCTTCTTTTTTTCCTCCACCTCTCCTTCCTTCTCCTGTCTTCTCCTTCCCCCATTCTTCTACTTGCCCCTCCCCTTCCAGTTCTCCTCCCTCCTCTCCCTCCTTCTCCTTCCCATTCTCTTGACTGTCTTGCCCTGCTTCCAACACCCAACCCCACCCCACACACACAGTCACCTATAGTCTCTGGTCTCCATTGAGCTCTAGATGGCCACTGCTCTGATCCACTCCCTGAGCACTCCACCAGAGCCTGGCATTCTCTGCTTACCCCGGGACCTGTGCTGATTTAATTCACTTTCTGGAACATCTCATCAGCTGAAATGTAACTCACAGCTCAGAAGCCTAGGAACCCAGGAAAGTGTGCCGGGGACTGGCAGTCCACAGCGCTGTCCCATAGGAGTGGCAGCCATTCGTGCCCAGCAACCATCCTGGGAGATAAAAATAAACAAGTGAAGGAATTTTTTTTAAATTTTCAAAACAAAAAGTCCAAAAATATTATTTGGACACATCAGTACAAACATGATTTGGTTTGTATATTTAGTTCTACTTTTATTAAGCATTATCCATCCAGAGATTGGAGGATGAAATACAGGATTTTTTTTTTTTCTTTTAGACAGGGTCTCAGGTAGCCTGGGGTTAGCCTCTTTCTTAACATGTAGCTGAGGTTGGTTTAAACTCTTGCTTCTCCTAGCTTCTCCTCTGTAGTGCTGGGATTACAGGCCTATGTCACTAAGTGTCGTGAGCCCAGTATGTTATCTGTCATGAGCAGGTTGTGATAAGGTTTTAGGGTTCCCATGGGGATCTGTCGCTCCTCTCCACTCAGGAATCATATACAGGATTGACTGTGAGATGGTCAGTTCCATGAGAGGGAAGAGAGTACGCCAGAGACGGAGGTTTGATATTTAACTACTCTTTAATAATGCACAGCAAACAATATATTATCACCAATGCCAAAGCTATTGTAACAATGAGGTATTGCTGCATTTCCTATGCATTGCCTCTATCAATATCAGTACAGTTAACACAAATAAGTTGCTAATTACCAAAGAAATAAGCATAGCAACAAGTACATCATTATTCATGAGTTATACGACCTGAGTCCTTATGACTGTAGTTTCCAGCAGCTCAGGTCCAGAGAGTGCTTAACCACGAAGATAGGGGCATTCTGCGGCTTCCAGCAGCTCAGGTCTGCAGAGTAACAACAAGGTATTGCCACATTTCCTAGGCTGCTGTCTCTCAGCTGCTGCTTTGATAGTCGGTCGATCGGGTGCTGAGGAGGCCTGAACGGAGGATCATGCTAGCCAGTTATGGCTACCAGTGTGATGAAGTGCTCCGGCCAAGGGCTCCTCTTTTATGCTTGAATTGGGGTTACTTCTGATGTATATGGCAGATAACCAGATGTGTCTGGTTGTCTGTGGTCTATGACTTCATTGCAGGTGGACTTTTGGTTATCATAATACTTTAAAACATGTCCAGACTTGTTTTCGTTCCTATTACAATACGGAGTCAGCTCTGTTAGGGACCTGCTCCTTGCACTAAGTCAACACAAGACTTTTCTTTCCTAATGAAGAACATCTGTCTGCTCTCCATTTCTCCACCCTGGAAAAAAAGTGACATTCATCTCATTTGCTGTGTCATTTTGCTATTTATCTCCCTATCTCCAAATACCTCGTTTGTAAAGCTAGTCTAGATTTTTTTTAATGACTTTTTTTTTTATTTTTTTGTGGAGTTACAGAGAGTTGTGAGCTGCCATGTGGGTGCTAGGAATTGAACCCAGCTCCTCTGAAGAGCAGTCACTGCTGTCACTGAGCCATCTCTCCAGTCTCTGCTAACTTTGACTTCTCTTTTTAAATTCTTTTACCTTTATTTTCTGTGCATTGGTGTTTTGCCTGCATGTATGTCTATGTGAGAGTGTCAGACCTTGGGAGTTACAGGAAGCTGTGAGCTACCATATGGTACTGGGATTTGAACTGAGGTTCTCTGGAAGAACAGTCAGTGCCCCCAACCGCCGAGTCATCTCTCCAGCCCCCTAACCTTGATTTTTAACTTCACCATTTTACACCCAATTCTCACAGTGGAATATTCTCACATTTAAATCACAGCTGTGAGTCTCACTCACTCCTGTTTGTGTCAGGACCATGAAGTACCTCACAGCTGCCGCAAAGTAGAAAGTGATTTGTTTTTCCTGGAGTTGATAATTGTCCTTTCTTACTCACAGTTGTTTGTTGGGGTGGAGTATGGAAGTTCTCATGTATGTTGGGTTAGCTTCTTGCCAACACCTCGGCTAAGTGTGTTTTATTTTCAAAGAACTTATTTCTTTGGTCTCAGATTTCTGTTGATAGTGGTTTTTGTTGTTGGTTTGGTTGTTTTGTTTTTAGGTGAAGGCCTCACTGTAGTAGGCCCTGGCAGGGCTGGGACTTTCTTTGTAAACCAGGTTGGCCTTGAACTTTCAGCCTAAGCCTCCCCCAGGCTGAGATTGCAGTCGTGTTCTATCGCAACGCCTGGCACTTTTGGTCTCAGAATTTTTAGTGTTCTATAAATTCCGTAGTAGGGTCTTTTATAGAATCCTGCTTATGTTTGATGTTGCAATATCTTATCTTCTTCCTCTGATGATAATGATCACAATATTTCACTAGTTTGCCTTCTCCCCATTTATTCTGGTATTTTTAGTGATATCAATATTTATTCTGTACACTTGGGAGTGAAGGTGAAGGAAAATGGTGCCAATGAGCCATGAGCTGGGCTGCTGACACGAGCTCTACCCTGGGCTCATCTGGACCTTGTTACACATGCACGCGTGCGTGCGAGCGTGTGTGCATGCTTGCGTGCATTCGTGCATGCATACCAGCATGCATACTCACGTACACATGCACACACCCTTATTTAATATAGAAAGGAACAAAGAAGAAAATGGTTGAGCAGGACTTACGGTATAGGCTTGATAAACCCCTAATGATACAAACCAGAAAAGGCTTTGATGTGTCCATTCCTCCCTACACCCTCACCAAAGATCTGTTGATGCTGGTGCACTAGGCAGTGGGCTGAGCCCTGCCTCAGCAGTGAGCACATCCAAGCCCTCTCTCGGGCGTCCAGACTAGCACTCTGCATATGTAGGAGACAGCCATGTGTGGTAGAGCAGCATGTTCCTGCAGTGGGTGGAAGGTATCAGACTCGTGTAGTCCATCAAGACATCCCTTGAAAGTGGTTGGTGTCACTCAAGATGCAAGAACAAATAGCCACACATGGTCACCACAGTGGTCAAGACTGTCATTTCTCTGTTGAGACAAGGTCTCTTTATGTCACCCTAGCTGGCCTGGAACTCACAGAGATCCACCTGCCTCTACCACCCAAGTGCTGAGATCAAAGGTGTGCACCAACGAATGCCCGTCACCTATAGTTATGGAGGCATTTTCTAGTTGGTGTTAAGTTGACAAAACAAAACCAGGAGAGCCCTTCATGGAACTTAAAGTCCAGTGGAGGGAAACAGAATACAAGCTGGGTGAGATGTTAGGGTGTGCTGCAGGTGATGTGAGCTTACAGTATAAAACAGTCAAGTTGGGGAAACCTGTGGAGAGACCTTCAGGGTTAAAGGAGGGCTCCAGAGTTTTCTTTTGAACAAACACTCGGAGGAAGTGAGAGACTGAGTTGGGCTGCTGTCTGGGGGCATGTCCACAGAGGGGAAAGGCAGTACAAAGATTGAAGGCCAGTGTGACTGGAACCGGGTAGCAGATGTCCCACAGCACAGGACCTCTAAGCATCAGCTGACTGGTGGCATAGAGAAGCAGGACAAGGGGGAGCTGAAGAGAGACAGGCACTGGTTAGAATGTTGGCTCCTTCTGTCCCCAGGCTGGGAACAAACACTCAGGAAAGCAAGGGTAAAGGCAGGGCAGCCTTAGTTTTCAATCTACACTCTATACTCTGTATCCACTCCAGCAAATGCTGTAAGAAATGGCTGGGGTTTCTGTTTGTTTATTCTGTTTTAAGCAGGGTTGCTGTGTGACAAGACTTTTCCTGGGGAGACACAACAATCTACTCACCATAGGCAGCCAATAGCAAGCCGAAGTACAGACACCACCAAAGTCCAACCTGGTGAACCAATGAGCTTCACTGGGTGCTCCACAGGAGTGAGTGAGGAGTTGCTTACAAGGGCAGACGTGACTCAAAGACAGCTGCATCACCAAGGCCCACTCCAGCATGGGTGACAGTTCACAAATGCTAAGAACTGAGAGCACACTGCACTGCCTGAGGCACCTGGAAGGTTGGAGAGTGACCTTCCAAGGTGCCTCAGTTGGTCCAAACCTCTCTTGGCAGCTCAGCTTGCCATTCTTCCAGGCCACCAGTCTCCTCTCACAGTCTTCATGGCAGCTCAGCTTCTTCTTCCTGAGAGGGACTCTTAGCTTTCAGTGCTTACTCTGACAGGCAGGTGCCTAATGATCTGGTCAGTTTCGGGGACTTCCTGAAGCTAGTTTGAGTTGTTTACCATCCTGTTGAAGGAGTTTCCCTGTAGGATGGAATGTTCCAATCTTTGAAAAGTTTGTTATACAGCACTCCATCCACCCTTCCATTCCCACCACCCCACCCCCTCTTACATTCTTTCTGCCCCCTCATCCACAATGATCCCTGAGCCTTAGAGGGGGTGATTATAGATGTCCACCTGTGGCTAAGGATTAGGCCACTGTGCCAGAGTCGTGGCCACCTGCTCTCAAGAGCTTCACCAATGGTTATGAGTTGAATAAACACACATGTTTATATACATATGTATCTTTCCCAGAGGATAGGCAGGACAAAGAACATCCTGGACTAGCATCCTGCGACCCACAACAAATAGTGGGTTACAAAGATGACCTTGGTGATGCTCTCAGAAAGTCTGTGGTCATCTGTCAGGAAGGAGGTGAAGTGTCAGGAAGATACTAATGTGAAACACAAGCAGGGTCTAATACAGCACGGAAGGGCTCCCTCTATTTGGATCAGTTTGCTCCTCTACAGATCAAGGTTGGGTGTCCGGGCCCACACTGCTGCTCCAGTCTGAGGGTCAGTCAACAGGGTCTACCAAGAGAGAGAATGGGGATAGAAGGGCAAGAGACATGAAGAATGGAGACAAGACAGAGGGTCTGATCAAGTCTCGTTTATTGAAAGGAAATCCTGGGTATTTATACTGTTTTCCACGTGCCTTGCAACCGTGTACAAGCAGGGGAACACAGCTGAAAGCACTTTGCCACGTGCCTTGCAGCCGTGGATACCACGAGCGCCTTGCAGCTGGGAGGCACTAAACAGCAAAACAAGATATGTGAGAAAAACAAGATGTTTATCAGAGTGTGCTCAGCTGTTGTGGGTTGTTGAAAAACAAGTCTCTTGTCAGGGTATATGGCTCGAGATGGCTGCAAAGATGATAGCTGCTTTCTGCTAGGAGTTGGCTCCCAACACATTGGGTACACATTACAGATAGGAGGTGATAACTTAGTCAGCTCCTGCGATCCTCAGTCATTCTCTCTGAACCGTTACATTTACATATCCTGGAACTTTCCACAGAGCTTCCTGACATGTCTCCACACCTGATAAACTCAGTGGGCCTGACTTAATCTGCTCAGACCTACTCAGAGCCAAAGGTGAATGTGTTCCACCCTGGCCCCTGCACCTGCTGCCTCCCTGGGTCAGAGTGACCCTGGGTTGGACCCCATTCATCATACCTGGCGGTTGGGGAATCCTCTGGCTGGGAAAATCACCTCCACCCCAAGTATAATGTCTTGCTGGAGGGAACGGTACCCTCTTTAGCCTGGAGTTACAATTCCCTAACCCTGGGCCAGGCTCACCCACCTTCTCCTATTGTTCTGTCCTCTGGGAACTGCTCCTCAGGCTTGAAAGCCCTGCAGCAGCTCCTTAGACACAAGTCGGTTTTCCCTCAGCTTTTCCCCTTAGGAACGCCACAGTCTCCCCACGTTTGTCTTTAAGCAACCTAGACAGACCTCTCTCTGCTTGACCATCTCTCATCTCCTAGCTGCACTCTGACTTAAGGACACACTCCTCATGTGCTCATCCGAGTCCCTGGGATGGGACAAAACCTGCCCTACTTTTTAAGGAGCTTGCCCCACCAAAGCTGCTAAGGCTCCATGCTGACCTCGAGGTCCTGGCTGGGTCAGTCTTTCCCGTAACTCCTCTGTAAACACAGTTCTATCTGGCCAAGTGAACTGAGGTTCAAGCACAGCTTTCCTTACTCCTGATTCCCCTCGACAGCATCTTTCCCTCTGCTGTGACCCTCCAGCCTGATATTTATGGGGACCAGACAGTGATAACTAACTGTCCCCAATGGCTTTCCCGTGCCAGGCCATCAGGACTGATTCCCTCACACACTCTCCAGTTGCACAGCCTTTGCCTTAAGGAGGGATGGGGTGGGGGGTACATGATTCAGTTTTTCTGTCTCCATGGCAGCCAGACTGACCCTACCAACTGCCATGTTCCACAGCCTCACAAGCCAGGCTGTAACTGGCTCTTTCATTGCTTCAGTTGTCTCTAATTTCAGCAGCTCAAGCCCTGAGCATTTCCCGCTCATCCTAGTTTTCTCCATCGCTGATTTCCCCTCTTGTCCTATTAAAGGTTGGACCTTCAGGGTATCTTCTTCTGCTTTTACGTGTTCCTCTCTTCCTCACTCTCTCAATCTCCCCATGACTTTCAAGTTCTTGGATCCCAGGAAGGGCTTTTGAGCATGGAACTAATTGTTTTCTCTTTTCTTCCCGTCCCCAAGTCCTAGGCATCGGCAAGCCAACACCCCTTCCCCTCCCGCTCCCCCTCATCCTCTCCTTTAATTTATTCACCAAATCAGAAGGTAACATGGAGGATGCTAGCCACATCTCCCTTTCTGTTGCAATTGCTCCTTTGCAACAGTAAATTCCTGCTCAGCCTCAGGTGCGTTTCTAACTACATGACGTAGGCAGGCAACTTCTGCGGCTGCTTGCCGAAAGCAGTATCAACCCCTGTGCGCTAATCAGGAAGACTGCAAAGTTTCCTCTACCTCTTTAACGGTTTTTAGGGCATCTCCGTATTCACAAGGTTGGACCCCACTCCTCAAGCTGGCATGCCACCACATAGCACACAGATGAAGAGTCCATCCTGGGACTTTTCCTACAGAGCCTCCCAATACTGATGGCTCAGCCTTAGTGGCATGTCTCACTGCAAGAACCATGCAACCACTGTCATAGAGGGAAGGTACACTAGCACATTGCACTGGCATGTCCTCCGAAGGTGCTGCTCCCTTGGGCTGCTCAGCCAAGGTTGCATGCCTCGCTATTCACAGCCAGGACCATGGACTCACACCTCCCCAACTCATCTTTGTTTCTGCCCTGTTCTTGTTCCTGGGGAGATAGAACACATGTCTACTCACCCCAGAGAAGGATCCCATGACAAACAAAATATGAATACCATCAAAGTCCAACCTAGTGAACCAATGAGTTTTATTGGGGTTACTTACAGGAGTATGGGTGAGGGATTACTAACAGGAGCAGAAATGACTCAAAGATGACTGCATCACCAAGGCCCACCCCAGCAAGAGTGACAGTTCACAAAGCTGGGAGCCTGGCACACACTGCACAGCCTGCAGGCAGCTCAGCAGGTTAGAGAGTGTTCTATGTGCCCCAGTTGGTCTAAACCTCTCCCAAGCAGCTCAGCCAGTTTCTGTTTCTTCCAGGGAGGTCTGGTCTCAGGGTCTTATTTGCAGCTTGGCTTCTCTGAGAGGGACTCTCCAACTTTATTGATTAGTCTGGAAGAGAGGGGCCTAATAAATCTAGTCAGTTTCAGGGACTTCCTGAAGCTATTTTTGGGTTGATTGCTTTCTGCTTAGTTTCCACATAGAATGGAATATTTCAGCCTCAGAGAAAACTGTTACACACAGGTACCCTCATACAGCTTAGGCTTACCTCAGACTCACTGCAATTCTCCAGTCTCACCTTTCCAAGTGATAACAGAAGTGAGGCACCTGACTAAACTATGAATTTGTTTTTGCAATGGTGTGGATTGGCTTTGCACACTGCTAGGTGCTTTACTGTTGTTCTATTGCTGTGAAGAGACACCATAACCAAGGCAACTCTTACAAAAGAAAGCATTTAATTGGGGAGTTTGCTTACAGTTTTAGAGAGTTAGTCCATGATAATCATGACACAAAGCACATGGTATGCCACCAGAGTAGTAACTGAGCTCTTATGTCCTGATCCACAGGCAGCAAGAAGAGAGAGAGGGACACTGGGGCTAGCCTTGGCTTTTGAAGCCTGAGAGCCCACCCCCACTTAACTTAAGTGCTCTACCACTGAGTCATGCCCCCAGCCCCTCACAGCAGAATCCTAGGCAGACTCCCTATCTACTGAGCTACATCTCCAGCCCAAGGTTGGATTTAAATAAAGATTTATGGGAGAGGGGTTACAGATAGTAGCTGAAGGAGGGGAGCAGGCATTAGGTCACAGAACTGAGTACATAATTAGAATGAGTGCTGGGGGTGCATGGGGAGTTGGCCTGTGGTTAAGAGCACCTGTTCTTACACAAGGCCCAGGGTCTGTTCCCAGCACCCACACAGTGCTTTATAACCACCTGTGACACCAGTTCCAACCTGTAGAAGAGACTCTCTGCAGGAACTGCATGCATGTGCTGCACAAACACGCAGGCAAAACACTCATACACATATAACAATAAAAAAATAAATCTTAAAAAAAAAAAAAAACAAGTTCTAGGCCTGAGATAGATAAGTTCTAGCTCAGGGGTGGAGAATTGGTTTAGCTCCAGGCTCTTGGTTCCATTAGGAGGAAAAAGTAGAAAGCAGGCGCTGTCTGATTCCACCTCTTGAGTCGCCTCCACTCTTTCCATCTCAGAAGCTTTGCCTTGTAGCTTTCTCTCTCTCTCTGAAATGCTCAAGTCCATCCCACGCATTACTCCAGGAAGACACCAAATTATTTCCACCTAAGTGTGGAGAGCAATTCCCTTTTTTGCCCTCAAGGGCATTTTCCTAAACAAAGAGAAACCTAGAGAGTGATTGCAATTTACCTACAAGGCAGAAGTACCTACAGGCAGGGGAAAGATGGCTCTCAGATGCCAGCTGGGATCCCTCTGTCAGTAAAGAATTGAGGGAAACATAAGACCCCGGAACACTTAAGGTTACACTGGAGCTCTCAGTCTCCAAGAAGAAGGGTAATTCTTTGGGCTTACTAGCCTCTACCTCAACCAAGTCCATCTTTGCTTTGCTGTATCACTTCAATTCCAGGAATCTGCTTTAGTCGGTGCCCCCAGCACAGGTGAATGCACGGGCAGACTCAGTCCTTTATTTCTACACACACAGGGCATTCATGCATGAGAGTCTCTGAAAATTAATCAGTTGACAGGCTAGGGAGTGTGATACAGTTCATGGGCTAGAGAGGCTCTGAATGGTACACACGCACACACATGCACACACATGTGCACACACACACACACTATTTCTTCCCGGAGGCCCCTTCTTCTGTGACCAGCATCTAGTCATGTCTTTATCTTGCCTTCTCTCAGGTCTGTTCTATTCATTAGTATTTTAGTTTTAAACAAAATCAAGAGAATATCTAAAATTCTATTTTCTCCCCATCACACTGGCCACATTTCAAGGACACAAGAGCTGTATGTGGACAGCGGCTGCCACGTCCATGCACAGGCTCTATCTTGCCGTGGCAAATCGTTCTTTTGGACAATGCTAGACAAGGTAAAGTCCCTCCCTCTTAGAAGTTATCTGGGAACTGCAAGAAACATGAGCAGAATTTTACTCCAGTATCTATGCCATTGAAAGAATAGACATGGAAGGCAAGCCTGAGGGTGATGTCCTGTCATCTCTGATACTCAAGAGGCTGAGGCAGGAGGATGTGAAGTTTAAGGCCAATGTCATCAATCTTGCAAGACTCCTGTCTCCAAAGAAAGTAATACTGGGTCTGAGCCCACAGCTCAGTCAGGAAAGTTCTTGCCTTCCACACACAAGGACCTGAGTTCAATCCTCAGAACCATGTAGAATGCCCGGAGTGGTGATCATATATAGGCCCTGTATTCCTGTATTCAATTCCCAGTAGCATAAAAATAAAGTGGGTTAGAGAGATATAGATATAGCTTTTATAATATTATAATAACTAATATAATTAATTATAATAATTTTTATAGTATTATTTTATTATATGTAAATATAGCTGATGGAATTGTTCTCTCTGATCTCCTCCATATGCTAACCTAGGCCTAGTCCTGGAAGCTTCTAACCTCTGTACAATCTAATCTAGGCCTAGAATGTTTTCAGCCTCTGAGACTTACAGTGAATAAGCTCACCCTTTCTTGTTCTTTATGAACTCTGGTTAGCTGGTTCAACTCAGCTGTTGTGGCTCAAACTCCTCTCCAGGCTGACTGCTTCAATCTGGCTTCTCTGTTTTCTCCTGGATTGCTCTGTGTGGCCTCAAACTAACTCTAGCAATATGTTCAGGTCTTCTGGCTCCTTCTCATTCTCTGGTCTGTTCTGGTATCGCCTGTGTCTAGCTTCTTCTCTCTGCAGCCTGTCTCTATACCAACGCCCCAGTAAATCTGCCCCTTCTTTTTTCCTCTCTGAATTGCCCCCTTAAGTAGCTTTCCTTTCCTGTTCTCATGAGACTTGGATGTATCCTATCCTGTTAAATCTTTCTCTGATTCATCACTTTGTCTGCCACTCGATTAGACATCACTTTCAAATATGGGTGCTTCCTTCTTCTTTTTTTCTTTTTTTTCTTTTTCTTTTTTTTTTTGGTTTTTTGAGACAGGGTTTCTCTGTGTAGTCCTGGCTGTCCTGGAACTTACTCTGTAGACCAGGCTGGCCTTGAACTCAGAAATCCACCTGCCTCTGCCTCCCAAGTGCTGGGATTAAAGGCGGGCATGCACCACCACCGCCCGGCCTGGGTGCTTCCTTCTAACTAACTTTATCTTGATTGTTTGGAATTAAAGGTATGTATTACAGTCGTGTAGTCTAGCCAGAGGGATTAAGGGTATGTGTTAAGGGGCTGAGCCACACCACAACTAAAAATAGGTATTTTCAGTAAATAACACAGGGGATTCACAGTGTAATCAAGTATTCTGCAACAGAGAGAAGTCTCAACAGTTTCAAGTGTGTACTTTGAGGATCTGAGTTCAGTTCCTAATCGTCCTTCTGGCCTCCCCAGGCACCTGCACGAACATACAATATACCCCTCATATATGCAAGTAATTAGGACACAGTGGTCTACAAAGTGAGTTCCAGGACAGCAAAGGCAACACAGAGGGAAAAAAACAAATTAGTATCTTCTTCAGAAACATACAATGAGGATTAAGACCCTGCTCCCTTGACAGTTGCAATGGCTGTGATTTCTCTGGCAACCCTTTCCCACCAGGCACTATCACTTCTGCAAAAGCTTGGGCTTGGTGGTATTTAGAATAATGCTTGTTTTACCAATGTTGAAAAGAGGCACAAGGAATATCTATCTGCTCAGGCGATCCTGGGTTACAGGTTACTGGTGAGAGGTGTTCCTGAAGTGCTATGAGGTCATCTAAATGAGACTGACTCTGTCTTTCATGCCCCTGTCCTCAGGAAACTGGACGCCTTCATCTATGATGCAGCAGTGCTCAACTACATGGCCCGCAAGGATGAGGGCTGCAAGCTGGTCACCATCGGTTCCGGCAAGGTCTTCGCCACCACTGGTTATGGCATCGCCCTACACAAGGGCTCCCGCTGGAAGAGGCCCATCGACTTGGCGCTGCTGCAGTTCCTGGGAGATGGTGAGGCTATACTGGGCATGAAGTACTGCTCTGGAGAGGGGAGGGCTGGCCCTCGGTCCTGGGGAGAAGGGTCTTCAAGAACGGAAGGGGCTGGGGCCTGGAGAGTGCGCTCCTAATAAGTGACTCTGCCCCCATCCTCAGATGAGATTGAGATGCTGGAGCGGCTGTGGCTTTCAGGGATCTGCCACAATGACAAAATCGAGGTGATGAGCAGCAAGCTGGATATCGACAACATGGCGGGTGTCTTCTACATGCTCCTCGTGGCCATGGGCCTCTCCTTGCTGGTCTTCGCCTGGGAACATCTGGTGTACTGGCGCCTGCGGCATTGCCTGGGGCCCACCCACCGCATGGATTTCCTACTGGCCTTCTCCAGGGTAGGAAAGGGAGTGAGGAAGCAGGGGAGGTGCCTTCAGAGAAGGGGAATGGGAAAGTGAGAAAGAGGCGTCAAACTTATCAAATGGGAGTCTCGGGCAGGGCCCAGTGCACAGGGAAGAGGTAGTGGGTGCAGACAACCCGCTGACCCTTCCCCATCCCTCACAGGGTATGTACAGCTGCTGCAGCGCGGAGGCTGCTCCACCGCCGGCCAAGCCCCCGCCCCCGCCGCAGCCGCTGCCGAGCCCGGCTTATCCCGCCGCTCGCCCGCCCCCTGGCCCCGCACCTTTCGTGCCCCGAGAGCGTGCAGCCGCCGACCGCTGGCGCCGGGCCAAGGGCACAGGGCCCCCGGGGGGCGCAGCACTAGCGGACGGCTTCCACCGATACTACGGCCCCATCGAGCCGCAGGGGCTGGGCCTCGGAGAGGCGCGCGCGGCACCGAGAGGCGCGGCTGGACGCCCACTGTCCCCACCCACCACACAGCCCCCACAGAAGCCACCACCTTCCTACTTCGCCATCGTGCGTGAGCAGGAGCCGGCTGAGCCCCCCGCCGGCGCTTTCCCGGGCTTCCCATCTCCGCCCGCGCCGCCCGCCGCCGCAGCCGCCGCCGTCGGGCCGCCACTGTGTCGCCTGGCTTTCGAGGATGAGAGCCCGCCCGCGCCCTCGCGCTGGCCGCGTTCTGACCCCGAGAGCCAGCCGCTGTTGGGTGGGGGCGCGGGCGGCCCAAGCGCTGGGGCCCCGGCCGCACCACCGCCGCGCCGCACCGCGCCACCACGGTGCGCCTACCTGGACCTCGAGCCTTCGCCTTCGGACTCCGAGGACTCGGAGAGCCTGGGCGGAGCGTCGCTCGGTGGCCTGGAGCCCTGGTGGTTCGCCGACTTCCCCTACCCGTATGCCGAGCGCCTCGGGCCGCCGCCCGGCCGCTACTGGTCGGTCGACAAGCTCGGGGGCTGGCGCGCTGGTAGCTGGGACTACCTGCCCCCGCGCGGCGGCCCTGCGTGGCACTGCCGCCACTGCGCCAGCCTGGAGCTGCTACCGCCACCACGCCATCTCAGCTGCTCGCACGACGGCCTAGACGGTGGCTGGTGGGCACCTCCGCCTCCACCCTGGGCCGCGGGGCCACCTCCCCGGCGCCGGGCGCGCTGTGGTTGTCCGCGACCGCACCCGCACCGTCCCCGGGCCTCACACCGTGTGCCCGCCGCCGCGCCGCACCACCACCGACACAGGCGCGCGGCCGGCGGCTGGGACCTCCCGCCGCCCGCGCCCACTTCGCGATCGCTCGAGGACCTGAGCTCCTGCCCGCGGGCGGCCCCCACGCGCAGGCTCACCGGGCCCTCCCGCCACGCGCGCCGCTGCCCGCACGCTGCGCACTGGGGGCCGCCCTTGCCCACAGCATCGCACCGGAGACACCGGGGCGGGGACCTAGGCACACGCAGGGGCTCTGCGCACTTCTCCAGCCTGGAGTCCGAGGTATGACGCGGCTCCGGGCCCCCCCAACCCCGCCGTCCCCTCGGTCAGCGCAGGCCACAGCCCGAGGGGGGCGCGCTAAGTGTACAGGACCCTCATGGGTTGGGAAGGACAGAAACGGACCTGGCCGGACCCCGCCTGGAGCAGCGTCCTGCGCCCTCCCCCTCGCCTTGGGGGAACTATGAGCCAGAGGGGACTTGGTCGCCCAAATCTCACCCATCCTGAGAGCAAGGGGGCGGGGTTCTTGGAGCCCACCGACTCTTTTTTTAAACCCGAAAAGGGCTTTTTAACGTCACCTGACTGGCGGGAAGTGGGGGGGGGGGGTGACGCCGCGCCCCACCCCTACGCTCCGGGCCATGGCCCTCACATCACTGTGCAGCTCCCTAACCCCAGACACACCTCTCGGGGAGCCTGTTTTTAACCTTTCATTCATCAAGACTCAAAACTGTGAGACGTATGCCAAACTGTGACTCCAGACCTTGGCCCCGCCACACAGAAACCCCTGACCCCAGACTGTGACTTCCAACACCTAAAATTATCATCTGACCCCAGACTGTGCCCCGACCAGACTGTGACCCTCATGTCAGACCTCAATGACCCGTCCTTTTAGATCCTTGTTGGCTCTGACCTATGACCTCTCCAGGAAAGTCCTACCTTCAACTGTCTCCCCCACTTATCTACCACCCCAGATGCCACCAATCACATCTCCAAGTCCAGCCCTTATTTGTGACCCTTCAGTGATGATCCAGCAGACACTGCACCCAGGTCTCCTTTCCCAGATTTCAGCAGGGTCTGAGGCTGGGCTGAGAGGAGGGTCTGGGAGCCCACACTTGACCTTTCCTTCCCTCTCCCACTCCTACACTGCAGTGTTTGGAATAAAACCATGTTTTTACGCCTCCTCAGTTCAAGCCTGAGTTCTGTGTCTGTCTCTTAGGTCCCTTCAACTTCTCTGGAAAAAAAAAGGAAACTGAGAACTAAGTCCATAGGGAAGACAGTCAACAGAAACTGGGCTGTGGTGTAGCAGAGGCGGGCTGTTGCAACATTCACAACCCCCTGGGTTCAATCCCCAGTCCGAGAAAACAGGAGATTGGAGAAAGCACAATCAACCCCCAGGAAGTGGCAAGAGTTCAGGGGAGAGGGATGGAGAGGTGACAGGGCAGAGACACCCCCCCAAGAGTAGCGGTAAAGATAGAAGATCCACAAATTAGGATCAAATCTAGAGACTTATTCTTAAGGCTACTGGCAAGAATGGTTCGATTGGTTATTTTATGCAAATGTAGAGTGGCCAACCCACATCTTGAATACCCTTAATCTCACCAGTGAGGATCTGTTTTCAATATTTCATTACTCCAATTAACCAAAACTTGGGTGTACATGGGTAAAGAGAGCTGACTCAGTTGTAGCAGCAGCCTCAAGAGAGACTTTCTGATTAAGTGCCTGCTGACCAGAGCTGCCATGGGAATGCCTGGTTGGGAAATGGACTGCCCCTAGAGGATAGATCCAATCCACTAACTTATACATAATGTCCAGCCTGTCTACCCTAAAGCATTTTGAAATAATTTAAAGCCATCATAACAAGGAGAGAAGAAATCGGCCTTAAAGGTCCTCGGGGAATAGAAGCCCAGCCTCCTTGCCTGTAAGTGCTCGTTTACATACATGAATAATTAACTAAATGGAAATACAGCCCTGGGAATGAAAGGTGGAAGATGAAAAGGGCTCGGAAGCCGAGGACTCCTATAGAACTACAACTCCCAGAAGGTCTTGCCACTGCTGCGCGGAAGAATTCCCCAAGGTCACGCGAAAGACAAAATTGCTCTTAATATCAGTTTCTCACTGAGCCAGGACACAGCTACTTGGGGCGGCCATCTCTCTACGTATTACTTTCTTATTGCTGGTTCACAGGTTTCCA
The DNA here is from genome assembly GCA_030674055.1 of Rhabdomys pumilio. Taxonomy (NCBI): domain Eukaryota; kingdom Metazoa; phylum Chordata; class Mammalia; order Rodentia; family Muridae; genus Rhabdomys; species Rhabdomys pumilio. The sequence continues at coordinate 43,048,732 of JANHMN010000003.1, read as the reverse complement.
AGGTAACAGTACAGTGGGACGGGTCTTAGACTGTGGGAGGTGGAACCCGGAAGTGACGCTCTTACTTCGCGTCTGGGGGAAGAAGGTTCGAAGATGGCGGCGCGCAAGGGCCAGAGGCGCACATGTGAAGCCGGGGAGCCCATGGAGGCTGAAACCTGCGACCCAGGATCCGAAGGCCCATCCCAGGTCTACCTTCCCGGCAAAGGGCCGCCACTGGGCGAAGGAGAGGAGCTGGTAATGGATGAAGAGGCCTACGTGCTATACCATCGTGCGCAAACTGGTAGGCGGAGGGCCCTGACTCTTGGGTCTAGAGAAATGAAAAGCCTGACTTGGATTCTGGGGGATGAAGGGTCTGGAGTCTGAGGATTGTGACCCTGCAGACTTCCGGCCTTTGTTGGAGGTGGAGACCGAGATCCCAGTATCTGGTTCCTGCTCTGTAACTCCTACTGTTTCATCTCTCCATCCATTCCTAGGCGCCCCTTGTCTCAGCTTTGACATAGTCCGAGATCACCTGGGCGACAACCGGACAGAACTCCCTCTCAGTCTTTACTTGTGTGCGGGAACCCAGGCGGAGAGCGCCCAGAGCAATAGGTGAGATCCAGGACCTTTTCAAGACATCGTCAAGGACCCACGCGTTCGGGCTCTCTGTTAATGCCAGACCTAAGAGTCTGGGTCCCCAGCCTCCTTCCTCCCTCAGCATCCCGGCATTCAGATTCCAACTCATCCTTTGCTTCCCCAGACTGATGATACTTCGGATGCACAATCTCCATGGGACCAGGCCTCCACCCTCTGAGGGTAGTGATGACGATGAGGAAGATGAAGAGGATGAAGAAGAGCGGAAACCTCAGCTGGAGCTGGCCATGGTTCCCCACTATGGTGGCATCAACCGAGTTCGGGTACAGTCTTCCCAGGGGCTTGTTCAGCATTCTCTACAGCGAACCTCTCCTCCAATATTCAAATGTTCAGCACCTCCTCCTGCCCCTCAGCTGCTTCTCTCTCTCTCTCTCTCTCTCTCTCTCTCTCTTTCTCTCTTTCCCTCCCGCCCTCGAATTTTCACTATATGAGCTGATAAACAGATAATAAGGCCGGGCAGTGGTGGCGCACGCCTTTAATCCCAGCACTTGGGAGGCAGAGGCAGGTGGATTTCTGAGTTCGAGGCCAGCCTGGTCTACAGAGTGAGTTCCAGGACAGCCAAGGCTACACAGAGAAACTCTGTCTCGAAAAACCAAAAAAAAAAAAAAAAAAAAAAAAAAAAAAAAAAAAAAAAAAAAAAAACACCAGATATTAAAGCTGAAACAGCTTCTGATTGTGGTGTGAAATGTAAGGGTTTTACTTAGCTATTGTTTAGGAACTGAGGCAGGACAGAGTGAGTTCAGAAGCAGCTCGGTGGTGGTAGAGCACTCACCTCAAGTGTGTAAGACTCTAAAGCACTTTATGATCAGGTAGATGAGCCAGAAAAAGGAGATGGTGTACAAGGGGCATGCAGAGCAAATTTGGCCCCCAGCTAGACCTGTGTCTGTTACATTATTGCTTCACCTCAGGTACTATCCTAACCCCAGAAGATTTAGCCTGTAGACAGGAAGCTCTGGCTCTATGAACATAACATATTAGTGGGGAAAGAAACAAGAGAAAACTTGTAAACGTGTAGTTTGTTACAAGATGCTAAGTGTGGTGAAAAAAAAAAGGGGTAAGGGTGTTCTTAAGATAGAGTTGCTTTTGTAAATGGTGAGTTTGAGGAGGACTGGGTCAGTCTGTGTTCTCGGACTAGAGACCCACAGCAAGTGTGGGAGCTAGGGCGTTTGTGAAAACGAAAGTGCCAAGACCTGGGGTGCCCCTTGCACACATGGTTCAGAAGTCTCAAGGAAAACTGGAGGCCACTGTGTGGAGCAGAATAGACAAAGGAGACAGTGACAGTTGTGGAGGGTGAGCACCCGAAAGATTGGGTTTTGACTTGAGGAGAAATTAAGAATAAGTGGAGGACATAAGGTAGAGGAATGATTGATCTGCTACTTGTTTTAAGAGGCTCCCTCTGGCTTCTGTGTGGAAAATTGGCTGCAGAGAGCCAAAAGTGTTTGAGTACATAAGGGGCAACTCACAGTAAGGATGGCATCGGCAGTGGCCACAGTACAGGTGGTTAGAAAGGTGTGAGGGGCGCTTCGGTGTAGGTGGGTGTGAGGAAGAAGACACAGCAAACATAGGTCTCAATGTTTTAGACCCAAGGTGAATGTCTTAGTTAGGGTTACTATTGCTGTGATCAGTGCCATAACCAAAAGTAACTCGGACAGGAAAGGGTTTGTTTGGCTTATACTTCCACATCATTGTTCATCACCAAAGGAAGTCAGTACAAGAACTCAAACAGCAGGAATTTGTTGGCAGGAACTGATGAAGAGGCCATGGAAGGTTGCTGCTTACTGGATTGCTTATCATGGCTTGCTCAGCTTGCTTTGTTTCATTCTTTTTCTTTTTCATGTTTTCTGTTTTGTTTTGTTTTGTTTGAGACAGGGTTTCTTTGTATGTTCTGGCTGTCTTGGAACTAGCTCTGTCGACCAGGCTGGTCTCGAACTCAGAGATTTGCCTGTCTCTGACTCCCAAAGGTGTGCTCTATCACTGCCCAGCCAACCTGTTTTCTTTTAGAATCTAGGACCATCTGCCCAGGAATGGCACCACCCCACCCATCATGGACTGGGCCCTCCTAATTAACAAAATGTCCTGCTGCCTGCAACCCTACGTCATTGAGGCATTTTCTCAACTGAGGCTCCGTTCTTTCAGTTTGCTCTAGTTTGTGTCAAGTTGGCATAAAACTAGCCACAGTGAGATCATCAGAGGAATGTTGTCTCTAGAAATAGGGCACTTTAAGGATCTTGTAGTGATTGTAGAGGTGAAAGGACACGAGAGCCAGGCCCTGGAACCCACAGTGTTTCAGAACCATTGTCTAGAACACCACTGGGAGCTAGAGCTTTGTCCTCTTTCTACTTCTGTTTCCGATACCAGGAGGTGACCTGGCCAGCAGCTGGTCTGGAAGGTTGCAGTTTCCTCTCACAAAGCTGTTTGGGAACTATGTTTGTCTGCAGACGTGCCAAGGTTATAGTTCTGAGGGTCTGTTGTCCAACCTTAGGCCTCTCCCCTTTGTTTTGTGTACCCCTCTGGCAGGTATCTTGGCTGGGGGAGGAGCCTGTGGCTGGAGTATGGTCAGAGAAGGGCCAGGTGGAGGTGTTTGCACTGCGACGGCTCCTGCAGGTGGTGGATGACCCTCAGGCCCTGGCTATCTTCCTCCGTGATGAGCAGGCCCGAGTAAAACCCATCTTCTCCTTTGCTGGCCACATGGGAGAGGGCTTTGCTCTTGACTGGTCCCCTCGGGTGCCCGGTGAGTTTGGATTTTCTCATGGTTCAGGGAGGATGGGTCGTAGGACTTTTGGAAAGGCAGGAAGTGCCTTTCCCACCAGGTGGGTAAGATGGTTTCCTGACCCTTGTCCAGGCCGCTTGTTGACTGGTGACTGTCAGAAGAATATCCATCTCTGGACACCCACGGATGGTGGTTCCTGGAATGTGGACCAGAGGCCATTTGTGGGCCATACACGCTCCGTGGAGGATCTGCAGTGGTCGCCGACTGAGGACACGGTGAGGAAATGCTGGAGGCCTTGGTCTGGTGGGGATGAGGGCAGGCTAGGAACTTGAACCCTGGTTTAGGAAAGGAAGAGGCCCAAGTTGGGCTCTGATCCAGACAAGGGAACAATGAATGAATGGCAGTGTAGTATGTGGGTGGAGCATCTTTCCAATTCAAACTTGTTTGTCCCTACTTAGGTGTTTGCCTCCTGCTCCGCTGATGCCTCCATTCGCATCTGGGACATCCGAGCAGCCCCAGGCAAGGCTTGTATGCTCACCACAGCCACTGCCCATGATGGAGATGTCAACGTCATCAGCTGGAGCCGCAGGGAGCCCTTCCTGCTCAGCGGTGGGGATGATGGGACCCTCAAAGTCTGGGACCTGCGACAGTTCAAGGTATGTTCCCAGCTGGGCTCCTAAGGGCTTCTAATGCCTCTGGGCATTAATTAAGTTCTGGTGAGGAGGCAGGCACAGCAGGATGTGAATGTGAGCAGAGGGGTCACTCTCTGTACATCCCTCCCTGCTTCTCTGTTTCTGTTCCTGAGACTCTTGAGCACCCCATACATCTGTCTGCCCTTTCACGCTTGGTCCTGCCTGCTTTCTCACTGTCTGCACTGGGAGGTAGGTGCCCAGTGTTTTTGCCCCCATACCAGCTGGGCAGTGCAGAGACTGGAACTGTCATTTGCCCATTTGGCATAGATACAGCTGGCCACATAGCCCATGGCCTTGAACTGCTGGGAATTGTGGTGTATTTTAGTCTGCTTTAGCATTAGTTGGGATTTTTGAGCCCTGTTTATTCCTTATAGGAAAGGAAACTGTGACTCGGAGCAGGAGCAGAGGTGACGTCACAGCTAAGTTAAGAGTTGTCTGTAGAGCTGAGCAGTATTCTAGGCAGGTAGAAGAGGCAGTTCTGGTCTCTAGAGGAAGCCAGGACCTGTCCTGGCTCCAGGCCTTCCCTGCAGCATCATGATGTCAGCCTCTTCCAGTCTCATCAGTTCTCTAGAGTCATCCTGGGGAAGCTTCCAGAGGGAGGTGCAGTTCTCCATGCCAAACAGCCCAAGGACTTCTGTTCCTAGCACCACTTCTTCTAACATAAGTGCTGTCTTTTGGTAGCATTGGGGAGCTTAAGGGAGCTGTTCTGTCCTGTTAAGGCTTCAACCTTAAAGAATAGCCAAGCGTGTGTTGGAAGGACCACCCCTCTGCTCTTGTTATAGGCAAGGACTACTGAGGTGTGCTCAGGGACATGAGGGCCAGGCTCCTGTCACCTTGTTAGGGGCTAGGTTGTAGGTGACAGCTCCCAGCAGCCCACGGACTACAAGTCATCTCACCTCTACATCTACAAGTTTCCTTTCCCTGGGTTTCTTTCCTGGGCTCTGGCTTTGTAGGGTATAAGTGGGGCTTCTGAGACTGAGTGTCTGGTACTCATACTGAGGCTTGACTCCTACACTCTCTTGTAGTCTGGCTCCCCTGTGGCCACCTTCAAGCAACACATGGCCCCTGTGACCTCTGTCGAATGGCACCCTCAGGACAGTGGGGTCTTTGCAGCCTCAGGTGCTGACAACCAGATCACACAGTGGGACCTGGCAGTTGAACGGGACCCAGAGGCAGGTGAGACAGAGACAGACCCTGGGCTGGCAGCACTCCCCCAGCAGTTGCTGTTCGTGCACCAAGGTGAGACTGACCTGAAGGAGCTACACTGGCACCCGCAGTGCCCTGGGGTCCTGATCAGCACTGCCCTGTCGGGCTTCACCGTTTTCCGGACCATCAGCGTTTGAGGTGGCCAACACTTGGCCTCAGGCCTTGCCTCTACATGGGAACTGGATCTGTTAATTTGGCAAGGATCATTCGGCTATAGACCACACTTCAGAAAGGAAGACTTGTTCAGCTGGCCTATGTGGAACAGAAGTAATGGATTCTACTGACCTAGTATCTCTAAGGATTTGGATTGACCCTTGGCTCTGCCTTACACCAAAGACTAGGTTCAGGCAAAGACCCTTGCCTGTCCCAGATATGGCCTCAGGATGAGATTTTTGTCAGTGTTGACTCCTGGCTTGACCCCAAGGACCTCTGACCCAGGACCTAGTTCTGGCTGTTGATCGACTTCAGGAACTTTTAAGGGGTTTGACATGGCTGGGCCAAGTCTGGGTCCCAGTGGAATTTAATTCTCTCTTTGCCTTCTGGCCAGTTAGATTTGGTTGACATCCAAGTTGGGAGCCATCTGGGGTGCCCTCCTGTGCTGACCACTGTTGTACTGAAGGAGGGTCTGGGGCTTCTGCTGCAGTAAAGAACCACAACAAGGCCCCAAACACAAAGCACCAGTCCCTTGAGTTTCCTTACTGTGAGAAACCTAATGGGAGTAGGGGGGATTTGGTATAGAGCTGTCCCTGTAGACTTTCACCCAGAGGACTCGTCCTCTCTGGACTTTGTCTTGTTGTCTGGCTCTTCGTCAGTAGCTGCATGTCTCTTTCTGGACCACTGGCTTATTAAGGCGTCATCCTAGGGGAGATGGGGACCCACGTGTCCTCCCCTTTATTACTTCCTCAGTGTTTCCTGCTCGGTTCCCTAAGCCATTGGTGCCCTTCATATGCCTCTGTTTCCCGTGTTTCTTATCCCTCCTGTCCCTCCCTGCCTCCCACCCATTATCTGCACTGTCCTCTCCAGCCTGCCTGGGCCGCAGCCCAGTGCCCTGCCTGGCCAGCCTCCCTGGCTCCCCCTCTGCAGTGTTGAGCCGGCTCCACCCCCAACCCCCTCTGTTCAGGCCCTGATCCGCTGGAGCTCAGAGGTTGAGTGCCCCAGCTCAGGCCCCAGGGGCCGAGGACAGACCTGAACACATTAGCACCCACAGAGGCTCCTCTCCAGCCTGAGCAGAAGAACCCCCAGCACAGGGAATGGGGGTGGGCAGCCCCCCCAGGTAAGTGCAGACATGAGCCAACCTACCTCATCTTCCCTCTTCCCCCAACACCTTCCCCGATGTTCTATCCAGAAGACTTAACCGTTCTAGCACCCCATTTCTTGGCTTCTAGCTCCGGTTGATACCGACTATATAAATTTTTCTCTCTACCCCATTCTCCTTTGGAAAGGCAACCCCTCACTCTCCCTATCTGTCTATATTTCATAGGACATGAACTTCATTTCTCTTCTAATTCTTAGCCTTTGTCTGCTGACGTTTCTGGGTCTTGCCTGCCCCGTCACCCCTGCCCGGTCTTTGTCTCTCTTTGTCTCTTTCTCTCTGTGTGTCTCTACTCCCTCTCTAGGTCTCTGTTTTTCTGGTTGGTCTCTGTCTATCTGTCTTTTTCTCTGAGTTTCTGTCTCCCAGTTCGCTGCCACTATGACTTGGTTTCTCCTGTGTGTCTGTCCCTCTAAGTCTCTGTCTGTCTGTCTTTTTCTCTGGTTTTCTGTCTCCAGCTCATCGCCATTGTGACTTTGTTTCCATCTCTGGGTCTTTGTCCTCTCACTAGGTCTCTGTTTCTCTGAGTCAGTCTCTGTACCCCACAACCCCCTTGGGTCTGTCTCCTGGATCTTGCCACTGTGAGCTCTTGTTTCTCTGTCTGGGTCTCTGCCTCCCTCTATATCTCTGTTCCTCTGCATCAGTCTTTGTTACTCTTTCTGGGTCTTTGTCCGTGTGTGCCCCCCCCAGTTCTGACTTTGCATGTTCTTTAGGCCTAGTTTCCCCAGTGTGGCTGGGTTATCTGGCTGTCTTGGAGACCAGGAAAAGACAGCGGTCTCCCTAAGGGGCCTCCTTTTGGGGCTCTCTCAGCACCCTCTGTAGCCACTACTTGGCAGAGATAGGGGTGCCACTTTGTGTGAATGGGAGGGGTGGGGTTTTGGGCTCCAGATTATATAGTGACTTTGACATGAAGTTGAAGTACCTTAAGCCCTGTGGCTCCTTTATATGGAAACATTAAGCTGCTCTTTTAGGTCAGGTGGAAGATGGGGGTGTGGATCAGGATCGTCCTCCCCATCTTTTGCAGGAGCCGCCTAGTGCTGGGCCATGTGGGATGCAGATGGCTCTCTGAAGGTATAAATCCACCCAATCTAAGGTGGATACAGGTCTACCTCAGGCAGTAGCAGAGCTGGGGTTAGAGGTTTGGGACCCAAGCCAGCTTTCCACCCTAGTACAGGAGCTCCAGAGAGAGATGGGGTAAAGCCCTTGGCCCCTGGCACCCTGAGCAGTCAATGCAAGGTGACCCCTAGAGGCTGGTAGGTACTGTGGGCACTGCAGGTCTTCCATAGACACATTGTCCTGTCCCACTGCCAGCACCGTGGTCTTCACTGGGGCTTGGCATCCAAGGATTCATTGGTGTCTGAACTTGCTGCCTCTCTCTAGTTAAGGGACTTCAAGTTGGGTGATTCCACCTTCCCTCTCCCTGGCTAGCTCTTGGAAACCATTACAAAGTAGGAATCCTGCTTCAAGGGCTGCTCGTGAAAGTTAATTTACACATTCCAACTGTACACCTGCTCTTGGGAGACCGGCTTGCTTCTCCTCCCAAGAATGACCTTCAACATTCCGGGCTGCTGTGCTAAGTCTGTCCAGCTTCGTCCTCTTAGCCACAGGTTAGCACCTGTCAGGGGACCTAGTGATCCCAGGCTGGACTTTCTGGATACCATGGAGACCAAGAAAGGAGGTGCAAGGCACTCTTGGGCCTAAGTGCCAAACTTCACAGAGCCTTCTTACATGGAGCACTCAGATCCTTCTACCAAAGCCCATGAGGGCTCTTAGAGTCTAGTCTAGTGTGCCTAGAGTACAGAGCTGTAGATAACACTGGTAACACTTGGACCCGATCAGCCCTGAAGTGGCTGGAGGTGAGCTTGAAGGTTCAGGCCTGTCCTCCATTCAGGCTCAAGAAGGTCCATAAACACCCACTGTCAGAACGGCGTGTCCAGGTCAGGAGTTGGCCTAGAAATGCCCAAGGACTCCAGAGCCCCTCCTACCTTTCAAGTCAGGAATTTTGGTCTCCACCCTTCAAATGAGCAAATCAGAACTCCAGAAAGGAAGCGTGGCTTAGTCAATCAGATCAGGCCCTCAGGGATTTTGATGTGTAGACTAGCCTAGCACTCAGAGCGCCACCTTCCTCCACAGTAACCAGCAGGTCTATAACCAGAGGCGCTTCCTTACTGGGATGATGTCCCTGTCTATGTTAAGGAAACTGAGGAGTAGGAGGCGTGGCCTCAGATCAGGTGGTCAAGGCTGAATGTATTAGCAGCTTCATCTGAAAGTAATCCATCAGCATATCTGATGGTTTTGTTAGAATGCTGGGGCCTAAAACCCAGGGGCCTGAGGCATGGAGCGAGCACTGCTACTGAGCCACACGGCCTGACCCATCCAATGCTCTGTATTGTATTCACAGCTGTGCCGCCATCACTGCAGTAATGCTAGGACTTTTATTAGCTTAGGAAGAAACCCTGCATACATTGTCCAACCTACCTCTTTCCTCAAATGGAGGTAACTGCCACATACTGTCCCATGTGCTTAGTCTTCTCCACAGCTGAGTGTAGTGCTTTAGGCCTGTGATCCTTCTCAGGATGTAGAGGCCGGAGGATTCAATCCAGGCCAGTCTGCAGTTAGGTTTGTCTCAAAACACCTCTAGATGCCAATACAGAGCAGTGCAATGCTATATATTGGGGGTTTGTTGGTTTGGTCTTTCAAGATAGGATTTCTCTAAAGCCCTGACTGTCCTGGAATTTGCTCAGTAGACCAGTATTTACAGTATTGTTCAGGGAATACAGATGTGTAAAAAGGTCTGCACGTTCAGTGCAGAGGACATTGCTTTTGGTCTGAGTTTGGCGGATTCAGTGGGCATAAATGATGTAGAAGATACAGGGAACTGAACAGTGCCTTGGAATTGGCTGCTCCCACTTAAGATGTTTTGAGGTTCATGGCCTGTGTTCCCACATTCTCTGGAGGCTGAGGTGCAAAGATCCCTGGAGCTCATAAGGTAGCCTCAACAAAAAAATGATTCATATTGTTTGATGTTTGTCCCTCATTTCTTTGCCTCTGCTGGATAGAACCCTTATTACTTGTATGCATCCTGCGTGGCCTTTTGTAGCTCTAGCTGACCTCAACTTCTCCATGTTTCTGTATCGGCCTGAGTCCTGGAATTACAGTATGTGCCCCACACACCAGGGCCCGTGACTACAGTATGTGCC
>JANHMN010000003.1:43018045-43038972 GCA_030674055.1 Rhabdomys pumilio | reverse complement strand
AACTCTGCTCTTGGTGCTAGAGGCACGGCTCAGTGGTAGAGCACTGCCTAGCATTCAGGAGTCCCTTTGTGTTCCACACCAGTACCATCTCAAAAACAAACAAAACCCCCATGAATGTGTAGATTCATAAACAGTGCTTACAGCAGTGTAAGCCACAGTTTGGCATACTTCATAACAACATTACTTGAACTAGAAACCCTCTTACAGTTGTACCTATACCAAGTTTCCTATGGCAGGCAGGATAGTCTTAAATGTCCCATGAGTTGCCCTACCCTTTTTGTTAGCTGAGGATGCAGAACACAGTGTTGTGGCCGGTGGGTCCTCCAGTTCCTTGTACGCCTGACATTCCTGACCATCTTTTGTTCCTGCAGGTTTGGGGCGCCTACCCCCCGCTAGGACAAATCTAGAGGGGGGTCTCCCCACCCAATGGGCTTGGCCAGGGCCCTGCGCCGCCTGAGCGGCGCGCTGGAGCCAGGAGACAGCCGAGCAGGCGATGAGGAGGAGGCCGGGGCAGGCCTGTGCCACAATGGGTGGGCGCCTGGGCCAGTAGCTGGGAGCCGGCGCCGCGGGCGCTTCGTCAAGAAAGATGGGCACTGCAATGTGCGCTTCGTGAATCTGGGTGGCCAGGGCGCACGCTACCTAAGTGACCTGTTCACCACATGTGTGGACGTGCGCTGGCGCTGGATGTGTCTGCTCTTCTCCTGTTCCTTCCTCGCCTCCTGGTTGCTCTTCGGCCTGACCTTCTGGCTCATCGCCTCACTGCACGGTGACCTAGCTGCCCCACCACCCCCGGCGCCCTGTTTCTCGCAAGTGGCCAGCTTCCTGGCTGCCTTCCTCTTTGCACTGGAGACACAGACGTCTATAGGCTATGGTGTGCGCAGCGTCACCGAGGAGTGTCCAGCTGCTGTGGCCGCTGTGGTGCTGCAGTGCATCGCAGGCTGTGTGCTCGACGCCTTTGTCGTGGGTGCAGTTATGGCCAAGATGGCCAAGCCCAAGAAACGCAACGAGACACTGGTCTTCAGTGAGAACGCAGTGGTGGCTCTGCGAGACCGCCGTCTCTGCCTCATGTGGCGAGTGGGCAACCTGCGCCGCAGCCACCTGGTGGAGGCTCACGTGCGGGCCCAGCTGCTTCAGGTGAGGGGGTGCGTGGGGGGCTGGGGAGGGGACCTAGCTGCTACGTGTGTGTGTGTGTGTGTGTGTGTGTGTGTGTGTGTGTGTGTGTGTGTTTAGAAGAGGACCAGTCGTAAAGTGTAGGAAGAGCCCCCTGATCTGGAGGCTGCCTGATAGTTTACTGAGTGGTCTAGAGATGGACAACCACACCTGCCCTCTGATGATCCTTCTGCAGCTCCCACAGCGTTAAGGCAGAGAAGTACCTGTGTAGCAGCCTGAGATGTGTTGGATGGGTGTTGGAGACTGTGAGGCCTTGCCACTATCCAAGGTGCAAGTCCAAGGAGAAAGGAAGACAGCAGCTCAGAACTTGGGTCCCAGGCTCTCCTACCAACCTCCTGCCCAATGAGTAGACACCTCGGCTAGAAACAGTCCCAGCACGAGGCCATTCTCCCCAGCCACTGGGACAGCAGTCACCTCCAAGCCCTGCTGTAGAAGCCTTGATGCTCCTAGACTTGGGGCCACATTGCTCAAGCATCTGGGTTCCCAGCAAACCAATGAGTTGCAGTCAGCACTGGCCTAGTAGAGGTTGCACTTAAGGTCAGGTGAGAGCGTGGCTAACTGTGGGAAATATGGCTTCCAGAAGCCCTTGGGGTGCAGAGGAAAGAGCCCCAACCATACTTGAGCTCCTAGCCCTTTGAAACTCCCAAGATGACCCAGAAGGACACTTCTTCCAGGGGTCTGTGGGACAGTGACACAGACTGAAAAACAGTCATAGGGTAGTAAGTAGGAAGGGAAGCTGTCGGTACTGACACACACTTCTCTGTGCTCATCACTATACTCAGTGGGATGGAGAAGCAGAGGCGAGACAGCCATAGAATAGTTCTTGTTGGAGCCAGATGTACCTCCTATAGCCTCCCGTCTCTGAATCCCTAGCTCTCTAAGTCTCTATCCCTCTCTCTCCAGGTCTCTTGTCTTCCCTTGCTCCTGGGTTTTAGTCCCCCTGGTGGGGGGGGTCTGTGTCCCCCTCTCTCTTTGGGGTTTGTGTTCCCTTTTCCCTGGGTTTAGTGGGTCTGTGTGCCTTTCTTTTGGACTCTGTCTCTGCCTCTGCCTGTCTCTGGACCCACCTCACTGTGTTGCTCTTGGTTCTTTCTTTGTATCTTTGCTCCTCTCTCTCTTTGTAGTCTTTGCTCACTTCTCTGACTCTGTCCTCTTGCTCCTGCACAGCCCCGTGTGACCCCAGAGGGTGAGTACATCCCACTGGACCACCAGGACGTAGATGTTGGTTTTGATGGAGGCACTGATCGCATCTTCCTCGTATCCCCCATTACCATTGTGCATGAGATTGACTCGGCCAGTCCACTGTATGAGCTGGGGCGGGCTGAGCTGGCCCGGGCTGACTTTGAGCTGGTGGTCATTCTTGAAGGTATGGTTGAGGCCACAGCCATGACTACACAGTGCCGCTCATCTTACCTGCCAGGAGAGCTGCTCTGGGGACATCGCTTTGAGCCGGTCCTCTTCCAGCGTGGCTCCCAATATGAGGTTGACTATCGACACTTCCATCGAACATATGAGGTCCCGGGGACACCAGTCTGCAGTGCCAAGGAGCTGGATGAACGGGCAGAGCAGGCTTCTCACAGCAGCCCGAAGTCAAGTTTCCCCGGCTCCCTCACTGCATTTTGTTATGAGAATGAACTCGCTCTGAGCTGCTGCCGGGAGGAAGATGAAGAGGAGGACACTAAGGAGGGGACTTCAGCAGAGACCCCAGATAGGGCTGCCAGCCCTCAGGCTCTTACACCAACCCTGGCACTGACTCTGCCTCCATGATACAGCCGAGGCCCACTTTCCTTCATGACACCCCTTCCCAAAGATAACTGGGTTGGAGAGCTTCCAGCCTCTGGGAGTGGGGCAGTTATCTCAGGACCAGTGGCCTGCTGAGATAACCATTAACCACGAGGATGTCTGCCACAGATATACCACACCTTCATTTCTCTGCTCCATTCTCACTTCCAAGACCCCTTTATGAGCTGGATCAGAGCCAAGGGGTCAGATTTCTGACCATACAAGAGACAAGGCATGGAGGCTGGATTTTGATTGAACATCAATGAGATACACAGCCTCAGGGAGAAAGATGTCAATTTACACAGATCAAGAAACAGATTCAAGCAATGATAGAACACTCCCAGGATTCAGGATCATCAGAATTGACCAAAGATAGAACAGCGACTGGACTGTGTGTGGAGAAAAGGCCCGGTGGCTCCAGAAAGCCCAAAGAGCTGAGATTCTCTTGAGTCTAGATTGACACTGGGGATTCTAGAACAGGTTGGCTAGAGGAGAGTGGAGCTGCTCCAAAAACTACAAAGCTACGTTTATAGAATATACAGAACATTGATAGGTTTCTGAGTTTGGAAGGACTAAGATGACATACTCAGGTTCCAGATGCTGGAGGACTCTGGAGCTTTGGCTGTTTAGGGTCTGGCTGAGGGGCTAGGTTTGGCTTCTCCATGATCCACAGGGTGAATTTTGTTTTTGTTTGAAGTGCCATTCTTAGAACATCCAAAGGAGTCAGGGTTCTACGGTTCAGGGTTGATCAGAGCCCAGGTAGGATTCTGGATATCTGTGATTTGCTGGCTCCACTTTGCCCAGCAGGGTTGAGGATCTCCATGACCTTGGGTCGCTTCCTGTGGCTCTGTAATGCCAAAAGGAATCAAACCTCCAGAGACCAGAGCTGTCCTTCCCCAAAGCTTAGAAGTCACCTTCAGATGGGCAGCATGAGCTCTAGGAGGCAGACACTGTTCTGGGTAGAGCTTGCAAGCGAGAGCCTAGACCATCACAGGGCTAACTAACGGAAAGGGGAAGGAAGAGGCTGAGGCTGGCAAGCCTAAAATAGTCTGGATTACTACACCTAGTGATGTGTGTCTGTTTCTCACAGATATTATACATATATGTATTCTATATGATATAAATACAGATCTCTATCTTTTCTGTTTGTTCCTGTAGTAAGATATGAACGATCCAAGCTAATTGGAGTCCGCTGCAGAGATTCAGGAAGTATCTTCACTTCATTTAAATCCCAGCAGCTCCAAGCAACTTCAGGACTTTAGGCAAATCTTTCCTTGTGTTGCTTCCATTTTTCCTGTAAGAGTAGCCACCAGAGCTTGAAGTTCTTTGAGGATCCTCCTAGCAGGAAGGTCCTTGACATTACAGTGCTGGTCCTGAGATTTCCTTTCTCTACCCTCATGCTAAAACAGCCTTCCAGAGGTAGTAGGGGGGACACTGACTTAATGGCTGGATCCATGTTGTATGTAGATTCAGAACTAACAAAAAGCATGGGCTATCACCAGGGCCAGTGTCAGCAGCTTCCTGTTCCAGCTTAGGGGCTGGAGATGGAAGAGGCAGCTGTTGTCTCTAGGATATATCCACTATAAAAAGTGGAGGTGTTCATAGGGAACCCTGTCACTGTCACTGCATTAAAGGCCCAGGAGCTCTGGCAGTGTGCCTGTATTTCTGAAATTGTGGGTCCTTGTTCCTGGCTTTCACCCATGGTGCAGCCAACTAAGTGCCCAGCAGGCTGATGGCCAGCCTCAGGGGAGCTGCCAGAAAGAGGAGATGTCCTCACTCATGTTCCCCATCGAAAACCAGCACCATCACTGGCATTGGCTTGCCTGAGTGCTGAATCCACCCATGCCCTCTTCTGGTTCTCATCTTCCTTTATCCTTCAGAATCCCCAGGTAATAACCGGACAGGATTAATTAGCTGGCAGCTCTCCCACCTCTAAGTCTAGGGCAGGGACTAGGAACAAAGAAGACCATGGTGGAGAAAGATGCTAAGTTGGGCTAAACAGACAGGGGCACGTGATTCTAAAGAAAAGCAGAGAACTGGCTAGGACTGGTGTACCCAGGGTCTCCACGAGAGAGGACATGGGTGAGGCCACTCATAAAGGTCAGAGAGGGGATTAGGAGGCTCCATGACTAATCTAAAGGCTTAACCAAGTCCTGGCCCAGAATCCCCCCCCCACCCCAACCCCAGCAGCCCAGGGACACAAATGAGGACAAGACCTGGAAGCCACTTCAGCCCCATCATGGGCCTGGGATTTACAAGTATGCAGGAGTCCTCATCATACTCACTGCTTTCCCTGCAAAGAGGAGGAGAATTCTGTGAGGAGGGATGAGTTTAAGAAGGGCAGGAGTGTGGGGACTGAAAGGGTTGGGTGGAAAGAGGACTTTAAGTACCGGGTCTTGGAGAGCTGTCAAACTGACAGTGCAAGGCAGAAGATTCTGAGGGAAAAGGGGTGTCTTGGGAGAATGCCTGGGGAAGGTAGGATTTTAGGAAGAGGAAACTAAGAGGGAGAGTTTAGGAGAGAGGAAGAGCCTGAAAAACAGAGAAAGCTCTGAGAAGGTAGTGTGCATTCAAGGTACCCAATACCATCCTCTGATTCTGAGATTTGAGGTGTGTAGGAAAGTCTCATGTGGAGGTACGAAAAGGGTTCAAAGATAGCGACCTGCTGAGAAGTACTCTGAGAAAGGAGGCAAAAAGACGGGGATGTGTGGCTCCCAGTTGCTTGGCAACCACTGCGGTCAAAAGCAAGCGTGGAGGGCGCAGGAGGTGTGGCTCTAGCTACAACCCGAGGTTGAGACCCCGCCCTTGACAACAAAACTAACATAGCACCTCCCCCTAACAACGAATGCCGGAGGGGGGGGAAGAGTTAAGTAGCCCTAGTCTGGCTTGTGCGCAGGCGCAATCTTCCCCCTCAATGAAGCCACACCTCCTGGTCACTTCTTTTTCGGTTTTCTTATTGGAGGATAAAGAATTTTCCTTCGTCTCGGAGGCGGGACCGAACATACTACCCACAGTCCGATTGGTCAGTCTAGCAGTCTCTCGCTAGCTGTACGTGCCTGTATCTGCTTCACGTGTGCCTATTGGTCCTGGAGCTGATCCTGTGGCGTCGGGGGGCGGAGCAGTCGAAAAGATCCGCAGCGGATTGGGTGGTGTCAAAGCGAGGGGCGGGCCCCACCGGCCGGGCGGTTGGGCCGTGAAGGGAGAGTCTTTTCGGCGCTGAGGACGGGCGCTGAGGAGGCGGCGGTGGCTCCTGGGGCGTTTGAGCGGGCTCACTCGAGCCCGCGGGCCGACGCGGACGCAGGCCCAGCCGGCGGAACCGCCCCGGACTCCCCGCGGGCCTTCCTAGCCGTCATGGAGGACGGTGTCTACGGTAGGCCGGGCAAGGCGGGCGGGCGGAGCGGCTCCCAAGCTCCGCCGCGGACAGCAGGGCAGTGGCGAAGCGCCCTTTAGCGCGCGGGACTGGCTTCCGGCGCGGCTGAGAGCCGGGGGTCCCGGGCCATTGTTTGGGCCGAGCCCGCTTCCGGCGGCGGGCGGGGTGGGGCGCGGAGCGGGGCGGGGCGTACACCCGAGGGAGCAGCGGCCTGGCTTTCTTCCTGCCGACCTGGGCTTAACCGCCGTCCTTACCGTCCCTGACCCAGTATCCTGCTGCCCTAGCTTGTCTCTCTTGTGTACCCAAGATCCAAACCACGGTGTCCGCTATGGCGGAACCAGAACCTCGGTTCCTTTCCAAGAAATGCACCCAAGATTCAGGAGCCCCAACTTTCCCACCATGATGGAGCCAGAATTGGGCCCCCTTACGAGAAATGCACACAAGGTCCATGCTAGGATCCCTACTGTGGGGGATCCAGAAGTCAGAGTCCTGGTGTCTTTCCAAGATTTGCACCCAAGATCCAGAGTCCCAGGTCCTCTACCATGATGAAGAGGCCTGTTCCCTACCAAGATCTAGGGCCCCAAAATATCGTTTCGATGGTGGAGCCATGAGCCCAAGGCCCTGTGTCCTTTCAAGTAATGCTTCCAATATCCAAGCACCCTCTTCTACTGTTTTGTAACCAAGGAGCCAGGGAATCCAAATAAAGCATCTAAAATTCAGACTCAGGAGTTCCTAACTGGTCTAGGATCCCAGGGAGTGGTTCCCTTCCAAGTAATGGGCCCAGAAATTCATCCCCAGACTTATGAAATGAGATTCCTAGTCACTTCTGCCCAAACTAAGGACTCAGGGTCTTACTCCCTCTTCTCTCAGACTTCTGGTACCCATTCTTCTTCTGGACAGGAATCCAGGTCCCCAGCCCAAATCCTTTCTCAGGATGCAGGAGTCCTGGCCCCCAGAACTAATTTCTTGACCCTGCTCCCCAGAACCCCCAGACTTGACTCCAGAGGAGCGCATGGAGCTGGAGAACATCCGTCGGCGGAAGCAGGAGCTGCTGGTGGAGATCCAGCGCCTGCGGGAAGAGCTAAGCGAAGCTATGAGCGAGGTGGAGGGCCTGGAGGCCAATGAGGGCAGGTGAGGACTATGGGAGCTCATGGGACGTGGGCTTAGCCAAGGCCCTGGATGCTCAAGCATTGCCCTTGGCTGCTCCCCACCCTGCTTTTGCAGTAAGACCTTGCAGCGGAACCGGAAGATGGCAATGGGCAGGAAGAAGTTCAACATGGACCCCAAAAAGGTTAGTGAGGACAATATTCAGGCACAGTTTGACATCCCTGGTTCTAGAAATGTTAAGACAATAGGTTTCCTCTAGGCAGCAGACTCTGGATCTCTGCACATCTGTTTGTGATTGTCTGTGTACTGAGGCCTCTGGGAGCCTGGCCCTGTGCTTTCCAATGCTGAGAATCCTGAGACCCTGCCATACTCTCAGGGATCCCCTAAATATAAGTGCTTACAGTTTGGGGTGCGATATGGCAGTAAGAGTGGGTGTTCGTGACACAGGAAGAGCCAGGGAAGGGATTCCATGTCCATGGCTTGATGGACAGGTGTTCAGTATCTGCTTCATTTCTTTATCGTAATGCGTAGTGTATTCAGTTATATTTCAAACCTGTTCCTTGCCAGACACAGTTGTACATGCTGGAATTAGCCCTGGAGACTGAGGGAATGGGTTAGGGGTGGTGCATGGGGAGCTGTGTGAAGGTGACCGCTCTCTGTTAGGGTGAGGAGGCTTCAATGCTTAGGTGCATGGGGAGCAGGAACCTCTGCCCTGGGCACACATCTGGCCCCCTCCCTCCAGGGGATCCAATTCTTGGTGGAGCATGAACTTCTGCAGAACACACCTGAGGAAATTGCCCGCTTCCTGTACAAGGGCGAGGGGCTGAACAAGACAGCCATTGGGGACTACCTAGGGGAAAGGTGAGCTGCCAGGCCTGGACTGTGCTTTCACCCTCATTAGCACCTCATGGGGTAGAGCAGGTTTGTGGCGTCCACTGGGTCATGATACACTAGACTGACTGGCTCTGGGGGGAGCTTGAGAGTATTGGGAAGTGGTACCTGTAGACATCCAGTAAGTAAGGGCAGCATTTATATGTTTGGGGTACTGTTGAAGTCTGAATGTTCGTGGCTTAACCATGTATGCACACCTGGCATCTGAAAAGTATGGGATTGTCTGGAAGTCTTGAGCCATGGGCCAGAGCCACAAGTGTATGGAAACCCTCTGTAGATATGTATGTAGGAACTAGAAATTGCTTGTGAATTCTTAGATAAAGGCTTTTAGGGAGCACGGGAACAGTTGAGAGAAGTGACATCAGGTCCTCTGTGTGCTCAGAGATCTGACAGGCTGTAAGAGCAAAGTGTCCTATTCCAGGACCCAGCCTATGGGTGAAGCCAGGGGACAGGCTGGCTGAGCTGCTGTGGGGGCAGCACAGTGAACAAGATGTGACATTGTTATCTGTCCTATCACTAGTCCTGATGTGACTGTCTCTCCCTTCAGGGAAGAGCTAAACCTGTCTGTGCTCCATGCTTTTGTGGATCTCCATGAGTTCACCGACCTCAACCTGGTACAGGCCCTCCGGTGAGGACGGGGCAGAAATGCACCTGCCAGGGCCTTCAGCTGTGAGAGGGGAGCCACAGCGACAGAAACAAGCCACACTCACCCCAGGAAATAACTCTCAAATAAGACAAGTCCAGGGTGGGGCCTGCTTTCCCCACTGCACTCAGCGGATCTTCCTTTTGACAAAAAAAGCACCTGCAACCCCCAGTCCAATTTAGCAAACTTAGGGAGTAGAAAAATCCATGGCCAGAACTTAAGAGATCTGATCAAATTGAATGCCTACAGCTGGAGCAGAGAGATGTGGAATCTGACTGTTTAGGGGTTGGGATTGAGACAGCATTTCATTGTGTAGCCGTGGTTGGCCTGGAACTCTGTAGACCAGGTTATTTTTCAATTCACATCGAGATCACTTGCCTTTCCCTCCTGGGTACTGAGATTAAAGGTGTGTGTATCACCACACCAGACAAGGTTTGGATAATGATTTGTCTGCTTTTAACAGAGACTAAGACATGAGTGCTTTCCATCCCTGAAACCTGTGCCTACCCTGCCTTTCTCCAAACCAGGCAATTCCTGTGGAGCTTCCGCCTCCCTGGAGAGGCTCAGAAAATTGACCGAATGATGGAGGCCTTTGCCCAGAGATACTGCTTATGCAACCCTGGGGTCTTCCAGTCTACAGGTAGGACCAGAGGATAGGGTGCGGACCTATAGTCTGAGGAAGAAGTGCTAGAATCTGGATCACCAAACAAGAAAGAGGAATAGACAGAGTCCAGGAAGGTCATGGCCATCACCAACTGCCTTATTTTACCTGGTACAGACACCTGCTACGTGTTGTCCTTTGCCGTGATCATGCTGAACACCAGCCTTCACAATCCCAATGTCAGAGACAAGCCAGGCCTGGAGCGCTTTGTGGCCATGAACCGGGGCATCAATGAGGGTGGGGACCTTCCTGAGGATCTTCTCAGGGTCAGTGCTGTTCCCAGCCCCACCCCTCTTCTAACCTTGTGCCCCAGGGTCTCCCAGTACCTGAACTGATCTGGCTGCTCACAGTGGTGTGGACATGACCCTTGAGTGTGTCTTCCTCTTCTGCTTCCAGTTTTCTGGTGTAGCCCTTGGTTCTTGTGTTGTGTGTCTCGGGCTTTGTGGGTTCGCTCACCCTTCATCTCTGAGAACTTAACAGGCTTTCCCACCATTATCCCTTCATCTTTTCCTTTCTCCCTCTTCCCATCTCTTCTGTTTTCTGTTTTCCCTTTTTCCCTGGTGAGTGAGCAGATGATTTTCCTGACCCTTGAACAGAAGGCTCTGGGGTCTGGAGCCGCTAACCCGTTTTTTGCCCCTCAGAACCTCTATGACAGCATCCGAAACGAGCCCTTCAAAATCCCTGAGGATGATGGGAATGATCTCACCCACACCTTCTTCAACCCAGACCGAGAGGGCTGGCTCCTAAAGCTGGGTACGTCCCTTCCTGAGCCTGCTGGCAACCTTGCAGGGACACTAGTGGCCTGAGTCAGGACCGAGTGTCCTCAGTTTTTGCACCTTTGAGAACCTCAAGTTTCCACAACTAAAAAGTGGGGCTGAAACCAAGAGCAGACTTGTCTATGTGCTAGGCCTGTGTAAAGTGTTCCTGGCCTCTCCTACTCATATGCCTAGAGCCCTCTTGTCAGAGTCTGATGAGCCAGGCTCTTACCTCCCTCAGTAAAAATCTCCAAGGCCCAAGACAGGATCAGATGTTCGGCAGACTGTTTGCTCTAGACTTGGCCTCATTGTCAGCCAGCTGAATGTCAGCCCAAGGTGAGCCAACACAGGGATAACTGGGCTTCAGGCTGAGGAGGGAACAGGACAGTGATAGGCAGATGGTTTTAGATGACTCTCGAGTTCCCGGTTAGAAGGGGAAGTTGCAGGCAGTCCTTGTTGAAAAGTATAATATGGCACCACATTTTAGACCAGCTGCTCAGTTATCCAGGGCCAGAGAGGGTAGCCGGGGGAGTTGTTGTCAGTTGCAGGTTCTGTGTGAACCCTGAGACTCATGCAGCAGGATCTGGGTACAGGCTAGCCTTAGTAATACAGCTCCTCGGATACTTGCAATACAGCTAGGTGTCTCTGACTGAGCTGGGGGGATGGTGGTGAGGCTACCTGGACACTGCTTAGAGACACAGCATGTGAGCTGCAGCGGGCTCCTGCAGAGCAAGGGTAGAATCGGGCCTCACTTTCCTCGGGCGGTCAGCAGTGGCTTTGGCATCCCTCCAAGCCTTAGGTCCTGGCCTTGCCTTGTTGGTATGTTCTCTTGGAACAAAGCATTGTGTCTTCACAGTCAGTGGACTATCCTGGTGACTACACGTGGCCCCTGCTGGGCGGCACCTGGCCCTGACCCCTTTGTAGGGTGCAGGAAGGCTACAGATAAGATCACAGAAAATCAGGTTCCCCTACAGACCGGTTTAGAGGGAGGAGCAAGAAGGCAGCTTTCCCCACGATGGGGCTCTGAGCTGCTCTGCCAACAGTATTCTCCATTTCCCATTTGAAGAAACTAAGGCTCAAAGGTGCCTTGCCAGTGAGATGCAGGGGTCTGTCGTGGGCTTGATTCTGACCATCGTGGCTGATGAAAACATCTCCACTCCCACTGGTTCATCCAGAGGCCACAGTAGGCCATCTTGTTATAGACAAGATATGGGTAGGTGGGTCACCAGAGAGGGCCAGGGACTTCCTGAGATCACATAGCTAAGACCCCCGCCCCCTTAGATCAGGGTAGAGGGTGTCAGGGTTATCCTGGCCAAGCTGAGCACCTACTGGGAAAGGTTGAAGCCCCAGCTGAGCTCTGTGGGCAGGGGGAGGTCCTGGCTCCACCCCATGTAGATGTAACTGGTTTTCTTCCTCTCTCCCCCTCCCCTCTGCCTGTTCTCTTGCTGTGGCTCTGGCTCCCTGTGCATCCCTTCCCTGACCCCCTATTTCTGTCGCTGCGATTCTTGGGGCCACCCCATCCCTCCGCCTTCCCTTCCACACCTGGTCCTGCCTGCTTTCTCGCTGTCTGCCCCAGGAGGTAGGTACCTGGTTTTCTTGCCCCGCCCCCACCCATCAGATAGGGAGGGGCTGCCTTGGCCCAGGGGGAGGGGCTTGGGCCTGTGCCAATAGAATAGCCAAAATCTTTGGCCCAAGCAGGGGGTCCCAACTCCTGGGGCCCCAGCAGCTTGTCCTTGCCTGCCTATCTTCCCTCACTGCCTCTGTCCTAGACCTAAGAACCCTACCTTTCCTGCTCTGCCCCCCCTCCCCAGCGGTTCCCCGCTGAGCCCGGCCCCTCCCACCCCTTCCCTTGCAGGGGGCCGGGTGAAGACTTGGAAGCGGCGCTGGTTCATCCTTACAGACAACTGCCTCTACTACTTTGAGTACACTACGGTGAGGGTGGAGCTTGTAGACATGGGTCAGAATGAGCGGGTAGGGTACCTGGCTCTCACTCTAAGTGGGGGCCCATGTAACCTGAACTCCTGACTACCTCTTAGGACAAGGAGCCCCGAGGGATCATCCCCCTAGAGAACCTGAGCATTCGTGAGGTGGATGATCCTCGGAAGCCGGTGAGACTCAGGAGGTGCCTACCTTAACCTTGTACCTCCATGTCCTGACCCATGGCTGCTCTGACCTGTCCCTCCCCTGTATTGTAGAACTGCTTTGAGCTTTACATTCCCAACAATAAGGGGCAGCTCATCAAAGCCTGCAAAACGGAGGCTGATGGTCGGGTAGTTGAGGGGAACCACATGGTGTACCGAATCTCAGCACCCACACAGGAGGAGAAGGATGAGTGGATCAAGTCCATCCAGTAAGCCTCATTGGGCTGGGGTCTGAGCCAGGAGGGCTGGACCTGCGCTCAGGCCCTTGGTCCTCATCACACCTCATTTTGCAGGGCTGCTGTAAGCGTGGACCCGTTCTATGAGATGTTGGCAGCAAGAAAGAAGCGGATTTCTGTGAAGAAGAAGCAAGAACAACCCTGACCCTGTCCCCAACTCCATTATTTATTTTGGAGCTGCCCCGCCTGGGTGGCAGGACCCCTGGGCCCTGGGGCTGTGGATCCTGGTTCCCCATTTGGAAAATCACCACCTCTAGCTCCTCAGTCCTTATTTGTAATTAACATGTTGGTAATCTTATTAATTATTTAACCCCTCGAGCCTGCAGATGCCCTCATTTCTTGGGTTTGGGGGAACTGAGAACCCATCCTCTTGACATTAGCCAGGACTCTGGGCTGCATACAGGGTAGAAGGCAGGCACATCCCAGACAAGTCACTCAAGCCCTGTGGGTGCTGAGTGGAGGGAGAGTTTAATGTCTCAGTATGGTGTTTAGACACAGCATACTCTCTGCGTGTGCTCTGCTCCAACCATGTTCATGTTGGAACTGTGGTCATTGGGGGGGACTTCACACAGGAGACTTAACACTAGAACAACAGGGGACTGGTTCAGGAGGGAGCAAGTCCTGAGAAGGCCCTGTGTCTGTCACTAGGAACTGGTGGACTGGAGGGGCCATAGTGGTATCATGAGGTACATGGGTTGTCATTGTGACAGTGGCTTCTTTTAACACCAGATCCAGCCTCCTGTGGAGGTATGTGGGTTTTTTGTTTTTTTTTTGTTTGTTTGTTTGTTTTTTTTTTTTTTTTTTTTCGGTTTTTCGAGACAGGGTTTCTCTGAGTAGCCCTGGCTGTCCTGGAGCTCACTCTGTAGACCAGGCTGGCCTCAAACTCAGAAATCCGCCTGCCTCTGCCTCCCAAGTGCTGGGATTAAAGGCATGCACCACCACCGCCCGGCTAGGTATGTTTTTAATGAAAAGGCTTGGGCATGTATCTCGTGACTGAGAGGGGATCTCATTGAAGGAATACTGCTGAGTCCCCAAGTGGTCCGTCCTCTTTTGCTTCTGGTGGAATAGTGAACAAAGGACCAAATGCCTCCTGCCCACATTTGGAGCCAAGAAGCTTTTTTATGACTTTTCCTGGCCTGTGGTGAGCTTAAAGTCTGAGTCCTGCCTCATTCTTAAACAGTATTGGCATGATAGACTGCCCGCTGCCTTGCCAGACAGAAAGTGGCAGTTGTAGAGGAATTGCTTCTTCCTAGCATGCTTTAGTATGCAGGCCTTACTGGGTAGGAAGAATGCTGCCCCGGGCCTTCTGGGAATTGATTCCAGAAGGTGTGTATTGGATCTGCAAACCCCATTCCAGGTTTGTGCTAGATCTGCAAACCCCTGTGGGTGTATGCCCCAACAGCACTGATCTGGGTAAGTGGGAGCACCCAGGTTCTATTTTACATGGGCTTTGGCTTAGGCTACATGTCCATAGACAATGGCAGTGTTGTAGTCTTCTAGGTATGTTTTTCTGAAGCTTACCTTGAAGTTGGGAAAGGGGGATGAATCACTCCCCCCACCCCCAGGGGCTGGTGTGAAATGAGATTCTCAAAACAGCTTCAGTGTCACCCAGAGGGCCAGGAAAGTGCTGGGCAGTGGGTACCAAAGGTTCTTAAGCACCCTCTCACCTGTTGTGTCTGCCTCAGTGGGTGGACCCAGGACAAGGGAATGGTAACTGGGCAGCAGGGAAGTACTGTCTGGGATCTGGATTCCAGTTCCTCATTTGTGGGTGTCCCTGAGCTTGGATCCTTGTATTTGGCACCTTAGGACCAAGTTTTCTTGGCACAAGGGCTAGCACTGATTGCCAAGATAAGGGGCGGGTGTGAGCTGGCTGGTGTGTTGTGGCTTACAAACGAAGGTGACAAAGACATGAGGGCAAAGGAAGCCCCTAGCAGTAGAGCTGCTCACCCCAGGACCATTGCCTGGCAAATGGTGACTGGTGTGGCTGTGGGATGTAAGAACAGGTTATGCAGGCCTGTCTATGGGAAGCTAAGGCTGAGGCAGGAGCACAGTGTGTTTAAAAGAAGTGGTCTGGGTGACCTGAGAGTGAGTAGAGAGGAGGGTGGAAAGGGAAGTGGTCTGCAGTCCTCAGGGACCCAGTGACAAAAGAAGTAGGGAATAGAGGAGCCACCACTGTGGGCCCAGGGCTGTGATGATCGGCCACACTTGACTGAGGATCTAAAGGGAATGGTGGCCAAAGTTTATGGAACATTCAAGTAAGCGAAATGCTTTAAGCTGCCCTTCAGGCCAAGTGTGGAGGGAGAGGGAACTCATTTCAATCCATGCGCTAAAGGTGAGGCAGAGTTGAAGTGTTCAAAATCAGACTGGGTTATGTGAGACCATGCCTTTCCCAATGCCCACCAACATACCCACACATAAAAAGACCCCACAGGGGGTGTTTGGACAAAGTAACAGAGGGTGCCGTGTGGAGATGAATGCAGAGTAGGGCAAAGCACAGACAAGCCAAGGAGTGCCAACGGTTACCTGAGGCCAGGCTTGCAAAACCACGGAAGAGATTTTTCCAAATACTGAGGTCGATGGTCTTGGTCTTGTAGCCTCCACAACTGTGAAGCAGTAAGTTTCTGTGGTTGAAGATAACTGAATATGAGTTGGTGGGGTGAGGGCTTGTGTAACAGTTTACCCTCCTTCAGACCAGGGGGCCTGGCCCCAGCCCTCCTCCCGCAGCCTGGGGAATTAGGCCTTTAGCCTTGCTCCCTGGAACTGGGTAGGACATTAGCATCTCAGACTTTGGATTGAGCTGGCTCTCACCAGGGGATCTGGCTCTCTCCACTCAGATTGAGACATGAAGGTCCTGTCCCTCCCTCATATCCACCAGTTGAGGCCACAGCCTTCTTCTTTCCTCAGACCTAAAACTCCTGGCCCTTGCAGGCACGATGGCACCTTTAATCCCACACTCAGGAGGCAGAGGCAGGCTAATTTCAGTGAATTGGAGGCTAGCCAGGTCTACACAGTGGGTTATGGGACAGCCAGGGCCACAGAGAGATCTTGCTTCAAACAGATACACAGAGCAAGACAGGCAGACAAAGCACATGTTCCTAGCCTACTTCTCTGACTTGGCATTAGGGTTCTAACCCTCATTCTTTGAACTAGCATGCCAAGACCTACTACCCTACTCTCATGATTCCCTCCCCAATCCGGGTAGACCTGCCTCTCAAGCATGTCACCGCTTGCTAGGCAGCAATCCAATCCTATGATGAGGAGGGAAAACCCTACTGTAGGGTTTTTCTGTGACCCCCACCCCCGGCCCCCATGTCCTGTCACCCCTGCATTCCATCCCACTCAAACCCCACCCCCTTGCTTTGGTTCTCTTCCACTATGTAAATTCACTCCCTTCCTGTACCAATGAATCTGATTCCTAAGTATAAGGGATGAGGGACCCAAGGCCAGAGACAACAACAGCCTAGCCACTGAGAAGCTAAAGAACAGGCAGCCACAGTAGAGAGGGAGAAGGCAGGGACAAAAATCTAACGTAGAACCAAGGTAGAGAGGCACAGGGCGATGCATGGGAGAACACAGAAACAGGAAGAAGCAGAACAGCAGCCATAGGTCACTGCAAGGAAGACTGGACAAAGACAAAAGCACTTGGGCAGGTGAAGAACAACTGTCCAGGGCCAGAGGTGCGGGTGTGTGCATGTGCATGCATGATCATATAGATAGTATTTCTGTGCCTGCCCAGAAAGTGGGCAGTAACAGAGAAATGAGTAGATGGAGACAGGCCAGTGTGGGCAGGCAGGCAGGCAGGCCAGGCAGTGGCTAGCAGATGACTCAGCTGAGTTTCAGCAGATCAGTTCTGAGTCCCTTCCCACCACCTTGTCTGGCCCTGTGACAGCTTTCAGACTCTGCAGGAACATGGTTACCCAAACTGCCTGGTCCCAAGCTATCACTGACTCCTCATGAAACAGGGAAGGGTAAGTCAAGGCTGCCACTAATGGCAAGGGCTGGGAGAGGCAGGCAAGCTCCACAGCTGAGTAGGCACCTTGCCTCAGGGCTATGAGGAAAGGACAGTGACTTCCATGCAGTGTGTCTACTCCTGGCATCTCCCTCCTACCTCCCCAAATACACACAGGCCCCATTTTCCTCCAAAAGTTGTTTTTGTCTTTTTTTAAATAATGTGAAAATGTCACGCGAAGGTTTGAATCAGAGGCCCCCTCCAGGGACCAGGCTTGGGGGAAGAGGAGACGCAAGATGGGGGGCCCAGGTTCCTGAAGCCAATGGCCCTCATGAGGCCAGGAGGGACCTCTGCTGTGCCAGGGGCTCTGGGCCCAAAAGAGTTCAGTTCAGTTCCAAGAAGTGTGGCTGTCCAGCGATGGGGCTTCCTGCCTCATGTGGCTCCGAGGGGATCGGGGGGATCGGGGGGACCAGGGGACTCATCTGGGGGGCTGGGTGGAGGGCCTGGGCCTCCTGTTTGGCACATGGTGGAGGAGAGGGAGGGCCCAGCCTCAGGCACCTCCCCAGAGGCTGTGTCAGTGTCAGGGGCAATGGCTCCATCGTCCACACAAGATTCTGCTCGCAAACCCTCTTCTTGGGGTGCAAAGGGGCTGGGTCTTTGGGGCGTCAGTTCTCCACGGGGCCTGAGAACAGAGAGTAGAGAAAGGATGGGAATCAGGAGAGACAGTCAGGAGACAGGCTTATGGTTTCCAACTCATTCAAGGCAAAGGCCCATAGGCGGCAGCATCCCCTCTGTCCTCATCCTGCCCTCTGCTCCGCTCCAGACATACTGCCCTCAGATGGTCCAGATACCATTCTACTCCAGGGTCTTTGCATCTGCTGTTTCCAGCGTCTTAAATGCGCTTCCCAAGTAGTTCAGGGGCCTTCCAAAACCATTCCGGATCACTTTGTCACCCTTGGACATCCACTTACTTCCTGTTTTCTTCTTGGGTATCCCTCCCTGATATTGAGTATTTATTAAGTATACCAGTTACTGTGAAAGGACCCGGTGTCTGCTTATACCTTTACTGCATAGGCTGAACATAGGGCCTGTGCCTAGGTCTGTCACACAGCACCTTCACCAACAAAATGTTACAGGACCATCCTCTAGTGTCCCCACCCCACCTCCGGACATGACAGCCTGAACCATTCTCTGGATCTAGCACACCAAAGCCACTGGAGTAAGGAGTCGGCCCTCCCCCATTTACACTTGTGTGCTGACAGCCTGGGCCTGGCCACATTGAGGCACTGGAGCCCATTTCCCTCCTTGAGTGGAAAACGCGGCCCATTCCTTTTCAAAGTACATGGGATGAGTCCCGCACTCAGGGCCTGGTGTCGAGATGGAGTATATGGGGGTGCCAAAGGGCACCCATTGTGGTCTGAGAAGACAGACATCATAGCAGCTTCCCTATCCAGGCCCATCGAGAGTATCTGCAAGAGTATCCTACTGGCAAGGATCTGGGGCCTCATACCACTGGGGCCTCCAGCTCCACTCCTGATGACTAAGAGTGAGGTCACCTCGCCAGTAACCTTGATTCTGACTCACTATCTAGCTGATGTCCCCACACCCTGGACCCACCCTGCCCTGTGCTCATAGGGGTCCTGACATGGAGGTGCCAGGAAGGAACACTTGAGGTTAGATGGGAGTGCAGTCCCAATTTTGTCTGTACCGCCCTCCACTCTGCCTTGCCCCTCCTCTCTCCCTGTGCTCACAGGCCTCTTCTCCTGCTTAGACTCTTGTCCAGCCTCTCCTCAGGCACCCAGCCACTGTTTGCTTCCATTCCCAGGCCCCAGCCCCTTCCCTGCTTAGTCCTTCATGGTTCCCTAGCACCCTGTGGGCAGAGTTCTCCCAAGTCCTTTATTGTTTATTTACTTATTACTATTAGTAGTGGTATATATTTTGAATTTTCAAGACAGAGGTTTCTCTGTGTAGCCCTGGCTGTCTTGGAACTTGCTCTGTGGACCAGGCTGGCTTCAAACTCAGAGATCTGCCTGCCTCTGCCTCCAAGTGCTGGGATTAAAGGTGTGCACCATGCCCAGCCCCCAAGTTCTTTACAACTTGGTCCCATTTATTCACCTAAGCCCAACTCTGCACCCTGCCTGAGGAGCCCCAGGCCTGTCTTCTGCTTCTTGAATTATCTAAACTCTTCTGCCTCCAGCCATTACGCAAGTTGTTCACAGCCTGGGTCAGTAACACCATCACACGAGCTCCAGCCTGCACACCCATCAAGGGGATTATGCCATTTATACCCTCATAACACCCAGAATCAGGATCCACTATCATCCCCATTCTATGGATAAGGACACTAAGGCAGAGAAAGACACTGATTAGCCAACATCACACAGAAAAAAGGCAGGGTTAATCGTGGAACACAGAGGATCTGGGGAACCAAGATAGAAACATTCCTAACAGCTCCTTCCCCACATCCTGGGCGTTCAACATGGTGGCCAGCAGGGGACAGGAGAGAACTGTTTCCATCACCACAAGGACTCGCAGATGCTTACCACGAGAGGGCAGCACTCAGGGCCAGCAGCCGGGGCGGAATTCCGGCTCTACCCTCCTTTCTAAGAAGTGCCTCAGTTCTTTCAGTAAAAACCGTGAGACAAAAATCCACTGCAAGGATTGCAGTGAAAATTGAGCGGTTAGCAATGTGGCAGGTCGCTGTGAGCTCGCTGCTACTATAGTGACTCCTGTCTCTGGGTGTCTGCCATATTCTCTAGCTTTAAGTGCCCTCGGAGAGGGTGTAGAGATCCAGCAAGGTATCCGAGCTCAGAAATGGGAAAGATGGGCAAGGCAGTGTGTACATAAGCATCCTTGAAGAAGCAACTGAGGGTCAGAGACGGGTGTAACTGTCCAAGGCTGTGAATGGGAACCGACTGGTCTGAGGTGGGAGATGTCAATGTGACTGAGTGGGTGATTGGAAGAGAGAGAAGCAAGGCAAGGGAGGGCAGGTTGGGGAGAGGTGGGACAGGGTCCTGTTGGAAGCACTGTACCTGCGGGCCGGGCGTCGGGAGCCCGGGCGGGAGGCCCCGGGGTCTCCAGCGCAGGTGAGACGGAGAAGCGGGAGAAGCACAGGGGGGGCCCTGGTGGGGGGAGGAGGGGGAAATCCTCCGCCCACTCGAAACTGCCGCCTAGGGAGAAAGTGAATTAGACTTATACACCAGCTTCACAGACCAGCCCAAGGCCTTTAGCCCTGCCCTCCAGCAAGGCCCCATCCCTCCCAGTCCAGATATCTCCCGCCTCCACCCGCCTCTATCAGCCCCTGACTTCCTGAGCTCCTCCCAGGCCCCTCAGTCCAGCTGCGGCCTACAAGAATGGATAGACTCCTAGATTCGATCATCTTCTTCCAGGTCCCCCTTAGCCCTGCCCTTCCCACGGGACACGCCCATTGCATAATAAGGCCACTCCCTCCATTCCCAAACCCCATCCTCCCGCCCCCCAAATCTTGGGTTCCGCCCCTCACCAAAGCCGCTGTCGTTGTTGGGAAACCCATCTCCTGGGGTGGTGGGGTGGGGAGGCGTCGGGGGCGCTGGGGGCGTTGATGGCTCCGTGTCCCCCTCGGGGGGGCCCTGGACGCTCAACTCGTTGGTTGGAGTCTCCTATGAAAACAAGAGAAAGGAACGATAGGGAACGTATTGTCACACCCCAACCACCGCTTCGCCAAAGAGAAATAAAACTCAACGATATTGCTGGGGCTTTTGGCACCCCAGTTTGTAATCGCTGACATTGTATTGTGTGGAGAAGTGAATGGAATCTTCATCTGCCTTCGAAGGTTCCTACAAGCCCTAATCTCACCCTGGTTTTTGTTCCTTTCCTGACTATAAAGCCCCACCTAGTTTAGGAATCCCTAAATTCAGCGAGCACTTAACCCAAGAAGCAGTTCTAAGCCCGAAGCACCCACCTCCAAGAACTTGGCTGCAAAGATCCAAACCTATGTCTTGGAGCTAACAGCCTGCTCCTGTAGCCTCCTGATCCTAACTCCAGCCAAGCACCAAGGGACAATTACCCCAGTCCCCACTCAAACTCTCAAAGTCCCACCTTGAGCCCGGCAAGGTGGGGCTCCCCTTAATTCCAGCACTCAGGAGACAGAGACAGGTTTGGTCTAAGTTTGAGACCAGACTGGAGTACAAAGTGAGTTCCAGGACAGTCAGGGTTATACAGAGAAACCAAGATGCACATGGATCTCTGA
>JANHMN010000003.1:42990534-43017945 GCA_030674055.1 Rhabdomys pumilio | reverse complement strand
CCCCCCCCACACACACTTTTTTTTTCTTTTTTTAATAATATGGAGATTTCAGGCCCGAGTTACTTTGGCATGTTTATTTATTTACTTGAGACAGGGTTTCGGTGTATAGCCCTATCTGCCCTGAACTATTAAGATTATATTAATTTTATAGATTGTCTCGCCTCCTGAGAGCAGAGATTACTGATCTGGGTGACCAAGCCAAACTCACTCCATTTTAAAGCTCCACGTGATAAGATCCGCTCCATTTAAAGCCCAGCCCCAAGAGGCCAGAGATGCTTAGAGGCTAAGGTGGAGTCCTTTTCCTGACTTCCAAAGTTTGTTACCCAGCACCCACATCAAACACCTCCCTCCGGGCTCCACCCACTGACTGGGCCTCACAAAGCTCTCGAAGCTTATGGGGACATCCCTACTCAAGAATATACATAGACACATATTAAAATTAAATTAGAGTCACTCCACAGTCATTAAGGTTGTGGTCGATAAAACCAGGCCGCAAAACACTAGGCTCCGCCCCCATTCTCTTGAGTATTTAATCTCTATTTTTATTCCTAGCCTGTCTAGGCTTCTAACAGCCTTCTAGACCCACCAACACTCCCCAGGTCTCTCCTAGATTTTCAGGCCATTTTGTATCACAGACTCCTATCCCATTCCTGGTCCTACTCCTGCTAAGCTTGTCCACCCCGGTCCAGTTCCCCTAATTCCCCGGGCCCCACCCACTTGCCTCCACCTCCACCCGGGCTCCACCCACCGAGCGGGGTACCCAGGGCACTTAGAGTGTGCAAATCTCTCTGGGCTCGCCCATTCACCTGGATCACCAGGAGGTCCACCTCCCTTCAGTCCTGGTGCTACCTGTTCTAAGGGTCCCCGCTCACCTGGTCGAAGAGGTAGACGGTCACGTCCCCGTGGAAGGAGACCATCTTGCGCTTCCTCTCCAGCTCGCTGTCCTCTGGCTCGTCGGCCGCGCGTGGAGACTTGAGCAGCCCCCGCAGCGGGCGGGCCGTGTCCCCGTCGGCGTTGCTCACCACGACGGGCACTGGGGCTTCCCGCGTCCTCCCGGGGCCCCGAGAGCCCGCTGCCTCCTCGTCCTCCTCGTCCTCGTCCTCGTCCTCCCCGTCCTCCTCCGCTGGCCCCGGCGCCCCCGCCCCGCCGGCCTCCCCGCCAGCTGCCCCTGCGTCCGCGCCCTCCCAAGGTGGCCGCCGCGGGCCCGGGCCCGGGAACGGCGTGAGCGTGAGCGGTGGGAGCGCCAGCGAGAGCCGGGAGAGTTTGGCTGTAAGGGAAGAAGACAGGTGAGCTCCTGCCGCGGACACCGAGTCAGGCTCTACCTACAGCTGTATGCTGGGGGGCTCCTGAGGGCCTTTCCGTGTGCACAGTGGAAGACACCCCTCCCCACTGCAATGATTGATCTCAGCAACCAGAGCAGCAAGTTTCTTCCACAGCACCGGGGCCCAGCTGTTCTCTCCATTCTGAGCCCGCCTCATTCCGGACTCCCTATCCCCCAGATCCCCACCCCCATCAACATTTATATATGCCATTCCCTCTGCCTGAACTGAGTCCCTCACGCTCTTCAGTTCTGGGGGTCCCCAGATCTGAGCCACCTGTAAGCCAGTCACACAGGCTCTGGCCACATAACTCCTGCCAAGGGCAGCAGCAGTGCAGGCATGGTTATTGTGCCCGGCCTCAGAACACAACCGCCCTCAAGCAGCTTTAGGTCTGTGCACCCAGTGTTCCCAGCAGAAGGGGAGTTTCCTTGTTGGCCCTTGGTTGCCACCTTCTAGCACTTTGTCCCCAAGGCCACTTTTCTTCCAGTCCCACCCCACTGTTTCACTGTGTCCCTCAACAAGCACGTCCTCCTCTCTGGGACACTGTTCCTCCCAGGCAAATGAAAAGGGTCACTCCTTCCTCCATTAGTGTGTCAGTAAACCACCCGCAGGCACTAATGGAGGGTGACAGACAGTAGGAGGCAGAGAAGGCTGGTATAGGTGAGACCCATTGCTGCTCTCCAGATGCGCCATCTAGTGCCCACCTCCACCCTCCCCTGCCATCCACTCACTCCCAGCTCCTGCCCCTCACTGCTGCTCAGAAGGTGGTGGGATTAGGAGCAGGCACCGTGCTGTCAAGACAGTGGATGCCCACAGTATGGATGCAGTGATAGCCCCTAGAAACAAGAAGGCTTCCCAGGGAGGGGAAATTTGTGTGGGATTTTAAAGGATGAATGTCAGCTCCCTGGGTGGAAGACCTAAGCCATTCCTTACCTCTTCTCAGCCAGTAGCCCTAAGCCAACCCAGACTCTCTGAAGCACTTTACTTCACCCAGTAGTGTCATGTGACCCGGTGTCTTCCTAGACATCAGGATGGGGTCCCAGTGCAGAACAGCTGCAGGGTAGTATACCCCATAGTGTTTCAGGAACTTGGGAAGACACCATCTCCTGTGAGATGTCATTGTGTGGCTCACCTTTCTGCTCTTAGCCTCTTGGTGGCTCCTCAGCCTGTGCTACCCTAACATCTGCCCACTATAGCAGGCCAGGACAAGGCCTGAGGCCCCCTGGGCTCTCATGGGGACAACTCATGGCCTGACACACGAGAGACTTTTTTGTTTATTGCTTCCTTTAATTTTTTTTCAATTAAAATTTTGTTATTTATTTATTTTGGTGTTCTTTTGTGTGTGTGTATGGGGGGGGCAGTTTCTCTGTGTAGCCCTGGCTGTCCTGGAACTCACTCTGTAGACCAGGCTGCCTCAGACTTAGAGATTCACCTGCCTCTGCCTCCAGATGCTGGGATCAAATGTGTGCACCACCACACCCAGCCTTTTATTAAAAATTTTATATTTTAGTCGGGCAGGGCTATACAGAGAAACTTGTCTTGAACCCCCCCCAATAAATAAATATAAATAAATAAATTTTGTTTATTTATGATTGTGTGCATGTATTTATGTATGTATGTAGGCACACATGTACCACAACATGTATGTAGTGGTCTGGTAACAACTTTATGCAACTCAATTCTCTCCTTCCTCCATGTAAGCCCTGGTATCAAACTCAAGGCATCAGATGACAAGTGCCTTCACCAGCTGAGCCATCCTGCCTGCCTTCAAAAATGCATGTGTGTGTGTGTGTGTGTGTGTGTGTGTGTGTGTGTATGTGTGTGTGCACGAGCATGTGTGTGTAGGACAGAACGACCTCAGGTATCCTCCACACCATCCACCTCTTTTGAGAAAGGTCACTCACTGGCCTTGAGTAGCTGGGCAGTGAGCTTCAGGGATCTTCCTGTCTCCACTCTCCAGCACTGGAATTACAAGCTCACCACTCCTGCTCTATGTGGCTTTAGCATCAGGTCCTCACATTTGCAAGGCAAATGGTTTACCTGTGGAACCATCTCCCCAGCCTGGCTGTTTTGTCTGAGACTAGGTCTCACTATGTATCTTTGACTGGCCTGGACCTTGACGTGTAGCCCAGGCTCACCTTCAAGTCACAGCTATCTTTCTGCTTTACTCTCCCAAGTGCTGTCTTAGAGACATGTGGCACACTCTGTTACTCTCAGATTATTAGAGCCCTCACATGGCCCTGGTCGGCAGCACAAGACCTCTGAGCTGGCTACAACCATTCAAACATCCAGAACGCGATTTAAAAAAAAAAAAAAAAAGCAGCCACTGCAACAAACAGCACCCAAGGCTTTCCTGGGAGTGGCTGTTCCTAGCATGGGGCTTTCCCTGCCTGCTTTCCTAACCCACTCCAGTTCTGGGTACCTTCTAGTGCCTGACTTGGAGACCCCATCTATACAAGCTTAAACAACAAAGACGAGTCTCCATTATATCCCAGAGCTCAATGGTGACAATTTGGCTGTAATTTAGGGCTTTGTCTAGGCCTGCCCCTCACAGCCACCTATGGGCCTTCCCTGTCCATTCTTGGCAGGTGGAAGAAACTGAGGCCCAGAGCAGTAAAGACCTTTTCTTAGGACTGCAGATGGGGACACAGCCGATACCCAAAGTACAATGAGCCCTGGGTAAGCATTCACAGTGCCAGCCTATCCAATTTTCCTTCCCGACCTCCTCACCTTTGATCTGCTCGCTGTTCCCCTGAGGGGGTCCCAAGTCCAAGAACAAGCGTGGCATCTCGGGGCCCTTCCTCTCCGGCTTGGGGGGGTCCTCGTCTACGTTGGGGGCCATGTCTCCGCCGAGCCTGTTGTCTGGGACCCCTGGCTCTTCCTCTGGGGCCACCTCCGGCCTGGCTTTCAGGGGCACTGGCTCCGGCCTCCTCTGCTGGGCCCCCAGTGGCTGTGGCGGAGGTGGCAGCGGTCTCGAGTTGTCTACCCATCCGGCCTTTGCGTCCACGGCGCTTGCGGGGCCGCCGTCGGGGGCCGTCCCCGCGCCCCCCGGGGCTCGGCCCCCACTCCCGAGGTCCAGCTTCCCAGCCCCGGGGGCTCTCGGTGCCCCCCCACTCTCGTGGACTCTCCACTCGATCCCGGGGTCCGGGTTCCC
The DNA here is from genome assembly GCA_030674055.1 of Rhabdomys pumilio. NCBI lineage: Eukaryota > Metazoa > Chordata > Mammalia > Rodentia > Muridae > Rhabdomys > Rhabdomys pumilio. Next base: position 43,013,472 of record JANHMN010000003.1, on the reverse strand, counting down.
GCTCTTGGGGGCTGGGCCAAGCTGGCCAGGGGCCATCTCCAAGCCGTTCTGGGGCAAGGCTGCCTCGCAGGGCGCAGGGGCTCGATCCAGCAGGGTCTCGGGAGGTAGACCCCCAGTCTCGGGTGTCTTCTCCCAGGGCCCTGGGACTCTCCGAGGTCCAGTCTCTGGCGGCCTCTCCGTGTTCCTGGGCAGCCTCAGGACCCCATTCTCTGCCACCTTCTCCTCGCTCTTTGGGGACATCAGAACCCCATTCGCCAGCACCTTCTCCTCGGCCTCTGGGGACATCGGCTCCCCATTCACCAGGGCTCTCTCTCCTCTCTCCGGAGATTCCAGGCCATTCTCCGCCACCTTCTCCTTCACGTCCGGGGCTCCTGGCTTCCCGTTCTCCAACACTGTCACCCCGTTCACCGGAAGGCTCCTGCTGGGGACTTTCTTCCTGCTGACCAGGGATGTCAGGTCCCTGTTCGGGCCTGGGCCCTTCTCTCTGTTCGCGGGGCTTCTCCCCGCCTTCCTGGGTCCTGTCTCCCCGGGTGTCGACCCCTTGTCCCCTAGGAGGTTCTTTGTCACATCCTCCCGTAGGGACATCAGCAGCTGCTCGGTGCTCACCTGAACTACAAAGGTTGGCTTCTCCTGGGACCCTGGGAGTGGGAGGGGACCCGGGTCTGGGGGTGGCCGGGGCGCTCCTGGGTCGGGTGGCTCGGGGGGAGCCCGTGGCCGAGGGACCCCTTCCTCCTCGGCTGCCCCCCCACCTGGGAAGGCTCCCTCGGGGGAAAAAGGGGTCTCGGTCTCGTAGCCGCTGTCCCCCGGCTTGGGGCCCGGAGACGACAGGCCTGAGCCTGGACTGGCCAGGGCCGACGGGGGGTCGGGGGACGCGGCCGGTTCCGCGGAAGCCCGGGGAGGGGGCGGTGGAGGGGGGGGAGCGGGAGGTGGCCCCCGCCCGGGGTACTGGGGCGCTGCGGCCCCCATAAGGGGGTCCAGAAACTCGAGAGGGGCTGAGGTAGGGGGGACCAGAGGCAGGTCGGCCAGGGAGCCCCGCTCTGCACGCAGAGAAGAGTCGTCCTCTGGGGGGTGGGGACAACCAAGGGCAGGGTGGCCCCCCCAGCCGGCCACAGCGTCCCCCCGCTCCAATGGCAGGCAGGAACAGGGACCCTCGCGGCTGCACAGGGGACATGGTAGAGGTCCCCGGCGGCTGGGTCCCCCTCCAAGGCTGCTGCTGTCCTCGCCTGGGGAGCTCTCTTCCTCCTCCTCTTCGGCCCAGGGTGCGGTACCCTGTTCCCCAAGCACCTCGGCAGGATCTCCTGCCAGGGTCTCTCCTGCGCCCCGGCCCTCGGGGTCCCAGCCGCTCAGCAGGAAACCACCTGATCCCGAGGACTGGGCCGGGAAGGGTCGGGGTGCAGGGAAGAGGGGGGAGGCCCAGGTCTCGGACACCAGCTGAGGGACCTCGGAGGGAGCCTGAGGGGCCTGGGGACCGGGCACTCCTGGGTCCAGCGGGTCCCAGTCGTTGGGGAAGAGGGGTTCTGGTGGAGAACCGTGCTCCTCCAGGCGGATATAGTACTCGCTGCTCACCGAGGGACTGCGTGCGCTGATGACCGGCAGCACGCTGGGAGTGGACAGCGCCTCATAGAAGGGATTGGATGGATTAGTGTGGGGCGCTGGAGGCGCAGAAGCGGGCTGCCAGGGAGGCGCACCGCCACCCCGGCCTGCCCCACGGCGGGCCTTCTCCCACAGGCACTCAAGGTTGAGGCCACGGCTGCTCTCGGTGACTGTGAGTACATCATCTGGGTCAGCCCCAGGGAAGCCATCCAGAAGGGGGAACTGCGAGGACAGTGTTCCCGGGCGTGGTGCACTATGTGATGGGGGCCAGGGCCAGGGGAAGGGCCCATCTCGGGGAGGAGGTGGTGGAGGAGGGGGTCTTGGGGGCCGCTCAGACAGCAGGTAAGTGAGCTGCAGCTGCAGGTCAGAGGCTGAGGGGCGCTGGGCAGGCGGCCGCCAGCAAGACTGCAGGATGTCATACCTGGGGACAAGTGAGGGGATAATCAAGAGGGAAGAACTCCAGAGGAGAGGGACAGAGGCCAACAGAGAGAGATAGCCAAAGACCAAGACCTGAGGCAGAGGGAGTTAATGAAAAACAGAGGGGCAGGGTTGGCCTCGGGGAGGAGAGGGAGTGAAGCAGTTTCGACGTGCCACTCCCCTGCCTCAGTTTGCCCACTTCAGGCATCAGGTCATGGGGAAAGATGAATTGACAGATGCTTAGGGGCTGGAATAGGAAGTCTGGGAGTCAGGTGACTCACCAATAGTCAGCGTAGGGCAGCTTAAGCCTGGGTCGGGCCAGCTTGACGTGCTGCTGGCGGACAACAAAGGCCAGGACCTCCTCGTCCGATAGGTGACGATAGGGCTGCGCCCCGAACTCGAATAGCTCCCAGAGTGTCACCCCCAGGGACCTGTGTGGGAGGTCAGAAGTCAGAGGTCAGAGAGAGAAGTGGAGCCCCATCCCCCCGAGTGCCAACCGTGGCCTCACCAGACGTTACTCTCACGGCTTTGATCCACCAGCACAAAGCTCCCGTGCAGCTCGCCCAGCAGCTCGGGCGCTGCCCAGCGCAGCGGCACCCATAGGCGCTCGGGTGTCAGGTAGTAGTCTTCCTAGGGGTGGGCGGGGTCAGCAGGTCAGCAGGAGACACACACTGATCCACACGCGTAGACACATGCACACGCACTGCCCACCTTGTAGTTGCTATGCGCCAGCCCGTAGTCTCCAATACGCACAGTCAGGTCTGAAGTTAGCAGGCAGTTGCGCAGCGCCAGATCGCTGCGGAGTAGGGATGGGGGAGGCGGAGTGAGGAGAAAGCCCTGCCCACGATGTGAGGGATCTTCTTCCCTTTCACAACTAAGTACATCTTGTGCCTCCTCTCCTGACCCCTTCCTGCCCCACCTCCAACCCACCACCTGCCATGTTCCTCCTCCTCTTCTGGGTCCTTCCTCTCCTGACCCCTCATCTTCCTCTGGCCGCTCCTGTCCTGGCTCCGTCTCCCCTGTATCCCCCTCTCCTCTACTAGACTCCTTTCTCTCCTCACTCCTTCACCTTCTTTACTGACACCCTAGTCTTTCCACCTTCTTCCTCTGCTAGCTCCACCTTCTCTCTCCAGTCTCTTCCCTCCCAGACTCCTCCTTTCTCTCTCCTGACTCCTCCCTTCCTTTCAAAGTTCTTTCCTTTCCCTCTCGACTTCTCTTCCTCTTCTGACTCCTCCCTCTCCCCCTCCTCTCAGGGTCTCACTGTGCAGCCTTAGCTGTCCTGGAACTGGCTATGTAGACCAGGCCGGCCCAACCTGCTGGGATCTTCCTACCTGAGCCTTCTGAGTGCTGGGATTACAGTCCAGAGCCCCCACACCAGGTTTCCTCTTCTCACCTCTTCTCCTGGCCTGCTTCTCCCCCTCCTGACCCCTCCCCTTCCTTTCCTTCAGAACTTCAGGGGGCCTGTCACTTTAGAGTGCTTGCTTGCTCAGTTCTTCCCTGTGTCCCCTGCTGTGGGTGCACCTAGCTCACCTGTGCACATAGTTGTGGGAGTGCAGGTGCGCCAGTCCTCGGGCAATCTCTAGGCCCATCCTCTGCAGTGTCCGAAGGTCTCGAGGGGGAAGTTCAGGGGACATGCCTTCAGGCGGCCGCTGGGCCCGAAGGTATCTCTTCAGGTCTCCCTGGGAGGGAAACAAGGGCAGTTCAGCACAATCTGAAGTAAGCACGAAGAAGTATTCCCTACCCCACATTAGGTAGCCAGCCCCTCCAAGCCTCAGTTTCCCCCGCTGCTTCACTTGCTAGTTAGCGCAGCCTTGATAAGTAGCCTAGTTGAGTCAGATGCATACCATACATGCATGATGCCCAGGATTCAACCCCCAGTCCCCAAAAATAAATAAATAAATAAATAAACAAACAAATGCTAAGACAGGCAGACAGGTGACTACAGGAATCTGAGACCCCGGAGTCCCGATGCCACAGCTGACTTCCGGCTCCCAGAAGCTCCTCCCCTTTCCCAGCCCCCTCACCAGCTGGCAGAACTCCATGATCAACAGGAAGGGCAAGGTCTCCACACAGACGCCCAGGCACTGGAGGACGTTGGGATGCTGCAGGCTCCTTTAGGGGGCAGGAAAGGAGCAGCCTGTGGCTATCATACAGAACCTGGCCTTGCTAAACCCTTTCCTAGGCATGTAGACCTGACCTGGGTACTGCATTTCCCCTTCAGACTGTCCCTGCCTTCCCCAGACATGTTCCTAGCTCTCTATGCCTCCCCAGTGGCCCCGTGACACTCACAGGTGTTCCAGTTACTCACTGGCCAGACTCCACTTTCCCCAGGCTCTGCTCTGGCCCTTTGTGCTTACAACCCTCCTCTATGGGGGACACTCCTCTCCCTCTCAACTCTGGGTCTCTCTATATAGCCCTGGCTGTCCTGCACCTAACTATGTAGACCAGGCTGGCCCCACACTCACAAACATCTGCCTGCCTCTGCATCCTAAGTGCTGGGATTAAAGGTGTGAGTCACCATCCCTGTCTGGCCTTCACTGTTTTTTTTTTTCCTTATTTCTTAATCTTTTAGAATTATGTGTATATAGGTGTGTTTATGTGCAAGTGAGTGCAAGTTTCCATGAAGGCCAGGAGAGGGCACCAGATTCTCTGGAGCTAGAGAACTAGGCACTTGTGAGCCATTTGACTTACAAGGTACTCAGAGCTAAACTCAGGTACTCTGAAAGAGCAGTATACATTCTTAACCACTGAACCATCTCTCCAGCCCATTTTGTCTCTGCCACGGCTTAGGCCACAGCTGCAATCTGGTCCCCCAAATGGCTTCACTGCCTCTTCATTCACCCTTGCGCCTGAATCCTTCCCAAGACTTCCTCTGATGGATGGGGGCAGTGGCTCCCACATAAGGCTGTGGAAAGCACTCTGTGAGAGGGGCTGTTCGTGTTGTGGGTGGGTCCTGCTATTCTATGTATTTAAGGGACAGTTTCACTCTGTAGCCCAGGCTGCCTGGGAACACACAATCCTCCTGCCTCAGCCTTCAGAGTGCTGAGATAAATGGTAGGTGTGCACCACCAGGCCAGCTGCTATTGCTACTTTTATTTCAACATGTAGACATATGCTTGATTAGACTTTCCCCCTCTGTCCCAGCTGTGTCTGAGGGATGCTGGCCACTGCCCAACCCTGTTCTACATTCCCTCTTCCTGTAATCAGCTTCTCACAGTGCTTTGCAAGACTGCTAACTCCTACAGAACCCAGACTCCCCAGTCTTTCAAAGTCGCCCCTACAGACTCTTCCCCCTTCCTCATGACCTGTCTTGTTTTGATAATCCAAGCTGGGTGGGGCTGGCATAGGAGAGTTCTTTCTCTAACACTGCATAATCGATGCCATGGGTCACTTTGGCACTGGGGTCAGGCTAGTATCTGTGTTACAACCACAGTTTGGCTGGGTCCTCGGCCCTTCCCCTCCTAGGAGGAGACTGCTGACATCCCACTTGAGGGATGTCATCCCACATGTGGAAAGTGCCTGTCATGTGCTGGAACCTGAGAAAAGACAAGCAGCAGCAACCAACAACAATGGGGGGAGAGAAAGTCTGGGATTCACCACAACTCTGAGAAGCAGAATAAAGACCAGGGTGATCCAGAAGGGAATAGAGGCTCAGAGAAGTGAAGCAACTTGCCTAGCGCCACATAGCTGGGACTTAAGTTCAAGGTCTATGTCTGGATCAGCAAACGTCTGCTGAGGGCTGATGGAACTTGTAAAACTCAGAGGCAGGAAGAACACTGAGCAGCCAGTCAGCCTGTGCTGTCCCAAGAGATTTCTGACATGGGTCAGCTATGAAGCACCTGAAATGTGGCAAGTGTCACTCAGGAAATGAAGATTAAAATGTCATTTGTTTGTAGCCTAGGTCGGCCTCAAATCCCTAGAGATCCTCCAGCCTGAGCCTCCTGCGAGTTCTGACTGCAGGGGTGACTACATCTGGTGTTCTGGACTGGTTTCATTTTCTTTAGCTTAAATTTAAATAGCCTTGGTCTAGAGAAAGCCAGACAATAAGCAAATAGTAAGGCAAAATAAGACCCCACTGTGTGTGTGCGCGCGCGCGCGCGCGCACACACACACACACACACACACACACACACACACACCTTTTGAGACAGGGTTTCCTTCTATAGCCCAGGCTGGTCTCAAGCTTACAATCCTCCTGCCTCAGCATTGAGTATAGTTGCAGGCAACACTTACCATGCCTGTGGAAGGCCCTCCTAACCTGGGCCTGAGACAAGGGCAGGCCTCTTTGAGCTAAGATTAAAGGGAACATGAACCCCCAGTTCAACATAAGACATGGCAGGTAAGGTGTGGTATTCTAGAGAGAGAGAGAGAGAGAGAGAGAGAGAGAGAGAGAGAGAGAGAATAACGAAGGCCGGGATGCAAGTTGGTATGTGTGGGGGCTGGAGGAAAGGGGTGGGAAACTAAGGTCAAAGGGATAGAGGCAAGAAGATTATAGTGTTAGACTGTGCAGGGCCTGTGGGCTATAGAGAACTGAGGCTGCGCCCTGAGAGCACTGAGGAACCATGGGAGGTCTTGGAACAATGCTGGACCAGACTCTAAGTTTGTGTCTTGATGGATGCGCCATATGCACTTCCTATGATTGGAAACTCATGCCTCTAAACACAATGATACGTGTTAAGAATGGACGCCTAGGGCTAGAGAGACGGTTCAGCAGTTAAGAGCACTGACTGCTTTTCTAGATGTCCTGAGTTCAATTCCCAGCAACTACATGGTGGCTCACAACCATCTGTAATGGGATCCAATGTCCTCTTCTGGTGTCTGAAGACAGTGTAATCATGTACATAAAATAAATAAATATATCTTTAAGAAAGAAAAAAAGAAAGAAAGGAAGGAAGGAAGGAAGGAAGGAAGGACACTTAAGCAGGGAGCTTGCAGGTCTTAGAGGGGGGAAGGCAGGTCGGGTAGACACAGGGATAGCTTGGTCTTAACTGTTGCTGGGATGAAGATGCCAGGTTCAGAATCCTGGAACCACTTCCCCGTGTTATCTCTAGCTTTCTCTAGGGAAGACCCAAGATTCCAGGAGGGAGATGCCAGCACCAAAGTCACACAGCCAGGAAGAAATCTGAGACTGGAAGCCTGGTTTGACACCACACTGGGTTCCCCCTATTTCCAAAAATCTCCTCTACTCCTTGGTACTTCGTTTTCAGAACCCCTGTCCACGGACATACCTGTAGGGCTGGGCCTCGGAGATGAACTTGCGCTGCTCCAGGGGCCCTGCACTAGCCCGGAGTTCTTTCACCACCACCTGAGCTGGCGAGTAGTCTGAGAAAACCTCCCCGAGGATCACCTGATCAAGGAGTCCTAAGATCAATGCTGACCTGTGTCCAGCCCGTCCCCAGGGCAGCTCCATACATTCCAAACTCCCAACTACTTCCAGGTCTTCCCTTCATGTCCCACCTCCCTGGTCCCCTACCAGACACAGAGTGAGAGACTCACAGGCCCAGAATCCGATGCACGCGGGACGGATGGAAGGATGGACAGACTGACGGACGCGTGGAGAGCCGGGTGGCGAGGCGGAGTGGTCAATGGAGTGAGGAGGGAGGCGCTGACCGACAGATGTGGGGGTAGGTGGGTGGGAGTGGGTGAGAGGTGGAAGGGCAGGCTGAGGGGCATGGGGCTAGGGGGCCAAGAGCAGATGACAAATGGGGGTAGACACAGAACAGGAGCACATGCCAGAGATGTATGGATACCCCCTCTGCCTCCCACCCAGGCCCCTCACCTTCCCAAACCAGCCGCTGCCAATCTCCTGCAGGTAGCTGAGGTGCTGGCGGCTCAGGCCCAGGGGGGTGCTGATGTCTGAGGAGGGGGCGGGAGGGGAGGCCCTGAGCTTCTCTCCTATCAAGGATGCCCCACACCACCACAGTGGGAGGGGTCTGAGGTCAGAGTAGACAATACTCTTTTATTGGCTGTCTCCAACATTCCATGGCAGGGTCCAGCCTCCTCATTGGCTGCCCATGAGATCCAGAGCCCAATCAGCCCTTCCCTTTGGCAGCCCTAGCTCCAAGACTGGTTAGTCGGCTTATAGGCTGGCTCCCAGGTTAAGATCTAGGCTGATGGCACCAGGGCCATCCTGCAGGATTCTTTCCATCTGGGGTTTTCTGCAAGATGGTGTATGTGGCCTGAAGTTACTTCCACGAATATAGGGCGCTGCACTCTACCCTTTACCCTCCCTCAGTGTTGGGATCGCAGGATCTTGGAGTGAAAGGTGCAGTACCTGAGTGTGCAGGTTGCGGGGCAGGCATTGGCAGTGAGACCTCTGCCAGTGGCAGAATATAGACATCAGGCAGCGACTGTGAGGAGGAGGTCTCCTCCGCAGGGGGGGTGTACTCCCCAGAGCAGTCCTCCCCTTCCGGGTTTTCAAACTCCTGGGGTTCGAGAGGTGAAGAATGGGAGCATCGGGAGGAGGGTGCTGAGATGCCACCATCCTGCCCTAATTGCCTCCCTTCAGTTCATAGACCTGTCCCTCAGATCCCAGCCCCATTTCCGATGGTGTGCGGATCCCAAAGCCTTAGGTCTTGGGAGTGCCCTGGGACCTCCAGTCTCTTTGCTGCCTGGGGTCTTTCTCCTAGGTTAGTCCTAGGGCACCTCACCTTGAAACGAACATCACCCCGTTTGCAACACAGACAGGTAAGGAGGAGGAAGATGAAGGCCAGCAGACCCGAACAGGAAATGAGGACCACAGCGTAGGGCGGAGCCAAAGGGGCCCGGCTCAGAGCGAATCCATCTGTGGGCACAAGGCTAGGCTGGGGTCTGGGCTTCCAGACACTGGCTACGGGACTCCATGCCCCTCCCATTCTGGGCTAGTCTTGGACTACAATCCCCATGATGCTCCGAATCCAGGGGCCCCTTGACAGAGGGGCCAGGTGGTCTAACGTATTGTGGGAGTTGTAGTTTAAGGCCTTCCCAGGTGGTTGGGGGTGGGGCCCCTGCTTTCGTTCCAAACTGGGACCCACCCCCCACCCCAAACGCTTCCCTTAACCCGGATACATTCCAGTGACTATCAATAGTGAGGCCTGGAGCTCTGAGAATTTGCAATATGCTACCATAGACAGCTTCATGACCACCATTCCCCCAATTGCGGGCTGTTGGGAGATATTTGCCCCGAGCTGAACCCACTGCCCAACCCATGCCTGAAGGGTGACTGAGAACTGTTTCTTTTAAAGACACTGGGAACACAGACTTGTTCTCTAGCTTCAGCCTCAGGCCTGAGGGACAGGTCTCTGCAAAGCCTGAGCTGTTTTCCCCCTTAGAAATAGGGTCTCTCTTCCCCAAAGGCTGCGGCCTTCCATCTCCCCGCGCACCCGTGTGCACTCGCGTGCACATGAGCTCACATGCACGCTCACAAGCACGCACTCGGCCCGCAGCCCACTCCCCACACGCCCTGGCTGGTCTCCCTGGCCCTGCAGACCCGCTTGTCCCCGGGGACTGCGCACAGGTGCCGGGCGGGCCCGGTGGGGGTGGGGCGCGGGCCGCGGACGGCTGGACATACTCACCCGGGTGCGCTGGGGACGCCAGGCAGCCGGAGGCGGAGACGGCCGCCAGGAGGATGAGCGCGCCGGGTGCAGGCATCTTGTCCAGGATGGAAGGGAGGTGGAGGAATCGGCGGCTGGGGAGGAGGGGGGGCGGGCCCTCAGCCCCCAGCCATGGGGACCCGCTCAACCCTGGCCTCCCCAAGCCCAGGAGAGGGGCGGGAGATGTAGGACAGGGGGAGGGAGGGGTTGCTTACTGGCTCAGATACCCCCCTCCCCCTCCTCGAAAGGACAGACGGATGAAGGGATGGAGAGGCGGACGGAGGAGAGGAGCTGGGGAGCCGGGGCTGCTGGGGTAGGGGGGAGGGGAAGATGGGGGGGGGGGGGAAGAAAGAGGGCCCCGCCCCCAAGGACAATCCGGATTGGGGGAACAGAGAGCCTGTCAGAGGAAGGGTGGGAGGAGGAAGGAGGGAGCGTTGTCATGGCAACTGGTTCCCGGTTGCATTGGCTGCCAGGCGGGAGGGGAGAATAGGGAGGGGGAGGAGGGACAGACAGAGACCAACAGACCCTTGGAGGGGGGGCAGGGTCCACAGTGCGTGGCCCTGACACCACTGTGACACAACACTGGTGCCCACACGTGTGCTACATGCTAAGATGCAGATATCAAGCCCACGCAGCCCACACACAGCTGACACATGTCACAGGAACCTTCACAAGCGCATCTCATACAAAGGTGGACAGCCATCAGCAAACGGAGACACGGACACGTCACACACAAAGACACAAGGACAGACCACACTGAGAATGCATAGGCAGTTCAGACTCTGGTTGGTACAGATTCACCAGCCACACAGGAATACCCCAGCATCACATGCACACACACGCACATATACAACATAGAGCTCCAAATATAGGGAGGTATCACAAAGATCCATTCAGACCCTTTGGGACATGAGGAGGCATGCTGTCACAAACTGATATTCCACACAGGCAACAAAGAACACACAGAAATCACTAATTCAAGCACATAAAGACAGTTGCATGCATACAGACACAAATGGTCAGTCACATATGTGAACATACAGAAACAACACATGCATGTATGCAGGCACTGGGTATGCACATTGCTCACTTTCAGGGACAAACATGTATCACATACATGCACACGGGAACACACAGTTCATACATGCAAAGCCACATAGTGTATGCAAAAACAAATACAGAACAGGGATACAAACATGCCCTGTGCAAAAGTACAGTCACACGTATTTCACACAAAGGCACACTACCTACCTAAACACACAGCACAAACGGACACACTCTTTAGACGTGATTACGAGGACTCCTTATCCACTGCAGCCTCACATCACATACACCAACACACATGGGCACAAAAGATGCATAAGCATAGTTTATTTCATGTATTTATTCTTAGCAGGATTTACTCTGAGCCAGGCGTTTCCCAAGATTTACAGTATTACCTTCCAATCACTACAACAGCCCCCAAAACAGGTGCTTTTATCATGCCCAATGTATAGGTAAGGCAACTGAGGCACAGAGAGGGGCAGTCACCTGCCCCATGCACAAAACAGGAGATTGGCAGATGTAAGGCTGGAACCTGGCCGTCAGGGACACGGACACATCAGACAAGACACACACACACACACACACAGACACACACACATGCACACGCACACACACATCACGTGCCAGGCTGCAGTCTCGGGGTCCCACCCTACGCGGCGGCACACAGAGTTGCAGACACACCCGGAAGCGCGGACTGCCGCCCTCGGCGAGGATGTCTCCATGGTCCAGGAATACCTGCGACTCGTCCCCTCAGTGAGGCTGGACCGGAGCTGCGCGCGCAGCACTGCTCACTGGGGGCACTGGGAGGAGGGGAAGCCTCTCGGGGAGTTCACTGGAGAAACTGAGACAGGATCGTCGTGGAATGGAGGAACAGAAAGGTACAGGGAATGGGATTGGAATGACCGGGAAAGGAGCACGCAAAGCGGACCCCTCTGACTGAAGAACCAAGACCTGGAGAAAAAGAGCCTTACAGGGAGTTGTGGGCCTGCGCAGAGTGTTCTGGGAAATGCAGTCCTTATTGGTCCAACTGGGAGGCTCAGGTTGCCAGTTGCTCCACCTGCGGGGATTTTAGCCTGAGGGTGACAGGCCGGGATTGGCTACCAGTAATGAGGTCGGGAAGCTTGCTGTTTGTTCATAAGTTCACTCAACAAATGTTTATTTAATTACTGTCAGTGTGATCAGTTCAGCTGTGTTGTGTACCAGAAGTCAGGACTGCTGGAAGAAGCCGGCTATGATGCCAGCTCCTCAATCACTATCAGGGTTTTGTGTGGATTTGCTTTGTTGAGACAGGGTCTTACTGTACCCAAGCGGTACTGGAACTCACTCTGTAGCTCTGGACGCCCACGAACTAGCAACAGTCTTCTGGCCTCAGGCTCTTGAGTGCTTGGTTTACAGGTGTGGTCCAACTAACATTTTTAAAAATTATTATTTAATAATAATATGCATCAGTAATATATTATTGATATATTATTGTCTTTGTTTATTATTGTTGTTGTTATTGTTGGTGGTGGTAGTAGTAGTGGTATCAGGATAGAGTAAGGTCGAGCCAGCAGAGTGTAGCCCCTGACGGGAACGTGTCAAGGATTTTCTTATTGCCTCAGTTTCCAAAGTCCCAGGATTGTAAGTGTCAATCGCTACACCGAGTCTCTAAAGCAGTGTTAAGGCACCAGCATCCACATCTTCACAAACCCCAGAGAGATAACCCTCAGGTCAGCTGTCACACAAGTAGAAAGAACTCTCCAAGGAAGATGGAGAGAGTGTGGGAAGAACTCAGGACAGGTGTCTCTGGGAAGGAGACTGTAAGGCACAGGTATGGGGAAGTAGGTCAACAAATGTTGTCAGAGGGGGCAACCCTGTGGGCAGACTTAGCACATCCTGAGGTCAGTGAGAGGCTGTGTAGCCAAACTGCATGGGAGTAGGAAGCCAGTGGTGTCACAGGGAACAATGGGTTGATTCTCCGCCTCCTAGCAGCCCTTGAAGGATGCTGAGCTGTGTCGTGGCGAAGCTGACTCTGGTGGGACCTCCGCCTGGGGTGAACCAGACAACTGCAGTGAGAGTTGGGGCTCAGGAAAGGGAGACAGCCGCTCCACTAACTGTGGCTGGAGGAAGGAAGAGTTGGAGGTAGATAAGAGGAACGGGGCAGTAGCCCTCACACCTGATGCTCGGGCTTTCGAAGCAGCCTTAGAAAGCAGCATTGCAGTTACTCAAAGTGCTAAACACAGCGCCATGAGATCCAGCTAGTCCACGTAAAAACTTGTACTTACAAGCTATGGTAATGCACACCTGGAGTCCTCGAGCTCGAGAGGCAGACACAGGAGGTCCGGGAGTTCAAGGCTAGCCTGAGTTACTGGAGGACTTAGTTTGTGTTTGTTTTCAGTTTTGTTTCTTTTTTGTTTGTTTGTTTTATTTTGTTTTGTTTTGTTTTTCAAGACAGGGTTTCTCTGTGTAGTCCTGACTGTCCTGGAACTCACTCTGTAGACCAGGATGGCCTCAAACTCAGAAATCCACCTGCCTCTGCCTTCCAAGTGCTGGGATTAAAGGCGTGCACCACCACTGCCTGGCTGTTTTGTTTCTTTTGGAGACAAGTCTCACTATGTGGCCCTGCCTGGCCTCAAATTCCCAGAGATCTGCCTGCCTTCTCTTCCTGAGCACTAGAATTAAAAGTATGCAATACAGGTGTGCTCCACACAAAGCTTTTGTTTTGTTTGACTAAAACAAACAAACAAACAAACAGAAACAAAACTAAAAATCCCAAGCCCTGTTCACAAATGGCAGACCAGGGACCTGTCAGCAGATGAGTGGACAGATAAGGTGTCCTAGACACACGATGGATGGATCATTATTCATCCATGTGAGAAACAACAGAGCACTGATCCCTCCTTCCATGGGAATAGGCCTGGAAGCTATTACAAGGAGGGCAAGTCTCCAGCACAACAGCCCACACAGAACCCTACTTTCTCCAGCACCAGCTGACACACTAAACCTTTGCCTCCTCCAACTTGGTTTCAGCATTTTTATTTCCCTACTTTCTCATTTTATTCCGGGTGCCCAGTAAAGAGTCCAGCACACCGTGAGTGTTCAATAAATGCTTGCTAAAGCAAAGGGCTTGTCATCATTCGCTGTGGGCCACAAGCCTCCCATGGCTCAGTGATTTGGTATCTCTGACTGCTCATTCCAAGGAAGAGGAAGGGTCTGGGGACACAAAGCACAGGCTGTATTGGGCCAGGGTCCTTTGGGGAGGGGCTTTTAGTGAGGATGACATTTGGATTTCTGGAACAGGGTGAAGCTGGGGCAGGGTGAGAAGGATGCTCTAACTCATCATTCCCAGAAGTGAGGAACAACTAGGAAACACTCACTGTCCCTAAACCTTACAGGGTTGTGGGATAGTCACCAGAGAAGACTGCTTAGATGTGAGTTGAAGCCGATAGGAAGTCTTTATTAAGCCACTGGTGACCACACTGGGTGTTCAGGATCCCAGTATAAAAAAATGTACTTATATGAGTACGCTGCAGCTGTCTGTCTTCAGATAGACACTAGAAGAGGGCATCGGATCCCATTACAGATGGTTGTGAGTCATCGTGTGGTTGCTGGGAATTGAACTCAGGACCTCTGGAAGAGTCAGGGCTCTTAACCTTTGAGCCATCTCTCCAGACCTCAGGGTAAGCTTTTAAGAGTAGAAACTTCAGTTAACAAAAGCAGTTAGCCAGAAGCAAAACTACAGAAGTCAAAAAGCAAGGTTAGTGCATTTAGAGACTAGTCTTTGTTTTAGTTTTTGCAGATGGTTTTTGTCTTTGGGTGCTGAGTTTTACAGTCTGAATGATACTTCCATCATGGAGTCAGTCATGCTAAGGCTTAGGGCCCTGATAAAAAAAGGCTCATATGGCCCCCATAGTCTCAACCAAAGTATCTGTGTATCGGTGAGTCAGTCTGTCCTCCCAGTTCCAAATCTACCCATGACTCTCTTGTCTCACAAAACCCTGAAGGCCTCCTTCCATCCACAGAACACTAAACCTCTTTATATTTCTTTTTCTTTCATTTTTTTAAAGATTTATTTATTTTATATGAGTTGTCTTCAGACACACCAGAAGAGGGCATCAGACCCCATTACAGATGGTTGGGAGCCACCATGCAGTTGCTGGGAATTGAACTCAGGGCCTTTGGAAGAGCAACCAGTGCTCTTAACTGCTGAGCCATCTCTCCAGCTCACCTCTTCATATTTCAGTGCCCCACATCTGGTCTTCTCCCTCCCAACCCCGCTCCAGTCACTCCCTTTTTCTGAACACTCTGAGCTAATGGCGAGCTGCCCTAGTGACTGCACTCTCCAAGGCTGACGGCCATTTCAGACAAATCTCTGCAGTTCCTGGTGGCACTACAACAGCCTCTGCTGGCATCCAAGATCGCAGCCCTACCCTTCCCTTCTGCTGCCCTCTGATCTTTCTCTTCACTGGGGTCAGCTCACCTGACTTTGCTCTGGGAAGTGCCTTGTCTATATTGTGTCAGCTCTCAGGTCTCCAGAATGGTTCAGTTACTTTGGGGCTGGCTGCACAGGCCCCTTATAAAATCTGAGGAACTCTCAGTCTAACAGGAGAAGAGTTGTCGTGGTCTCAGCCCATCATTAACTCACTCATTCATTCATTCGCCGTGCACTTATGATGACATCAGGTTTTGCATACGTATAAGCCTTGTAATGATTAAGTCAGAATCAGCGTATCCCCCACCTCAGACACTACACGTCACTCTGTGGTGAGAGCACTCTTTCCTGCTTTGAAAGATACTGTGCGAGATTCTGACTACAGTCACCCCATCATACAGTGCACCCAAACCTGCTCCTCCTGTTGGCTCCCGATGCTCACACCCACCCCAGCTCACACCCACCATGTCAGTTCTCCTCTTCACAGCGAGAGCGTGTCTGTGAGGTCATGCTTGTCCCATGAAACACAAATGCTGGCCACCTTGCTGCAGATGACAGCATTTCCTGTTTGTCTCAGGGCTGAATAGTGCTCTGTTGTGCCTGTCCTTCACTGTTTCTGTATCTGTTTTCTCCCCCCCTCCACCCCGCAGGGTGCCTAGGCGTTCCTGTGGATGCTTCTGGCGAGCAGAGCCGAGCCTCAGTGAGCAGGGGCTGCCGATGCTCCCACCTCCTCTCCGCACACCGAGTTCACAGCCTGTGGCTCTGGACTCAGGAGGTGAGGTCTGTTCACCTGCTTTTTATCTCACTGGAGAAGGATGTCTGTGTAGAACTGCCCACAGGTCGGAGGGCCAGACCTGCACCCCCTACAGAGTTACTCCCTGTCAGTCACTTCTTCTCTTCTTATTTTTTCAGTGGTGGGGCTGGAACCCAGGACCTTATTCCCTACTGGTGGGTTACAGGCGATGGTTCTAATGCCGAGCCATGCTTCTAGACCACTTTTAAGTCTTTATTTTGAGAGACCATCTCATGGAGTTTCCCCAGGCTGCTCCATGCCTCTGACTCCCAGTTGGTGGTATTTTGGCAGTAACTGCACAGTGGTGAGCCTGAGCTTCTGGGAGCCAATGTCAGCACTCACTTAGGACATGTCTTCTGCCCCGTGAGATGTGCTCTGGAGTTGTGATTTAAAAGATGAAAAGTGGCTAGGGTGGTGGAACGCACTGGTGATTCCAGCATTCAGGAGCTAGAACAGGAGGATCAGGAGTTGGGGACTATCCTCAACTGTATAAGACTTCCCAAAGTTTCAAGCCCAGTGGCATCCTCCATCTCCCAGGGGATCCAGAGGTGACAGAGATAGTTACGTCTACTAAGCAGATTGCAGATCCCGGGGCAGGTTAAGTAGGTACTGTCATGGCTATAGCAGTGGACAGGACTTGGTGCTCACTTAGTCCTGGGTACTTAGTGGCTACCCTACAGTCACAGACAAATGCAGGCCAAAGGCTGGTATCGATCATAGGATGATTATAGCTCTGCAACCTGTTACTGTAACGACTGAAGCCTGAGGTGTTTCTAGTCCCATCCTGGCTGTTCCAGTTATTAGAATTCTTGTTTAGCACCACCCCCACTTTGAAACAGCAGTTGGGGTGAAACCCTATGTTACATATTTAATATCAATGAAGAAATTCAGACATGGTGAAAAAATTTATCTTGTTTTTTGTTTTGTTTTTAAAGACTTATTTTTATTATTTTAAAAATATAGCCGGGCGGTAGTGGCGCACGCCTTTAATCCCAGCACTTGGGAGGCAGAGGCAGGTGGATTTCTGAGTTCAAGGCCAGCCTGGTCTACAGAGTGAGTTCCAGGACAGCCAGGGCTACACAGAGAAACCCTGTCTCGAAAAACAAAACAAAAAAACCAAAAGCAAAACAAAACAAAAAACAAAACAACAACAACAACAACAACAAAAATGTACAAAAATATAAGTATATGCATGACTATGTGGACATGCGCACATGATTGCACTGCCCAGTAAAGCCAGAAGATGGCATCAGATCCCCTAGACCTCAGCTTACAGGGAACTATGAGCTGCTCAGTAGGGGTGCTGGGAATTGAACTTGAGTCCTCTACAACAGCAGTACATGTTCTTAACCTCGGAGCCATCTTTCCACCCCCTGTACATTTAAATCACTTTGTTTCCTAAGGTTTACTTTGTGATTTTTGTGTATTTAATTCTGTAGTGATGAGAATGGACTCGGGGATTCAAGCTGTTGGCAGGGGCTCTACCAGTGAGCCACGCTCAGCCCCTCACTGAAGATTCTAGGCAGATACTCCACTCCTTAGCCACATTCTCAGTTCCTGTAGTTTAACCCTTTGTTAGAATGTAGTTTAAGCAATATAGAGAAAAATTTTCTTCATAAGCCTAGCTTATCAGGTGATGTGCTCCTGTCAGGGAAGACTCTAGCGCTGTCCTTTTGTCTTTGTTTTGAGTCTTTATATGTCACCCTGAGTGACCTGAATTGTGGCAATCCTCCTGGCTCTAACTCCCCTGTATTGGAATTACAGGTACACCCTCATACCCAGATCTGTCTTTAAGCTTAAAGTACTTAAGATGAGAGACTGGGAGGTGGCCCCGTAGGTAAATGAACACATATGAGTGTCTGACTTCTGGTCATTTGTAGCCATGTAAAAGCTGGTCATGGTGACCTTTAACTCCACTGCTGTGGAAAGGCAGGTTCCTGGGACTCCCTGGCTACCCAGCCATGCTGAAATGACAAGCACCTGTCTAGGGTCAGGGAAAGCCTGTCTCAAAAAATAATGAGAGGCTGGAGAGATGGCCCAGAATACTAAGCACTTGCCACCAAGCCTGCTGCCTCTAATTCAATTCTAGAAACTCCAGGAAGAAGGAGAGAATTGACTCCTCTGTGTGTGTGTGTGTGTGTGTGTGTGTGTGTGTGTGTACATACATTTAAAAAAGTCAACATCTGTCTTCCACACAAGCACACACAGATCAGCACACCTGTACATATATGTGCACATGCGCAACCACCACACACATAGCCACATACTGTATACACACCGAAATAAATACATAAATATGTAAATAAGGAAGTAATGAAGACGAAATGAATGCCAGTCCCTCTCCTGCCCTCCCTACATTTCAAGGGCCCAACAGCCATTTGTGCCCAGAGGCCTTTCCACAGTACATGCAGATGTTTGCATGCAGATGTTTGCAGTGTCTCAGGCCTGGCTAGCAGAAGGTGGTATTTGTATGTACACACTACTCACCTGATTTCCAAGTTCTGGCAATCGTGTTTCCAAACTGGCCCCATAGGCCTGCCAAGGAATCTCTGACAGTATCCCAAATGTAGTGGCTTACACAGTGGTGACTCCTCACTCCTGGGACACCTGTGCAGATCAGGATCTGTGAGCTGCTTCTTCTCTGGCCTCATTTCACCATGCTTCTCTGGTGAGGGTGGAGTTGGGGTGGGCAGAGGCAGGATGACCAAGAGGACTATTTGCTCACCCAGTGAGTGAGCTGGCAGAGGTGTCAATGATGTCTGTCCTTGCATTTTAATGCAGCCACTAGAACCCCAGAATGGAACGCTCCATGCACACATACTGTATCCAGCTCCCGCTTGTCTCCTGCTTAAAGCATATACCATGAGCCAAGCCCAACATCTCATGGTATACCCCACAAGTATAAGGTTCTGTGGGTGTTGGTGCAGAGAGAGAGGACCAGAATCTCTGGGAGCAAATGTTATGCCCAGTTTTCGAGATCCCCAGGAGACCACCAGGGACCACAGCTCTAATGCAAGAACACAAGAGTCTTTATTCGAGTTCAGACTCAGGACGCAACCCTCCCTACGCAGCAGGTTAGGAATGGGACGCTCAGGTCTAGGGGCTTAGAGCTTAAATAGGAAAAATGCACATGCTGGGGCTTTCCAGCCTTGGCGTTACGTGATTGGGTAAATGAGTAAAGGAATGTTAACCTTCAAACTAAAAACATTTGTTCAGACAGCAAAGAGGGACCGTACATCTGGAAAGGAGCATCTCTGACCTGGGAAGGAATCACTGATGTTGTTATTGGGACCAGTGTTTCCCTGTTGTTGCAAGCTGGTCGCAGCTGTTGTGTACGTTATGCTAGGAACACTTGGTGGTCTCTTTCCCAGCGCTCAAGGGTGGGGGCCTTATTGCTCCAAGGACACCAATTTTCTGCTTCCTCCAAGGACAGGAGCCAGCAGCCTTTCCCAAGGTTAGCAGCTTAAAATAGAGTTTCCAGGACAGGATGCAATCTGTCCTGCTGTTGCTTTTTGCCTTTACACTAACATGCAGAACCTTCAAGTTTTGATAGAAACACCACTCTGTCATAAGGACAGGGACACTCTGGACGTGGCTCCAGGACTCGAACCCCAAATTTCCATCAAAGACATAGCATGACCTAGGTTGATGATCCAAGTGGGATCTCATGCAGCCCAGGCTGGCTTCGATCCTGTGTGCAGCTGAGGATGACCAGAAACTGCTGCTGATCTTCCTGTCCCCCTTCTGAGTGCTGAGATTACAAATGTGTTCCACGTTTCACCACAGCCACTTCAGAGTCTTCGAAACTCATTTTCTGGGACCAGGAAAAATAAAGAAGCTTAGTGGGTACTTGGTACCAAACCTGAGTTCAAGGAACCTAGGTAGTGGAAGGAAAATAAACTCCACACGCAAGCCACGGCATTTATGCACTCCCATGAGCCCATGGTGCATTCACATAAAGTAAATAAACCAATTAAATTAACATAAACTGCCGGGGCGGTGGTGGCGCACGCCTTTAATCCCAGCACTTGGGAGGCAGAGGCAGGCGGATTTCTGAGTTCGAGGCCAGCCTGAGTTCCAGGACAGCCAGGGCTACACAGAGAAATCCTGTTTCGAAAAACCAAAAATAAATAAATAAATAAATAAATTAACATAAACTGATCTTTCGTGACCATACTAACATTTGAAATCTAGAAGCCAGATTGGGCTGTAGTTCACTTGGTAGAGTGTTCACCCAGCATACAGAAAGTCTTGGTTCCACCCCTAGAGCAGCAACAAACAAACAGGCCGGAGTGTGGTGTCATTCCTTTAATCCCAGCACCTGGAAGACAGAAGCAGGAGGATCTCCGTGAGTTCAAGGTCAGCCTGGTCTACAGAGTTCCTGGACAGCCAAAGCTACACAAAGAAACCCTGTCTCAACAAACAAACAAACAAAAAAAAAAAAGCTAGGAGTGAGACCCTGCATGCTGACACACACCTTGGATCCCAGCACTCAAGAGGCAGAGGCAGGTGGATCTCTGTCTCTATGAATTTGAGGTCAACTTGGTCTACATACTAAGTTCTAAATCAACTAGAGTTATATAGTAAGACTGTTTAAAAAAAAAAAAAGCAAGCAAACAAACAAAACCATGGGCGTTGGAGGGTATGGTGGCACACACCTTTAATTGTAGCACTAGAGAGGCAGAGACTGGCAGATCTCTGAGTTCAAGACCAGCCTAGTTTATTTAGCAAGTTCTAGGCCAGCCAAGAACTTGCTGGTGGCCCCTCTCTCAAAAAACAAAATAAACCGCAACAAGGCTGGTTATGATAACCACACCTGTGTGAGGTGGACCCAGGAGGAGCACTTCATAGGAAGTGTGAGGCCAGCTCAACTGAGAGCTCTACCCTGTCAGAAAAGAGGCAAGCAAGAAGGAAGAAGCTAAAACCTGGTCTATTCTTCTAGCCACGGTCTTTTTCTGAGGTGCACCCTCAGAGCGCTAGATGGTTGTGTGTGGAACACCACGAAGCCTCTGAGACTTGGCTTCTTCTTTATTGGCATCGAACAAACTTTCCCAACCCCAGGCAATCACTGTGTATGATGCTACCATTTCTTAGGTGGCAGCTGGGGAGTCACCTGTTGCACACTGTCTGCTAAAGGTCTCTCTCTCTTTCTTCTCCACAATTAGACACGAACCTAGGACATCATGTGTTCTGACCAAATGTTCTACTGGTCGTTCAAAGTTTTCCGATGGTGACGGGCAGATGTTGATTGGGTTCCCATGGCCTGCAGTTTGGTCTAGGCAGTAGGCATCCCTCTGCACCATCCTAGGCTATGCTCAAGCACAGCCCTCTCCAGAGCTGCTTGGGCAGCCCCACACATGGTAGCTGCTTTCCCAAAGCAAGACACAAGGAGGTGATATGTCTTTTTAAATGTTTTTGAAATGTCCTTCCCTCCCTCCTTCTTTCAAGTGTGTGTGTGCGCGCGCTCTCGTATGTGCGTATGTGCGTGTGTGCGTGTATGCGTGTGTGCGTGTGTGTACCTTCTTCCTGTCCCCATTCCTCCATCCTATCCCTCCCCCTCCCCACGTCCTCCCCCTACTCCCCCGTTCCCAGGCCTTCCCTGGGCTCTCTCCTATTCCCATCCCCACCCCCACTCCCTCCCTGTGCATCCCCCCTTCCTGTCCCTAGGATCTCTCAGTTCTCTATCACCTGTGAAATGAAAGTAACAGCTTCCAGGCAGGGGTTCCAGTGATCACAGGATTTAAGTAGCCTGCAGCCATCCCTGAGCAGATTTAGTGTATGCTGCAGGTGCTGTAATGGGTGAAAATGCAGCTAGGACACTAGCTCACATCTGTAGTTCCAACACTTAGAAAGCCGAGGCAGGGAGTTGCTACAAGTTTGAAGGTAGCCTGGGCTACAAAGTGAGTCCCTGTTTATTTCTTTTGTTTTATTTATTTATTTATTTATTTATTTATTTTCAAGACAAGGTTTCTCTGTAGCCCTGGCAGTCCTAGAATTCACTCTGTAGACCAGGCTGACCTCGACTCAGAGATCCACCTGCCTTTGCCTCCAGAGTACTGGGATTAAAGGTGTGCGCCACTAATTGACTTTCATTCTTCTTTTAACTCTGTTTTAAGTGATGGTGCTGGGGACTAAAGTATGCATGACAGGCACGTGGCCACGCCCCAGCCCTCCTTTTACTGTTTCTTTTCAAGACAGAATTTGTAGGGGCTGGGGATTTAGCTCAGTGGTAGAGCACTTGCCTAGCCAGCGCAAGGCCCTGGGTTCGAGGTTCTCAACTCTGAACAAAAAAAAAAAGACAGAATTTGTTTCTCCATCTGGCTTTGAAGTCATTCTATAGTTGAGTTTAGCTTTGAACTTGTGATCTTCTGCCTCAGCTTACAGGACCGGTATAGGTGGAAGCCAGTAGACCCAGCTTTGCTCAACAGTTTTGGTGTAAAATCTCTCCAGTTTGGTCAAGCACCTGCAAGTGAAGGGGCTGGACTCAGTCAACTGTTGGAGAGCCACACAGATAGGTGCAAGAAGGAGGGGGGACAACACTCCTGCAGTCTAGTCACCTTGGCCTGGGAACTGGCTCCCCCTCCAGACAGACACATGTGCATTTATTATTCATTTATTTGGGGTTTTAGAGGTCTTTACACATAGCCCTGGCTGATCTGGAACCTATTCTGTAGATGCCTCAGACTTGCAGAGACCTGTCTGCCTCTGCCTTCTAAATTCAGGGATTACCTTTACTTGATTTTAAAAAAAGATTTGTTTATTCTCACTTTATGTTGCATTGGAGTTTTTCCTGCATGTATGTCTGTGTGAGGGTGCCAGATCTCCTGGAACTTGAGTTGCAGACAGTTGTACCCACGTCCTCTGGAAGAGCAGCCAGCACTCTTAACAACTGATCCGTCTCTCCAGCCCCTGTCATTTGCTTTTTTAAAGCCGCAATGGAACCCAGGACCTTTTGAATACTAGGAAAGTGCGCACAGGTTTGTTTGTTTTTCTGTGGAGCCCTGACTGTCTTGGAACTTGCTCTATAGACCAGGCTATCCTCAAACTCAGAGATCCTCCTGCCTCTGCCTCTCTGCCTCTCTGCCTCTCTGCCTCTCTGCCTCTCTGCC
>JANHMN010000003.1:42876784-42940343 GCA_030674055.1 Rhabdomys pumilio | reverse complement strand
ATGGAGGAGGAAGGAGAGATGGAGGAGGGAGGAGTTAGAGGTGGAGGAGGGAGGAGAGATGGAGGAGGGAGGAGTTAGAGATGGAGGAGGGAGGAGAGATGAGGAGGAAGGAGTTAGAGGTGGAGTAGGGAGGAGGAGTTGGAAATGAAAAGGAGAGACAAGGTAAGGGAGGAAGTGGATGGAAGGTACCTGGGAGGAGATGCAAGAGGAGGGAAGTGAGGAAAGAGGAAGAGGAGGAGGGAGAGATGCCAGTAGAGGCGAGGAAGATGAAGGGAAGCCAGAAGGACCCAGAACCTCCAGGCCAGGGGGACATAAGTGGGAAGCCTGGAACCCCAGACCCACATGGGATGCCTCTCTTCTTGCCTTGTAGCCGAGGAAGAACAGGAAGTAGCTGTGGCCATCCAGGGGAACAAATATTTGCCAAGGGAGGGGAACCCCAGGTGGAGGCGAGGCAAGGACCTTGACCTGGCCACTTCACTCCTTTTCCTTTAGGTCCAACTTCATTGACAAAACTGACAGAAATGATTGTGCTCCAGTTACCAGGGAACAGATTGGGAGACTGAGGCCAGCAGGGTTTAGCTCACTGAGTGATATAATTCCCTTTGCCTGTATCCCGGGTAAGGCTACTTGTCTCTTCCAAATGGTTCTGCTTCTTCTCATACAACAATATGCCTCACCGTGAGAAACTGAGGCTCAGAGGTAGCCATTTGCAGCCCAGGACTATCCAAGCAGCTAAACTGGATTCAGCCAGACTCACTCTCCACACAACTGCAGAGTGATTCTCAGTTCTCCTGATGCCCTCCACTTCCCCAACACCCTAAGGACAGTCAGATATAGGAAGTCCTATGAGGAAACAGTCAGAGCTAAGTTCCAGCCTCTCTCAGGTGCCTCAGTTTCCCCATCTGTGAAATAGGTAGGCTAAGTTTAACAGACTTAGCACATGGTGGTGCAAGCCTGTCATTCCAATACAAGGAATGTGGAGGCAGGAGAATCAGCTGAAGGTCAACCTTAGCTGTACAACTCTCCTTCAAAATGAGAACTGCTTCCTGCTTCTAGTGTCCCTGCAGGGCCTCTTATCTATTGGCTTCTGTGCCTGTCCTCATGGGGGGGGGTGAGTTCTTACCTCATTTTCACCATCACTGGAGTCAGAGAGCTGGGACAGGCGGCTAAGGTCCCATAGGGAGCGGCTGGGTCGGGTTGGGGGACCACTGGCTGTCCTGGTGCGCTGTACACTCCTCAAGATGTCACTGAGAGCAGGCCCTGAAGTAGTGGGGGTCCCCCGTCTGTCCCCCTCGAGGATATGACAGGCAGCCAGGCGCCGAGCCAAAGGCCCATCAGACAGCAATGGGGCCACAGGGGCCACGGGACAGCGCAGAGCCACACGGTGTGGGCTTCGGGGCAGTTCTGGGCCCTCAGGAGGACTGAACAAAGGGCTTCGAGCTGGTGCTGGTGGGAGCGGCCTGGAGGCCGCGTACAGGACACGGAACTCCTGGCTGAAGGCATCTGCAATTTCTCCTGTGAGCAAGGTCACCAGGCCCCGGTGCAGGCGTGAGTCACTCCATGTGAAGCTAGGGATGTAAGGTGACAATCAGGGTCTGTGCGGGTGGCACCCACCCTAGTCCCCAGACCCTGTGACCTTAGAGCATGATCTCACAGGCCTCAGCTCCTCTGTGAATAGGACAATAAGTATCTACCTTGTTGCTAATCACAACCAACCTAGGACAACATGGTAATAGAAGCCTGTAATCCTAGCACTCAGGAGGCTGAGGCAGGAGGATTAGGAGTTCAAGCCCAGCCTCAGCTACACTGTTCCAGAAAAGCCTAGGCTACATGAGACTATCTCAAAACAGACAAATAATAAAACCCAGGAAAACCTTATATTGACCACTTAAAGTTAGATGATCGTAAACATGGGCTCTGCTCTGTCCCATTGAGGGACTTCTCAGAGCCCCGGTTAATCGTGAGGTTGATCTTCTGATAGCCACAGGACCGTTTTTACTTCCACATGCTCACCAGAAAGGTTGCATTTCCTAAGCATGTGCACTGTATACCAGGATTCAAGAAGCATACCTGCCACACAGAGCAAATGTCCTGCATGGGGCACACCAGCTGCAGAGGGTAATACCTACCCTTCATGTCACATGACCATGGCTTTAACACCTCCAGTGCAAATTTGAACATACATGTGTCAAGCACTACCCTATGGCCTCAGTGGGCCATCGGTAAGGTGAGATTGCCATGGGCGGGCTGAGCTCATAATATCAACAATAAGTTGGCACCGTGGGAGTATCCTTCAAGTATCCTTACCTTGTCAGGTGACAGTTCTGGTCCTTTCAGCCTGTGGTGAGCTGAACAACCCCTCCCCCCTACCTCACCCCAGCCATCAAAGAACCCTGAGCGTCTGTGAGGTCACTGAGTTCCATGGCCCAAGGGCTTGTGGGCAGGGGTGCTGGCCTATCTCCAACCCAAGGACTCAAGAGCTCCTGAGAAGGACACGTTGTAATTGGGAATCAGAAACACTCCAACTGCTGACCCCCGAGGCCAGGACGAGGGGCAGGAGGTGTTCCAGGAGGTCACACTCGGCCATCCAGGAGGTCAAGGAAGCCCCCGGCCTGGCTTGGGTGCTATCCACGCCGCCAGGCCACCATGGTCCTTGGCTGGCCACTGCTTCTGGTGCTGGTTCTTTGCCCAGGTGCGACAGGCATCAAGGACTGCGTCTTCTGTGAACTGACTGACTCCGCTCGGTGCCCAGGCACACACATGCGCTGTGGGGATGATGAAGATTGCTTCATAGGCCACGGAGTAGCCCAGGGTGTGGGGCCCATCATCAACAAAGGCTGCGTGCACTCCACCATCTGTGGTCGCGAGGAACCCATCAGCTACATGGGTCTCACGTATAGCCTCACCACCACCTGCTGTTCTGGCCACCTTTGCAATAGGGGTGCTGGCCTTGCCACAGGAGCTACCAGCCTGTCACTGGGTCTGCAGCTGTTCCTGGGCCTGTTGCTGCTGCTTCGATACTGGCCGTGATCCACAGGAGCTACAGGGCCCAGGGCTGTGCCCCAGGCCCCGCCTCCATCCCTTTCCCTCATTAAATGGCCAGAGGTGCAGTCTACCTCTTGTGGCCCTGGCTTCCTCCATTTCAGGACCCGTGGGGGGCGGGCTGGCAAAGCCCCTGGCGAGCCGTCGTGTGGGGTGCAGCTGTGACTCTCACCGCTCAGCTGTGCCCCATTGGTCCCAAGACGCACATCTTTTCAAGTTTATGCGGATGCTTCTTTATGTTGGCGTCACCTTAGAGTTCGTGACATGCGGTAAAAATCAATAATACCAGATGGGGTTTCGGAAGACTTTTTTTTTTCTTTTTTGCAGGCAGGAATGATTTTTGAGGCAGGGTTCCTTGTATGCCAGGATGGCCTCAAATTCTCTACACAGCCAAGGATGGCTTTGACCTCTGTGATCTTCCTTTCTGTGATCTGTGTGCCACCACATCCAGCTCTGAAGCACTGAGGTCATGTGTTGGCTACCGCTCTGACCTCTGGCAATGCCAGGATGATAGTGTCACTCCAAAGCATCATGGTCTCGGGGGCTGGAGGCGGGGTCTCAATAGGTGAACAGGACCGGCAGTGTCAGTGCCTAGTGGGAACTTGCCAGAAATGCACGTTCCCACCACTGGCCAGGTGAATGAAGGCAGCTGTGTCCACAAATCTGCTGAATATGGCCTTCCATACCCTTCGAGAATAGTGGTTCCTGGTCAGCACCTCTTACCCTGGGCGGCTGGCCATGTTTGTAAGAGTCTGGGATTGTAATGATGTCAAGAATGGGAAGGGACACACCACTCATATCTGCTGGGTGGAGGCAGGGATGAGGCTTAGTATGCAGAGGATGGGAGCCCACAGGGATGCAGCTCAGTATGCAGAGGATGGGAGCCCACAATAGTCTGATCCCCATCATCTCATTCTGAAGGCAGCACAGGAGAGGGAAGTAAGTTGCCTGAAGTCACATTGCTGGAAGCTGTCAGGGTTAGGCTCTAATCCTGAATCCAGCTATTTGGCACCTAGAGTCTAGCCTCAGTTTCCCAAGTTGGGATTCACAAGGCCACTCACCTGGCCAACAGCAGAGACAACCCTAAGTGTTCTCTGTGGCAAACACCTCCTCTCCTGGGTGAGTGTGTGGACCCATTTTAGGGATGAGTGTGAAACACAGAGACCCAGAAAGGATGCTTCACCATCACAACCCCCATCATCTGAGCATGTCTAGGGAAGGTTGGGCACAGGGTGTCATGAGGGGACACACCTGTAGGATCCCGAGATGACCCTGTCACCGTCCAGCAGCAGGAACTTCTCCCGCACGTGGCCGCTCACCTGCCGTCGCCTGCGGCTCTGGAAGGTGTGGCCCTGCACGGTCCGGATATCCAGGTTCTGGGAAAGGGCATATTCTATGATGCTGTGCATACTGTCCCAGCATCCCCAGGGCCACTGATACCAAATCTTAGATCTGAGGATACCTAGCTCTGGATCAAAGATTCCTACAGGTCAATCCCTCCCCCAACCCCATTTTCACCCCCAGTGGAAGTGGGTTTCAGATCTCAGGGAACTCCAATGACCTCACAACCCATGGAAATGTCCCCCTCTGTGGGATAGGGACATTTAGATGGCTCTGGCCTGGCTCCTACCTCAGTGGTCCACAGGTTCACCCCTAACTTCTGGGCTAGTGCCAGGAAGGCAGGCAGATGCTGATGGTCAAGCAGTAGATAGACAGGAATCCATCTGCGCGTAGCAGCTTCCACCATGTCTCTGAGCAGGTCAGGATCAGTGAAGACATCCATGACTACAGCCACCAGCTAGGGTGGGGAAAGGGGTAGACATAGGATGGGGGACTGTGGTACTGCAGTAGGATGCTCTGGAGACATAGGCTTCAGGACCTGGCTTCCATGGGATGCTCAGAGGAAGCGGGGAGGCACCCACCCTGACTCTTCCCTGCAGGGAATTCGAACCAGGCAGCCCTTTTAGGAGACCTGTTTCCAGCTGCTGAAAACTCATCTTTAATTCCACAGACTACTGGCCACATTGTCTTTTAGAATGCCAAAGGTCCATGGCTCCAGGTTAGGGCTGGGTGAGGGTAACCAGGAAGCCTAGGCCACTAAGGTGTGCCTTGTAGGCAGACGGTTATGGTGGCATGACTCATCAACCCGGTCATTGAGAACAATGAGCTTCAGTTGCATTATGCCTGTTTCACCATGGCCTCTACTCTCAGAAGCTGTACATACTAACCCGTGTAGACCACTTGGCATTGGAGTCACAGAAACCCCAAGATTACTACCTAAGGAATAGGGCTTCAGGGGGGCAGCTACAGGGCAGGGAACTACCCCTGGGGCTTTCCTGAAGGAAGCTGGGTGTCTCTGGTTTGGTATGAAAGGGACTGACTGACAAATGGTCACCACTTAGCTCTAGAAGCATGGATCCCAGGTCTCAGGGAGTAAGAGGCCTCCAGGTCTGAAGGGGAAAGGATAAAGCCTGGGTTTCAGATTCAGAGGAGCATGAGTAAAGACTTGCAAATTCCAGGAAGGTATGAGGAAAAGCCTAGGTACTGGTCACAGGGTGACACCCACCTTGCTAGCAGCCTGGATTTCCTGGCGCACCAACTCTTTAATAGGTGGTTGGCCCTCGCCTGGGGGCTGGGTATAGAGCTGTGCCCTGGTGATGCCCTTCCAGGCAGTGTCTTCAGGCCAGCCCAGCCGCAGCAGGGGTGCCGGTTCATCAGATTGCCTAGGCCAGTAGGTCAGGCTGCCAGTGTCCCCATCAGTGACCGCTGTTCCTGTGCCTGCTGCACCAGGCTCCTGGCTTAGTACTATCCAGTCTTCAGCAGTGGTAGCTAGAGCCTGAGCCTCATCTGTACTCAGAAAAGGGGGCAGCCTCTCCTGCTGCACGCAGGCCCAGAAAGCCTCCTCACCACTGCTCAGCAGTGCTTCCAGAGCCAGCCGCTGGCCCTCAGAGTACAAGGTAGGGCTGGTCTTGGTCAGGGCTGGCTCACCAGCCCCCAACTCCTCTTCTTCCAGTGCAGCCAGCTGGGAGGCTGCCATTGGAGCCACACAAGGCCTCAAGAGGCCAGGTCCTGGAGGGTCTAGACAGCTTTTGGAGATTGAACAT
Organism: Rhabdomys pumilio; assembly: GCA_030674055.1. Taxonomy (NCBI): domain Eukaryota; kingdom Metazoa; phylum Chordata; class Mammalia; order Rodentia; family Muridae; genus Rhabdomys; species Rhabdomys pumilio. The sequence goes on along the minus strand of JANHMN010000003.1, from coordinate 42,934,197 downwards.
CTGGGGTCTTGTGATATGATGCGGCCACCCAAAGCCCCCAGGGTAGGTCTGTGAATATTCACACAGCTCTCTGAAGCTGTCCCTGACTCAGTCCCTACAGACTATACATACCCTTATACCATCAATTTGCTCACATGTGCCTACTAACTACCTGTCAGGCAGCCATCTCTCCCATTTTGCCTCTGCCAAACCACAGGACCACCTCCAACTTGGAGCTTTAGGTGACTCTTGGCTGCTTCAGGCCTGTCAGGATGACCTGCCTCCCCTGACAGGTCTGGCTACCAGCCTAACCATTTTCAGGTAAATGGCTGCTTGCCTGTCCTTGGTCACCCTACTGCTTGTAACCAATGGCTTGACGGGCTGCCACTTTGGCTTATCTATGCTATCTGACCCACTCTTTCCTCCCCTTCATTGCCACATGGTAGATTTCAGCACTTGATAGCCAGAAGAGTCAATTTCTGAGTCTGAGTAAACTTTCTTGCTCACCACCCCAGCTCCCACAGGCTAATAGATCTCCCCGGTCTGCCTGTCATAGGGACAGAAGGAATCCATCCCCTGACCTCCCCTCCCCCACTTTCCCCAAAGCACTTGCCAGTCTCCTTCAGTGAGGATCTTCAGAATATCTTGGCTGTGACCCTCAAAACCAGCCTGAGATATTAGCAGCCACAAGTATTGTCCTCTGACCGATCGAGAGCCTAGCCTGGGTTTCTTATCTGTCTTCTGGCTGTACTCTACTTCCTGGACAGGACCCGTGAAGCCTGAAGTAGGTTGCAGCCAACTGGCACCACACAGCCCAGAGGAGCTGGAATGAGGCCAGGCCTCCCCCATCTACAGACCCCAGGCCCCACTGGGTCTGAGGCCAAGGGCCAGCTTAGAAGCTTCCCTGTCTTCCTCCTGAGCAGCTCTCCACCCAACAGGGAGCAACTGTCAGGACACAACCCCTTGTGCAAACAGAGGAGGAGGGACTACTGGGCATCTTGCTCAGAGACTGGCTGAGGCAGGGCCTCACCTGTTCCCACACCTTCCCTCACATCCCCCAACACCAAGATCTGGGGAAAAACTAATCCCAGGAGGAAGCAGGTGAACACAATACCCAGCGGAGGCGGGGCTCTAATCACAGGTGGAGGGCTGCACACACAGGTGCAGGACAGCTTGTAGAGCAGGCACCACCCCTTCCCCAGCGACTGTACTGACTTCAAGTCAAATGCTGTCACCATTGGTGGCCCTCACCCCACCCTGCCCCATCCCAACTTCATGAACAAACACAGAGGACCATCAACATCCAAAGCTTTTTTATTAACAGAAGATCCAAAGTTAGTTTTTGTAGCCTCGGCTGGCCCTTCGGCCTCTGGCACGCTCGAACTTCCGGCCCTTGGAACGGACATAGGGTCTGTGTGGAAAGGAGGAGGGTTAGAGAAGCCAAGCTCAATGGCCACTGGGACCTGCTCCTGTAATGCCGGGAAGCTCTTCTGAGAGCCTTCATAGTAACCACCCACCCCTCAGAAGTGGCACAGGCCCTGGTCAGCCCATAGTTGTGACCATCCCCCACTCAGTGAACTCAACACCCTAGTTAGTGGCCACTATAGTTAACTGCTACCAAAGGATAAGGCCCTGATACTCACTTGGTGTGGCTGTGTGGGGTTCCTGGGGCCTTGCCAAAATGTCGGTACACCTCTCGGCCCTTGCGAGGACCAGACAGGAGCACAGTGCCTCGGCCCTTGGGAGACTCCAGGGCCAGCTGGTCAAAGGTGAGGATCTTACCCCCAGCCTTGAGGATGCGACTTCGGGCCCGGCTGGTCACCCGCAGTGCACACACCTGAGGAGACACACACCAGGAACTGTGGGGACTGTCACACTCCCCCATGTAGCAGACTCTGATAAACTACCACTAAAATCTCATCAGTGGATGGCAAGCTCAATGCTTTCAGTCCAAACGGAATCCAAAGCACCGCAGTGGTGAGCAGACTTACAGCTCCCACAGAAGGGTGCCACCGTCACACAGCAGCCTCCAGTTTAGTTGAAGACATGTCCCCTGGGCCCACAATGTTCACTCACCTTCAGCTTGGGCACTTCCAGAATCCGCACGTCATCCGTGACCGTCCCCACAACAACGGCGGTCTTGTTCTCCCGGCCAGGAAGCTTCATCTTTCGGATCTGACAGGGGCAAACTGATTAAGTCTTTCTGTGCCCACCCCAGTCACCCAGAACATCAAGATGGCCAAGATTTCCAATGGCTGAGGCCAACCTCCCTTCTCCCAGTGACAGGCCCCTGAAGGCTTGCCAGATCTGATTTGGAATCTTTCTCTCCAACCCCAGGAATGCCAAGTCAGAGAGATTCCCCAGGTAGAAAAAGACCAAGGGCTTGTCACTTGGGGAGGCAAAGTGGAGAGGCCAGAGCAGAGCTGTGTCCTGTGCTGACCTCGACACCCCAGAACATGTGAAGTGCCCCCTGCTACTAACCATCCGGGACAGGGACAGAGGCGGCCGGTTGGTGCGGCTCATGAACAACCTCTTCAGCACAACCTGATTGAAGGTGGAGTTGGTCCGTCTGGCCAGAAACCTGTACAGCTGGAGGGAAAGGATAAGATTGAGCATGGAACCGCCTCCCCCAAAGCCAGGACCCTTCCACAGCTCTCCCATCCTGCTCAACTCCTAGTGATGGGGGGAGGGCACCGTGTGTCCAAGTCCCTCCTCTCCCCACCCCTCACCGTGGGAGTTGTAAACTGGCGCAGTAGCCCGGGCTTACCTTAACCAGCAGCCGCAAGTAGATATCCTGGCTCTTGGGCTCCTTGCGCCGAACCTTTCGGTCCTTGTTGTGGCGAATGTCAACACCCTGTCGGGGGTGAAGTACTTACTATGGAGGCAATTCTCAAACAAGTGCCCCATATCGTTGATGGTTTTCATAGCTGTAGTTATTTATCTTTCAGGCTACTTAGTCAACAATTCAAACCCAAAAGGATTCGAATTAGAGAGAGGAGACATTGTCCACCCGCTGACAAATTCACTTAACACACCCATGTGAGATTTTTGTCTGGGCTTGGAACCATTCCTCCCAGACTCCAGAAACTCACTGAAACGCTGTCTCAGAATAAAAGCTAAGATGCACAAGACATGCAGCTAGCATAGCATACCTTAGAGCATTTGCTTAGTTAGCATGTGAAGGCCCTGGGTTCTGGGCCCAGTATGGGTGGTAGTTCAGATCCCTGCAAAAATATTAGGCTCTATGTTCTCAAAACTAGCTCCCAATCTGGAAAGCAGTCAAAAGAAGCCAACAGTACTTTCTAGACATGGAAATATGTTCGTGACAAAGTCAGACTCTACTACCTACTTCCAAACAATCCTAGGAAGGCCAAATGGTCGGGTTTATTTTATCCCCACTCATTTTCCAAGCTGTCAGCATCCAGAAGTAGTTACTGAAATACTAACAGGGGTTTCATGACACCTTCAAGACACTACGGGAGACATCTTCATGAACGTCTTGCCAACACACAAGGCATGGACAGGATTACTACACACCCTTCCGACCAATGACACTGGGAGCACTGTTCCGGGAAGCACGGAGGGGAGGACTAACGTCCGTTTGTCCCCAAACCCGGCAATGTGGAGCTTCACTCCTCGTAGGTCTCAACTTCCCAATTGCAATTTAAGAACCACGGAAACTAGGCGCTGGGATCCCGCCTGGAATCCTACCACTCGAAAGATGGGAGGCAAAGGAGCTGCCGTAGGTTCGAAGCCAGACAGCACTCATTGGGAGTAAAAATTAGCCTGGGTCACAGAGCCAAACTTTGTAAAGAAAGTGACCAGCCTCCGTCGCGCCTGAGGCCGGCCACCGGCTCCGACTAGTCCCGGCCGAAGGCTCCAGCCTATCTCCCAGTCTCCCTTGGCACCACCCGCACCCCAACGCCGCGCTGCGACCCGGTCTCGCCGAGGATGGCAGCGGATGGATCATTCGCAGACGCCGCTAAGCTCGCTCACCATGATGGCGCCTCTTGCTCAGCCAGGTCCAGAAAGACGGAACCGCGCCGGAGTGGGCGGGGAAAGAGCGAGACGCACCCGTGACGCAACACGGGACACTCTAGCCTGAACTGGTGTCTCTGTGGTGTGTTGGTGACGTCATATGGGCGCGACGCAACGCTCTACCACAATTTGTGTTTCTTTATGGTATGTTGGATGACCGACTAAACTGAGGCTTCCAGAACCAAAGAGAAACCAGCCTGAGGAAAGGGCCGGGACGCAGAGAGCCTCTCTAGCCTTTCCCAGTCCCTGCTCTCTATATTCTTCAGGGATAAGGGGACCTGAGAACGAGAGACATGCTTGGAGTTAGCCGGAGGACTCGCGTGGTGACTCTCTGGCCTCATGCCGACTGCTTCTCGGTGGCTCGAGGAGGACCCGGTGGGCTGTGTGTTGGAGGTGAGGCTTGTCCGGGCCTGAAGAAAAAGCTAGTCTCACACTTCCGGTACTTCCTTAAATTCACGGCTGCCTTTTCCTTATGCTCAATTTACTAGACGGAACTGAAATTCAGGAAGTCCTACTAGGTCTCTCACCCGAGACTTTCTTGCTGCGATTCAACCCATTTTTTCAATATTTTGTGTTTAGCTTTTTCCCTGCCCTTAGGTGACCTCTTCCCGGATCTCTCCTTTGTTTTCTTCCTTAGAGAAGGCTTGTTTTTCTTTCCTACACCAGACTGGTTGAACTGGCCCAACATTTTCGATGTGCATATTGATGTGCAGAGAAGGCACGCAGAGCTCCCGGGCTGGAAAGGGGATAGTAACAAGCTCCAGAGAGAATGAAATAGAGACCATGACGGTGGTTGGAGGTGTGGAGGCCTGAGGGTGAGAAGGAAAAATGGTGAAGGAACCCTCAGCAGGAGACAAAGATACAAAACTGAACAGCTAGCACCTAGCCAGATAGTAAGCTAGTTCTAGTGCCAGCTCTGCCCACTCCCAACCCCCCTTAAGTCAAGGTTTCACAGAGTTGCCCAGCCTGGCTTCGAATCACTCACTCTTCCTGCTTCAGCCTCCGAAGATCACAGTCTTTGAACACTTGACCGGCTCTGCCATTTACAATTGTGATCTTGGGTAAGTCATTTTCTATGTTTTTTGTTTGTTTGTTTGTTTGTACTTGTTTGGAAAAAGAGAGTGATAAAAAGACTCCCTGTTAGGGTGTCTTCCCTGATTATATAGGTCTGTGAGTGTCTTCAGGCAACACTTTGCTACAGAGTGTTAGGTAGAATATATTGCCTGAACTTGGGTAGGAAGAGACAGACCATCTAGACGGGAGATCCTGGCTGTGGGACACTGAGCCTGCAATGTGCCCTCCTCTTCAGAACCCTACCTGGAACTGCAGTGAGTAAACAAGACTCTTTACCCAGGCCACCTCTACATGGCCTCCATTTTGGGGCTCAGGCCCTGCTGTGACAGAGCAGAGGCCTGGGTGTCCACCGGACACCTTAATCCAAGGGGAATGGAAGCAGGTAAGGCACTATCTACAGCAGTGGTTCTCAACCCATGGGTCAAGGGCCCTTTTACAGGGTCACCTGTCAGCCCTCCTGCATATCACATGTTTACAATTCTTAACAGTAGCAAAATTACAGTTATAACAATGAAATAATTTATGTTTGGGGGTTACCACAACATGAGCTATATTAAAGGGTCACAGCATCACGAAGTTTAGAACCACTGTTCTGGAGTCTGTGGTCGTCCTAGCATAGGTGGGAACATCTGCCAAGGCCCTTCTGCTGCTGACCTCAGACTTCGCCTGGGGGCAGGATGATAGTCTTTTTCCTCTCACAACCAGGCTGCTGAGGGCTATTCTGGGTGAGGCCACTCGGTTTGCTTGAGTTAGCATTTCCCCTTTCCTGTTCTCCTTTCTCTGCAGAGGTCTCAGCCCCTTGGGTTGGGGTTTTCTTGGAGTTCAGTGGCTGTATCCTGGTTTCTGCATTTCACTGAGATCCCCTCTTATGGCTTGGCATATTATCTAGGGCAGATGCTTTGTAGCTCAGTGTGAGCATGCTTTGTCCGGCACGTGGGAGGTACATGTAGACCCCAGTGCTTGCGGGCACACACCCACACACCAGATTGTGTCTCCTGCTGCACTTTCCTTGCCTGTCTGTCAACATCTTTTTTTCCTGGGCTCAGTTCCTTTCCAGCTCTGAGCTTCTAAGCTTTCCCTTCCCTATGCTTCTTTCTGGGGCTGTCTTGTCACATGGTGGTCTCCTGGGATGTTAATCTCATTCTTCCACCTCGAAGAATCAGTTTCTAAATCTAAATGAGCCTCCCGGGCCTGGTTCATTCCGGAATGGTCTCCACCTGTGTTGGTTATTTTCTGGGGTTTGACACAGGGTGTCACGTAACTGGTTATAAGCAGCAGAGGCAGATCCTGCACTTCCTGATGCTTCTGCCTCACCTTCCATAGTTGTAAGATACAGGATATGATCACACTCACCTCAGTTTCTATCTCTGCCTTGCTCTGTTACCAACGTTGGAGAGTTGGTTGAAGAACTCCTCTTCACGCCTTTTTATTGACTCTGTTGGGAAGGGTCTGTTTTGACCTCAACAAAGATGGCGGGCTAAGCTTTGCCTTCCAACACATCCTTTCCTCTGACGCATGTTTGCCCTTACTTATAATGAGAGCCGCCTTCGTCGGCTGAAGCCCCGCCCGATTTCCGCCGTCAGCCGGCCCTGGCGCGTAATTATGAAGGCGGATGCCTCCGCCCCCCTGCCCTCTCATTGGTGCGGCTCGGACTCGGTGCAACCATTGGCTGGACGGACGCACACCCTTCCCCCCACCCCTAGATCTGATGGGGGCGGTGGTGTAGACTCTGGAGGGGCTGCCGGGACGACGCAGCGTGCACGCAGGTTGCGGGGTTGGGGTGACCCCAGAGGGGCGGGCACTCAAACCCGGTGCGGAACACTGGGTGAAGTCTGGATACGGCAACCAGGTCCGGCCCTGGGATAGAGACTCAGACCTAGTGCTGCGTTGCGGTCGTGGAGTGGTTGTACAGGCTAGGGAGTTCCGGGACAAACGGCGGTCGGCTGGGAACCTGTGGGTGGAGCTAAGATCTGGGGCCCTGGGAGACTGAGACCCAACCCAGGATGGAGCATTTATAAGGCTCCGTGCTGCTGTCTGATTTGAGGGCCTCATACGGGTCCCTACAGGTTTTAAGGGCGGGGCAGATAAATGAGCATTAAAGGAGCGGCCCAGAGCAGGGGGCGGAGGTAGATCCTGAGGGACAATATTCATGGGGGCGTGTCCCAGGCTGCTGTGAGCCTAGGAAAGGTGACAAATTTGTCAGGCGACTGGGTTGAACTGCCCAAAGGTGAGCAATTAGAAGTTGGAACATTCTGCCAGCTGGAGAAAGGGCTCAATCCTGGCTAACCCTTTTCCTGGAGAGAACTCGGCCAGATACCCAGGTTAGTGCTTCCAGTCAAACAGGCTGGTGGCCACTCCCTTGGGCTCCCACAGGTGCCTCCCCCTCTGACCTGTTTGTCATGTTCTTTTCCTTCTGTAACGGCAGGAAAGCAACAGGCTTTCTTCATTGGAGTGAGAAACTTTTAGGTTCCTCCTCCCCCCCCCCCCCCCCCCCCCCCCACCCACAGGGTTTTATCTGCATAGTCCTGGCTGTCCTGAAACTCACTCTGTACCCAGGCTGTCCTCCAATTCAGAGATCCGCCTGCCTCTACCTCCTGAGTGCCTGGATTAAAGGCGTGCGCCACCACTGCCCGGCTACTTCATTTTCTCAACCTGTACCTGCGCAGCTGCTGTTTGCTCGGTGCTCCTCTGCTCCTCAGAGCTGTCCTTTCTTCTTGGTGCCTGTGTGTCTACATGGTTCTCCTCTCTCCACCTGGCAGTGACTCGGTGTGTGGGAGGAGACAGTGTCTTCCTGTCTCAGCCTATTTTCTCCTGCCTCTGTCGTCCAGTGTCTGCCTCCCTCAACCCTTTGCCCTCTAGTATAAAACGTTGGTCACTTTCTCTTTTTTCTGATTGCATGGGTTTTATTGTTGTTTTTTTTGAAACAAGGTATCCCGGGCTGGCTTCCCCAGTGCTGCCTGACGCATTACCATGCCTGACCTTAAGGGAGTGTTAGCCAGTTGTTGCAACGGTCCTGAATGCTTTCCTGCCTGAGCACCGGCTGCTCCGCTGTGCTTTTCTGACTCTATGGTACTCCTTTCCCACCCTCTGACTGGCTCCTTTTCACAGGTCTCTTCTGTCCCTCCACCTACCATGGGGATGATGGATTCTGACCATTGTCTTCCTCCCTCCCCACAGAGGCTGGACCAGGAGCTAACCACAAACCAAGAGTCTAGGAGCGCTTGAGACTGAACCAAGGTCATGGCCCCACCACCACCACTGCCAGTGGCCGCCAGCACTCCAATCCTGCACGGCGAGTTTGGTTCCTACCCGGCCCATGGCCCACGGTTTGCCCTCACCCTCACGACACAAGCCCTACACATACAGCGACTGCGCCCGAAGCCAGAAGCTCGGCCCCGAGATGGTCTAGTCCCTCTGGACGAGGTCTCAGGCTGTGGCACTCTGCAGAGCCGTAGCCCTGATGACACTGCCGCCTACTTCTGTATCTACACCTACCCGCGGGGTCGGCGCGGGGGCCGGCGCAGAGCTACTCGTACCTTCCGGGCTGATGGGGCCGCCACTTACGTGGAGAATCGTGCAGAGGCCCAGCGTTGGGCAACTGCCTTCACGTGTCTCCTCCGAGGAGTGCCTCTGTCTGGGGACCAGGGTGAGATGTGGAGCCAGAGCCATATGGGTGTTTCCCTGTGTTCCTGTGTGTTTGTACTTTGTGTCTTTTTGGGTCTGTCTCAAAAGATTGGGACACAGCAGAAAGAAGCCCAGTGAGTGCCTCTGCTGTTGCCTCCATTGTCTGTCTCTCCCTTGACAATAGCTCTGGACAACAGCTGAGTAAGATTCCCAAGCCTGTGACAGCAGGAGGCTGAGAATGCTGATAGGTACAACACAGGTCTCTAGGACCTTCAGGCAGCTCAGAGGTGTCCGGTAGCTTCACTCTACAGAGAGGAGGCTTCCCAGCAGAGCCTCCCTCCCAAGGTGCCTGGCTCCTGTGTGAGCTTCACAGGATAGGAGCCTGACGCTGGCTAACAGTTGTTCAGGGATCATGTCTTCTCTCCCACCTGCCACATACAGGTGCAAAGGGCACATACTTGCTTTTACAACCAACCCTTTGTCTTAGCACCTGTGAGAAAAAACTGGTCTGACCTCACTGGCCCGATGACGGTAGGGAGGCAGAAACTCCCAGCAGCCCCTGGGTACCTGCCTTTTACCTATCAAGTCGCCATTGGACCCATTTACAGATATTGTTGCTAGGGAGGAGTCTGGATTTCCAGCCTCTCCACGATTCAGCCCATTCTTTCTCTCCTCCCATCCGCTTCAGAAATCACCCCTGAATTGCTGCCCCGGAAGCCCAGGCTGCTCCTATTGGTCAACCCTTTTGGAGGGCGGGGCCTGGCCTGGCAGCGCTGTATGGATCACGTGGTGCCCATGATCTCTGAAGCTGGGCTGTCCTTCAACCTCATACAGACAGGTAGGGGCTGCTGGCAGTAGGGGTGGGAGGGATACTTCTGGATCTTCTGGAGGGTTTGATAGGATGAGGAAGCTTCCTGACTAACCTTTTGATTTGCCCCCTTAGAACGACAGAACCATGCACGTGAGCTGGTGCAGGGGTTGAGCCTGAGTGAGTGGGAAGGCATTGTCACTGTGTCCGGAGATGGGCTGCTTTATGAGGTAGAGCTACAGATACCCTAACCCTGCCCAGGGGGGAACTGAAGAGGAACGACAGGACTGACAGTCCTATCCCACCTGCAGGTGCTGAATGGGCTCCTTGATCGCCCAGATTGGGAAGATGCCGTGCGGATGCCCATTGGTGTCCTCCCCTGTGGTTCGGGCAATGCACTAGCTGGGGCAGTTAACCGTCATGGCGGGTACGTTGACTACTGTTGACAGTTGTCCTCCCCTGTGGTTCGGGCAATGCACTAGCTGGGGCGGTTAACCATCATGGTGGGTATACTGACTAGTGCTGAGACAGCCAGGGATGCCTGCTAAAGAGAGTGATGATACCCTCTCATCATCCTGCACCGGCTACCCGTTACCCAAGAGCTAGATCCGTGCCTGTGCCTGGTCCACAGAACATCTTCAGTCAGGGGTGTTTATGGGAACCTCCGGGATATGCTCTCTGATGGCATAGCTGCTCCCGCCATCCTTCTTTTCCCCTTCTGTGTCTCACTCCCCGTTGCTGTCTCCCACTGTGACACCTTCCTTTCTCTGGTTGTGAAGGTTTGAACAGGCTGTCGGTGTTGACCTGTTGCTCAACTGCTCGCTTCTTCTCTGCCGCGGTGGCAGCCATCCTCTGGACCTGCTCTCTGTGACGCTAGCCTCAGGATCCCGCTGTTTTTCCTTTCTGTCAGTGGCCTGGGGATTCTTGTCAGACGTGGACATTCACAGTGAGCGCTTTAGAGCCCTGGGCAGTGCTCGATTCACACTGGGTGCAGTGTTAGGCCTGGCCACGTTGCATACCTACCGTGGACGCCTCTCCTACCTCCCCGCTACCACAGAATCAGCCTTGCCCATCCCAGGCCACAGTCTGCCGCGAGCCAAGTCAGAACTAGCCTTGGCTCCAGCCCCAGCCCCAACCGCCACCCACTCACCTCTACATCGGTCTGTGTCTGACCTGCCCTTGCCCCTTCCCCAGCCTGCCTTGGCATCCCCTGGCTCCCCTGAGCCCCTACCTGACCTGTCTCTCAATGGTGGTGGTCCAGAGCTGACTGGAGACTGGGGGGGAGCTGGGGATGCACCTCTGTCCCCAGACCCCCTGCTGCCTTCATCCCCCAACGCTCTCAAAACAGCTCAGCTTTCACCCATCGCTGAAGGGCCCCCAGAAATGCCAGCATCCTCGGGGATCCTGCCTCCCACCCACAGTGCTACAGAAGCCTCTACCTGGGGCCCAGTGGACCACCTGCTCCCTCCCCTGGGCTCTCCACTGCCCCAAGACTGGGTGACAATAGAGGGGGAGTTTGTACTCATGTTGGCCATCTTGCCAAGCCACCTCTGCGCAGACCTGATGGCAGCCCCACACGCCCGCTTTGATGATGGCGTGGTGCACCTGTGTTGGGTGCGGAGTGGCATCTCACGGGCTGCACTTCTACGAATTTTGCTGGCCATGGAGCATGGAAACCACTTCAGCCTAGGTTGCCCACATCTGGGCTATGCTGCAGCACGTGCCTTTCGCCTTGAGCCACTCACACCTCGCGGCCTGCTCACTGTAGACGGGGAGTTAGTGGAGTACGGGCCGATACAGGCGCAGGTGCACCCAAGTCTCGCCACGCTGCTCACTGGGCCTGCAGGTCAAAAGCCACGAGCCTGAACGAGCCTAAAGCATGCTGGGTTGGTGGAACCAGAGCCCCATAAGCTAAGATGTTTTATAGGTAGAAGTAGGGCCCGCACTCAGAACTGGAAGGGTGAATAGTGGTCCTGACCTTCAGTTCCCAGAGGAACTAGAGGCTTGAGGGTGGGGCCTGCCTTTCTTGATGTCCAATGATGGGGCCTGGAATGTATGAGCTAGCAAGGCTTCTTCAGCTTATTGTCCAGCCAGGGTTTCTTCTTGCCTACTCCGGTGCCTCTACTTGACTGGCCAATCAGCCCTTGAGGGGCAGGTTCCCCCAGGTGGTCCCCAGATTTGCACTAATGTTCCTCCCCTGGCCAGTTAGGGGTGGGATGTTCTGTGTCTTGTGCGTCCCTGTCCCTAGTCTAAAAAGCAATTGAAAAGGTCTATGCAATAAAGGTGTTGCTTTCCTCTAGACCTTCACCCTTCCATCTGACATCCCGTTCAGTTATTGTGGTCCTATAATGATAGCAGTGGCAGCGCCCCACTCGAATGCAGCCTTGAGTCAGAGCCAGTAGCTGCTCTGTCCGCCACAACAGCTGGCTCCCGGGTTCTCAAGATTTATTCAGGATTGTGTTGATGGAGGCGGTTGGATGTATGGGTTCCCCGACGTGCTAAGAGCACACACAGGACCCTCCCCACCCCCACAAGGGAGGTGGGGAAGGCTAGCTTTTTCTTAAAAATATAAATGTATTTGTCTGCATCATGACGTTCCTGGGGCACCTAGCTGGCCAGACCATTGGCCATGGGACAAGGAGGAAGGAGGGTGTCAGGTGTAAGTCTGAGCAAGGAACAGGACTCTGCTCTGGCAGGGTGGAAGTGGTCTCACAGTGTCCCATGCTGGGCCTGGTAGCGTGAAAGCACAGCACGGTAGTGGGACAGCTCCTGCCGCACAGCCACCACCTCCTGCCGCAACAGGGCATTCTCCTTCTCCAGGAAGGCTGCCCGCACAGATATCTGGTTCTCCTTGAGTCTTCTTGCATCTCTTGACCTCTTGGCTGCTTCATTGTTTTTGTACCTCCGGCTCCAGTACTTCTCATCCTGCAGGTGGAGGGGTGAAAGGGGCACTGAGATACAACAAAAGAACTGTATATCTGATTCTGTACAGCACTGAGGCCTAAGGACTATTGGTCTTGTTGGGATGGATACCCAAACGTCTGTTGTCTACTGCCCTGGTTGGTAAGAACAGGTCTCTGGCAGAAAGCTAGATTTCAGTTACACAAAAAGCTGGTCTTCAATTTCTCCACCCTACAGACAGAGCAAGACTCCCCACTTGACAAGCACCCATGGAAAGCTGGTTGCTATGGATATTTGTTACCTAGCAACAAGGCCTTCAGGGTCTGAGGGACTTATTGAAGAGCACACTGCCCTAAACATCACCTTTCCAGATCCTGGTTGCTAAGGAAAGCTTAGTTAGCTCCCCTGGTGATGGGGTTTGGTGTCCTGGTTGCCAAGGCAACCTCATCTCAGAAAGTAAACAGGAGCTGTAAGTAGTGGCAGTCTCTTTCCTTCCACCCTTGAACTGAGATCAGGGAGCTGTCTGCACCCCCTCTCTCCAGTACCTGACTGATAGAAGAATCTGGAGCTGAGTCTTCCCCTGAGGATTATACCATGCGTCCTTCACCCAGATGGAAAAGATGCTTCCCTGGGCTTCCTCTTAAAGGTTCCAGCTTGCTAGGACACATCCATTCCCTAGCAACAGCTGAGCTCTGTAGCAGGAAAAGCCACTCATATGGAATAGTTTTCTCATATGGAACTAGATGCTGGGATGGCTATGGTGCATACAAGGCCATGGCAAAAACATGAGAGACCCCAGTAATAGCAAAAGCAGAACTCTAGAAAAATGCACTTGCTAAAATTCCCACAAATTGGAATATGGCTGGTAAGGGATGATTTCCAGGCCCTAGGATGACTGTGTCTGCACCCAGGCAGAGGCAGATGTTTCAGGTTGAAAGCCAAAGACCAGCTCCAGCTAGGCCAACTGCTGAGAAGCAGGCTTATGGGACAGCCAATGAAAGCTGTATTTGGCAACAAAGCCTCTTGGAACTTGCACCCTTGTCTGCAGGGGAACTGGCTTATGGGTCCAAGTAATTGGAGGTCAAATGAATGACACCATCTTTGTGACTCTCGGGACAAAACTGGTCCCTAGAAGCCTCGTGAACTAGGCTATGCCTATAGGCCACAAAGCTCTAAGATCTCCCGGGAGAGAGCAGCTTCTCACAGCTTTGAGCAAGGCCAAGCCCACACCTGGTCATGCTCACCTTCTGTTCCTCGGGCACCTGAACTTTCCTTGCCTTCTTCATGATTGGCTGAGGCTTCAGTTCCTCCTCTGAGAACCGGTGTCTCCGAGGGTCAAAAGTCTCATGGCCTGGAATGCTTGACAGGGCGAGATCAGCAGGATCAGGTTCAAAGGTCATTAGCACCTCCACGGTGTCTGGGTCCACAGGACTGGGTGTGTCCCTAGAGGTCAAGCCTAGAGAAATACGCATCAGCATCACTTGAATGTGTGATTAGTTTGGGGACTGCGTACTCAGAGTATCCCCCCCACTCCCCCGTTCCTCAATATTATCCACCACAGGCTTTTCTGCTGTCTTAACACAAATCCTGTCAGGCATCAACCCTGTGACAAAGATGCTTAGCTACCAGAAGGCGATTCTATCATTGTGAGTAAGGCAGAAATGACTGGCCTTAAATATCCCGCGAGTCTTCTAAAACATCATAACTTCAGATTCAGTTTTATTTTTGTTCCCACTGCCTTATCTGAGTCCTACTTACTGAATCCTTGCTCAGATCTTAGAACTGTTAGACTCACTACTAAGAGTGATGGAAGTTCCAGGAGCTTGGCTAAAAAAGGACGACTCCTGTGTCTTTAAGAACAAATAAGACGGGGCCAGCCGAGGACACCAGTTCAGGGCCGCATCACGTGTGGCCTACTGCTTCCCCTTTCCCCTCCTCCCCAACCAAGCACCCGCACGTTCCCGGCCCCTCCTCCTCGCGCGTGAGAGCGCGTGCGCGCAGCAAGGAGGGAGGACTCACGTGGCGAGGGAATGTGCAGCACTGGTTTTGCCTGGAGGTCGGATCAGGGACAGGTGTACCCAGGCGTCCCACATCGAGACTCCTTGTCTTGATAGGGGTCGCCTCCCTTCTTGTTCCTTTTGGTCTCAGCTCCAACATCTACAATGATTCTGCCCACCCACCCAACGCTATGGGGAGCGGGGGAGGGGATCGTGGGAGAACTGGACTGCCAAGCACTTTGCTATCCAGATTCCCACAGTTCTGAGATCCTAGGTCCCCAATGCAGGAATATGGGGAGCTCTTCTGGAGAAGCCAGAATTGGGATCCTGACATTCTCTGCTGCAAGACTCTGGGAGGCAGGATGCAGCACCGTTCACTTGGAGGGCCGGGATGGGGGCAGGATCCGGGAACTTAGCACCCCGCTCTGGCCTGCTTGCTCTCATTTTAGGTATCCTTGAAGTCCAGTCCTATCTCGTTTCCCAAAATTCTGGACCCAGACTCGGAAGTTAGTACTCTCCAGTTAACTAAAGTGTTCTGAGATTCTAGACTTGGCTCCAGGAACATGAGGAAACTTTTGTCTTTGAGAAAAATACAGCCTCTCACTGAATAATCCTCTCGCATTTGGGGACCCAAGTCCCCTAAAGGATCACAGCATCTTATTGGGCAGACTTCCAAAAGTGTCGCGAGGCCCCTCCCCGCCCGTCAGCCCCGCCCCTTCGCCGCACCTGCGCGGTGGCCGCCGGCGGCTCCCAGAGTGGCCCGCGCGGGGGCGTGCCCGGGCGAGGAGCGGGGGGAAGAGGAGCTGCAAGAGCCGGGCCCGGGGGAGGGCGCGGGAGTGCGCGCTGGAGAGGGTGCCGGCGACAGGCTCGCGGGAGGCGGCGGGCTCGGCGGTAGCCCGTGCTCCAGCAAGAAGGCGTCCAGGTCCACGTATTCCACGTCCCCGAAAGGCAAAGTGCGTTCCCACAGCAGCGGCGCAAAAAGACTCGGGCCAGCCACAGGCCCTGAGCGCCCACGAGGGGACCCACCGCCACTAACCGCCCCAGGCGGGGCATCGGCTGGGCCTGCCGTTTCCAGGCCCGGTCCCGGGACGGGGGCTGAGGGCAGAGTTGCCTTGCGCTCCTTTTCCTTCAGGAGACCTGTAGGCCAGGGAGAGACCGGATGGGGTGGAGGGACACAGGAGGGACCCCAAGTCAGAGATATGGCGGAGATACAGAGAAATGAGATATGGCATTGATACAGAGAAATGAGGAGACGGGCAAAGACCCAGGGAGTGGGTACAGGCAGGGAGAGAACCCAGAAAAAGAAGAGAGGGATAAAGACGGGGCTTGAGGAGACCCAGAGAGAGAAGAGAACAAGGTCCCAGCAACAGAGAGTCAGGAAGAGGGGGACCCAGAGAGGGAGAAAAGACAAAAGTATACAGAAGGGTAGGGTTAGAGACCCAGGAAGTGATTAAGATACACAGGACAGCGACCCGGAGAACCAGGATAGAAGTTTAGAAAGAAGGGTTTAGTGACAGGGTGGGTGAAAGGTTGGGCAGGTGAGAGAGAAAAAGTGATAGCTCAGTAATTCCCCCACCCCCGGCACCCTCATCCCCTCCCCCACAATCTGTTGGGGCTAGAAGGGGCTCCATCGCTTAGGCACATTCCTCGTCCTTAGTTTCCATGTGACCCTGTGAGGCCCCGCCCAAGCCCGTGTCTGCACCGTGTGAGCATCCGACACACCCCCTCCCTTCCCCTAGGACTCCAGGGGTCCAGACTCCGAGGCCAAAGGGAAGAAAGAGGGGTTTGGCTCCTAAACTCTGTCCTCATGGAGGAGCACTCCGGGGACTTGACCCTTAGGCCCTCCAGGCGTCAGATTTGATCCTGGACGCTGAGGGATTAGAAGACCTAAGTGACAGAATGGAGACTAGCAAAGATGGGACACTTGGCTGATAGGTGCCGCGGACCACCACCCCAACAGTTGAGTCCCTAACACAGTGGGACTAGAACTCACAGCTGGCCGGCTCTTTGGGTTTGCTGTTTCCCTGCAGAAGGCTCCTCAGCCCAAGCAGCGCTCCCCCGCCAGGGGGGGCCCCAGCCGGGCCACCCAGCAGCAGGGGGCCCGGGGTCCTGTCGCTCAGAGGCCGCGCCATTGTCGGGCACCTGCTCCCAGGTTCATGAGCTCATGGAGAGTCGAAGAGATGAGATGATATGTCAGTCACCCGCACACTCCTGAGGTTCGGGCGAATGTGTCCCAGAGTCGGGCGAGAGCGGCGTGCAAGCCTCCAGTATCAGAAAGCTTCGAATCCTAAGAGCGCTGCGGGGGTTCAACCAGTCTGTTCTGCAGAAAGGTGCAACTCAGAGAGTGTCCCAGGAGGCTCCTATAGTCTGGGCGAGTGGGTGACCAAATCAAGCAGCTGTCTCTTTGCAACTGTGGGTCCCCAAGGGACACAGGCGCGCGCTCCTTCTGTACCAGGTGGGCGAGACTCTGGCTCTAGCCAGTTTTGCACTTCTCCCAAAGAAAGGAGCTTTGCAATCTGCACCCAGAGGTGTGCACCCAGGGGCGGAGGAGGGGGCAGGAGGAGGCGGCAGCCTTGAGGCGTGGCCAAAGCAAACTTCTTTCGCGGAAAAAAAAAAAAATCCAAACCAAAACACCCGACGCCAGAGCGCGCGCCCCTCCTCCGGGTCCCCTCCCTCCTCTTGGGCCATGCACCCGAGCCGCGTGCCTCCCTCCGGCTGCTAGCAAGAGCCAATCACATCCCGAGCCCTTGAGATGCTCAGCCAGTGAGATGAAGGGATCTGCCAAGGCCCTGGAGGCGCGTGAGGGGCTGAACTTGTGGAGTTGCCTCGCCTTTTGGAAGAAGGCGGGACACTGACCTACATTTGGCCAATGGGAGGAGGCGCTGGAGGCGGGACCGTGACCCACTTCGAGCCAATGAGGCAGGAAGAAGGGGGAAGCACATGGCTCTGCGCGTGCTACTGGATGCAGGTGTGGGACAGGAGGGGTACCTTTTAAAGGAGCCGCGTGTTCAAACAAACAAAAAAATGAGGAAAAAAAAAAAAACAGAACACCAATTACAGCAGGTTAAGGCAGAAAGAAGTGGGCTTCGGGAAGGATTATTTTTTAATATCTAGATATTTCTCAATCGCGACTGATAATCAAACCACCGAAAAGCCGGAAACATTCAGTCCCTTTAATAGCTTTGTTTTGGGGTGAATCCCCTCCCCTGATGAGGAAACTCAGAACAGGCGGGCGTAATCCTCGCTGGGGAGTCTCAGCGACCATGAGGACCACCGTCCACTGCAAAGGAAAGCACCGGCTTGAGGGGGTGGGAGCTGAGCGCATAGGACTCTACTACAGTCAGGCTGCTAGGGGGAATGGAATATACCAAGTTGGGGAAAATGGTCAACTCCTGGACCAGACCGTATAGGGAGGGAAGAAGGCCACATGGGACATGCAGATTAGGCTGGTTTGCATAAAGGTAGTAGTACATGAAGAGGATATGGTCATCTGGGCTGTACCATGTTGAGAAACCAGAAACAGATTTCCCCGGGCAGAACCACAGTGGCAGTAGGGAAGACAGAGGGATTGTACCACGCTGATTCTCAGAAGGGGGATAGCTGTCAAGACTATAGCCCTGCGTAGGATCATACCATTTGTAAACAGGTGACTTGGACCGTACCATTTTGGAAAGTGACAGGAGGCAGAGAGCATGGACCAGTATGCAATTGTACCACAAGGAAAACAGAGGGTGTCAGGCCTTACACTAAGCTGCAAAGAGGGGTGGGCTGCACCACGCTGCTCCATATGGAGAAGTGAGAAAGGACGAGGGATGTGTCACACTGAGACACCACTGGGAATAAGTGCAGACTATCAAGACGTGGAGAAGGAGGGTACACATTAAGCATACCATGCAGGCGGTAGTTGGGGCCTCGGCAGCGCCTCTCGGGGTGCCGGGGGTCCCTGTTGCCCCTCAAGGCTCTGTGGGCCAGGGGCTGCAAGGGCCGGCCATTACCACTGAGGCTCTGGAAGATCTGGGAGGGGGGATTCTGGCTCAGGAGTCTCAGGGAGTGCATCTGCCTCAAGAGAAAGCACGGGTGAGTGGAAAGGATGGTGCTTGGATAGGCATAGCATGCACATATGGAGGTCAGTCACCTGGAGGGAGGTAATATTGAGAGCCCTATCGATGAGGATCCAGGTGACAGTCTCAGAGCAGGGAGGCGTGCTGAGAGAGCCCTGATAGGTGATGAAGCCGAAGGATTCTGGGAACAGGAGCTCCAGGCTCAGATCTTGAAGAAAGTAGGCATCATCTGTGCAGATATCAAGCCGATGTGAAAGGGTGTCCCTTGGGAGCCCACATGTGTACAACATAGGGACTTAATTATTCTTGTTACGGAATGGAGACTGAACCTATGGCTTCAGGCATGCTAGGCTGGTGCCACTGAGCCAGACCCCCAGCCCTCACTGGAGGATTCTAACCAGGCACAGATCACCAAGCCACATCACCAGCCAGTCCTCCTCCCTTTCTGTCTTCACACTGGATCTTGCTAAGTAGCCCAGGCTGGCCTTGAACTCACTCTGTAGTCCAGGCTGGTCTTGTCACCCTCCTTCCCCAGCCTCCCTAGTAGCTAGGACTACACCCCTAGCTTGGGGACTTACTTTTGTAAGAGATTCGGGTGATAGTGTCCCGGTTGAGGAGGCGACTGAGGAATGGGTTGGAGCTGCCAGCCACCTACGCAGGAGGCACGAGGCGAGGAAGACAGCAGCCCAGGGCTCCACAAAGACCCACCACCCCAGGCTAGCCTCCCAGCCTCCCTTGTCCCTCACACCCTGGAAGCCAGTTGCCTGTCTTGCCTCCCTCACATTGACAAAGAAGCTGAGAATGGCCAGGCCGTTGGGGCCTCTTGAGGCAGCACTGAGATTCCCATAGAGTTCTTGGTTGAAGTGAATTAGCTGCACCTGGGGAGTGAGAGGAAGCACAGAGAAGGGTTTCTTAGCAGAAGGGACAGAGAGGATGGATGGTTTCAACTCTCAGAACTTTGGTATCCAGAATTGCACCAGGGATTAATACTTAGGGAAGGGAGAGGCAGACCCGAGTAGTAGGATGGGGTGTAGCATTAAGAAACCAGGGTAATCTAGTGTGAAGGGTCAAATTAGGGGTCACCACCTCAGCAGAGAAGCCTTGGTGGTTGATCTGGTGTTCAGAGCCAGCACCATCTCGAGCGCCAAACAGCAGTCGCAGTTCACTGAGTCGGTGACTATAAAGAAGAGGACCCCCAGACACGTTGACCACAGGTCGGGATGCAGGTAGGAAGGAGACATGGCGGCCAGTGTTGTACAAAGTTCCCCGGAGCTGCAGGAGAGGTATAAGGGTTGGGGGACACCGAGAGGAACCTCTCCCATCCCCCACTCGTCTTGATCCCAGAGTCCAACGATTGTCTAATATAGGTTGAGTGTCAGTCACTCCCCAGGCGCAGACAGTATCTTCTGAGGTGCTCAACACTGATGAATTAATTCAGTCAACAAGTACTGAACCAGGAGTGCTGTTTAGGGCTTGTAATCCCATCCCGGAGGAAACTGAGGCAGGAGGATTGCTATGAATTCAAGTACAAACAGGGCTATAGAGTGAGTTTAAAAAAAAAAAAACAGAACTAGACAAACACATAATGGCCTGTGGTCTAGCTCACTGGATGAAGCACTTGCTCTGTAAACCCACTGATCTGAACGCAACCCTGGAACTCATGGCAGAAGGAGAAAACACACCCCAAAATTATCCTCTGACCTTCTCATATGCCCCTCCCACATATCATACACAACAGTATTTTGAGGTTTTTTAAAAAATAAAATAAAAATATTGAGTTGCTACGATCTTCAATTGAACACTAAAATAAAGCAGTAAGCAGAGAGAGAGGAGACGTGGGAACGGTGAACTACAAAACTGGCTGCTTAGTAGTGACAACTGAGCTCAACTAGGAGGACCAGAGACTGGTGACATGGTATAATGGGGGGGGGGGAAACCAGTTTAGATTGGAGAAGTCAGGGAGGACATCAGCGAGGAGGTAACATTTGAATGATGGAAGAATAAATAGTGGGTAAAGGTATTCCAGAAAGAGGGAAGGGCTTCAGCAAAGGCACTAAGCCAACCGGTGGGACTGGATGCAATCTAGTGAACAATGAAAGACTAAATAAATGCTCCTGGGCCCTGATGCAAGGCTTTGCGGGCAGTTATGGGAATTCACTATAATTTACTTTCCTGTTGGTTTTTTGAGACAGGCTGGCTTTGAACCGTCCCTCCTGCTGCCTCCTGGGTAGCTGGGCTGATGGTGTACTCCCCAAGAGGGTGGGGGGCTTTGGTTTGATAGACTGCAGGATATAGAGCTGAAGACCTGGCAGGAAGACTGGACGAGGATGAACAGTGCAGAGGCGGGAAGTAAAGAGGACAAGAGTAATACTCCCTGCGAGCCTAAGGAGAAAGCCAGCTGAGGGACTGAGGTACAGCCTAGAAAATGATTCTGAGGCTTTTGGCTTATGGCGCCAGAGCTTCTACAGAAAGGTATACAGAGAGTAGTGTCCTTAGTATAGACACTGAGGACACATCACTTGGTCAGATGGCTGATGTGACCCCAGGCAGGTAACATCAACTCTCTGAACCATAAAAGAAGGCTAATAAGATAGTACCTATTTTGTAGGTTATTGTGAAGATTAGTGGGTTCCTTCAGCCTTTTCAAACGCTTGGCATGAGTTGTCTTCTGTTTTCACTGCTTGGGTAAACACGGGAAGTTGAGGGAAGCAGTGGGAAAGGGCAGGGCGGGTAATCTTCAGAGAGTAAGGAGCATTCTCTCCATCTTGTGAGTATTTTTTATTCCCCATAATTCACCATCCACCTCAGCACAGACCCTCTGCTTAGACCCACCACACGGCGAAGCTCCTTACCTTCTCTCCCCCGGTGCTGAGCCTGAGCGGGGGCAGAAAAGGGTCATAAAGAACCCGTTTCAGCTCCACATCCACTGGGCTCTGCCGCTTCCCCACAGCGCACAGGCTCCAGGCGGCGTTCACCAGGCCCCAGAAGGGAGGCCCTGTGGGAACAGAAATAGGCTGGATTCCAGGCAGGACCTGCTCTGGAGATTGGGGCAGGGATAACCCCAGCTGAAAGGAAGAAAGAGGGAGGAAATCTGGAGCTTTGGGTCCAAGAGAGAAAGGACGTGACAACCAGAATTCTGACTCCTAGAAGATTTTTGGAATCCTTTCCTAGGAGCTCATAACACCTCCAAGCCTTCCCTATATTGTCCCCATCTTTAAAAGGGCTATGTAAAAACAGAACTACAACTCCCAGTAGGCCTCGGAGGTGAAACCAACTCATCAATCTCTCGTCTGCCCCGTAGCCCCATGGGAGTTGTAGTTCTTTTAGTCTCCCAGGTCCCACAGCTGGATAAGAATATTAGGGGAGAAGAGTTATAAAAGAGGACTTCGAAGCCCCGGGCGAGGGGGCGGGACAGGGACCCGAGCTGCCGAGTCTGTGCCTTCCAGCAGGAATAGAACCTGTCTATGGCTGCAAACACACACATTTCTCCACCCCCACACTTTCCTTGCACTCACTCCCACTCACTACTTGAAATGCGCATGTATAATGTCCCATGGTGAGCCGCTGAGGTTAGAGGCTGGGCCCCACTCCTGAGGGAAGAAGGCAGGGGCTGGGCGCATTGGTCCTGTGGAAGATGAGAGGATCGAGGACCCAGACTCCCAAACCTGGGGAAAACGGTGCCTAGGGATATGGGGTCGGACTCTGGGTCCCCACCCTATTTGCACCTGGCACGAAGTTTCCCTGGAGATTCTCCTTGTAGCTCCACCAGTCCTCGGGATCAGGTGCAGGTCCGATGTGAGCTGGGAAGAGAGCAGCTGCATCTCTCTCCTAGGCACCCCACCCCGCCCTTCCCTCAAAGGATGCTGCCCGGACCCCCAGGTCTTACCTGCCGCTCCCAGTGCGGCCCAGAGTACCAGCGCTTGAGGGGCGCTCAGGCGAGCGGCACCCCCCATCCAAGAGGCCTCGGAGCGACCCTTTCCCAGCGCCCGACCCCCTAGCTCTTCCCTCCTATCCTCCTGGGACTTCCAGCCTGGCTGTCCCCAGAACGGGAGCCCCAGCTCCCGAGATGCAGGGGCTGGGACCGTGCACCCCAGAGCCCGTTTGGCGCTCACTCTTCCGCCCGCCTGGGCCCGCGCCCTGCACTCTCTCTACCTCCCGAAGCTGCGATCGCCCTCGCCGGCCCCGGGTCCCTCTCGGTGCCAATGCACACCCCCTCTTCGCTCTTAACCAGCGAACCGGGTCGCACACTCGCCGCGTGCGCTCCTCTCCCTCTGCCTCCTCCCTCACCCTGCCTTCTCTTCTTCCCTCTGTCCTCTTCCTCCTCCCTATTCGACTCTGCCTTCCCTTCTTCCTTCTATCTCACCTCCTCCCTCGCCCTGCGCTGCCTCTCCCTCTTTCCATCTCCACCTCCTCTCATCTTCCCCACCCCCTCCTTCATCACCTCTGGTCCTGCTTCCCTCTTCCCCACCCACTTGCTCCCACTGGTTTGATGTTTGGCGGGGATGGGGGGATGTCTCCGCAGTAGAAAGGGCCGCACCCCTGGGCCCAGCCCTGGAAAGGGAGGTGCAGTGCAGCTGACGGAGCCCAAGACCCCCAGCTCCAGGTGTCAAGGCTAAAAAGGACTGGGCGCTAGGGCCTGGCGTGCAGAAAACCTGCTGGCCAGGACAGGGAGGCAGAGGCTCAGGGAACTGGAGGGTGAGAAGGCTGGGGGTGAGCTGATGCTGGGAAGGAGGGAGCACTAAAGGGGAGGGGGGAGCAAGATGTCAAATAGCAGGGAAAGACAGAGAAATAGACACAGGGAGACCTTATGGTCAGAACCAGGCAAGGAGAGACAAATACAGAGACACATACAGAGTCACAGAGACACAGAGAGATATGCTTAGAGACAATCGAGCAAGATGCTATGCAGAAAGGAAAAAGAAACAGAAAGAGACTAAAAAAGCATGATGTTAGGTCATAGGAAAAGAGACAAAGACATAACTACATAAACCAAGCATGGTGGTCCACACTTTCCATCCCAGCATTCCGGAGGCTGATGTGAAGCCATCTTATGCTACATAGTAAGACCTTGTCTAAACAAAACAACTAACAGCTCACAGAGAATAAGAATGAATAAGTCACAGAAGAACAGGGAGGTGGAGAGAGGCAAGCACCAAGAAATACATTAGCGATAGACGCAGGGAGACCCACCCAGGGAGACCCACCCTCAGGATTAGAGAAGCCAGCTGAACTAGCTAGAAGGACAGAGACAGAGGTGGATGGATGCAGATACAGACACACACAGGGAGACACTTAGGGACAGGAGAGAGAGAGAGAGAGAGAGAGAGAGAGAGAGAGAGAGAGAAGAAAGAACACATTCATTCAGGCAGGAAATGGAGGACAGACAGAGACCCAAAGATACACAGACACCAAGTATAAAAGGACCGAGAAAGAGAAAGAGACCTGGAGTCTCACACCAGGGACCTTATATACAGTCACTCATGCACGGAGCAAAACCAATGGACAGAAACCCAGGTAGAGGAGAGGGCCCAGTCACAGACCAAATGACTTGAGGAGAGCACCTAGGTCAGAGAGAGGCAGGCAGGCAGATGTGGTGAGTTGGAGAAGCTCATGTTCGGGACCACCATGTCTCCAAAAGCAAGACGACACAGGAAAGGAGGACAAGGAGTGGGGAGCACACAGGGGAGAGAGAGGAAGCACAGCCGTGAGGGCACTGGCAGAAAGATCTGACTGCTGTGTGGGCTTCTCTCAGCCCCGAAGCTGCCCACAGTGTGGGGTCAGCATCAGTCCTGTTCCACAGATAGAGTTAGGAGTCAGAAGGAGCGACACGTACTGCAGTGAGCTGACTAGTGTCCACTCTGTTGCTAAAGCAAGGCATACCCTGGAACCCAGGAATGGGCTATTTGACAAAGGTCTTAAGCTTGTGTGATTAAGGTGTTGTTTGGTTTCCCCCATTATTGAGGATGAGCCCAAGACTTTGTTTATGTTAGGCAAGCACTCTATAGCTAAGCCACGGCCCCACCCCTCACTGGGGGATTCGGGCTCATGCTCTACAGTCAAGCCAAGCCCCTGGCCCTGACCTGGAAACTCTAGATTAGCAGTCTACAGAGAAGGTACATAACCAGACCTCCTGTGACTGTTTCTTTTGACCGATTCTCACTGTGTAGCTTAGGTGGAACTTGAACTCATTCTAGTTCAGGAAAGTCTTAAACTTTCCGTCCTCCGCGTTTGGTGTCGATGGGCTGACAATCCCGTACCACCATGCTGAGGTATCATTTAAGATGGAATCACTCTTCATTATTAGTTATGGATCTACACTAAAGAACAACCACCCTTAACAGCCGAGACAGGAACATTTAAGACAGAAGCCTGGAGTGGGGTGCTGAGATGTCTCAGCGGTTAAGAGCACTGACTGCTCTTCCAGAGGTCCTGAGTTCAATTCCCAGCAACCACATGATGGCTCACAACCATCTGTAATAGGATCTGATGCCCTCTTCTGGTGTGAATGAAGACAGCTACAGTGTACTCATTGAAAATAAATAAATAACATTAAAAAAAAAAAAAGACAGAAGCCTGTGAAGACAGAGCAGATACTGCAATTAGATGGCTACAAGTCAGGGGTCATAGGTAGCCCCAAATTCTGGAAAAGGCAGGATGACCCTTCCTAACACCTTAGTGAGGCCCTACCAACACCCCAACTTTCAACTTTAAATTCTAGAATGTGAGGTTGCCCACCCCTTTAATCTCAGCACCCCAGGAGTGAGTCACGCTATCTCTGAGTTTGAGCTAGCCTAGTTTACCAAGTGAATTCTAGGATACCCAGGGCTAAACAGAGAAACCCTGTTTCAAAAAACCCAAAGCCAACAAAACAAAAACAATTCCAGGGATGAGTGTCTGTTTTCTTAAGCCATATAGTACAGTGAAAAATAGTGTTTCGAGATAAGGTCTCCCTCTGTAGTCCAGGCTGGCCCCCAGCTCCAACTACAGCTTTTCCTGCCCCAGCCTTCCAAGTGCTGAGATTACAGGAGTACAACAGACCTTGCTTGAATCTCTCTGCTACACCAGGCTTTTAACCTCTGGGCTTTTGCTGTTGTTTTTGAGATAGGATCTCTGGTAGCCCAGGCTAGTCTCTAACTCATTATGTAGCTGAAAATGAACTTTCTGATGCTCCTGCTTTGTGACTCTTCAGTGCTGGGTGGATAGGCATTTACCACTACACCCGGTTTACAGTGGGCTTGCAGGGGACCAAACCCAGAGTCACATGCATATTAGGCAAGCACTCTATGAGTTGAGCTCTAGCCCAGCCTGTTTCTGGATCTTTCTAAAAACTTTTTACTCCATCTGGAGTTTCCTTTCTCCCCTTTCTTGTGGACAAATTCCGACTAGAACAAACGCAGACATCAGGAGATGCCCCACCACAATGAAGTCATTTGGCTATGCTGGTGAGGTGGACAGAATCTGTCTCCTTTGAGGTCTGGTGGCCACCTGTGCCACCCCTATTACTGTGCACAGACAGGCAGGGCTGATGCCTGGAGGGAGGGAAGGGAAGGGCCTGGTCGGCAAGTGGTACAGATGTGGATTTCACACCAATTTGCTTCGGCTGCTGGAAACAAAGTTTGAGTCACAGGAGCACTTACAGCTCACCCTGTTCTGGGCTTTAATCTCCTACACACAGGCTCTTGGGTGGGAGGCGCCAAAGCCAGAGCTCCAGTAGCTTGGGTGGTTCCCACAGCTCCTGGGAACTTCCTTAACCCTCTCTCCCTGACCCCAACACCCACTACCTAGCAACACCCACATCCTAGCAAGGTCCTCCCCATCAGAGTACTCACAAAGGGAGGGAGGCCTCTGGGTTTTCAAAAGTAACAGGAACTCATAGGGTGCTGCTCTGGACCAAGCCTGTTCCAAAGCCTTAATGTAGATTAATAGGTTTCAGCTTCAGATTGCACTTGTGAGATAATCCCTGGACTCCTGATTCTTTACCTCCTAAAGGTGAGGAGAAGTGCTGAGAAGTGGGCCATCATGGCTCTAGACTATATTTCAAGACTAGGTGAGCAGGGCAGTGGTGGCGCACGCCTTTAATCCCAGCACTTGGGAGGTGAAGGCAGGTGGATTTCTGAGTTCGAGGCCAGCCTGGTCTACAGAGTGAGTTCCAGAACAGCCAAGACTACAAAAAAAACCACCCCCAAAAAAAAAAAAAAAAAAAAAAAAAAAAAAAAAAAAAAGACTAGGTGATATTCAAAGCCTCCCTCTCCCCCATCAGAATAATGAAGTATCTAAATGCCAAGCTTTCTGGATCTGAGACTACTGGGCGGGCGCCTTTGTCAAATTTCTTGCCTTTCCCAGCTTACCTAGTCTTCTGGTTAATCATCACATCTGGCTAAGCAACACAATCTAACTAGAACCCAGTGACTCCATTGGAGTCCTTTCACTTCCAAATACATTAGCCACTTCCTCCCAGGTAACTTACTTGGAACTTAAGCTTGGCACATCAAGCCCTCTTTTCGTTGCCTTAGAAAGGCTCTCCCAACACGGATGGGGGATCTGTAGACACAATTCCACAAGACATGAGCCTTTATTGTCACAAATAACCTTCAAGGTTCACAGGCCAAAGCAGTCACTTCCGGTCCCAAAAGCCTGCTTGAAGCTTCCTGCCTTTTGCTAAGTGTCGCTAGCGCCCGCGTGGCAGAGGACCATGCGGAGTGGCATCACGGGCACTGCAGCTTCTGATTGGTTCTGGGGACTCACACCTTCGATAGTAGCTCACTTTAGTTCCTAGGCCCAGGGCTCCGTGTGGGTGGCAGCAGGCCTCGGCAGGCGCCACCGCGCTCCTTCTGTTGCAGCCGCCGCAGGGGCCGGGCCCAACGTGGCCTCCAGGGCAGCGCGAGGCCGTGGCGGTTGAGAATGAGGCGCGCAGGGTCGGCGTGGTCCTCCGCAGCACTGCCCAGCAGGAGGTAGTCAGCGCCAGGGCGCAGGCGCAGGCAGCCGCAGGCCAGGTCAGCGTGGGGCACCCAGGCCTCCTGGCCGCCGCGGCGCACGGGTGGCCACGCACGCTGTTTGAACACTGCCAGCACGTGCACGGCCAGCCGCCACCACTCGGGGCCTACAGCCTCGGACAAGGACGATGATGCTGAAACCTGTGCGGACTCTGCAACCTGGGCGTGCAGAACTGAGGGAAGACACCATGTCAGGCAAGTGGGAGGCTGGCCCTGAGAAGTAAGGGCAGGCCTGATGGAGAGGACACCTCCATGTGGCGGTGGGAAGGGACAGGCAAGGGCCTAGATCTGCGGTTCTCAACTTGTAGGCCGCGTGGGCCTACCGATCTTTTCACAGTGGTCGCCTTAGACCACCGGAAAATACAGATATTTACATTGCAGTTCTTTTGTTTTGTTTTGTTTTGTTTTGTTTTGTTTTGTTTTGTTTTGTTTTTGTTTTGTTTTGTTTTGTTTTTCGAGACAGGGTTTCTCTGTGTAGTCCTGGCTGTCCTGGAACTCACTCTGTAGACCAGGCTGGCCTCGAATTCAGAAATCCACCTGCCTCTGCCTCCCAAGTACTGGGATTAAAGGCGTGCGCCACCACCGCCCGGCTACATTGCAGTTCATAACAGCAGAAAAATTACAGTTATGAAGTAGCAACGAGAATAATTTTATGATTGAGGGGGTCATCTCAACAAGAGAAACTACATTTGGAGGTTGAGAACCACTGGT
Source organism: Rhabdomys pumilio (assembly GCA_030674055.1). Classification (NCBI taxonomy): domain Eukaryota; kingdom Metazoa; phylum Chordata; class Mammalia; order Rodentia; family Muridae; genus Rhabdomys; species Rhabdomys pumilio. The sequence continues at coordinate 42,906,011 of JANHMN010000003.1, read as the reverse complement.
CTAGACGTATGAAAGGGAGGCCAGGATCAAAGTTGGGAAGAACATGTACTGTGGTCTAGGAGGGTGGACGTCGTCAGTATCATGTGCAGTGGGGGAGGGGAGAAATCCAGGACCGTGGTTGTAAGGGCCATGTGAGTTGCAGGACCTGGGGGTAGAGAGTGGGGGTTTGGGAGGAGGGTGTGCCTAAAAATGGAATCAGGAAGCGTATGTGAAGCAGGGTTTCAGGGTTGTGGTTAAGAAGGGTGAGGGAGGTGGACGGTCAGAGCAGTGCTCACCGGAGATCAGTGAGGGAGAGCATCCTAAGAGCTTCAGATAATGCTGGCTGGGAACTTTTGGTGTCCTGTTACTATTGACAGTAGCCTCAAGATTCCAGGGCTACTTTTTTTTTGGCAATAAGGTCTCACTAAAATGTTGGGGCTGGTCTAGAACTTACTCTGTAGCCTAAGCTGATCCAGGACTCATTGCATTCCTTCTGCCTCAGCCTCCCGGGAACTGGAGATTTTGAGCTTGCACCAGCATGCTAAGCTAAGTCCAGAGCATTAGTATAACAGAGTGAGACGGTTCCCAGGGCAGACGTGGGTCTTGCCTCTGGAGTGAATTGGCGGTTCACAGAATGAATTGAGTGCTGAGGGCTGAGACTTGACTGTCACGCTACTGTGAATCAGTGCTGTGGTTGGGGAGGTTAGGAAGGCCTGAGGGCTAGGCGCTGGCTAGCAAGACAGATCTGTGGAGTCAGTACCCCTGAGAAGAGGGTGGGAGAAGCTCCACCTCAAAGATGTGTGACACTGAAGTCGGTTGGTGATCCTGAGGGCAAAGCGGCCCATGGTCCACTTCTGGACAGAAGGAGGTAACCAGGAGTGGTCACCTTGTCCTTTTCTGGCTGGGCCTGACCACTGAATATCTGATAGCTGAGCTCATGGACCTCAGGATTGGACACTGCTGTGCATGGATGGGGAGAAAGGCAAAGGCTCAGATCTGAGACAGGAGAGAAGACGGGATATGACAAGGCCTTCTCTACATCCCCATCCCTCTTCTCCTTCCAGCTCTCAGAGTGGTCAGGCTAAAGGACAGGACGCACAGCAAGTGCGAGAATATGGGGGACCAGAAGCCACAGGAAGCAGAGGGATTCCTCCCACTGTCTCCCACCATTGTCTTCTGTTCTGTCTCATCCTGGTGAAGAACAGTCCTTTAGAGTCTAACATTCTTTCCCATTTACAATAAGGAAACAGAAGGGCGGGGAGAAGGCAGGCCTGTTTTCCTCACTCACTTACCATAGTCCTGCAGACAATACCTCTGAAGATTCATGTGCACACTGCTGACGGAAACATTGCAGTAGCCTTGACACTGTGGGTCTGGAGAGGGCCATACTCTCTGCAGTGGGCTCCTAGACCACTTCCCATCCCCCCACCCCATCTCCACAGACAGATGGACTGTTTGCACCCTCAAGAAGGGTTGGAGGCCAGTCATGGTGGCACACGCCTTTGATCCCAGCACTTTGGAGGCAAAGGCAGGCCAGTCTCTGAGTTCAAGACTAGCCTGGTCTACAGACCAAGTTCTACCCAGAAAAACCCTGTCTCAATCAATCAATCAATCAATCAATCAGAACAAAACAAACCAAAAACAACAAAAATAGGCTGGGTACCCCCTCTGGACCCGGTCATCTCATTCCAGACCCCCTTTTGATGCTGGGAATGTCTCTTACCTGATCGAGATGCAACAGGGGTAGTAGCAAGGGTGGTCGTTGCCTCTGGAATTCCTGTCAGACCAGAGGAGAAATGCAACTTAAACTCTAGGAACCTAGGCATGCAACTCTCAAGGGTACAGCCATCCCTTTCTCTCACCAGGACCCACTCCTTCCCTCGTCAGAGCAGGAGTTCAAACCTCGGCCCTCTGCCAAATTGAAGAGTCTGTAGTTTCCCACCCGAATTCATAGAAGATTCAGAATTCCTCCACTGCCACCCAAAAGCCAAAGTCACACACTGCAGTTGTCCCCTGAAACCTGGACTGTCATCTCCCCCACTCTAATTCTGGACTTATGGCTTTCTGTGCTATAGGACTCACTTTGGCAGGGCATCCTGGGTGAGCGGCTCTGCTGGTACCCAGGACCACAGTGATTGCACGTCAGGCCTGTGACCCCTAACTTGCAGGAGCACTGGCCACTGGTCTGATTGCACATCCCTCCTGTTGCTCCGATTGGGTGGCACTGGCAGGCTTTGTGACAGAATGAGTGTGTTACTTGGACCCAATAGGTTCCCTACAAAATCCATGTTCCAATCCCCAAACCTGACAGTTTAAACTCCAGCTGCCTCTTTCACACCCACCTCTGTCCTGCCATTCCAGAATCCTAGCTCTGTCCTTCCCCTTTGGCTTGGCTTCAGGCCACACTCACCCCTGCATGCCTTGTGACTGGTGATGGGCTGGCTGGGGTCCCTCCAGAACCCCGGCTGGCAGTAGTGGCAGTGCCGCCCAGCTGTGTGGTGGCGGCATCGCTCACACACACCCCCACTACGGCCACCTGACAACCTGAACAGCTCGGAGTTGAATCGGCAGCGTCGGGCATGCTGATTGCAGGAACAGGCTGGGGACAAGATGAGGTTAGAGACTGTCACACAACACATTAGGGCCAGACTCATCCTGTTCCCAGCTTTCTTCCTACCATCCTGTTCTCAGAAAGGAATGTAGGCCTTTGGTTTTAGAGACTGCTTTGGGCTCATTCCCAGGATATCTTAATTCTCATGATAAACTATGGTATCCCAAGGGTCACTGGTTAGCCTGTGACCCCCGAGAGGTCATAGTGCTGAAACAATAGGCTGGGTTGGAACAATCCCTGCTTCTGCCCAAAGGGGGCCACTATATCCTATAGTTCTGTACATTTATAGACTGCAGGATGGCATTTGCTGTGTTTACTTCCAAGGAGATTAAGATAAACACTGTTATCCTAGAGTATGCGTTAGGCCTATAGTGCGCCTATGCACCATGTACCAAGTGTGTACATTCAGGACATCCCCACCCCATCCGTAGGTGGGGGGAAAGAGACAGAGAGGTGAAGTCACCTGCCCAAGGCTGCACACCCTGGAGGGAGCCAGAAGCAAAATCTGAGCTGTGTCAGCACCCCATGAGCTTCCACAGGGCCCACAGGCTTGTTGAACGTGTGCTTTTTCCTGACAGCATCTTTCAGATTCCTGAAGGCAGTAACTGTGCAACCCCACTGCAGGGGTCTCTTTGGCCACCACAGCCAGCAGGGTAACAATCCATGGGAGGGAAGAAGATAGCTCAGCTCAACATGACTCCGTAGCTGGTGTTGGTTCAAACTGGGAGTCTGACCCCTGAGCAGTCTATTGTAGGCATAGTTAACTAGACACAGCACAATTTGGTCATGTTTCCTGGTGACAATGAACTCAATCCTGTGTGCAGAACAGCTTAAGACATTGAAACTCCTTGTAAAGGACAAGTGACATCTTGACATCTTTCGTCAAGATATAAACTGAGAAAACAAGCCCAAGACGAGGGTGTGGGGGAGGATCTGGTGTGGTCTCAGCCACACGGGTGATGCAGAGGCCACCAGGATATTAACCATATCCATTCCCAACCTTCTGGGTGGAAAACAGGTGACACATCTCTCCCAGTGAAGAGACAACTCCATGTTTTAAACATCCCTGGCTCCCCTAGTGGTCATCCGTGAGCACAAGGACCTCTGTGCCTTCCACACCCCACTGCTCATCAGGCAGAGACACTAGGGACCTTCATCTATCTGTTTGGTTGATCTGGGGAGAACCAGCTCAGGAAAGAGCTCCTTCCTCGTGAAGCCCCAACTGACCTAGGACTTCTGATCTTTCTTCAGTCTCCTGGGTACTGATGGACAGGAGAGCCCGACCCTGCCGGGCGAGTTCTTGAAAACCACATAAGCTACTGGGCATGGTGGGCACACTTTTAATCCCAGCACTCAGGAGGCAAAGGCAGGTGGATCTCTATGAGTTCAAGGCTAGCCTGCTCTACATAGCAAGTTCCAGGCAGTGAAGACTGCATGGTGAGACATCAAAAAAGAAAAGAAAGAAAAGCCCACCCACATAAATCAAGGGCTCATCCAGAATCTCCCGGCCTGAGGTCCTATACTTCTACCAGGAATTCAGAGGGATGGTAGAGCAGAGGACCTGGTCACTCTATGAAAAGACTTGACCTAGAGGCTGAGAGCCTAGCCTGCTAGCTCCCTGGAGCAGAGCAGAGGAGTCATGGTGCCGTAAGGGTAGAGGCAGCTGTGTGTTCTTAAGAAAATGAGTTCCTGCCCTGACCTCTGTCACTCCCTGTCCAGAGAGGCTCTCTGCTGTCTCCCAGGGGGTTGAGTGGTTCTGAGTGACAAGGTTGCTCCACTTTTCAGATGCAGACTTTTGCTCCTTTCTGACCCAGAGTACGGTAATGACTTTGCCTTATGTCCCCTTCTGAGAGAACCTGACGGGCAGGGGACAGTTGAGCTACCACTCTGTAAAGCCACAGGAACGTGTTACTGCCTCTCATCCAGGTCCCCAGGGCTGCACTTCTAACATGGGCAGCTGTGGTCATACTCAGGGATACAGCCTGCCTAGCACCCAGGCCCTGTCCACACCCTGCATGAAGCCTGCCCCTTCATCAGGACACGTGAGTCTCCTCTGCTGGTTCCTGGGATGGTGAAGGGCAGAAGGCCATGCCAGTAGATTAATTAATTGTCCATGGGCCTGAAGGTATTTAGACCTCCTTCCAAGGTTATAGACAAAGGTGGCTCTGGAGGCCAGAATGCGTCCTGGAGGTGGCGGCATCTAGGAAGACAAATCCCTAAGAATCACCTCAGCTCTGCGTCCTGCCAGGCTCTCCTTTCTGCCTGGGAATGTCGTGGTGGGCGCTCAGTGGAGGGGCAGACTTCTGCTCCCAGGGCTCTGGCTCCCTGACCTCTGTGCAGGCTTAAGGACAGTGCTGTCACTGTCCCCACTTTATAGGATAAGAAAACAGGCACAGAGAGGTCAGATCCCTTGCCTGAGATCACATAACTGTGAGCAGAGGAGCCAAAATTGGGCCAAAACTGTCTGATAAAGCCACTCCTAATTGTATTTAGGGTTACCTAGTATGGCAGCACCCACTGGGAGCTGGATAGATGGTCATTGCAGGTCACACAGTGTGGCTTTGTGTTAGTGAATGATGGCTGCAGTCTCCTTATCCAGACAGTAGGCTGGCAGCTGGTGGCACATTAGAATGTTTCCTGATTAAATATCCCCTGTGCTGTGTCTCCCAGGAGTCAGGAAGTATGTCTGCCTGTACCTTTGCCCAAATCGGGTGCCACACCAGACCCTGGGATATGATCTTCCCAGGACTGCTTTGATGTGCCCACTGGTCACATCTGAGGGTGGAGTCCCTGACAGAGGGTTTTGTGTGTTTCTCCGTGTATCTGACATGCTTGGCAAACAAGGAAAGAGAACCAGACCACAGCACACTGCGAGAGCAAGCAAGGAAAAGCATTTCTGAAGGGAAGAGAACACTCTGCATGCTTTGGGACAAGGGGCCAATGCGTGTTGGCATGCTGTCCCAGGGGGCCAAGTGGTGGCAAGGATTGGGAGCAAGACCCATGACTTACGCAAGCATGGGTGAGGGTGTTGGGGCGTGGCAGGTCGCCAGGGCCAGTCTCGATGGGACGGGCGACAGCTTTCACACCCTGGGCCAGTGGTGTGGTGGCGGCAGCGGCAGCGTGGGGGCTGAGCCTGAGTGGCACAGCGGGCAGCGTGGCCATGGCACTGGCAGCGGCCTCTTACTCCCGTGGTCACTAGCCCTGCTTTCCCCCCGAACTCCACACGGAGGTAGCTGGCCACTATCCTGGTCTTGGGGCCTGGTAGGGAGTGAAAGGTTACCTTCTTGGGCCCCCCCAGAGCCCCAGGCCAGGCAGGCCTACGCCATAGTGGCCTCCAGGGGCCTCCAATGGCCCAGGCAGCAGAAAGAACCAGGGCTGGAGGTCCTGCGGTGCAGAAACGCAGGGTGACAGATGTCAAGAGGAAGGAGCCGTCCAGGTCCAGGGTCAGACTACCATTGCAGGCAGGGCCAGGACTGGCTGCAGGAAGAGCACAGGTCTGAGAGCAGGGGGCTGCTGCCTTGCCAACCAACTGGGTCACTGGTGGGAGGCAAAAGCGAGGCTGCCCTCCTGGGTCATAGCATGGGTCTGAGGCGGCCCGGCTAAGGAGGAGCAAGAGGCTGAGGGCAACAGGCGTGGTCACAGCAGAGCCAGCACCTGTAGACAGAGGTGGCAGATGGGGTCAGTCGGACTCCACCCTGCTAAGGATTCTTGCGGACCCTGCATTCCTCCCGGTCCTGCCTGAGCCCCCTCCCCAGCTGCCTTGAAGCGAGGAAAATAGTTCCATCTGGGGAGAATTACTGTTTACATAACCCAGAGGGAAAGAACGCAAGCAAAATCGAGAATTTTGCCTGAACTAATCCAGAGCTTAACACCCCAAAGTTATCCATCAGTGTCGAGGGGTAGAGGCCCTGGGGAGAGGGTGAGGGTAGATGAGGAGCCGGCAGGACCAACAGATGTGAAGACCTAGGAGGGCGAGTCAAGGAGGAGATGGAGGAGCCTGGCTGAGAGGGGAAACACAGACCCCAGGGAAAGCCGGAGGAGGGCTAGACAGGGCAGGGCTGAGGATGGGACGTCCAGGATGGATAGTTGGATGACAGGAAGCTAGGAGGGTTGGGAGGGAAGAGCAGGTCGGCTCAGAGACACACACAAAAGCCTGAGGGCAGGACAGGAAGAGGCTCCAGAGGGAGAGGAGAGCTAGTGCTGCCTGGCAGGAAATCAGAAGATGAGGCCTTGGCCCACGTGGGTCCGAGTGGAAGCCTTTCCCACATGGGGTTCTAACCGCGTTCTCCACACCCAGGGCACGGAAGAGGGATTATTGCCAAAAGGCCCTGGCCTCTCTGCCACCTACCCCAGCCCTCCACCCTTAACCCTTTCCCTTCCAGGTGTATAGCCAGAGAAGAGAGCTGAGGGAAGGTTGTGGTGAGGGAGCTGGAAATCAGCAGCGTCTTGGAGTTAGAGAGCAGACCCCTCAGGTACTGGGAAGGCAGAGCCTGGCCTTTCTTTAGGGTTCAGGGTGTTGGGACCCTGCACTTACATTTTTGGGACTTGCCAGGAGATGGGCCCCACCTGCTACCCCAAATCTCAGACCTGGATCCAAATCCCTACACTTCCCCCAGCACTCAGGCCCCCAGAGCAGATGGGGAGCTGATGCTGGGGTATAGAAAGTATAGAAGGAAAGAGAAAAAAGCAGGAGGTGGTGTAAGGTGTGTGCCCGATGCCAAGGCGCTTAGAAACCAGAAATCCAGAGCCCAGGGAGCGTTAGGAGCCAGAGGACTAAGGCTCCCAACTTCCCCCTCGTGGGACTGGCGATCTCGGGACTTTCCTGAGCCCCCTGCATGTACCCTTACCTCTAAACCTCACAGCCCTGCGCTCCACTGACATTTCCCAATCCATAGGCCTGGTCCCTGTCCCCAGGAGTCTGCAGCCATTATGCACCCATAACGTAGCATTCAGTTCCCCATCCTCAGCCTCTCATGTAAACACATTTCTTGGTAGGTAATTTCAAGGTCCCACTCTCTGACTCTTAACAGGCTGGGAGTTCTCTGTGTTCTTTGAGGGTAGGCGGAAACTAGCCCCTGCCCATTTGGGCCTACAGCATTCCTATCTCTCAGTGGCAGGCCCAGCTAAACTCCATAGGCCCATAGCTTTGTTGGGCCAGTGGGATCTATAAGGGACTCTGCCTGCCTGCCCCTCTTCTTCGGCATGCACCTCCTACCTGGCTGTAAGGGCCCAGCCATTGGTCAAACCTGCCTGGAGAAGAAAAGAGTGTCCTGTAGTCCTTCATCCCCACACTCTTCTGCAGGAACAGCACTTGGTGGGCTCTCAGGAGGAATGAGACTAACTGTTCTCAGGCCGAGGCTAGTGGGGGTTCTGGGCGGGAGCTGAAAGGAGAGCCTGCAGAATCCAACACTGCCGCCCACCCCAAACCCTAGCCAACAGCAGCCACGCTTTTCCACAGGGACCCTTGCCAGCCATGCCACCCGAGACTGCGTGGGACAGGAGCACTGTCGCCCCCAGCAGGCTTGCAGCTTGGTGGCCCCGAAAAAAATGGCCTAGAAGGATCCAAGCAGGTAGGGGTACAGCTGCAGCTGGGGGTCCTGGAATTGTGGTCCGGCCTGTTCCCGCTTGCCCCAGCCCCAATTAACTCAGGAGTTTAGCTTGCCAGCCCCTGCTTTTGGCTGACCCCAAAGCCAGCCAGCCCCTCCCCATCTTGCAATCTCCTGCCACGGGGTTAATTCAGTATAAGGTCAGTTGCTTTCAAGCTCTGAAATTCCAAGCTTCAGACCAGCTGCGGGGGAAACCAGAGGCCAATGCTGTCTGCACGGAGGGCAAGGGAGAGTACTTTCAGCCTGGTTGAACGTGGGGAGAAAAAGAAGGTAGCAAAGGCCAAAGGCAGCTCTTCCTCCCCCACTGCTCTCCCCCCACCCCCACCCCAGTGACTGGTGGATAAGGCCCCAGGGTTTTTAGCCTGAAGTGCTTACACACTGTTGTGTTCTGAACACCTGAGAGTTGTGGCTTCCCTCTGAGCAAGGTAAGAGTGTGTGTGGTTTGTTCTTGAGCACCCATCCCATTCACAGCCGCTGTCTTGCCAGTGTGTAGAACTGGCCCAGGACAAGACTCAGGGACCTGGTGCCCTGGGAGTAAGAGATCCCTCTATACTTTCAGGTGACCCTTGAAGATCTTAGAGGAGCAGGGACAGGGACAAATGAGAGCTACAAAACTCTTGGATGGGGGAAGAGTAAGCTTTAAGAGAAGGCTTTGGCCAACAGGCTCCACATCCAAGAACTCTATCCCCAGCAAAGGCTGTGTGAGCGAGCGATAGGGTGACACATGGAACTTGTGGATCCAGCAAGTCCTCCCAGGTCTGCCCCAGCCTTGGCACTGTCAGGACACCTTCTAGAAAGAAAGACAGGAAGCTGGTCTGTTTTGTAGACAATTGGGAATGGCTTGCTGTGGAGCAGGGACAGGTGCTGTGGCTTCAGAAAGATGGCTGTCGGGACATCTTAGAGAGGGTCTGGGTCTGCTGTAGGATCCTGCAGTAGGATTTGCTTAGCTGGTAAGTCCCTAAGTTGTCTCCAGAGGAACCTCTCTTCCTCACTTTGTTCTGGGTGTCTGACCTGGCTGGGGGATTACCCCCAGAAGGCATCCACTGTGGGAGAGCCAAGCCCATCCAGGAAGTGGCTGGTCCTCAATTCAGAGATGGTATGGCACTCCCCAAGTACTGAGACCTTAACCCTTACGGGGCCCGACTTCAGGAGAGCTCAAACCTGTTTGCTTTCCACAGTAACTGCTGAAACATCAGCAGCCTCAGGAAAAGGAGGCTGCTGGCACAGCTTCCACCCTGCGGGGCTTCCAGGCCTTGCGGTGGAACAGCCTCAAGAGGGCGCTCTTGGCATAGCCAGATGAATGCTGGGCTTCACCTCAAGATGGCAGCAACAGGGCACTTCCCAAAGCAGCTGCGTTTACCAGGAAGTGTTCCGAGGTTCACTCCCTTTCTGGAGACTGCACGCTGTCTTGAGTCCTTTCTCCTCTCTGCCCGGGTTCTCTGACACAGCTCTCCTCTATGGTGCTGGCTGGGCCGGGCGATTGTCTTCGAGTCCGGTGGAGAGCCGGGAACCGAGAGAGAAAATGATTGGGATGAGAAAAGAAGGAGCTGGCGTCGGGGAGAGGATGGATTTGCTCTGTGGCACGTGAAGCAGTGCTGAGTTGTATTTCTGTCAGACCTGGTGTGTGTGATGTGCGGTGTCCTGTGGTCAGAGCTGCCTGACCTTTCTGGGACCCCAAGTGAAACTCCAAGAATGTTCAGACTTCCAGAAATGGTCAGGTTAATAATAAAGTAAGGCCCCGGGACACAGGAGTGACGGAGCTGAGGGAGCCTGCCTAACACTGAGGCCTGGACAGAGAGTAAGCAGGAAAGAGCAGATATCAGTATGCTGGAGCAGGTGCCTGAAGACTTTGTGGGGCCCTGAGAGAGCTGGAGTCTGGGTGCATAAAGAGACTCTTAACAGAGGAAGAGGCTATCCACCCTGTCCTTAGGGTAGGTAGTGTGTTAGTCCTTTTTCTGCTGGTGTGATAAACATCATGATTGAAAGCAACTTGAGGAGGAAAGTTGCTTACAGTCCATCATAAATGAAGCCAGGACAGGAGCTGGAGGCCGGGACTGAAGCAAAGAGCATGGAGCAGCGCTGCTTAGGGCTTGTTCTCCGTGGTTTGCTCTTCCATAATCCAGGGCCACCTGCCCAGAGGTGGCACTGCCCATGGTGAGGTCGGACCTCCCATAATAATTAATCAAGAAAATGCCATCATAAACTCCCAGGCTGGCCGTCTGATGGAGGTGTTTTCTCAGTCGAAAAGGTCCCAGGCAACTTGTGTAAAGATGATGAGAAAAACTAGCCAGCAAAGATGAATTGTGTATATCAGAGCCCACAGAAGCCCAGGGGTGCCAAGGCAGAACCTGCAGGTTAAAACACACGGTCTTCTCAGTGAGGGCCCACTGCACGGTGCCCTTCACAGCCAGTCAACAGCAAAGGAAAGCAGATGGAGAAATGGAACACACTCAAGCATGCTGTTGGTGGTTCCTGAAACCAGTGACCATAGGGCCACATTCGACCCAGCAATGTCACCCCAGAGAGGTGCTCAAGGGAACCAAAAAGCATCCACATGGGCACCTTGTGAGCTGTGACAGCATTGTCCATCACAGGTGGGAAGTGAAAGAAAGCCATACAAGCTAGCGTAGTGACAGGCCAAAGATGAGTGAGGGTGGCCAGGCCCAATGATGTACACTTTCACAAGTCACAGAGACAAAACCAGCTTAGCTAACAGGGTAGCAAGTGGGACATGAGCCGGGGCTGTAGACGCACAGTCTTTGAGATGAAGCCTGTATTAAGTCAGCTGTGAGCACTAGAAGCCACACTAGGGGAACTGGAACACTGAGACGGGTGGATTCTTCGCTATGCAAGTTCTATCTCAGAAAACAGGCTGAACACAGACCTATATAAAGGCCAAAATGGTAAGCCCACCTACTATTCTAGAGTGTTTCACAAACAGGAAGTCGGCAACCCACCCCTGAGTTCTGGCCCAGAAGCAGGTGCTTGCCTCACTTGCTGTATTTGACTGGTCTTGGCAGGGTGTACCCAGAGCTGCAGAGTCAGGAGCTCTGGGCAGCCTGAATCTGTCATAACACAGACAATGAGAGAACGCAGTGTTCATGGGTACTCTGGCCAGTCTTACCTTACAAAAGAAGAAACTGAGATTAAGCCGAACAATGAACCTGAGCCTACAGAAGGCCAAACCACATATGGCAACTCTGATCTGTGTAACCACAGCCTGTTCTGGCCTCTGTAATGCACAAGTGGAGAATTCTCTTTTGTCTCTCCTAACATACTAGCAGCTGGCATGTAATAGAAGCAATCACTCCTTGTGGGCTGGGCATGATGGGAGGGTATTAGAAGTGCAGCCACTGGTGGTGTGGGTATACTGCAGGCCCACAGTGGCCATCCAGAACCACAGACAGTGCACAGCTCTACACACTTTTCAGCTTCCATAAATTCCTATAGAGCTTATAAATCCAGCACAGTAAGAAACAGCTCGAGCAAAGTAACTGTGACGGTGATGTGAGGAGAGCTCCATGGATGGTGCGAGCACCCTGCACTCGGCCTAACCTGCTAGTTTCTCTGGTTTTGTTTGTGTTTTCTCGAGACAGGGTTTCTCTGTGTAGCTTTGGCCAGCCTAGAACTCTTTGACAGCCTTTAAACTCACAGAAATTCACCAGTTTCTGCCTCCCAAGTGCTGGGGTTAAAGGTGCAGGCCACCACTGCCCAGCCCCTGCTAGTTTCTCTATTTAAAGGAGACTTTTATTTATAGAGCCTCTCTGACATCAATTCTCCATTATTCTTATTCTTGCCCTTTGGAGCCATTATGAACGAAGGTAAGGCTTGCTGGAGCAGAGCACTGCAAATCTCTTCAGAGGAAACTCAACTTTCCCTGGTTAAAGTGGCTGGTTGTCCCCTGCCACTTCGTGGCATCCAGGCATTGAGCTCAGGACATCAGGCCTGCCTGGAAGTACCTCTGCTGGCTGAGTCATCTTGCTAGCCAGAGCACAATGGACCGGAAAACAGCGCAGTGGCCAAAGCATGCCGAGCACACAGCCTGATACACTGGACCAAGTATGACTCACCAGAGCTGGGGTGGGGGTGGGGCAGGGTGGGCGATAAAACAGTTCATCACCCTCGGCACAAACTCAGGAGTTATAGATTATTTACTTCTGGAAATTTCCACTTAATATTTGCAGGCAACACTTGACCCTGAGTAATGGAAACTCTAGAAGGTCAGTAATGAATAAGGAGGGGCTACTGTATCACACCAAGTTTTCATGTTCTCCCTGAACTGTCAGGATCATAGAAATGGCTGCAATCAGGTAATTTTCAGTGATTATACCTAGTCATGCTCGTTGAACAGGTAACAAATATTCAGAGAAGTGCAGTAAGACTCATCACATTGCTGCTAGTAAAGGGTGGGGCTGGCCTCCGAGCCAGACAGAACCACTTCCTGAATGGCTGTGCTCTTAGACCTCCACCCATGCTCAGAGGACAGTTAAACGGGCTGGGTGAGAGACTAGGATGCCCTGCCGTGCCTCTTGACTCCTGTCTTCTCCCACAGTGCTCCAGGGACTGAAGGCCGTCTGCCCACCCCTCTCCGCCTTCTACCTCTTCTTTGTGATCTTCGTGTTGTCTACCATCTTCCACTGCTACCAGCGCCTGGATCTGCTGCCTGCCCCCTGGGCCTCGCCAGCCCTTGTAGTCTTAAACCCAAGACACCTGCCCCAGGAGGGCATGTTCACCATCAATGTCAGAGGCCGGCTGGGGAACCAGATGGGTGAATATGCCACGCTGTTTGCACTGGCCAGGATGAACGGGCGGCTTGCTTTCATCTCCGCGTCCATGCACAGCACTCTAGCGCCCATCTTCAGGATCAGCCTCCCGGTGCTGCACAGAGACACAGCCAGAAGGATCCCGTGGCAGAATTACCACCTCAACGACTGGATGGAGGAGCGTTACCGCCACATCCCGGGTCACTATGTGCGCTTCACGGGGTACCCATGCTCCTGGACCTTCTACCACCATCTGCGCCCAGAGATCCTGAAGGAGTTCACCCTACACGACCACGTGCGTGAGGAGGCCCAGGTCTTCCTGCGTGGTCTGCGGGTGAATGGGAGCCAGCCGAGTACCTTTGTAGGTGTCCATGTGCGCCGAGGGGACTATGTGCATGTCATGCCCAACGTGTGGAAGGGCGTGGTGGCTGACCGGGGTTACCTGGAAAAGGCCCTGGACAGGTTCCGGGCACGCTATTCGTCTCCAGTCTTCGTGGTCACCAGTGATGACATGGCCTGGTGCCGGGAGAACATCGATGCCTCCCGAGGGGACGTGGCATTTGCTGGCAATGGCCTTAAAGGATCGCCTGCCAAGGATATTGCATTGCTTATGCAGTGCAACCACACCATCATCACCTTGGGTACCTTTGGGATCTGGGCTGCCTACCTGACCGGTGGGGATACTGTTTACCTGGCTAACTTTACCCAGCCTGGCTCCCCCTTCCACACAGTTTTCAAGCCAGAAGCAGCTTATCTGCCGGAGTGGGTAGGCATCGCTGCTGACCTGGGACAGCTAAACACAGGAACCCACGAGCCATGCCTCAGCTAGGGCCCCCAAGAGGCACCGGGGGCGGGGAGGGGGGAGAGGGCTTGCTGTAATGTTGCGCATGCTCAGGATCCCACGTGGCTTTCCAGCCCTGTCTTATGGGTGGTCACTCGGCTGAGTGACCACACAGGTCGGTAGTGTCACCTCACAGCCTTCCCGAAGCTCTGAGCACAGCCTGGGCTTAGCTCAGCAGCAACAGGCGCAGGTGTTTTGAGCTCCATGCGCACAGTGTTAGCCACCGTAGGCCTAACATTCGCTGCATCTGAGTGCTGTCTCGTGGAGGCCAGTGTGTAGTTAGGGTTTCTATGGCTGTGATACATGTTTATAGCATGACAGTAAACACGTCGGGGGGCAAAGAGCTTACTTGAGTTTACACTTCCGCATCATAGCACATCATTGAGGGAAGTCAGGGCGGGAACCTGGAGCAGGAGCTGACACGGGCTATGGAGGAGTGCTGCTTACTGTCTCGCTCTTTGCCTTGCTCAGCCTGCTGCCTCATACCTCCTAGAGGGTGTAAAGGACATTTACAGCACACTTGCCTGGAGCACAACGCCTCTGAGATACCTCAGCACAGGCTGGGGACCTGATCCGTGCTCTGGTCTCATCAGGCATGATGGGACATGGGCTCTTTAGGAGGTGAGCAGATGGCAGTGGGAGCCATGAGATGAAGGGCGCCCTGCCCAGCTTCCTGTTTGCTTGGCCTTGCTTGAACAAAGATACAAACTGCCTTTACTTTGCAAAAGCCCGAGGAAAGGCTGGTAATCTGCCAATGGCAATAAATGGCACATTCATCCAACAAATATTTACCCAGCTCTTGAGTGGGTTGAAGACGCCCCAGTCCCTCAGCAGGGGAGAGGAAGGGAAAGCCAAATAAGCAGACACTCACTGCCTAGGCTAAAGGTGGCCTAGCCCATAATGTCCACTCCTCAGACTCCTTTGGTTATATGGAAATACGGTCACTGTAGCTGTAACTGGTTAGGATGAGGCAGTCCTTGACACATTACAGCTAGTGACTACAGACACACACTCAAGGTGACATAATGGTGGAGTGGAGACCAACTGCTAAGAGTAAGCAGTGCTCCGCAGCCCTGAGTGCCGTTGGCCTTACCCCATCCCATCACACAGGCACCAGGGGAGAACACAGTGGATAGAGTACACACCACATGAATGACACACACACAGAGCAACACACACACAGCCCCCCAAAAGTGAATTTCCTGTTGACCTTGGCAGAAGCCTGTCTTTCAATCAGTGTGTGAATCAAATGATAGGAGGGGTATATTGGGGTTAGTCAAGCAGGGCGTGATCACAGCTCTACCAGGAAGCTGTCAGAGCCTGCCAGGTTCTGCCAAGAAAGACTCAAGAACTTTGGTTATGTGTAAGTGACCTCAACTTTTGTGCCCATGGAGCTCAGGGTTGTGAGCTTTCTGGAAGAAAGCCGTCCACCTGTCACTGGATCTGAGCGGAGTCTCATGCACGTGAGGAAGAACCTGATGGCTCAGCACAAATGAACTCAACAGAAGCGGGCTCATGGCTGGACTGTCCTCTCCGCCCTCCTCATCCCAGCGGGAAGAGCAGAGGCTGTGGGGTTTGAGTGACCTTGCGTTATGTTGTGCAGCACACAGGCTCTGTACACCAGCTGCTGTGTCCGGCTGCACCTTCTTAGTTATGTGCTTCTGGGGAAATGGCTGCACTTAGGAGCATGGAAATGACCCAGGCAAAGAGACACAAATTAGATGAAATATCCAGTAAAGCAGATTCATAGAGACAGGTCTGTGGATGCCAGGGGCTTTGAGCAGGTCAGGGAAGAGTTGTTTCTTGGACACAGGTTTTTTTTTTTTGTTTGTTTTGTTTTGTTTTTGTTTTTTTTTTATGAGACAGTTATAGAGGGCTGGTTGGACCACAGTGGGAACACCATCCTCAGTGAAGGGCACACTTTTTCCCCCACTGAGACAGGGTTTCTCTGTGTAGCCCTGGCTGTCCTGGAACTCAGTCTTTAGACCAGGCTGGCCTTGAACTCAGAAATCTGCCTGGCTCTGCCTCCCAAGTGCTGGGATTAAAGGCGTGCGACACCACTGCCCGGCTTGAATGGCACACTTAAAAATGGCCTAGAACACCAGATCTGGTGGAACACCTTGCACTCTCAGCAGTTGGCTAAAAGAAGCAGGATGATTGCCAAGAATTCAAGGACTAAAAAAGTGAGACTCTTGGGCCAGTGAGGTGCTCGGTGGGAAAGATGCCACTAAGCTTGCCGACCTGAGTTTAATTCCCCAGAGTCTATTTGACAACAAAAAACAAGTGAGGCTCTTTCCTGTGGTCTCCACTCATATACCATGTGATCCTCTCTCTCTCTCTCTCTCTCTCTCTCTCTCTCTCTCTCTCTCACACACACACACACACACACACACACACACACACACACACACAGCCGTGAGACTGGTTCAAGAAAAGGAAGAATGGCTAGATTTGCAACAATCAAAAAATACAGACTGGGCTCAGAGCTTGAATTCCACCTTGCTGTTTACTGACTTCAGGCAAGTAACAAATCTCTCTGGGCCTCAGCTTCCTTCTCTAATGTCAGAATTTTATTAGTGTTTTATTTATTCAAGGTACAGTGTGGATATGAGACAGTTCTAGGGACACAATTGTAGGACTTTAGTGTCTGGAGAAGTCTCCAGAGGCACCAGGAGCAGGGGACAGGGTATTGAGAGTGAACAAGTTAGGTTTACCTCCCTCTGTGTTCTCAGTGTCTCAGTGGCCTTCCCTGCCTTGATGCTTAGAGAAGGCAGAGACGATATACAGCTCACATTACTGGGATCTGAGGTGAAGGAGTAGCAAACACATTTTGAAAAGGAAATTAAGCTGAGGCTTCTATGTCTGCCGTGCTGGGTAATTCGAGGCTGCTGCTGGGGACTCCACGGGTTCTCAGGAACCAGAATCTAGAAGGGAGGAACTAGATTTGGGAACAGAGTTTTCAGCAGCAAGATGCCAAGTGTCAGTCTCATGGGATCAAAACTAGGCAGGTCCTGAGACTTTGAGGGCCCAAGGAAGACTCCTGGGGCCCACAGGAGCCATGGGGATGCATGATGGGGAGAGGCCAGGGAAAGAGCTTGGGTCCGGGGGAGATGAGGCTGGGGGATCAGTGGATGGGACCTGGGACAGGTCAAGTGATAAAAGATAGACTGTTGGGGCCAGAGAGATGGCTTAGTGGTTAAGAGTGTTTGCTGTTCTCCCCGAAGACCCAAATTTAGTTCCCAGCAATAACTCAGGGTGGCTTAGAACCAACTTCGTCTCCAGGAGTTCCAATCCCCTCCTCTGGCCTAGGCAGACATCTTCATCTTCATGTGCACAGATGCACACATGTACACACAATGAAAATCTATAAAAAAGTTATACCTTTATCATATACATTTTTCCTTGAGATAAAAATCACATAAAATTAAAAAAAATAAAAAAATCACATAAAATTTATTATCTTAAAATGCCAAACAGCCATTTTTAGTACATTCATATTAGGCAACCATTTTCAAGTTCTAGAACTTTTCCATTTTACACTTCCCAAAGAAACAATCTGTGATTCCAGCACACTGGAGACAGGCAGGAGGACTCCAATCTAAGACCAGCCCGGATTCCCTTAAAGCTGATTACAGAGGACTACACTATCACATATAAAAAGCAATAGATATGTAATACATATGGGATATATATGTGTCCGAGATTTACATATATACATATCTCAAACCAAGGAATCTGGGGTGACTCCCATGCCCTGGCTAGTATTCTGCGCCCCAGTCATTGTGTCTCACACCAAGGCAGCTCCAGGTTATCACTCTGTCCTCGGGCTCCTTTTTGTTTGTTTTCAGTTTTCAAGACAGGGTTTCTCTGTGTAGCCCTGGCTGTCTGTGAACTTGTTCTGTAGACCAGGATGACCTCAAACTCAGAACTCTGTCTCTGAGTGCTGGGATTAAATGCGTGAGTCACCACTGCCCAGCATGCCCTTGGGCTCTTTAGATATTCTGTGCAGCTCTTGCCCCATGTTTCCAGATGCCAGGTTGGTGGTTTTGGGTAAGCCACACAGGGAGGCTGTGCTCCTAAAATAGAAGCTGCCGACAGGTTCTGTCTGTACAGAAGCATTTCTTGGTGTTTACCAGCTCAGCCCTGGTTTGCATACAGAAGAACAAGGGGTCTGGGACAAGAACTCTAAACCAGAGCATTGTCATTGGGGACAATGGGTCATTTTGTTCTCATTACACTAACCACACATTCTGGTGGATGGACATGGGGTGCCCAACACCACACTGAAGGCATATATTTCTCTCAACCGACTTTTATAAGGGTTCAACCTCCCCTCTAGCCCACCACCCACTGGAGGTAGTGGAAAAGAAAGGTTATTAGGGTGCGGGGGAAGTGGACCTGTTTAGAAGTAGTTCTTTGGGGGCGATTCTAATCTTCATTGTTTGTAGAGGGAGGTCCCTGATGCTAAGGTCCTGTTCCCCAGTTGGTTCTTGATCTGTCAGTAAAGAAGCCATGGGATAATTGTTGGGTGGACAGACACAGGGAAGGAGAGTGGAGTTTCTGCCATCCTTTGGAGGAAGAAGAACACAACAACCATGTAAGATCTTGGGGAGAGCTGGAGCCTGTGGCCTCTGCTACAGGTGGGTGGCCAAGGGTGTTTGGCAGAGGCTGGGTGGACTAGCCACTGTAGTTTAGGGCAAGTGGAGAGACAGAGATAATAAATTGGTAAGGGTATGCTTTTCCAGGCGAGAGATAGTAACGCCCAGCAATTGTGCCAAGAAGGCAAGTTGTAAAGGGATTAATCGTGTGTGTGTGTGTGTGTGTGTGTGTGTGTGTGTGTGTGTGTGCTTTTTATCCATGGATTCAAGGATCTTGGGCAGGAGCTGGTAGTTCGGTCACCTCCCGGGGCTAAAGGCGGGAAGAGCAAGAGGAAAGCCGGGAGGGGCTGGGAGCATGGCCGATCCTGGCAAAGGCGGTAAGTTAGCACTAAAACTACACGCAACAGTTGTTCTCAGTCCAGTCCACTAGCAAACACCAAACATGAATCAGCAACTGCAGTTCAGTCCACTTGGTAGATACCACACAGGAACCAGCAGGGGCAGTTCAATCCAGAAGAAAGCATGAGGCTCACTAACTGGTCCAAGTCTGCAGAAGCAGCAAGAAGCCACAGCAACCTCACAAGAAGTTCTTTAGTGAGTTTCTCTCTATGGAGTCAGCACAAGCAAAGCTCAGTACTGCAGTGTAAGGCGAACCAATGCGTAGTCAATGATGACTAGCAAGGCAGAGCACGGCTAACCAAAAGCTTCAGCTCCCACTCTCTGTGGGATCATATTTACATTCCTTCTTAAAGATCATGTATCCTTACACGTGTTTGCTATAGCAAAACATCCTTTCACCCGTATCTGCTTCAGCAAAACATCCTTTCACCTGTATCTGCTTCAGCAAAACATCATTTGACATAACTGACTTTCCAAAGAAATCAGTTTTCACTTCATTGCACAATGAAGAGAAGTTTCAAACCTCTATGGCTTTGCATTTGGGTGTTTTGTTTGTTTTCTTCTCCATAGCCCAGGCAAGTCTTCAACTCACAGCAATCCTGCCTCAGCCTCCTCACTGGGATTGCAGACAAAAACTGCCATACCTGGCTTCCCCTGTGGCTTTTGAGCAGTGGGTATATCGAAGCATGAAGCAAACTCTGCTGTCTCTCAGCTCAGAATCAGTTTTCTACACTTGCTAAGTACCTGTTTCTCTTCTCTGTGACATGAATGGATTAGAAAAAACGGCCTTTTGTACTTCAACTGCCTCACATTCTGGACTTGGCAGATACCATCATGTCTACTCCCCAAAATGTGATCCTTCCATTGTCCCAAACTGAGGAGCCAGGGTGGAAAGGTGGCTCTGACAGGAATTTTTTATGTTTGAGTTTTATTTGTTTGTTTGCAATATGGTGGACTAAACCCCAGGCCTCTGGCACTGTAGGCAGGCATTGTGCAGGTGAGCCGTGGCTGGAGCCGTTCCTGTTACTGATTTTATTATTGTTGCATGTTTATTTTGTTAGATTATTGTGAGTGCATGTGTGCACGTTCCTGTTGGTGTGTGCAGAGGTACATATGTGTACATGTTCCTGTTTGTCTGTGCACAGGTACATATGGAGCCAGAGCAGTTCATATTTTGTGTCTTCTTCAATTGTTGTCTTTGTTGGCTAGTGTTTTTGTCAAGTTGGCACAAGTTCAGAGTAATTTTGGAAGACTGCACCTCAATTGGGAAGATGCCCCACTAGATTAGCCTGTGGGCCAGCCTGCAGTACATCTTCTTAATTAGAGATTGATCTAAGAGGGCCCAGATTTTTGAGGTGGTGGTGACACTTCTTGGCAGTTGGGCCTAGAAGGCACAATAAAGCAGGGTGACTGAGCCATAGGGAACAAGACAGCCAGCAGCACTCCGTGGCCTTGCTGGATAATGGAATATATATAATGGAATATATATATATATATATGACTATATATATGCTGTAAGGAGAAACACACTCTCCTCACCGGGCTGCTTTTGGCTGTGGTGTTTTCACAGCAGTGGCCAGTGTCGGCAGTTACCTAGGAAATACAGTGATGCTCTGTGGGGGGTGACGCATCTGATTGCATAATCTAGAATGGATAATTCTGAATTGTAAAGCTTTCAGAAATCTCATCTCTGGATTGATTCTTGCAGCGAATATGCCTTTTCTGTCCTTATAAAATTAATATAATGATCCCTGGGCATATTGGGCCCATTTTCTGCAGATCACCAAAGATGTACTGTTTTGGAGTGATGCTATATAGACAAACAGATGATTTCTGAATTCCTACTAATGATTCTATAGAATTCCTAAATTTATACTAATAATTATTGAGCCCTTTATGGAAAGAAAGCAATTAAGGCCCTGCAAAACTTCATGTGTCACAAGTTAACTGCACTTACATGGAAAGCAGGAGTGTAATGTATTTACGATCAAACACTCCCTCTAGCATAACTATAAAACCATTATATGATAACTAAAGTTTGTAAAAGGAAATAAAAGTTTATTGTAGCTTTAAGGACAGAAAATAAAATATTAACTGGGTTCTTTTTGTTTTGTTTTGTTGTTGTTGTTTTTTTGAGACAGGTTTTTTCTGTGTAGCCCTGACTGTCCTAGAACTCACTCTGTAGACCAGGCTGGCCTCGAACTCAGAAATCCACCTGCCTTCACCTCCCAAGTGCTGGGATTAAAGGCGTGCGCCACCACTGCCCAGAGACTGGGTTTATCTATACAAATCATAAATACTTATGAGACACAAGGCCGATGATTTGCCTCTTGACAAAACAGTACTAACTTAGACTTAAGAGTTATTGTTTTAAACTTATAATGAACCTGTGGAGCTAGTGGCAGATAATGAATGTTTAGTTAGATAGCTAGTCTTGTTGGGCCTTGGATGAGGTAACTCCATTTAACCTGTGCCCTTCAATGTAGGACACAGGTAGAGGTCTCCACCTCCAGAGATTTAAATATTAATGAGTTATCTAAAGGCCGAGGGGCATTGCTAATTAAGTTATTCTCTCCCCTTTCCCCCTTTCCTGTAAAAGGAGAGACCTCCTGACTTTTAGTGGGGAAAGCACATACCATCTACACCTATTCACCACGCCATGAACAATAAAAGCTTTGGAAAACCAGACTCCACATGTTGCTTGGGCCTGCACTGCCGCCAGATTGCCAGCCTTTGGAACTTTGGAACCTTGAACTGCAGCTGCCAGCCCGTGGCAGCTGAATGCATGTGGGACCCTTCTGCCTGCGGTGGTGTGGGAAGAGCAGCAGAATCCCACCGCAGGCCCTCATGGGACCCACCTCTGGATCTCCTCTCCCCTCCCGCCCCGAGCGAGTTTTTTTTTTTTTTTCCCCACAAATCTTAATGGAAACACGTGTGAATATCTCTGCTGAAACTCCTTATTCAATTTGAATTTGAATTTATGTTTGAACTTGTGAACTTTTGAAAAAAGATGCTTAGATTACCATGTATCATGTATCTCAAGAAAATACAAGAACCAGGAACAAAGACATTAAACGAGCAGAGAGAGTGAGAGCGAGAGCAAGAGAGAGAGAGAGAGAGAGAGAGAGAGAGAGAGAGAGAGAGAGAGAGAGAGAAGAGCCGAGAGCAGATAAAGCAGACAGCTAAGCAGAGAGCAGGCAGGGTTTTTCTTACTGAGACAACAAGGTTTCTCTCTCTCTTTTTTTCTTTTTTCTTTTGGTTTTTCGAGACAGGGTTTCTCTGTATAGCCTTGGCTGTCCTGGCACTCACTCTGTAGACCAGGCTGGCCTCGAACTCAGAAATTCGCCAGTGCCAAAAGAACTTGCTCATTCTGGATGAAAAATAAGCTCCAACCTTTATTACTCAGAGAAAGAAAAAAAAAACCTGTCTTTTTAATTGACTATGGAAAAGCCCTTGTCAGTAAGAAGAAACATGCTATTAAGAGAAACCTTGTCGCCAGGCAGTGGTGGCGCATGCCTTTAATCCCAGCACTTGGGGGTTTTTGATCCGTCCACCAGGTATGTGTGTGTATAGACATAAGTGCTTCAGTGTGCGTGAACACTTGTGGAATGGACGAGACCTTGGCTAGGCCCCACAAAATGCAAACGTGTTACTGTATAAAAGTGAACGAAAGTATGAATGTGTGCATGAAGGTATGTGTGTCTATGCATAGTGCTTATGTAAACAGTTTTTATTTTGTGGGAGTTCTTTTCCTGGGTCACTAAAAGTTAATTGCTCCAAGCCTCCCTCTTGCCTGGCAAGTGAAAGGCGAGGCTTCCTGGCAAGAGAGATAGGAGCCTCAGCAATATCCTTTACTGACTTCACTATACAGCGTATGCTGATTGCCAGAGGATCGTAAAGAAAGTAAAAGTTAAGTTTTCGAGCGCTTATTCAAACAGAGAGAGTTATAAAGTAGATAAGAAGAGAGATAAAGAGTTAAGTTTCCCCAGCACTTAATAACTCACAGAACAGTAATAGTTGTAAAATAAAGATGTGGCGTTTTAAGACACAGAGATCCATAAAGTAAAGTAAAGCATAAAGAGTCAGAGTTAGTAAAGAGTTAACTTTTCAGCATTTAATAAAGCACTGAGATTTATAAAATAAAAATAAAGCACAGAAAGATAAATTTTTTTTTTTTTTAAAAAAAGTTAGCAGTTTTCAGCCATAGAATAAGCAACAGTGTTGTACCTCTACAAGCCATCAGATACTAGCACCCAATACAGTCAGGGAAAGTTGTAGGGCCAGAGATCATCACTCTTCTGCCCTGCATCTGATGCTGTGTTCCACGTCCGCCCATTCCAGCTGGGGCAGCCTCCTCCCCCCGGCAGCCGGTTAGACTAAGCAGCTGGCCATTGGGCCCCAAGCATCTTCCTGATCCTGTCCCTCTAGCACTAGGACTTCAGACACACAGTATGTGTCTGATGTGGATGTGTCCATGTGAGTGCAGACACACATAGAGGTCTGAGGAGTTGGATTCCCCTGGAGCTGGAGTCACAGAGAGTTGTGAACCACCTGAAGCAGGTGCTGGGAACTGACCTTGGTCCTCCATAAGGGCAGTGAGTGCACTCGTTGCTCTCCAACCCCTAGTTTTATTATTTTAAGTTACATATACACATGTTTGTATGTTATGTGCACATGAGTGCAGGTGCTGTGAAGGCCAGCAGAGGGCATCAGATCCCCTGTATCTGGAGTTAAGAGTTGCAAGCAGCGCAGTGTAAAAGCCGGTCACTGAACTGTGGTCACGCTCTTATCGCCTGAGCCTTTTTTTTTTTTTCAGGCCCTCTAAATATATATTAAATTTAATTCTTTAGGTTTTCATCTGAAACAATTTCATACCTATGTATTATTGCATTTGTCCCTGCGAGTGTTTCTTTTTTAAAAATTTTGCTTTGAGTTTGGTGTTAATTAATTTTGTTTCTTTCTTTCTTTCTTTCTTTCTTTCTCTCTTTCTTTCTTTTTTTTTTTGGAGATAGGGTTTCTCTGTGTATTCCTGGCCATCTTAGGACTTGGTGTGCACCACCAAGCTAGCCTCAAACCTAGAGATCGGTTTTTGTCTGTCTGCTTTTCCAGTGCTGGGGTTAAAGGTGTGCGTCAGCACTGCTGGGCTAGTTTTCTGTTGTTTTAACATTTGTTTTGTTATATATGTATGGAGCTAGAGTTATAGTTAACTCTGAGGCTGCCCTTTCCCACCCCCGACCCCCAAAATACATGCTGGGAACTGCACAAAGGTCCTCTGCATGAGCAGCACGAACTCTTAACTGCTGAGCCGTCTGAGCCGTCTCTCCATCACAAGTTCATGGGGTTTTGAGACAGAGTTTCCCTCTGTAGCCCTGGTTTGCCTAGAACTCAGTATGGAAGGCTGGCCTCACACTTGGGATGTCTTACTGCTCCTGCCACCTGAGCCTGTGCTTACAGGCATGGACCATTCATTATAGCTCGGTGGACAGAGATTTAAAAACAAACAAACAAACAAACAAGGAAACTAGGGTTGGGGTGTGTAACTTGGGGGTGATACAGCGAATGAGCACAAATGGTGCCCCATTCCATTCCTTGTAGCAAAAATAAAAATTACAAATAGTAATAAAATTTGCTGGGAGTGGTTGCTGTAAGTTTGGCAGCCTGCCAGCCTGGCTTTGAGTAACTCAGTGGCAGCAGCTTCTGTCGTCACCGGCCAAAGACAGGTGCAGCACATCTCCAATGTTAAGAGTTGCATAGCAACAAGCACCCCTTTAAAAGATCTCCCTCCCTCTCCTCTCTCTCCTCTCTCTCTTCTGTTCTCGCTGTCTTATTAGTTCTCCCCCCACTCTCTCTCTCAGAGAGAGAGAATATATATATATATATATATATATATATATATATATATATATACATTCCCCAATTTGGCCTTTCACTCTCCCAGAGCAGAGCAAAAGTCCCTTTTCATCACTTTATCTTAATATTGGTGGCACTCGTTTAATGCCAGCACTCAGGAGGCAGAGGGAGATGGATTTTGGGGAGGTTGAGGTTAGCCTGACCTATATACATAATGAGATCTGGCACAGCCAGGGCTCTAGAGAGACCCTGTCTCAAAACAAACAATAACAGAACATGAACAGAAGTAACAAGAGTTATTTTTTGTGTGGCCTTTGGCAAGCCTCAGGCTGCCTAGCTTCAAATGGCTGTGTGACTTCAGGAAAGTTACTTTCCCTCTCTGTACTTTGCTTTCTCCTGTGCACATAGATCTATTAAGAGTATTAGGGGTGCATACTATATTCATCTTAGTACTTGGGAGGCAGAAACAGGTAGATCTTTGATTTCAAGGCCATCCAGGGTTACATAAGTGCCAGGCAAACCAGGACTACATAGTGAGACCCTATCTCAGAACTAAAGAATGTCAGCCATTGGGGCTGAGTGTATAGTGTATGGTTCATGAGGCCTTGATTCAATTCCCTACAGATCAAAAATGGAGGGGGAAAAGAATCTTTGTATACTGTTGG
The DNA here is from genome assembly GCA_030674055.1 of Rhabdomys pumilio. Lineage (NCBI taxonomy): Eukaryota > Metazoa > Chordata > Mammalia > Rodentia > Muridae > Rhabdomys > Rhabdomys pumilio. Next base: position 42,880,699 of record JANHMN010000003.1, on the reverse strand, counting down.
CTTTCAAGGTCATTCATTTGGTGAAGCCTCGCTGAGCATGAGGACCAGAGTTCAATCCCCAGATCAAGTCAAACCCAGGGGCGAGGGAATAACTCAATCCACGGAGGTTTGCCACACAAATACGAGGACCAGGTTTGATCCCCCAGAAACCATATAAGAACATTAGCTGTGGTGACACAAAACTGAAATGCCAGTACTGGGTTTGGAGAGGCATCTGGAGAGTTTACCAGCCAGCCTATTAGTTAGCAGTCTCAGAAAACAGTGTAGCCAGCCATGCTGGCACACATACCTATATCCCCAGCACTCAGGAGGCAGAGGCAGAAGGATTGTTTCAGGTTCAAGGCCAGCCTGGTCTACAGTGGGTTTCAGGCTAGACAACACTATAAGGAAAACATTATCTCAAAAACCTTAAAAACTAGGGTCCAGAGAGATGGCTCAGCAGCTAAGGTCACTTGGTGTCCTCATAGAGGACCCGGAATTCATTTCCAGAACCCACACTGGACAGCTCCCAATCATCTGTGACTGCAGCTTCTTCGGATCTGATACCCTCTTCTGGCCTCTGCTGGCACTGAACACACACACATAAACACAGGAAGACACACATAAATAAAAATAAAATATTTCTTTAAAAAAAAAAGCTTAAAAACTAACGAACTGAAGAGAGTTCGGTTAGAATGTGTGTTATGCAAGCCTGAGGACCCGAGTTCAATTCCTAGCACGTGCACCAAAAAGAAGGTAAAGAAGAGAGACAGTAAGATGGCTTCGCAGATGAAAGCACCTACCACCCAAACCTATCACCAGCTCTCCTGCAGTAAGGGGGGAGGCAGAGAGAGAAGGGTCAGGCAAAGGCTCTCAAGCCACCAGCTTGAGATACACAGCATGACAGAAACAGAGGAGACCCTGACCGAGTTGTAATGTGAGGATCCAAAAGTAGTCCTCAGAACTCCACACGTGTGCACTTTTTTAGGTTGAAAAGCACACCTGCTAACAGGGTGGACAGCCCTACACACACACACACACACACACGCACACACATATACAAAACCAAAAAAAGTGTCTTTGTTGAATGAGGTTGAGGCTCTTGGGAGTCTGCAGTATTGCAGGGGAAGGCAGGGCTGGACTGTGCCAGCTTCTTCAGACTGCCCCTCCTGGCTGTCATCCTGGCAGGCACCTGAGAGGAAGCTAACCTTTGACTCACTCCTCCAGGCCCAGCCTCTCTGGTTCTAGGATGTCAGCAGGTACATCCTGGGTGGAGTTTCTATCTAGGGCTGTAGTTAGACTCTGAAAGCTTCCTTGGTCCTGAATGAAGAGCCAAGCTGGAAAGCACACTGAGCCACCAGTCTGCAGAGCCACCCTGCCGTCCATTCATAGGTCATTTCTCTGTTACCACAGCCAGAAGAGGTGAGCACAGGTGAGGAGGTTGGGGCAGGTCTCCTGTGGTCTGAAAAGCCCTAGAGATCAACAGGCCCTAGGGATCCAGGAACTGGACGCATTGGTCTCTGACCCCACCCCAGGGCTCTCTGGAAGGACATGCCATTGCTGAGAAGCAGGACTCAGACCCTGATTCTTCCAGACTCTAGGTTCCCATCCGAAGTTGTAGTCTCAAGTCCCCAGCTAGTTCCTTCTGCCCTTGAGCCCTCCAGATCCTGAGTTCCCAGATCTTAGTTTTTCCAATTCCTGGGTCTCCCAAGCTCCTGCTTCACCAGCCCTGTGTTCCCCCAGCTCCCCCATAGCCTGACTTTCTGCACACCATCTGCCATCCTGCCCTGCTGGTTGGCTTCTTAGCCCCAATCTCCCCTTCACCTCTCAGCTCTCTCCTTGCTGCTGACTCTAGGAACAAGTGTAGATGAAAAGCGGAATTGGGCTGGCTGTAACCGGATTTTCCTGATCCCATATCCTTGACTTCCATATCAGCCTAGGGGCTCTCAGAAGCTACCCCATCGTGGGGGCACGGGTGTGGTTCAGATCCAGGCTCCATCTGTCACAGCACCCCATCCTCTGTTGGAGATTTCAGTGTGGCAGCTACTTTGAGCAACTGTCCTGAGAGTCCTAATGTCAGTGTTCCTTGGCACAGGGACGGAACAGGGTGAAACCAGTGCCAGTCACAGGAATGGCACTGGTGGGGTGGAGCCAGCCTTGTACCTTTCTCTGAGCTGATGTGGAAGAGATGCTGGGGGCAGGGCACTCTCTGAATGGAAAAAGCAAGCTGAGGACGGTGAGCCAAAGGGCACAGGGTAGAAAGAGGTGAGCGCAGCAGCTTATGCTTGTCAGATACTGAGGCAGGAGGATTGCTAAGTTAGGTGTCAGCCTGGACTACATTGAAACAGCTTATCCCTCTGCTTCTAGGGAACTGGAGAAGGGTTCCTCCTTCAAAGTTGGGACCTCTTTCCAGCATAGCACACCCCTCCAACTGAGGCCAGGTACATGGTGATTTATTGATCTTCCTGACCACAGAAAACAAAAAGTCTCTAGGTTCCTCCCATTGCCACCTCAGCTGGAGCCAAACTGCTGCTCTTCAGTCTTCCCTGGCTTAAGCTTATAGTCCTCCCCACAGTCCTTGGTCTTCCCAAACTCACCCAAGCTCCTCCCCTAACTTTTAGATCACGAGTGCTGTGAATCTGGCTCCCTTCCCTAGCTGTAGTCTGATGTTCCCCCGGGGAAGACCTCAAAGGTGACATGAACTCGTGACACCCGAGCAGCTCTGGGTACCAGCACTGTGCTCCTGTGGTTCTACAAACTGTCTGAGGCAAAAGTCAAGGTCATGGGTCTGGCCATAAGCCACCCTTTTTTTTTTTTGGCTTTTCTAGGCAGGGTTTCCCTGTGTGGGGCTGGCTGTCTTAGAACTCACACTGTAGACTAGGCTGGCCTTGAACTCAGAGATCAGCCTGCCTCCTGAGTGCTGGGATTAAAGGTGTGAGCCACTCCTCTGAGTCCCACAATCTTCCTCTTTTCCCCAAAGCTAGATGTGACTTTGCAGCAGGCTCCTGGCTCTTTGCCCTTTGGTCTTTGTGCCATTATGTCCCTTCTTGAGGCAGCCTGAAATCATTATTCCAAAACATACTACTTTCCCTTTTCTCAGAAGCCAAACAAGCCTTCCTGTGTTCCTGTTTGCAGCAGGAGACTCAGAACCCTCAGATCAAAAGCCCAGAGATTAACAGGTTTGATTTCAAAGTGTGTTTTTCCATTATTTTCCCACCATAGGATTGATGCCAAGATGAGCCTAGTGGAGCAGGCCTGACATCCCAGATACCTCAGAGGCTGAAAAAAAAGGGGCAAACTTCCAAGGCCAGGCTAGGTAACTGAATGAATTCAGCCTGGGCAACTTAGTGAGACCTTGTCTATAAAGTGAGGGCATGACAGCTTCAAGGTCTGGTTAAGCGGAAGGTTTGTGTTGTAGATATGAAACAGAGCAGCCAGAGGCATCTGGAAGAGTCCAGTACAGGGAGAGAAAGTAGCACATTAAAGATGGCTGGCGGAGAAGACTAGGTCGGGAAAGAGAGGACGGAGAGGGACGGAGAGGAAGACAGAGTGAAGATCAAGGAGTCTCAGAGAGAAAAACCAAAGAGGAATGTGATGAGCATAGAAAAAAAAAAAAGCATTTTCTAGTCATGTAAAAATAGCTCAGCTGGGAACACCACTACGGCAAGGCTGCACCTGGAAACCAGAACCCGGTTGTATTTAAAAATGAGGGCATTCCTACTTCGAGGTATGGTTGAGATGGTTTTAGATACAAACGATAAAGATGCAGAGGAATCTGGAAGGGTCCAGACTGAACACAGCCATGGGGGAGGGGCCATGGAGGAGAGAGAAGGAGAAAAGGGAGAGAAAAAATGGCAAAGGGACAAAGAGAGTTCCAGGAATACCAGCAAGAGCCAAGAAGACATGCAGCCAAAATGGAATTGAAGAAGCTGAGGG
>JANHMN010000003.1:42822572-42876684 GCA_030674055.1 Rhabdomys pumilio | reverse complement strand
AGGGAGAGGTTTAGGGTCAGGGGTTGGGTATGCCAACCAGGATGACTCTGTACTTGAACTTTGATATGTTAGACATTTCAGCCATTTGCCATGGGTTTCCTTGAGACTTAACATTTGAGCCTTTTGTTGATGATATAGGGCTAGTTAATCTCCTCCATAACTACCTCCTGCTGAAATTGGGGTGTTGTTGTTGGTCCCCAGGAAGATTGGAATGATATTTAAGACAAGAAGGGAGAGAGAAGTTGGGGGGCATCTGTTTTGCTCCCCGCCCAGGTTCTGCAGGACCCCCGGGACTATTGTAGTGCAGGCTACTTTCCAGAAGTCTAGGATGCAGGGGCTCAGACTGGTCAGAAATTCCCTTAGAAGCAACCATAGCTAACCTGACTGGAAATCTACTGGGTCAGATATGGAGAAGGGACAGAAAGTAAAGTTAAGGAGCTTGTGGGAACAATTTTATCAAACTTCTAGGCCTGTAGTCAGGGAGTGGGGTGGTGGTGGGCCCAGACCAGGGAATTGGGGTGAGGGGATGTGAGGGTCCACACTGAGGACTACGCAGGTGAGGAACTTAGGAGTACTTATCTGGAGTCTGTTTGACCTGTGATGGGTGGATATAAGTTGCAACTTCCTGAAGGTTACAAAAATGTTTTAAGTTTACAGAAAGAGATAAGTGTCTTAGATATAAGAACATTACCAATGTTTATCATCTATGCCACACTGAGTCACAGCAAAAGCCTGGGGGCCCAAAAATGATTCCGAGTTAAACGAATGAACACTCTTCCATCTGTCCAGAGGGTGGGGTATATAGATTGGGCACACATGTTTTTAGCACGTTTGAGACACACTTCTTGTTATGAAATATAATGTGGTACAGGGTGAGGGGAATATCTTTGGGGGAGCCCATGCCAAGGTGTACCTCCTGAGAAATAATACCATGCAACAGATCTGGGGTTAAAAGAGGTTTATTGGGGGGAGGGGAGAGGAGTGAAAACCTAGGGAAGGTACAGAGGCAGACAACTAGACATGTAGACAGACAGATGGATGAGGAGCAGCCCGTCCACAGTTTGGACAGTGTGCTGTCAGCAGATGAGGCTAAGAGTAGTTTATAGCCCAGTGACCAGCTTTGCCACATTTAAAGCCAAGTTCCAAGTGATGGTCTTCTGTGCCCAGCCATCTTCTTTGGGGAAGACTAGGGGTGTTCTCAGGAGCTAGCATGTCTATCACAAAAAGCTTTTTCTATTAAACATTTTAAATGCCATATTCCGCAGATCTCAGAAGAGTCTGAGGACCACATGTCTATCTAAAGTCTATCTAAATAGACAAACTTAGCTTCTTTCTACTTACTTTGAAAACGTAGACAGGAAGCTTAATAAAGTTTGTTTTTATAATTAATTGCATAGTTCTTAGCATGACTACAACTATATTCCTGAACACATTAAAGAATTTGACTATTTATAAGGTGAGTGACTATCAACTTCTGTTTCTTAGTTATCCTTTACAGTTTGCAATAATTTAGTAGCTTTTATAAGGCCAGGACTTTATGTTCCATCCCAATTAAGTCTGTGCCTTAAAAATCACGATTTTTAACTGATGCTCTTCTAGTATCAAAATAAACTTTCAACTCATAGACAAAGGCCATAGAGAGACTGGCAACTTTGTTGATTCTACTATATTGCACCATTGCAGAATATTGCAGATTTCTGTATAACTTAGTTTATCTAAACAGCAAAAGCATAAATGACAAAGAAGCTAGACAAATATTACTGTGAAACTGAGCAGACCTTAGGAATTTGTAAATCTTGATTAATGACATAGAATCTAGGTAAATATTGTTGAGGACCTGACTAGACCTTAGGAGTTGATAAATCTTGATTATCAAATATATCTGATTTATCAAACATGTTTTTACTTGTCTACATTACCTAGCAGACCATTGCTGAGCAATCAGCAAAGACATAAATAGTTACACATACATTTCAATTAGCTTTTGTTAATCCGAATAGAACTTTTTAACCTTGAAATTTTATCATCATATACAGAATATTTTAAACCAGAGTTGAATCACGTATACAGTATGTTGTAGCAAATATAACCTTGAATTTCTATCATCATACAAAAATTCACACCAATCTAAAATATTTGAGACTTGTTGTTTTCTTGGTCTAACAAAGGGATACAGTAACAAACTACAGGCTCCCTAGGACTGAGAAGTTTTCTAATCATTTCTTTATACCATGTAGTCATTTTAAGATGGTGAAACCACATGGCAGGTTGCAAACCATGTGGCCAAGTTGATTGTTTTCCTAATACACACACACACATGTGCACACAGACACATACACACACACACACTTTGTTTTCCTAATATATATATATATATATATATATATATATATATATATATATGTTGCATCCAAGTTACTTGCACATATACATACAAATATCCATGTATAGATTTTTAATCATAAGCATTTTGTTGAATTTTAAAGCCAACGATTGTTGCAGATTATATGGATTTTAGACCATACCCAATGAGCAACTCACAAATTCTTAGATAAGAGTAAACAGTATGATATTAATATTTTTAATAGAAGATTGCAAAGAAAGCAGAGAGAAAGATTTTTTTTTTAAGTGTGAGGAAGTAGACCCTCAAGCGTGGAGCAGAGCATGGAGTTGAGACACAGGACACTTGGGAATCATTTGTCCATGGCAGTGAGAGCTAGGAATCAGTTGTGCCAATTTTTTGCCTTTGAATGGGGCCAAACCATAAAATTTGAGCCCATGAAGGAAGAGAGGGCATGATTAGCTCAGCACAGTCTGACTGCAGAAAGCCAGGAGTAGGAAGGGCCCTTGTCCAGGTGGGCAGTCTTGTAGGAGGCAGGGGCATGCAGAGGACAAAGGTGGACTCTACAATTTGGAATCAAATTCACAGACAAATTATCCAAATTATCCACACACCTTAGGAGTGGTTCTGTGTTGCAGTAACTCTCCAACACAAATAGGACCAGTCAAAGAAAACACAACTCAGTAATTATGAACATAAGCTGCACGCCTAGATTGGGCGGATTCGCCATTACACTGCTCTATTCCCCAGCTATGTGGCCCTTAGAACTTGCGGGTTTTCCAAGTCATGTGCTTATCCTTCCACCTCCTGCTCCTCCATCTTCTCCTCCTCCATCATTGTCCTCCTTGTCTTCCTCTCTCCCTTTCTTCCCACCAACCTTTATTTCTCCACCTCCCCTTCTCTGCCCAATCACTGGCTCCAGCCTTTATTTTACAAATTAAGGTGGGCAGAAGGTTCAATAGAAGTCACCTGTTGTCTACTGACTCACTCCCCCTCTGCAGCCCCTCCCAGAAAAGTGGAATTAACATCAGAATACAAGGCCAGGCTATCCACAACACTTCCCCCTTTCTGTTTAATTAAAAGACTCTTTTCTCCCAGATATAAATTGAACATAACTATATTACCATACTGTAATTGTTAAAGTACAAGATAGACCCAACATCCAGTCATCATTTTTGTTAACTAAATAGAACCTCTGTCATCTCTCTAACTAAAAGACTTAGTTCCGAACCTGGCTTTTTTCCTGGCTTTAGAATGTCAGCTGAAAACCATCCTCTCAAATCTGTTCTCTGAACATAAATAGCCTGGGTTGGCTATGAAACTATAAGTCTTCAACCCCATCAGAAATCCAGAATGACTGAATTAATTGAAATTATGGGAAGCACAAAGCATAGCTTCTAAAACTTAGCCAATTTATAGAGACTGCTGAACACCTGGACAGTCCCTATACTTCAAAAACGTTGGAGCATCTGATCTTCAGCCTTCTGGCCCAGGATCATCTGACAGACCTAGTGATGCAGAATTATTAAGGGCTGATTACTCTGTCTTGGCAGATATAATCAGTCAACTATTCTGCAAATGTGTCCTTTTCTGGACAGTAATTTGTCTGTAGATGAAAAGAGGCAATTCTTGCCTAGTGGTTGTCTCACCACAACTGGAATGACTCCAAAGATGTTCAATTTCTTCTTAGAATCCAAGACAGGAAGCTGTCAGGAGCAGACAGGTCTCTAATCAAAATGAACATTTATACAGAAATGTTTGTAACATCAATTCTGTGGACTTCTGACGTTTTTGAAAACCAGCTATCTGTGTAAGGTAATCTGGACTGTTGTCTGTTGACTCCTCTCCACTATTTCTAATTAAAATCTAGAAAACACCCTAACAATAAACTCAGAGCCATGCAATTGCTATAGACTCTTAACTCACAGGCTAACCATCTCAAATCAGTTAAAAAAAAAAAAGTTGAAGAAAAACTGGGTCTAGGCCTTGTATTCCTACATGTGTTCTATAGGCACAATGCCTATGAGAGTAACAATATTCATCTCACTTTTATACCAATAAGAAACTCATACCAATGAAAACCTTAAATTTGAAATCAAAATAAATTTTGTGCCATTTAAGAAATATAACTTTAGCTTAATAACAATTATACAGATTTCTACCAAATAGGTTATGGCTAAGTAAATCAGTTCTAACTATTCCTCCCTGTCCCAATAAAACTATTACTTTCCCCTAGAAAGATAGCCTAATATTAACTACCTCAGTCCCCAAGCCCAGGGAATAGGGGCACCGACTCTTCATTAACTTCTTCAAGCTGATTGTGAGCATTGAGATATTAGAAGAGGGGCAGGGGGAAGAGTAAACTGATAAGCCTCTGATGTCTGTGTCTTCAATGCATCCAGCTGAAATTCCGGGACATCAGAGGTTTGAGCAGGTCTGCTCAGCTTGCTTTGATGAGTAGGTACACCAAGGCTGTGTATTCTGCAATATACAATTCTCAAAACAAATTTTAGTATCAAGATAATTTTTTGTTTGAATTCTGGAATCTAGTCTTCTGGCAGCCTGCCTAATGGTGGTCATGTCTAATTCATATAATTCTGGGAGGTAGAAATATCTTAGTTGTCTCTTCTGAAAACACACAGACAAAACCTTTTGTCAGGAGCCATAATGGGACAAGCTAATAATTAGCAGGTGATCATCCTGAAATGGCTTGTCTTGGATTACTATATAATCTGCGACAAGTGAGCCCTTATTCAGCAAGGCTGTAAGGGACTTATTTTAGGAAAGATTCCTGCTATTAATATGCTTTTCCTATTATTATTATTAAACATATGTAACAATCACTAAGCAATAGCACAGCCCTTTGGAGCAGATCTCTGCAGATCCACGAAGATGTACTGTCTTGTAGTGATGCTATATAGACAAATATATGACTTCTTAAGTCTTAATGATGATCCTATAAGAATTCCTAAAATTATATCGATTATTAAGTTATTTTATAACAGGTCACTATTAGGTCCCTTTCTGATAGTCAAAACTGCAATGAGAACTCTGCCAGTCTTCCAAGTGTCATCAGTTAATTGCTCTTACATAGAAACCAGACTTTTTCCTACTCAGAGCACATTCCAAGAGGTTGTAAAACAATTAACCAAAGGTCACTAATAGGGGACTAATGATTTATTATAGGTGCTGGGACAGAAGAGAATATATTGCCTGGGTTTACCTATACAAAACTTCACTAATTTCTTTTTTTTTTTTTTCCACTAATTTCTTAGTTACAGTTTTAAACCTTCAGTCAACCTGTGGAGCTAGACAGGTGATGGATGTTTAGCCAGATAATTACTCCTAATGGATATGCATGTAAACATTCTCTGTTGTAAACTTCTATTTCAATTTATGATTTGATTTTTGGTGTGAACTTGTGATGTACTTTGTAACATGTGACTATGTATTCTGAAAGATGTATAAGTACTGAAGACAAAGACAAAGAGAGGGTCGTTCGTCCCTTTCCTTCCCTTTTCCCCTGACTAGAATTTTTTTCCCTTAGAACTTTTCCCTTATTAGATTTTTTTTTTCCTTTTCCCCACTTAGGACCTTTCCACTTTTCCCCTTAGATAGCTTTCATAGGAAACTTTTTACACTTAGTAATAAACTCTATAATAACTTCTCTAAGTGTCTTTTTCTTCCTGCCACATCAGACTAGCAGGCATAAGTTAGAGCCCAGCAGTTCCTGCTAGACAGAACAAAGGCCACATTGGCTAATCCTCTTCTGTTAGGCTGCAGGTGTTAATCACCTAAGCCTGCAGTCTTTTACCCTCAGAAGTTTTTTAGGACGTTTTAAAAGTTATCATAGCATTCCAGTACAGGTCAGAGAGCCAGAAAGCCCTGAGACCCTCAGACTTTAAAGCCACCACCGGAGTCCTACTCTGTGCCCTTGCCACTACCCTCTCTGGGTCAGGAGGCTCCCGGCAACCTTTTTCCTTAAACAGCATATCCTTGAGCCAGTAACCAGAAAAACCTTTATCTTGACTTCTTTCCCAGAGGAAAAATATAACCACAAAACTGAAAAATCACACCCATTTTCCTTCCCTATTTTGCCAAGCAGGAAATGAACCCAGAATTCCCGTGGGACCCACGTTAGACAGAACCCGAGTCTCCTGTGAGGCAATATAACTTTATATCATCTGAATACACCTGATTTACACGATCTTTCTGTTCGGCCCTCTGCCTCGAACAGTTTTTTATTTATCCCATCTATCTGTTTGGCTCTGTTCTCCAGAGCAGCCTCCACTTGTACTCTGTACTCTCTACTCTAGAGCCAGTGACAATTTTCCCTAAGTCGATTCTTGTCAAACCATTCAAAATATCATCACATAAAGCCCAAAAGGTATTTATTGTGTTTCCCATTTTTAAGTATCAAAAGGTTATATATCTTTCTTATATCAAAGAATTACCTGGTCCGGAGTCCTCAGTTTACTGTGTCTGCCAGAAAACTATCTGGCAGGCAGTTGTGTTCTAGGATCACCTGTTCCTCCTTGCAGTTTTTACAGGGCACTGAGCAAGCCCAGCACAAGGCTTGACCAGCACAGGGAATGCTGCTCCTGACCCTGGCTGTACCTCTCTGTCTGGGGGTTGGGGGAGGAAGCCTCTCTGCCGTTCTTTGTAGGCCCTTCAGATTCACTCAGTTTTTTATGGGGGTTTTACCTCAGGTTAGTTGAGTTCTAAGCAGTAAGTTGGGCGCCAATTTGTTGCAGTAACTCTCCAACCCAAATAGGACCAGTCAAAGAAAACACAACTCGGTAATTATGAACATAAGCCGCAAGCCTAGATTGGGCGGATTCACCACTACACTGCTTTATTCCCCAGCTATGAGACCCTTAGAACTTGCGGGTTTTCCAAGTCACGAGCTTCTCTATTGTCCTTCCACCTCTTGCTCCTCTGTCATCTTCCTCTCTCCCTCTTCCCCCCCCCAGAAGGTTCAATAGAAGTCACTTGTGTACTGACTCACCTCCTCTGCAGCCCCTCCCAGGAAAGTGGAATTAGTATCAAAATACAAGGCCGGGGCTATCCACAACAGTTCTGAGCAGATGCTGCAGGGGGAAAGAGTGAGCTACAATTTCTGCTCCTATCAGTCTCCAACTTCCAGTTGTTACAAACTTACAAGCAAGACATTTACTCAATGTGCGGAGGGACACCAGACAGAAGCAAGCAGGGCATGGAGCAAGGAAAAGGGAATATGGAAAAGAGAAAAATTTTCCTGTTCTCCTGATAACTCAGGCAGTATACTGAGGTCAGGTTCAATTAGTCTACAGGTGAGGTGTAAGGGAAGCTGCTCCCACAGATGAGGAGAGGAATCCCAGGCCAAGGTCCCAGGCAAGATGCAAGGGACCCAAGGGAGACCAAACTGAGAAGGCAAAAGCTGTGCAACGAATTGTCACTCAGTGGACAAGGGCCCGGGCTAAACCTGAGCAGACTGGGTTTACCTAGTATCAGGATTTTCAAGAGAAACCAAGAGACCAAGAGAAACCATGCTGGAGAAAGGATGCCTGCTCCAGGGAAATGGTCAGACTCAGAGAAGCATTTAAGGAGAGTTAAAGGAGAACTCACCAATTGTTGGTGTTGGACAGACAGCCTAACAATCTGTGGACCAGAAAGCAGATCTAATACAGGTGTAGCGGGCAGGTGGGATCCCAGTGTGGCCGGACACCAGAAGAGTCCCTCCAAGGTCATGGCACCAATGTTATAAAATATAATATGCCTGGGGGCTTGAGGACCTGGGCGTAGCTAGGGTATTTTTTGCGGGCCCATGGCAAGGCCTGAGACATTACACCATGATTTGGTGAGGAAGAGGTTTATTGGGGGAGAGGAGAGGAGTGAGGGCCTGGGGAAGGGACAGTGGCAGACAAGTGGACATGTAGACAGGCAGCCATAGGGCAAAGACAGGGGGCAGGGAGGGGATGGATGCGAAGACTAGTGACAGGGAACGCAAAGCACAGAGAGCTGGGGTGGCAGGAGGGTCCTTTCATCCGCCACACACACACACACACACACACACACACACACACACACACACACACACGTGTGGCACACGTGGCAGCGGCAGGTGATGGTTGGCAGGTCATCATGAGCCATCGCAAGGTCCCTGAGAGCAGGCCAGTGAAATTGCCTGTACACCAACACTTTTTAAGTCTCTACTTAGAAGACAACCAAAGGAAATTAAAAAATGTGAGCTTATGATTATGATAATAACAGTAGATTTATTGCTTTCCCAGAGTTAGAGTAATAGCTTATCAGATCTCCATTGATTGATGTTAAAACTTTGAACTTTGGAAGTCTTTGCATAGCAATAAATAGCACAGAGAGGGAAAGACGTCTGAAACATTTTTCATTTTATTTTTTACGTACCTTGAATCAGTTTATTAGACCGTTAGAACTTGCATTTACACACCTAAAACACGGTCATAGACACTCACAGCTCGCTTCAGCTTTAAATCTTCTTCTTCTATCCAATAATTTGCTATGAGACACAAGTGGTTGGTTACTGAAAACAGCCGTTGTAAAGCAAGTTCCTTCAAATAAAAGAATAGTTGTTTTGTTTTTTTAAAAAGTTGTATTGAAACCTGTTATGTAAGTTTATATCTATCAGTGCGAAGTCTGTCCGCCAGATAAACTGTGCCCGTGTCCAGCTCTCTCAGCAGCAGACCCAATAGTGCTGGAAAAGTAAGGCCCGACTTTCCAACTTTCTGTACGGAAGGAACTCACCAGGCAGCTGCAGCCGTGAAGACAGAGCTGGGCTGCTTGCTGTTATCAGCATGAAGGTACAGTTAGTCAGTCAATAGCCTCAGAGATTTGAGAAGGATAAATTATAGTGGGAAGTATAATCCAAGTGGCTTCTGTATCAATTAAAATGACAAGAGACTTACCGGCTACCTCGATGGCTACCCTAAGCTCCCATGGTCTGGATGGCTTTGTTGGGGTCAGAGATAGTCAGTCTCCAGCTGTCACACCCGCCAGCATCACATCTTGAGTTGTTGTTGTACAGGACAGCATAGGCCTTTGCTGGCCACACCCAGAAGGTCTGAGAGAGTTTCCTGTAGAGAAGGTAACATGGAAAAAATGACTTTACTTAGAAGAGGTAGAGTCCACAGTTTGGGCAGAGCCCTCATGGTGGGAGAGTTGTGGGGCCGTTCCTTCCAGTGGTTAGAGTCATGGTCTAGGTGGCATCAGCTTGCCTGTCTGTCTTCTTTGGAGACCTAGGTAGTCCCTAGGAGCCGTCTGTTGTGGGAAGGTTTTTTACTGAGCATTTTAAATTTAAATTCAGCAGATCTCTGAAGAGTTTGCCAACCATCTATTAAGATTAACTGAATTAAACAAGCTTATCTGTTTTTAGTTACTTGCTTTAGGCTTAACCTTGAAAAACATATAGAGAAGGCTACATAAATTTTGTTCCTGTAAATGAATTACATTTGTACTTAACACGCCTACAAGCATAGCTCTCTGAGCACATTTAAAAAAATGTGACCTGTATAAGGTGAGCATTAACGTGCACGTCTTAATTATCTTTAAGAGCTTACAACAAGTAACAAGTTTAACACGAAGATTTAACAAAGACATCTGGTTTTTTTCCATCCTGATGAAGTCATCAGACAAGATGGGGTTTGGCCATGTAGTTTAAATAGGTTTTAAAGTATCTATATCTTCAATATAGATATTGAAGATATATAATATATATATACACACATATATATGTATATAATATATAATATATATAATATATACATATATGTGTGTGTGTATATATGTGTGTATATATACACACACATATATATATATGACACCATATATGTATACATACATACATGTAACCATATATGTATGTATAATATGTATGCTTTGGTTTGTATTTTTTGAGACAGGGTTTCTATATGATATCCTGGCTGTCCTGGGTTTTTGTTTTTTTGTATTTTGTTTTTCAAGACAGTTTCTCTGTGTAGCCCTGGCTGTCCTGGAATTCTCTTTGTAGACCAGACTGCCCCAGAACTCCCAAAGATCCATCTGCCTCTGCCTCCTGAGTGTTGGGATTAAAAGTGTGTGCTACCACACCAGATGATAAAAGGCTTTTAAAAGAGTGGAAAGTAGAGAAACCTTAGAGATAGGAGACCTTTGGAAATACAGAGCAGTTCAGCTATGTGAGACTTGGGGGTTGTCTTAGTCGGGGCTTCTGCTGCGACAAAACACCATGGCCAAAAGCAAGGTAGGGAGGAAAGGGTTTGTTTGGCTGACACTTCCACATCTCTGTTCATTATTGAAGGAAGTCAGGACAGGAACAGGGCAGGGCAGGATCCTGGAGGCAGGAGCTGATGCAGAGGCCGTGGAGGGTGCTGCTCACTGGCTTGCTTCCCAAAGCTTGATCACTCACTGAAAAAGCGCCGTACAACTAGACCTTATGGAGGCATTTCCCCAAGTGAGACTCCTTCCTGATGACTCTAGCAGGTGTCAAGGTAACACATAAAACCAGCCAGTACAGGGATCATTTGTGAGCTATAAATTTATTTATTTACTTATTCATTTTAAAGGTAGGGGTGCTCTGTCTGCATAAATATATACCTGCATGCCAGAAGAAGGCATCAGATTCCTCTTTACAGATGGTGGTGAGCTACCATGTGGTTGCTGGGAATTGAACTCAGGACCTCTGGAAGAGCAGACAGTGTTGTTAACCACCGAGCCATCTCTCCAGCCCAGAATCATTTGCTTGTGCAGTGGCAGAGGTTGTTACCATATGAGAGAATTTAGAAATGAGTGTGCCATCTTTGGCCAAGCACTGTAGGAAGACACTGAGGCTCTAATAGCATCTCTGAGTCTGAGGAGGAAAGAGAAAAGGTTCTGTGTGGCTCAGGAGGATGTAGGGAAGCTAGAGGTCCAAGGGGGCATAAAGAAGAGACAGAGCAGGCAGCTATAAAGGGGAGGACAGAAAGCTCCTGGAAGGAACTTCAAACAGGTCTGAGTGAGAGACTAGGAAAGGTCCAGGACGACTTAAAGACCCCGCGGGACATAGCAGGCAGTTCCTAAACGGACTCGGAGAAGTGCTAGGAAGGCAGCTGAAGAGGCAAACTTCAGGAGGCTTTGGGGAAAAGGAAGTGTTCTGACAGAGGGAGACGCGTGTCTGTAGTAAAGATGCCCACTGTGGGACTGTAGCTTGCGCACGGGCGTGGGTCCTGTTGGGCTGAGTTGTAGGCGTGTCTGCCTCCCCAGGCAGCTAGGGCCACAGCTCTGGGGACAGAAGTGCAGGAATTTGACTGAGTTCACTCTACGTGGCAATGGACGGAAGCCGGGCTATGGAAGCCACAGAGCCCCACTCCGGGTGTGGGGAGATCTCAGTCTGAGGTCCCACGTGGGCTGGAGCTCTTGGGTCAGAGTTCTCCGGGCAGAGGCAGCTGGCCAGAGACCGGCTGGTCTCAGCCCTTGGGCTCCCAGGTACAGCTGAGAGGCCCCAGAAGGACTGAGTGGGGGGGGGGCGCATACCTGCTGGACCAACCCGAAACCAAAAGGGGCAGGGGGAGAAGCTCTGGTGTCACCTCCCAGGGATGGATGAGACTCTAGGTCAAGGTAACTTGCTTGGCTTGGTCATGGCTGGCTCATGTAGCGCTTGGGTTGGCGGCCTCTCTGTGACTGGAATGTAGAGAAGTAGAGATTAGGCAGCAGGCAGCTCGGTAGTTGAAGACCTTCTCCAGGGTTCCCCACTGCGGGCCCCAAAGATGAGAGGAAGTCCATGATCTTAAAATATTTATTGTCATGGTGCAAAGTGGATGAAGCTGTACCCCGTGTTCTCAGGGCAGGCCTGAGGTTAAATACCTTTTGCAAGTAGGAGGAGGTTCTGGGAAGGAATGTTTAAATGGCTACATCCTCTGGCCTTTACCCTCTACCTGTGCTACGTGACACAAACCTCTCTTTGGGAGGAGATGTAGAGGGCTGTAGCTAAGTGAGAGGAACCGGGAGGCCCAGGAGTACCGCCAAACTCCTACCGTCTCTTTAGGGTCTCCGGGGTTCGAAGCAGACTCAACTAGGTACCCCGCTGCCTCTCACAGCCCACCGCCCCACAGCCCATGTAGTGTGTAGCAGGTCAGAGAGATGCCCGGATGGCGTCTGGAGGGCATAGAAGGCTCCAAGAGCTACAATGAGTAGCCAGGAGGTGTGGCAAGCTGCAGAAGCCAAAGAGACACTCATGGAATAGACAAGGAGAAGCAAATAGTTAGAACAAGTGGAAGGAAGACGCATCTGGAGAATCAGACTCTAGAATTTAGAGTCAAATACGCTAAGTGACAGAATCCAGCAGAAACAAACGACCCATACACACCTAAGATGAGCCAAGTCAGTGGCTTGGATTGGAGAGTCTGAGTCCCTTGGAAAGGGAGTTATATATACTACTACTATGGTTTCGGCACCAGATGAATGGAAACCTGAGAACAGGACACCTCCCAAGTGTGGCTGAGAAGGTTTATTGTAGATATGAGACAGAAAACAGCCAGAGGCATCGAGAAAATGCTGATCCAGGCCAGCAGACAAAGACTGGGCCATGAGAGGATGGCATGGGAGGAAGAAAGGAGAGAGGGAAGAGGAGAAAGGGTAAATAGAGGAGAGGTCCAGGAGCAGAGCCAAAAACCAAGAGGACTGGTAGCCAAAATGGCTGTGTTATAACAGAATCAGAGAAGCTGGGGGAAGAGAACGGAAGCTCAGGGCTCAAGAAGTTTATGGTAGATGTGCCAGCCAGGATGACTTTGTAATAGGTACTTTCGATACTGAGAGCCTCCCAGTCCACTTTGATATGTTAAATAGGCACCTCAGTTAGCCTTTTGTCCCGGATTTTTTTTTAACCTAATACCAGTGATACACTTATTCAAGAAAACCAGACACACAGCTTCTAATAAGAGAAGTCTACAATGCTTACTTGACAGTGTGTAAACAGAGACCAAGAGCAATGCATTGCTCCTCATATCTTCAGGAGTGCTGGAGACCCCAGAGAGATGACACCTTGATCTCCCCAGAGACTGGAGAGTCTCACCCAGGATCCTTATCTGCGAACTTTCAGCTAAGGTTCATCTAGCAGGTGAGCAGCCTTGGGGTGATAGGCTTAGGACTCTAGTTAGGAGTGTGAATCTCATGTGATGGCCCTCGATATAATAAAACATAACTTTTATTATGCCAACTATGTGTGCCTACCTTCTTGCTCACAACAAAGACCAAGGGAGCCATGGCTGAAACTGCATTTTTATAGAAATGAGAAGCTGGCAGAAGGAAAACTCATGAGCTGGAGACATTTAGGGTAGGGGTGGGGTGAGAACAGGTGAGAGCAGCCCAGTACTGAGTGAGCCTGGAGGCAGGATGCACTTTTATATGCTCAAAGACACCACCTATAACCATGCGTCCCTTTAGACATTGATAAGGAATGCTCCTTTGGTAGAGGGAAAGGGGGCACCAGAATCTGGGGGAGTAGAATTTCCTTTGAACCTGACAGAAGGCAAAAGTAAACCGACTGGAAGTGTTGATTCACACTAGTGTAGTGACACCAGCCTAGGATCTCAGCACTCCCGAGCACATTAGCCTGGGAATGAATTCAAGGTCAGCCTAAGCAATTTAGTAAGACTGTCTCAAAGTTAAAACAACAACAAAGCAACAAATAAGGCTGGAGGTGTAATTCAGGATCCTCTTCCTTAAATCCCCCAGTGAGGGGGCTGGGGGCGTGGCTCAGTGGAAGAGCCCCTGCCTAGAATCCCCCAGTGAGGGGGCTGGGGGCGTGGCTCAGTAGCAAAGTACTTACTAAGCATGATGGGGGCCCTGAAGTCCATCTCCAGTAGCATAGGAGAGAAAGAGAAAGAGAAAGAGAAAGAGAAAGAGAAAGAGAAAGAGAAAGAGAAAGAGAAAGAGAAAGAGAAAGAGAAAGAGAAAGAGAAAGAGAAAGGGAACAAGTAAAAGAAAGAGAAAGAGAAGACTAAGCCTGCAAGGAGACGGAGTAGGTAGGATGAAGCCATCTCCACTTGTCCGCTCCACCTGTACTCTGTCCTTACCTTTTGCTTTCCGGTGAGTTGTCTCTGATCAATCTCTTTCTTGCCTGTGTGTGTTTTATTGAGACAAAGTCTCACTCACACTCTGGCCCAGGATTGTGCAATCCTCCAGCCTCGTGTTTCCAAGTGCTAGGATTCCGGACCCACCACTCTTGCTCCCCGCGGCAGGCTACTATCAGGCTCTGTAGCGGTTAGTAATTTTCCATGTGCTTATTTCTTGAGGTTGGAAACCCGTCCTTTGTTTTCTGTGACTGGCACCTAGCACTCAGGTGTGGGGGAGGGGTGCTGGAACAGGAGGATTGCTATGAATTTAAGGGCAGCCTTGGCAACATAGTATGTTATATAGACCAGTCTGGCCTACAGAGTGAGACCCAGTCTGATAAAAGCAAAAAATAAACAATCTCGGGAGTCTAGCTGAGCTGAGAAGTTTACACAACCAAGCAAGGCCTTTCAGTAAATCTTAGGGGACTGGAAAGGCTTGTCCCAACTGGGTGAGGGGTGTTGATTCGACACCTGGAAATGACTTGGTGAGCCCACATTCTAGACTCATATAGTTTACATCCAGGCACTGAGTAAACAGGCCTGCAGTTGTTTGTTTGTGATGTGTGTGGGGGAGGGGGCTGTGCACACACGTGCATGGGCATGTGTGTGCTAATACGTGCATGAATGCCTCTACACGCACTTACCTGTGCGTGTAGAGGCCAGAGGTCAGTATCATTGTCTTGGATGCGATGTCAGGTGTCTTCCTGTATCATTTTCTACCTTAGCTTGAGAAAGAGTCTTTCATTGAACCCAGAGCTCAAGATCAGGTTATACTGGCTGGCTGGCAAGCTCTGAGGGTGCTCCTGTTCTGACCCAGACCCCAGTGCTAGGATTACTGACTCCCGCTGCCAGCCTTCTCCACGGTGCTGGGCTGGGACTGACATACCCATAATCTATGTGCGTAAGTCTGTGCCTGCTTATGTTTTTGTGTGCAACACATTTGTGCAGGTGCATATGGAGAACAGACAGAGGGTGCCAAGATTACCCAGAACGGGAGTTACAGGTGTTTGTGAGCTGCCTGATGTGGGTGCTGGGAATCGAACCTGGATCCTCTGCAAGAGTAGCTAGTGCTCTTAACGCTGAGCCAGCTCATCCACTCCTCTCTCTTACTTTTGAGGCAAGGTCTCTCTCTGAATCTACAGCTCACTGGTTAGACTAGACTGGCTAGCAGTCCCCCAATATATCCCTGTCTCTGCACCAGCTGTTAGGGTACAGAGACAGGCTGCGCTGTGGCCACAGACACCTGGACTACCAAGCTATTGTGTGGGTGCTGGAGATTCAAATGCAAGTGTTCACGTTTGCCCAGCAAGTGCTCTAACTGCTGAGTTACGTCTCCAATCCCTCCTTGTTTATTTTGAAGCTCCTCACACAGCTCCGACTAGCTCCAAACTCACAGCCATTCTACTGCCTCAGCCTTCTGAGTACTGAGAGGACAGAAAAGCACACCTTCCCTGAGGACTGCATTTCAGTGTACAGTTCTATGCTAACAGGTCTGAGTTGACTTTGTAACTACACACCTATACAGCATGTGGTCTCTAAGCTTTGCTCTGTTTACAGGCTGCTTGATTTAATGCCAAAATCCTCTTGACTCAGAGTCTCTGAGCCTAAGCCTGTGGTTAGCTTTATAGGCCTTGGGCCAAGGTATCCAGAAACTTTTGTCTCTTATCTGGAGGTGCACAAAACCTCCTTTGGAGGCTGACAGAAGATCGTGCTCGGTGTTCCTGACCACATGTCCTCCAGGATGTAGTGGTAAGACTTCTGAAGAACTTGGGGAACCTGAAGACCTTGAGCCTTCCAAAATTTTCTTTCCTGTCATTCAGGTCCAGACCTGTTACTGATCTCACCAGGACTTTGCCTAACTAATACTTGGCATACATGTTGGTCCCACCCTGGCTGCGGGTGACAAAGTTCACCTTCCTCTAGAATCTGTGGGTGGTAATGACCTTCTCACAGGGGTCACCTAAGACCATCGAAAATGCAGATATTGATTTACATTACAATTCATAACAAGAGTAAAATTACAGTCATGAAGTAACGATGAAGCTAATTTTATGGTGTTGGGGGGAGAGTCCCCACAACATAAGGAACTATATTAAAGGGTCACAGCAGTAGGAAGGTTGAGAAGCAGTGCCCTAGACATAGCCTTCAGTGTGGGGGTACTCCTGAGCCTGATGTGGGGCCACATGACAGTACCAGAGTCCAAACAAATCCCACTTAGAGTTTCTTATTTTGTTTTGTAGTGTTTTGTTTGTTTTTGTTGTTTTATTCTGAGACAGGGTCTTACTCTGTAGACCAGGCTGGCCTTGAACTCATGCAGATCTGTCAGCCTCTGGAGTCCTCAAATCGTCCCACTGTAGACAGATTGGTTTTGTTTTTTTTCCTAAGGTGTGTGTGTGTGTGTGTGTGTGTGTGTGTGTGTGTGTGTGTGTGTGTACAGAGTCCGAAAAGGCCAGTGGAGACCATCATCTTGAGCTAGAGTTACAGGGTGCTGTGGGCTCCCACATTCCGGGGTGCTGGAAAGTAAACTCCAGTCCTCTGAAAAGCAGCAAGTGCTTTTAAGCACTGGGTCATCTCCCCAAGCATTCTTATTACTTTTCTTTTGTTTTGTTTTGTTTTGTTTTGTTTTGTTTTGTTTTGTTTGAGACAGTTTCTCTTTGTAGCATTGGTTGGCCTGGAACTCACTTTGTCAACCAGGCCAGACTCTAAGTTGTAGTCCTCCAACTTCCGCCTTCCCAGTAGCTGGGATCACAGGCCTGTACCACTATGCCAAGTGGGAACTAATTCACCTCTATCAACCAGTGGAGAAAAGAAGAGGCATCTGTGATAAAGCAGATGCCCTGGGACATTCTCAGGCGATGTGGAGTGAAGCCTGCCCATGGCCATCTACATTCAGGTCTGAAGCCTGGTGTACTGGTACTTAGCCTAAAATATGTATATATAAAAGGAGCATTACTACCTATGGACAACCTTCTCAGCACAGGTTATTAATTGCGCTGGGATTCTTCTGAGATTGTGAGAGGCCTTGGACTCTGGAATGAGGGCCCCTTCCTCTTCCTATGTCTCCCATAATGCCCCCTGATATTTATATTGTTGTGTTTTTTTCCCCATCATTCCTCATTTGAGAACTTAAAGCACACTTTCCCTCTAAAGGGACATCAAATGGGACATATTGGTTCACTCTGTAATCGAAACACTGAAGCAGAAAGACTGGGCCACAGTTTCTGGCTAGACTGAGCTATAGTGTAAAACCGTGTATCAAACAAACCCAAGGGAAAACAACAACAACAAAAAACACCCAAGAGGCACAATCCAGATGATTAGCCCAGTGGGTGTCAGGTATTTATCCATACATGGCTGCAAGCATACACCTAGCTGCTCTCCAGGTAACCTGCCGTGCTTTCTTTCCTGGCAGCCATGGCCAGCGCCCAAGTACCTTTCTCCTTTCCTCTGGCCCACTTCCTCATCTTTGTCTTCGTGACTTCCACCATCATCCACCTCCAGCAACGAATAGTGAAGCTGCAACCCCTGTCAGAGAAGGAATTACAGACATTTGAAAAGTCCTCATCAAACATGGCAAGCACAGAGATGCAGCGGAGTAGCAAGCTACAGGGCATGTTCACAATCAATTCCATCGGCCGCCTGGGGAACCAGATGGGTGAATATGCCACGCTGTTTGCACTGGCCAGGATGAACGGACGGCTTGCCTTCATCCCTGAGTCCATGCACAATGCTCTAGCGCCCATCTTCAGAATCAGCCTCCCGGTGCTGCACAGCGACACAGCCAGAAGGATCCCGTGGCAGAATTACCACCTCAACGACTGGATGGAGGAGCGCTACCGCCACATCCCGGGTCACTATGTGCGCTTCACGGGGTACCCATGCTCCTGGACCTTCTACCACCATCTGCGCCCAGAGATCCTGAAGGAGTTCACCCTACACGACCACGTGCGTGAGGAGGCCCAGGCCTTCCTGCGTGGTCTGCGGGTGAATGGGAGCCAGCCGAGTACCTTTGTAGGTGTCCATGTGCGCCGAGGGGACTATGTGCACGTCATGCCCAACGTGTGGAAGGGCGTGGTGGCTGACCGGGGTTACCTGGAAAAGGCCCTGGACAGGTTCCGGGCACGCTATTCGTCTCCAGTCTTCGTGGTCACAAGCAACGGTATGGCCTGGTGCCGGGAGAACATCGATGCCTCCCGAGGGGACGTGGTGTTCGCAGGCAATGGTATTGAGGGGTCGCCAGCCAAGGATTTCGCGCTCCTCACCCAGTGCAACCACACCATCATGACTATTGGAACCTTTGGGATCTGGGCTGCCTACCTGGCAGGTGGCGATACCATCTACCTAGCCAACTACACCCTTCCGGATTCTCCGTTCCTCAAAGTCTTTAAGCCAGAGGCAGCCTTCCTACCGGAGTGGGTGGGCATCCCTGCAGATCTGTCCCCACTCCTTAAGCACTAACACCAGCCTGTCCTCGGTCCCACTTCCACCTCAAGGCAGAAGGAGGAAGAGCCTTCTGCTGGGAAAATATGTGCCTTGGGCTGCCAATGAGAAGTACTAACATGTTCAGAAACCATGTTTACATGTTAGATACCACCAGCTCCAACATTCATTAACAGCTCAGACATCAGCAATGGGCGCTATTCCTGAAAACTAGCAGGTCTTCACCTTTTCTCAGCACCACTGTCTCAGGGCGCCACGCGGGCTGCCACCCGCAGACAGACACTTGCAGAGGCAGCAAGAAAAGGCACACTGTTGTCTTGACTTTAGATTCCTTTTGAAGGGTGAGACAAACTCACATTTGTCAACTTTTTGTCATTAGCATTTCCTCGGTGGGGCAGGCAACAGTTATATAGGAAACCTGAGGAAGGAGAGGAGGCCAGCTTGCCCTTTGTATAGCAACTGCCTTTCACCAACTGACTGGAGTCTGCTGAGAACTGTCAACTCCTTTGCAGGTGGTCCCGTCAGTGACCTAGGAATTTCTCATAGTCTGTTAAGATTTTATTTTTTTAATTATGAATACATATGTGGGTGTGTACAGCACCTTCAGAGCCCAGACCTGGGTGTTAGGTCCCTGGAACTGGAGTCACAGGCAGCTGGCTCTGTCTCTCTAAGGTCCCACCTTCAGCACACAGAGGACCAAAGGCCCGTCCAGTGAAAGCCACACCTCTACAAGCATCCAGCTAGCTCCTCTGTCCCCTTGACAAGAGTTGTGTCACTGCGTGCCCATGCAGCTCAGTATGAGTCAAGGAGAAGGAGAATGCTGGGACTGGTTTAGCCTAGGATCCAAAAATAGGAGTTATTCACTACACAAAGGCACTTGATCAAAAGGGATGTGGGAGCTGCCGTGAGCCCACAGTTCCCTCACCAAGTTGCTTGTCCTTGGGACTCGGTCCACCAAGGGCTCCTTCTTTACCTACTCTGAACATCTGAGAAGAACTGTGTGAGTGGAATCCAGATGCATCGATTGCATGCCCACCCCGGCAGCCTTGGCAGGACACCCCAGGCCTAGGAAAAGCTCCAGATGTTTCAGAGTGTCTTACTATCTTGTTACACTTCATGTGTGAGCACACACCATGCAATCCCTCTCACAGTTAAAGAATACAACCTATGTAGCCACCGTTATGAAAACAGCAAGGGTGGCCTGGGAGGAAGAGGCCTTGAAAAGGTGTTATCTCAGAACAGCAGAATCCCAAGGTGTCTCTCCAGACCCTGCGAAGCTGGCCATGATGACCCTGTGCATGGGAATAGCCTGCCACCACTTGGGAGGCAGAGGTAGGTGGATTTCTGATTTCGAGGCCAGCCTGGTCCACAGAGTGAGTTCCAGGACAGCCAGGGCTACACAGAGAAACCCTGTCTCAAAAAACCAAAAGGAGAGAGAGAGAGAGGAGTAGCCTGAAGTGGCCGTGGTGGCACCGCACCTGCCTTTCATCCTTGCACTATGAAGGCCTTAAGGTGGGAGTCTGGTCTATATCCTGAGACCCTGTCTCAAAAAAAAGAAAAGTCTCAAACTGGGTGTAGCAGTGCACTCCAGTGGTCCCAGCGTTCGGTGAGTGCAGAAAGACCAGGAGTTGGAAGTCATCCACAGCTACACAGGGAACGCAGACCAGTCTGAGCTGCATAAGACTATCTCAGAAACAGAAAGAAAATTACAAAATCTAAACTCTGCAGTGGTGGCATACACTCAGGAGGCAGAGGCTGGTAGATCTCTGAGTTTGAGGCTAGCCTGGGCTACACAGAAATCCTATGTCAGAAAAAAAATTTTTTTTTCAAAATCCAAAACATATAAAAATGTGCCTGTCCACCATAATTTCATGGTTTTTGTTTGTTTGGTCTTTTGAGACATTATCTATTGCTACATATATAGCCCTGGCTGTCCTGAAACCTACAATGTAGACCAGGCTGGCCTTGAAAGCACTAAGATCAAAGGTGTGTACCAATCATGCCCAGCCCAATTTTACATCCTTAAAAGTGATAAACTGGGTTTGAGTCACTCCTCCATCTGCTTAGGTGGGACGTGAGCGCCGCACACGCTTAACCCCGGTGCTCTGGAGGCAGAAGCACGAAGGCAGATCTCTGTGAATTCCAGGGTAGCCTGGTCTACATAGTGAATTCCAGGACAGTCAGGGTTCTGATGAGATCCTGCCTCAAAAATAAAAAAACAAAAGACAAAAGAACATTAAAAAAATAACCTAGAGAATAAATGAAAAATTTTAGATTGACTACATGGTGGATGAACTGAGTTTAGGGGAGCCGTGAGCTCTCCCTTTCAGTGAGTGGATCGCTGGGGATGTGAATTCTACCTCCAAAGGATGTCAGCATAGATTAGCTCTACATCCACTGCGTTTTCAGTCATCTACATTTAAGATTTAAAAAAAAAAAATCACGTGTAGTCACCTACACATCCAGTTTGAGCATGCTAGAAACTGAAGCCTCACAATGTCCAGTTTGAGGACAGCCTGGGCTACATAGGGAGAATTTGGTCTTGTACAGAGTGAGGGAGGAAAGAGGAGGAAGGAGAAGGGAATAGAAAGAAACAAGATACCTCACCCTCTCTGAAGATCAAGGATGGCATGTGACTGAGAGCCTGTGGCCCCCAGGGACTCTGAAGCTACCACAGGGACTGAACATGTGCAGTTGGGGTCACGGCAGTGAGGAGTACACCGTGCTCAAGCCAGCAGCCACGCCAAACCTGCACTAGCCTCCAAGTGTCCACCTTCTAGAGAATTCCTTGGCCATCCAACCCTACCTCTTCTGGGGCTGTCAGGGCTCTATACTGCTCTCCCTACCCCCAAGGCTGACAGGCTGAGGATAGATGGGGACAGCAGGCAGGAGACAGGAGTAAGACTTGGTTGGGAATTGGTGTCCTGGGGCCCGAGACACCAGGGACAGGGGAATGGGTTACACTGTAGAGAGAGGGTAGCTGTACCTGGGAAAAGACAGAGGAGAAGCAAGCAGCCAGAGGGCCAATCAGAAATGGCAGTGAGATATGTGGAGATTAACTGTAGGAGGGACCTCAGTAGCCAGAGATAGGGAGAGACTGACATGGAAGTGAGCACAGTCAGATGCTGTCTCAAAAAAAAAAAAAAAACCCAAGGGGGCTGGAGTGAGAGCTTGGTGCTCTTACAGGCTCTGTTGCAGTACCTGGCACCCACCTCAGGCTTGAGTTACAGGTTCCTTGAGCTTCTAAGGGCCTGAGTACATATGTGGTGTGCCTGTACACACAAAAATAAAAAATGTAAAATTACAAGAAATAAGAAGGAAAATGTCAAGAGCCTGAAGAGGAAGCCCACTACACCCTGGTGACACTCCAGGCCTGGGAACCCCCCGAGATAGCTTTCATATCACCACAGGGCACTTCAGGACAGCTCTGTCCATCTCCAGCCTGGACTGGCCACTACCTTTCCGCTGTCTTACTCAGGCACTGAACCTCCCCAGCTTCCTGAGAGCCAGCGTCTTTCACTCTGAGGTCTTCACATGTTCCCTTTCCTCTTCCAAGATGCTATCTTCCAGAAAGTTTACCTCTGGCACCCTCTATCCCCCGGAGGCTCAGCTATCTCTCTGTTCCACTCCCCAGGGTTTCTGTCTCTCCGAACCCGATCTGTCAGCTCCATGATCCCACACATCACAGTCCCAGAAATGTCAGTCTGCACTTGGGTTGTGATCTGAGCTTTACCAAAGAAGAAACCCAGGCTCTTGTTTTTCTTTACCTCTGAGGGCCCACATTATGCACTGATACATCTGATTGACAGCCCACAGATACACCTCCTGTCCCTTTAACGCTAGTCCCATCTTTCCCAATAACCTGATCTCAACAGAAAAGGAGAATTAGACAAAATTTACTTTCAGGCCCAAAGACACAGGAGATCGCCCATGTCTGGTGGTCTCACGGGTTCAGCTCCAGCTCTCCCCATTCCCCCTGTCTCATTCTTGTTTGTGACACAGGGTCTCACATAACCCCAGCTGGTCTTGAACTTTCTATATAGTTAAAGTTGATCTTGGGCTTCTGATTCTCCTGCCTCAGCTCTTCATGTCTATTGCCCTAAGTGTTAGGATTATAGATGTGTGCTACCACTCCAAGCTGTAATTTCACTCTTGAAAGTCCTGGGCTACAACCCAAGAAGTCCAGTGAGCCTAGCAGAGAGAACATGTGGAGAACAAGAAAGGTCCTGACATCCCGTGACCCAGCCGGGGCCAGCCTTCTCCCCATTTCCATCATTGTACCAACATATCTGAATGAGCCCTACTGGGTATGCTCAGCCCTCTGGGCTTAGGGATGAGTACATCTCCACCCATCCCCCAACATCTTGTAGGGCTGAATAACTGCCTTGCAGAGTCCAGTAAACCATAGCCACTTATGGTTACACTTTGAATATACATTGACCCATACTGGCTCATGTGGGGAGGTCTGGAAACTTCAGAACTAGTAGGCCATTGGTGGATAGGCCTTTGGGGTAGCTCACCCTAGCTCCTCTCCCTACTCCCCAACTTCTTGTGCACCATGAGGTGAAGAATCTCCTCGATATATTTGGCCACCATGGTGTCCCCCAAGGCACATGGGGCCAAGCAGGTTCTGAAAACCTGGACAAATTAAGTCCCTCTCCCTACCCACTCTCTCTGGAGTATGTTGGTCACAGTTATGTGACGGTAACTGATGCAGCTCTGTTCTGTGGGTTTGTTAATAAGCGCAAACATTGATGCAGCTGTCCAGTCTCATGAGCCTCAGGCCACAGGAGAGCCACAGTTTCATTCAGCAGGCAGACATCCTCCCAGCGTGAGGTGGTGGTGGGGCTCACCTGGGAAGCATCCTATCTTCTCTCCCCTTTTATCCATCTCCCCATCTCACGGCTCCTGGAAGCCCTTCAATAAACCATGAGAGCTGGGTATAATGGCTCACGTCTGTAATCTCAGCACCCAGGAGGATGAAGCAGGAGGATTGTTACAAGTTTGAGGCCAGCTTGGCACAACAGAGCAAGACTTGCTCTCAAAAACAAAACAGCCAAGAAAGCTAGATATAATCACAGCACTGGGGTGGGGGTGGGGTCATAAGTTCAAGCTCATAGGGAGTTTATAGTCACCTCCCACTAGTAGCTTCTGGTCCTCTCACCTCTAACTAGGACTTGGGGTGCCTTCCTTCTACTCTCACCTGGTCCTTTCCTGAACTCAGACAGCACAAAGATCCAGATCCCCAGATGACAGGCAGCCATCCAGTGTCTGGAGGAAGGGGCGCACACAACCTGCAGGTCTCTGAAGGAGGCAGCAAGCTTGTTTGCACTGGCCAGTAGCATATGAACCCCCAACCCCAACTACAGGGCCTGGGAGGGGGTCATACAGAGGCAGAGTAGGCAGGTCCAGGCATGTAACATGTCAGCAGCAGTGAGCCAGGAGGGGATGAAGGCATCTCGAGTCCTCTGTAGTTGGAGGGTCTTTGTACTTGCAGATGACCTCTCCTTAGAAACCCAAGGGTCTGTCACCATGGATCTGGCAGCAGTTCCCAGAGCCGACTGCCACTAGGGTCAGATAGGTCCGCAGAGAAGATGCTGGGGCCTGGGGGCCCAGAGCCCAGTGGTGGACCCCCACTCAAGGCCTCCAGCCAGTCCAAGGAATCAGTGAGGGCCCTTGGAGAAGGGGACAGGGAGCTTGTAGGGGACGGTAGTGAAGAAGAGAAGACGGAAGAGAAGCCTTCCGAGTCCGGGGAGGGAGACAGCAGGTCAAATGAGCCAGGGAAGTCCAAGGGGATGGGAGGCAGCAGGTCTGCAGGAGGAGTGTGAGCTTTAGGGGGATGGGTTCTGCTCACTGCGCTGTTCCCAACCCACTTCTCCCTCGAACCCAGGAGTTCCCAAGTTCAGTTCCTCCCCTAAATGCGGGAGCTAATCTCCTACCATCTGGCTCCACTTGGTCTTCCAGGATGTCATCAATGTCGCGGTTTGGAAGCAGCTGTGAATTGGCACACGCCACATTACCCTAGGTCCTGCTTAGGTCTACTGCCCAGTTCCCGAGCACTCCCCAGCCAGGCATCCCTTTCCACCTGCGCCCTACGGATCGCTTCCTGCAGCTCCTCCTCCAGAGTCAGGCTAGCTGGAGAAGGTGTTGGGAAGGGAGCTGGAGTTGGAACCGGAGCTGGAGTCGGAGCTGGAGCCAAAGCTGGAGCGGGAGCCGGAGCCGGAGCGGGATTATGAGCGGGAGCGGGAGCAGAAGCTGCCCCCAGGGGATCCGCAGCTCCAGAAAACTTCAGCCTACGATTCGTCCCGCTTGCCTTCACCTAGAATCAGGAAATGTGCGAGTTCAATAAGCCCGGCTCAGCAGGCAAGGCTCTACCCGGCCCTCCCTCGACTTTACCCCATCCTTTACAACAAAACAAAACAAAACACTTTATTTACTCTCTCTCTCTCTCTCTCCCCGCTTTATTCTCTCTCTGTTTCTTTGTCCTTCGGTGTCTCCCTCTCTCTCTCTCTCTGTGTGTGTGTGTGTATGTGTGTGTGTGTGTGTATGTGTGTGTGTGTGTGTGTGTGTGTGTGTATACATCACCATCACGCGCCCTTCTGGTTCTCAACTACATCCTCAGACCAACCAATGATTAGCCACACCCCCCAAGTTTTAGGGGCCTCAAATCACGCCTCCTTTCCAACTTTTCATTGGCTATTTTTCCAAGGTCTCGCTCTCTTTCTCTTCTCTTTTTTGGTCCATGTGTACACAGCCCCGCCCTCACCGCGCCGGGCGGCCGGGTTGTTCCCAGCGCTTTGGGTCTGAGGCGCGGCCAGGGAGCAGCGGTCTCTTTGTCCTCGCGCCGGGGCTTCTGCCGTTCTCTGGGCGGGGTGCCACCACGCATGCGCTCCAGGAGCATCGCTTTGGTCCCGGACACCGGGAGTCCCCGCAGGCGCAGCTGCTGCCTAAGTTCTGAGACCTGAGTAGGGGCCAGGGAGAGGAGGTGCTGAGCGAGCTCTGAAGAGGGATGACTGGGAAATCAAGAGGAGGAACCACAATCCAGGCCGACTTTCCTAGGGCAAAGGCCTTGAATTTACGAGGTCCCGGGCCAGCCCTGAAGAAGAGGGCCAGCCTTGGGACACTCTACACTAAACTCACCGTCAGCTCTTCCAGTTTAAGGGTCTGAAGTTCCAGCTTGTGTGAAGGGGGCGAGGGACTGGAGACTCTTGGTGAGGAAGGCTTCAGCCTTCATCCAACAGGCATGAGGGGGCGGGGTCAAGATAGGACAGAGGGAGAAAGGTAAAACGAGCTTCGGAGAATGCAGGAAAATGAGAAATTCTGGATCTCTAGTGGGGCAAACACGGGCTGATTTTGTGGGTGTGGAAGATTTGCAACTGGAGTGTCTCCGCAGACGACTAGGAGCATGCACAGCCGGGGGTGGGGGTGGTTCTGGGGGAAGAGGTTTCAGCCAAGCTCCTCTCCTTTGCACTTTGGGTTTGAGGGAGGAGGATGGGCCTGAGTTTCTGGGCCCCTGGAGAATAGAAATGAGAGTCCTACCGAGGGTGTGGTCTCTGTGAGTTTTTCTTTTCCCACAGAGGTGGTTCCGGGGGACCCAGGGTTGACCTCTGCACTTGGAGATCTGCCCTGGGCCCTTGTCTCTGTTCTGGAGGCATGTACAGATGATATGTCAGGTTCCCCCTGACCTTAGGCTCCTTCCAATGTTGGGAGTTCTTGGGAGATTCCTGAAAGAGCAAGTAAGGCCAGGCTTGGTGGTTTGGTGGCTCACCACACCTGTCAACCTAGCTCCAGGGAGCCTGGGGCAGAATGGGGAGTTCAAGGACAGCCTTGGCGCATACAGTGAGTTTGTTTCACCCCCCCCCCCAAAAAAAAGCCAAGGTGATGCTTTAGCGTGGTCACCACCTTCCTGACCCATGGAATGTGTAGTGTCAGCTTGGTGAAACCAGAAAGGTAAGCCATTGGCCAAGAGAACTACATTGTCTTGGGCGCTTGTCCTCCTGTCTAAACTTACCTTCTTTGGAGACCTCCAGGGACAATATGCTGGCTCAGGGGACAAGACACCAGGGCTGACAAGGAAAGAGGCAGGAACAGGGGGCAAAGCTGGAGCCAGAGCTGGGCCCGAGGCTGAAATCCACGGATCTGAATCAGAGGCTGAAGAGGTAGAAGAAGATCCTGAGTAGGCCAAGAGACAGCTGGCTAGCTAGGGTGGAAAGTTGCCAGGGGGAAAAGAGGGCTGGCCTAGAGCAGGAAGCATAACCCAAGCTGTCCTGCTGGCCTCCTGGGTACCCAAATTTTCACATTTTCAAGAAAGGAAGAGAGTTTTGTACTTAGTCATCAAAGGGTCTGTTTGTTTAGGATCACAGATATCTAGCATATTCCTGGGACAGGACCAGGTGATGTCTGTATCCCCTGACTCCAGGGAAATAGACAAGTCAAAAAGCTATGTTCAGATATTGAGCGTAGAAGATGCTAAGATACCTGACTCCACCCAGGAAACATTAGAGTATCGGGCATGATAGCTGAGCAATAGAAAACAGAGGGCTGGGGTGGCTCTACTGACTCCTGAGTCCCCTGAAAATGACAGGCTGGGGCTTCACTCTCGTGGGGAGGCATGCATGCTCCTTGGGGACTGAGGCCACGATCCCTTCCCTTTGGGGGCCCACACTTACTGCAGTCTTGATTCCGTCTGTGGATCCGAAGCTGCAGAACTGAGGAAGGAAAAGGGAGGTGGGACAGGGAAGGCGGGAAGGGAGTGTCCAAGCCCTGACTTGGCTAGTGGGTGGGAGCTGCAGTTGTTGGCGGGACACACGTGCCCAGCCCCTTCACACTCCCCGGCGGGTGGGCAGGCAGCCTGCTCCCTCTCCCTTCCCAGGGCCTCTTGCCTCCTCCTGCCAGCTAAGCATCTTGGGCCAGAGCCACTCCTAAGACTGTAAGCTAGCCAGCCTGCAGCTGAGAGGCAGTCATGCTCCCGGCTCCACCTGCCACTTCAGGAGTCTGTGACCACCCTGGTACAGTCGCCATCTTGCCAACCTGACTCATCAACCCCTCACTTCCTTTTATCCATGCTACCCTTTCTGTGTTGCCTCTGGCATTCCCCACAGCCAGCATCCTGCCAACCAAACCCTGAAGCTCAAATCTCTCTGGACTCTAGTTTGCACATAAGACTTTATATGACTTCTCACCCCAACTTACTCTTGCTGGCATGCACCCACACGAGTGCCATTCACATTCAAGATTTGACGCTCAGTTTGGGGGCAAAGATTTTTCCAGTGCACATTCCTGCCCCTCTCTGAGTGTTCAGAACTCTTCACATTGGCAACAAATCATGGCTAATGACACTGTCAAGACTTGATAGCTCTTGGTCCCCCTGCCACACACACATGCAACTCAGGTCCCTTTTGATCTGCTTTGCCTACAGGTCATTTTAAGTCCTTTACAACCTAAGCACTCTTGGGTGTCCCCTCCGATGGTTCAGCAAGCCATGTGCACGGTCACCTACTACTTCACTTCATCACAAATGACATTGTGTGTGAACATCACCGATCAACTCATGCATGCCAGAGAATAGTGTTACTGGGACCCTGGGCTCCAGGACCCCTCCCCACATGCATAGAGACAAGCAACCTCTCACCAGAGCGGAACTTGGAACGGATGATTTGGGAGGAGGCTGCCAGGGTCATTGCCAAGGCTGGGGTGGAGACCTGGACAGAGGAAGCCAGAGCCACCAGAGCGCAGGGTCAAAGTGGATGACGGGAGGCTGCCATTGGGGAAAATTCAGGGAGAGCGTGAAAGATTGGAGACAAAAGTACTGGGCCAGATCAGATCTTTTAGGGGACAACTCTTCTCTGGGGCCCTGGGTCTGAGAAAGGAGGGCTGGTCCTAAACCCCAGGGTGTGAGAGACGTGGGCTGAGGCCTGGACCCCTAGGACTGAGGAAAGCCTGGGCCTGGAGTTCTGGCTTGAGGGAGAAGTATTTGAGCATGGACTACTGTGTCTGAAGAAGGCTGTGGGCCTGGAGTTCTAAGTCTGAAGCAAGAGGGCTGAGTCTCAATCCCTGGACCTTGGTAGCACAGGAACGACCTGAGTCATGGGCTCCTGCATCCTAAGGGGGAGAGCATTGGAATCTGGAGCTGAGTCTTTGAAAATGCAGGAAGCAGTCGTCTGGAGTCTAAACCCTGAAGGAGAAGGAGATTAAGGACTAGAACTGCATGCTGTTAGGGACTAGAATCCAACCAAGATTCTGGGTCAGAAGGGAATCAGAGAATATGACAGGTGTCTGGGAAACACAGGGGTCCCTGAAACGGAATGGGTTGAATGTCATGCACCGGGCTCTGTGGGAAAGATATTGGGGCCAGAAAGAGAAACCAGAGCGGAGAATGAAGGGTAATAAAGAGGATCCCAGTATCTACCCCAGGGGCTTCTCACCAGGTAGGCTCCGCTCAGCTACTCAGCTGTGCCTTGAAGCGGGTGGAGTCTCGCGGACTGGGCTGGAGACCTTAGGCTCCACCCCACAGACCTAGGACCGCCCTTGACTCCCATTTCTAGGGCGAGCGGGAGACAAGAGAGTGAGCCTTGGATCAGAAACCCTGCTAGGACCCAGAAAAGGGGCGGGGCACACACGCCGGGAGGAACGGCCTGGCTCACTTCGAGGGTTCCCTTACTATCTCCTCCCCCCTCCCCCCTCCGCGTCCTGAGCTGTGAGTTGGGTGGAGCGGTCATTGGTGACAGACAGGAGCAGGTGCAGAGAGAGAGACCCGGGTGAGCAACAGCGGCAGGTGGTCGTGTTCAGACCCTGCCAGCAGGTGCCACCTGTTGGTTCTTTTTTCCTGACACAGCAGCAGGAGTCAAGTTCAGAGGAGGGGAAAGTTCAAACATGAGGCCCAGACCCCTAGTTCTAAGAAAGGAAGGGGCAGAAATCAGGACTCTAGGTCTGAAGGAAGGAGGATTGAGGTTTAGGCCTCTGGTATAGGGGGAAGAGAGCTGAGGTTTGCATTTTTGGATCTGATGGAATAGAACTAGTACCCGAGGGTTTCTGGGTGTAAGAGGTGTTGGGTGTTGGAATTCAGCGGTGTGCACAGTAGACAGCATCGGAAGGACTGGGGGAGAAGGCTAGAGTTCAGACTTTGTGGGTAGGAGAGAGATGGTGGTGACCTGTTCCCACTGGGGTCTGATACTCAGAAGAACACGGTCCAGGCTGTGTTCCGAGTTGTGTGGCAGTGCTCAGTACTCCAGGGTCACATTTCGTACTAGAGGGCAAGCTAAGGCCATGGCTAGAAATATCTCCCCAAACTCGGCAGACGCCCAACGTTCCAAGCACACTCCCTGACACCTTAAAAAATCAATCTTTACTAAGGTCCCAAGTCTTGACAAGCGAAATACCACGGATACTTTTATTACTTCTTGGCATTCACATCCCAAGCCCATCTTCCCATTGTCCCATCATCTACCAACCCAACAACTCAAAACTCTCAGCGGACTATGCGGGGGGCGGGGGGAACTACAACTCCCAAAATGCTCTACGCCCAGGCGGGCTCCCTTAAGAACCCATGCAGTTTCAAGCTGCGCGCGTTCCTTTGTCATTGGTTTTCAGGGTGTCGCAGCCACTGGGGGTCCATGGCGATGATTGGCTGGCAGCTCCTGCTGTTCAAGATCCCAGAGGAGGCGACGGAGCCTGCGTAGTTCTCGGTGCAATGCGTCATCTGTTACAGGGCCGGTGAGGCGCAGGCGTGAGCTGCCCAGGGGCAGGATAAGAGGAGGATGCGAGGAAAAACTTTCAAAGATATCCCCTGTGAGTACGAGGAAAATCGAGTTAAATACTCAACATGAGTGTGAGGTGGCCTATCGCCTTAAGTAAGAAAAACAAAACAAAACTACAAATCCCAGCATGAAACGTGGTTCTCTCTGTTCCATAGAATGATGGGAATGTTAGTTAAAACTAGGTGGGAAAGGCCAAGGAGGTGACACATAATTCCAGCACTCTGGAGGTAGAGGCAAGCGGATCTCTCTGAATTCGAGGCCAGGCTGATCTACAGAGTGAGTTACAGGACAGCCAGGGTTACACAGAGAAACCCATCTCGAAAACCCAAAAAGACTAGGAAAAAAAGGACCATTACCAGGAAAATAGTGTCCCGGGTCCCAGGTTCCCTGGAATCTTGAGGATGGGCTGGGAAATATTGGGAGATTTCTGAGGATGGAGAAACCTATTCCTATGTTAATTGGGTTGGGGTTGGAGAGAAGAGTCTAGGGGATTAAGTCTAAGTAAAAAACAAACAAAAATAAAAAACAAATTTTGAACTCTTCTTAGCTTATTGAAGGGGACCCCAAAGTAAGTTAGCCCTACGACTGTTACAATTGCAGCCAGTCTTTAAAACCTGTGGAGAGGGCGTCTGGATCCTGGGAAATGAAAGAATCCATAATCTCATCCAGAATTCTGGGTGAGAAAGAGAGGAGGGCTGGGAACAAGGACTCTTAGGTCCCAAGTAAAGAAGACATCTCAATGTTTGTTAACCCATTTTTGCACACCTGTGTCCACAGCATCTCGCTCTGCAGGTGGTGGGTCCCAGGCTGGCGGTGGTCCACGGCCAGGACCCAACTGGTAGTGGCTGAGGAGATGGTGGAGCTGAGCAGGAGTCAGGGTGGGGTAATCAGTCCGTAAGCTGCTCCATGAAGCCTAAGGGAAGCCCCAAAGTTAGATGTCTATGGTCACAGCGGGGCCCCATAGGGCAGGTCAGCCATCCCAGTTTCTTAGGAGGTTGTGTAGGCCTCCTTCCAAGAGGATTCAAAGTACAAAGCCAAGTTGGGAACCATGGTGAAACTTTTATCTCAAGATTTAAAAAGTAAAAAGAGTCTGGAGATGCAGTTTGGCGGCAGTGTTTGCCTGGCATGTACAACTCCCTGGGTTCAATCCCCAGTACTGTAGTAAGACAGAAATCAGTGACGTTAAGGGTCTGGAGTGCAGTCTCTGCACGTAAGGACCATTGCTGCTCTTGCAGAGGACCCAGCAGAGAACTGATTCAGTTCCCAGCACCGGATGGCTTGTAAGGCCAGTTCCAGGAGATCTACCTCCCACTTCTGGCACTTCATGGACATGGTGCACATATATACATGCAGGCAAACATTCATACACATAAAAATAAATCTTAAAGAAAAAAAAAAGTAAAGTCCAGTGATTGTGTGATTGTGACCACCTTTTATCCCAGCAACTCAGAAGACAGGGGGAGGTGAATCATTTGTGAGCTCAAGTGAATTTCATGTTAACCAAGATCTACATAGCAAGATCTCAAATAATAATAATAATAATAATAATAATAATAATAATAATAATAAAGTAAGATTATGTGGTCTACCCTCTAATTTTCAATCCACTTTGAATGTGTGTTTGTTGACATTATTATCATGGTTCCCAGCATGGAGCTTATACTCAACAAATGCATAACCATCATTGTCCTCTGTCTCAAACCAGAATTTCTGACTCAACATGTCTAAGAAATGGAGCATAGAAAACTATTTCTAGCAAGTTCCACTAGCATTCAGAAGCATTCAGACACCCCTGTTCAGTCATTCTTGATACTGACTTCTATCTGTGAGTGGTCCATCATGGTGTGTAAGTCATCTCTCAGGCAGGAGATGACTTGGGGTTACAGAGAGGCTGAATACAAAGGATGGTAGAGCTGAGCTAAAGATTCGATAATCAAAGTCATATAAAGCTGACCAGGAGTCACCTTGAGCAGGGAGGTGCGTGGCACACATAGCAGGTTCACAGCAATGGAGAGTTTCCGGAAGAACTCAGTGGCAATGTCACCCAGCCCGGCCCCTTGCAGCCAATCCAAAACAAGATCCAAGTTGGTTCTGATTTGGACAGCTCGAGACCATTGATAGAAAGGTCGGCCTTGACCTGTGTAGGAAGAAATGACAGGCAATGAGTGAATCTACTCCCCAGATAAAGCTACCCAAAGCTGAAGCCTGAGCCTGGGTTATGTCTGCCTGGATTAGGTCTGGGAAGGTCCTGGATGTTCCTAGCACAACCCTCACCTCGTTCCATCAGTGAGTTGAGAAGAGATGCATTGGAGAAGAAGAACAAATAACCAAAAGTCTGGGATACGAGGTCAGGATGCAGCTCACACTGACTGGTCAATTCTAGAGCTGCCTGGAACACACCCAGGGTAGGCCTGAGCCCAGGTGGCATGGCCTCCAGCTCCGCACCAGGCCCTGGCAGCTCTGCCCCAGCGGTGAAAGGGTTACTGTCTAGGAGAGCTGGCAGTGTTGAATAAAGTGTCTAGGGAGGAAACAGAGGCAACAACGTGAGAGTGACTGTTAGCATTCTGTCTAAACTCCACCCTCACAGTTACCAGACAACAGCCAGGTAGGCCTGACCCACTATAAAAGGGGCTACTTGCTCCCTCCTCTCTATCTTGATTTCTTGCTTCTCTCTTGCCCTCCTGCTTCTCCCTGTCCCCTCACCCCTTACCCCTCCCCTTACCCCTCTCTCTACATGCTCATGGCTGGCCTCTACTCCTCTACTTTCTCTCTCTCTCTCTCTCTCTTTCTCTCTTTCTCTCTCCTCCTCTCTTTCTCTCTCTCTCTGCCTCTACTACCCTCCTGGCTCCCTTCCCCATCCCTGAATAAACTCTATTCTATACTATACTGGTGTGTGACTGGTCCCTCAGGGGGAAAAGATGCCTCTGCATGGGCCCGCTGAGACATCCCCTTCCCCCATACCTCACCACACACCCACAAAACATACTCTCTTTATCTCTTTATCTTTTTATAAACACATCAGTGACAGTCAATGAAGACAACAGGGAATTCCATGAAGGGCTTCTGGGAATTGTAGTCCATTTTAGCTTCACCATTCCCAGGGTACTCCGTCATCAAATCCCTATTTCATAGACGGGTTTCTAGCAGGTATTAGACTCCCTGGAAGAATCTGTCCTGAGAAATGTTTTTGGGAAGTATCTTAGGTATTTTAAGAGCATCTCTCATGCATTATGTAATTTGTAGTTCTCACAGAGAAACAACGCATGTAAAACAGGACACCGAACAAAAAAAAAAAAAAAAAAAAAAAAAAAAAAGGGCCTTCTTCAGTTAAGGAAATGTTTGAGCAGAATTTCCAAAGGAAATTAAAAGAATGGAGAATCCAGAAGTAGGAGTTGGTGGCAGCCAGCCAAGGAAGTGTGAGCACGCCAAGGACAGGAAATGAAGGCAATAGCAGAGAAAAAACGTAAGAGTGCCCTTGTCAAGAACACACGAGAAGTAAACCCTCAGAGGAAACGGTTTCACAGTCAAGGCCACTCCCAGGACATACAGATTGTATATTTTGGGAGATTCTCTCTTATTTTACAGATAGGAGAATCCAGTATACCATAACCAAAACCTGATCAGCAATAGTAAAGGTCAAAGGTGGTTGAGGGGAAATCAAACCCCACAAGAATACTTCAGTAAAAAAAGGACCAAGGCTCAGAAAAGGGAAATGAAGTCAGATGCAGGAAGTGATGTCAGCAAACACATACCCAACAGTAAACTTCACAAGTGTAAGCTTTAAAACAAAAGGTGACTGATACAGAGGAGGCCAACTCAGTTGGACAAGACATAAGGATAGCAAATGAAACAGGAAATGAACCAGAAAGGAAGTGATGTCAGCCCAAATAGGAAGTGGTATGACAAGAGCAAGATGCTAGGGTGAAATGGGGAAGTGACTCCAAGGAGAGAGAAGGTTAAGAAGGAAGTGACATCAGAGCAACACAATGTTAGTTAAATGGAAAGTTAAGCAACAGCAAGGCCCACCTTGGTGAGGTAGTAGACAGACTGCTGGAAAGTACACATGATGACCTCATCCAGAAGGGCCAAGGCCTCATCACACAATTCCAAGTCATTGCAGAGCTGTGGGTCCGAGGACAAGCCTGGGAGTAAGAGAGGAATCAGGCTGACTGCTGGAGCCTAGGTTTCCAGGTTTAGGGTATGACAGCGGGACAGAGTGGGCTGGAGCCTCAGCTCACCCTCCTGGTCAGCCTCTTTCTCCATCTCTAGCACTTTCTCCTGAACAAAGCTCAACAGCTCTGTGGTGTTGGCCATCCACAGTATGAGTGGTCGCAGCTCCACAGACACAGCCTCCGGGGTCAGAGGTGCCTCGGGAACTCCCTCTGGATGGCTAAGGGAAGAAGAGGAGGGACCCTCAACGCAAAGCCCAAACTCCAAGGTCTGAGTTTTCCCCCACCCAGAGAGTCACAGAACTTGCACTAAGGCACCATGGGAGAGCTGAGCTTTAGACCCAGCCCTGCAACTCCAGATCTGTGCACCCCAGCTTTCTCTTACTTCTCTGGCTGGCGGTCTCCAATTTCTTTAATTTTCTCCTGTAGAACAGTAAGATAAGAATCAATGTAAGGGGCTGGATTGAGGGGATCGAGACTGTGCCAATGAGTTCGCCCAAATGGACCTTTCTCGAGCACAAGCATGGGTATGCTCATACATGTGTCTCTGTGTGTGCATGCATGTTGCAGAGCTGGCTCCGTGTTTGCATATGTGTGGGTGCACATATACGTGGAGGCCTGAAATTGATGTTGGTGTCTTCCTTGGTGACTCTCCGCTTTATTGAGGTAGGGGCTGTCCCTGAATTTGGAACCTGTTAATTCCAGCTAGTCTCACTAGCCAGTTGGCTCCAGGGTGTGCTGTAGAGACTCCCTGGATACTGGGATGACAGGTGATCCCCATGTCTGCCCAGCTTTCACATGGGTTCTGTGGACCTCAGGCTTCCAAGACAAGCACATTACTCCTTGAGTCATCTTCCCAGTTCCACACACATACACCGCACTTCCATTAGCATTGCCTGGCTTCCAGTTTAGCGCAATCCTCCTAGCTCTGCCCCCTCCAAGTGCTGGAATTACAAAAATGTGCTATACACATCCAGCTTCAGGGCATTTAACTTTGTGTTTCTGAGGTTTTTTTGTTTGGATTTTTGTTGGTGGTGGTGGTGGTTGTTTTGTCTGTTTTGAAACATGGCTTCTCTGTGAAGCCCTGGTTGTCCTGAAATGCGCTCTGTAGAGCAGGCTGGTCTTGAACTCCCAGAGATCCACCTGCCTTTGCCTCCTGAGTGCTGGGATTAAAGGCAACGGGACACTACCACCCAGTGCCTTTTAACTCCTTCTTTTGAGACAGTGTGTAACTAAGTTGCCCAGGCACAGGTCTTAAACTTTATCTGTAACTCAGCCAGGCCTTGAGCTTGTAATCCTCCTGCCTCAGCCTCTTTTGTGGGTGAGATGACAGGTCTGTACCAACAGGCATGCTTCCTCTATTCTAAGTCTACAGTCACAAATAATCTGCTTACTTCATTCCCTTCTGCTCAAATGGAGTTTCTCCTTACTACCAAAAAAGTCTCTGACCCATCTAGGACCTCACTCAACCTCATTCTGGATTATTCCTTCCCATCACTTCTACAGCGTTAGTCCCACTGACGGACCCTCCAGGGTTTCTTGTTGATTTTGCTGTTCCAAGTTCCATGCCCAAAGGGCTGGCCAACTCAATCCCCACAAGGACCTCTCCTAGCTTCTCATCCAATGGCACCTCCTCCCACATTCCAGAGTGGTTTCCTCCAGGATTCCACAGCTCCAAAGGCAGAGGCAGGAAGATCTCAAGTTCAA
This sequence comes from Rhabdomys pumilio, assembly GCA_030674055.1. Classification (NCBI taxonomy): domain Eukaryota; kingdom Metazoa; phylum Chordata; class Mammalia; order Rodentia; family Muridae; genus Rhabdomys; species Rhabdomys pumilio. Next base: position 42,840,170 of record JANHMN010000003.1, on the reverse strand, counting down.
GGTCAGCTTGGGCAACTTAGTGAAACCTTTCCTCAAAATAAAAACTAAAAAGAGGGCTGGGATGTGGCTCAACAATGCAGTGCCTGTCTAGAATCCTCAGTGACAGGTCAGGGCTAAGGGTCAGCTCAGCACTAGAGCACCTGCCTGGAATCCATCAGTGAGGGACTGGGGAGGTGTCTCACCAGTAGAGCACCTGCCTGGCATACTAAGAGATCTGGGTTCCGTCCCAAGTACTACCAAACAAATCTAAAAATCTAAAAGTAGTTACTTTTTGAAGCATATTGGATGGATCCATTGTTTCCAGGACCCTGTGTGTGTTATTAGCTCAGCCCATCTCAAAGCATCATGGGAAAAGTAGTTTCCTCTTGCCTGAGGCTTGAACAGGGAGCTAGCTAGTAGAGGTAGAAGAGATACTGTGGAAGACTTATAGGGGAGGGCAGGAATATAGCAGAAATGACGCAGGTGGGTGGCTTTTGATGGAAAAGGGGGGGACCGGAAGACTTGTGGGACAAGGGGACGCTCACCCAAACGGCCTCTTTGATGAGCCGAGCCAGGCGGCCCAGCAAGCGAGGCAGGTGGCCCAGCTCCAGCTCCCTCGCCGAATGCTGCACACACAGCGCCAGCAGAGTGGCGGGCCCGAGCGGTGGCAGATCCCCTGCTCCTGAGGCTGCAGCGCGCACGATCTCGCCCAACAACGCCTCTTCCTCTCGTGGCCTGAACCGCAGCACTGGCTCGCGGCCGTCTAGGTAGGCGGCCAGCGCCTCGCCGCGCTCTTGCAGGCCACGGCCACACAGGCGACAAGAAAAGGCCCAGCCAGGTCCGGGTGGCGCGGCCCCGGGGCGCGCAGGCAGCCAGGGTGGCCGAGCGGGCCCAGAGCCCCCAGAGCGGGGGTCCTTGTACATGAACAGGAAATGCTCTCCCAGGCCTAGCAGGTCTCCGGGGTGCAGCTCTGCCTCGCGCAGCAAAAGACAGCCATTGTGTGTGACCGGGGCGCCCCGGGATGGACGCACCATGGCCGGGGGCTCAGGGCCCGCGCGCACCGTGCAATGTCGAGGCAGGATGTCTGGGGCGTTGAGGAAGGTGTCCACATATGGTGCGGGGGATCCGCCGCGGGACGATGAGGGCCCACCCCGGCCGAACACGTGCTGCTCTCGTGTCATCACATACACCACGAAGTCCTAGAGCAAAGCAGAAGCTGCTGCTGTGAATGTATCCAAACAGCATCCTTCGCCCACTCTTTCACCCCACATCGCCTCTAAATGATAATAACCTTCAGGATTTCTCCTAGACTCTCAAAGGATTCTTTGAACATCCTTTGCCCATGAATACCCTCTTCCAAAAACACGTTGTGGTTCCTTCCTTTTGGTGGGAAAAACAGTTTCTGGGGAAGGAGGTAGCAGCACCATGGCATTCATATAGAAGTCAAGGAATAACTTGTGAATCGATTTTCTCCTTCCACCATGTGGGATCTGGGGATATAACTCGGGTCTCTAGTCTTCGCAGTGGGTGTTTTACCTGTAGAAGCATCTCTCTAGCCCTGGCTCCACCCTTTAAAATAAGATCATCTGCATGGCTTCTAGTGGCTCAAAAAGCTAGAGATTTCCAAGCAATGTTCTCCAGTAAATTGCCTTCTCCACTCTTGTGAGTGAACTGTGCCGTTCCTTTAGTGGACTCTCCTGTACCACCCAGCCCCATGGACAGGTGGTACATTCCACAGACATCCTATTGCCTTCCTAGAATGGTCTGTACCACCACCCTCAAAGAGCAGACCTTTTCAAGGAACATGTCCTCATTTCCCCACCCGGAGCACCACTTGTGAATTCTCCAGTAACAGTCTTGGAATCATCACAAGCAAGTAATGAATGGACGTCTTTATGGAGACACCCCATGAACCAATGGGACTCCATTATCTCCACCTAATAAAGGCGCACTTACAAGAAGAGCCCTCCTCTACTGTTGTAGACTTTCATTTCTTTCCACTCAGTGATGGACTTGCTCCCAAGAAAACATGTAGAACTGGAGAGATGGCTCAGAGGTTAAGAGCTCTGATTGTTCTTCCAGAAGTCCTAAGTTCAATTCCCAACAACCACATGGTGGCTCACAACCATCTGTAATGGGATATGATGCCCTCTTCTGACCTGTCTGAAGACAGCTACAGTGTACTCATCATATATATGTATATATGTGTATATATATATACATATATACATATATATACATATATATACATATATACACATATATGCATATATGTATATGCATATATATGTATGTATATGCATATATGTGTGTATAATAAAATCTTAAAATAAATAAATAAACCAAAATCAAATCCAAACTTCACAAAGGGGACACTATAACAAATTACAAATGCTTGTATAGATAGAAAACATTTTTTAAAAAAGAAAGAAAGAAAACATGTCTACAATGGACTCATTCATGACTCAAAATGGAGTTCAAAGATTCTCCGCTGTCAATTAATGGAAGCTGTCAATATCCTCATCCCAAGTAGTTATCCAGAGACCTCCACAGCTCTTTTAAAAATGTTTATAGATGCTTCAAAGTGGGGCCCTTCTAACATGCCCTATTTGATCCACTGAATGGAAAGATAAATTGCAGAAGACGCTGGTCTAAAGTGGGCTCACCTCCATCTTTAAAAACAGATGCACCATCTGACCTCCTTCCTGACATAAACCTACTGCTCACGTTCTCATGACACTCAAATATGTAATACATAGAAACATGGCCTGATGGTGCAGGTAATTGGTGCCAGCTACTCAGGAGGCTGATGCAGGAGGATCTACCTGGAGCTCCTATCTCTAGGCTGCAAGAATGGTTCAGAAGGCCACTGCCTGTCCAGACCCCACCAGTAAGGGTTAGGAGATCCGCTCAGGGATAAAGCACCTGCTTAGCCTACACAAGAGCCTGGGTTCAATCTTCAAAACTACAAACATAAAAATGCATACAGTTTCAGTGCCTCCCTACCTCCATAAGCAAGAGGTCAGGTGGTTTCCATGTGAACCTTTATAAATGGATTAGTCTATTTCTCCCATCAAGAACAAGGATCTAGGTACCAAAGGAACAAAGATTTCCCTGACCTAGGACACAGACTTTCCTTCAAGAAACGGATGTTTGCTAGGGATGTCCTTTTGACAATGGACTGGCCTTTGACCAAGACCATGTTTTCTTCCAACTCTGAGTGGAAGAGGGAACATTCACTATCCCCTTCCAATGGGATCTTTGTGTCTGCCCTCCCAGCGTGCTGTTTTCTACTTGGGGACCCCGTGGGAACTGCTATTATACTGAAGAGAGCCTCAACCCAAGGCATTCTTTGTGTTGTAGTTTCTTCTGGTGTGGCTCTGTCAGTGGGGGAGACAGTGCTAACCTGAGCATCCTGGTAGCCCTGGAGCAGAAGGAAGTAGGGACGGTTGCTGGGTGCCTGAATCAGGCATTGAGTCAACTGATCGAAGTCTCCAGGGTCCGTTGGTACCATCTGAGCATCAGCTGCCCCTGGGGCCATGCTAAGTGCCTGCTGCCTGCGTTCCTGCTGCCTTCGCCTCCGCCCCTGCAGACTCAGCTCAGACACACTTCGACGCAGGGACAAATTTTCAGATCGCTCCTTGCCCCCAGACCCAGTGGGGGTCCCTGATCCTGATCCTGGACCAGGACTGGCCAGAGCTGCCCCTCCAGAGGCTGCCCGAGACCTATTCTTCTGGGTCCGCCAAGATGGGGCATTCGTGCCTATGGGAAGATGAAGAACACAGACTGTTAACTCTGAACATTGGTTTTGCTTGACTCCAACTTGGAGTTATCAGCTTAGAAATTCATTCTGTAAGCATGCATTTAGAAAGCAATCGCTGTGTGTCAGCGATTAGGTTTAGGCATTAACAGTGAGAACTGTCACTGGGGAGATGGACACAATTATTTCTCCCTAACAAAGTTTCTAGCAGTTCATAGACACACAGAAGGCCCCCTATTGAAAGAAGCTTAATGAATAAATGTGTTTTCCCACTAAGGTGGGACCTTCATGTGTCCATGGACACCAGAGACCAAAAACGTGTGGATGGAAATGTGTGCTTAGAAAAGGTCTTTTTTTTTTCCCTTAAGGGAGAAGAGATGACAATAATTGTCAGTCTTTTTAGTGGTTATTGGTGTTTAGTTAGCATGTATGCCTATGGGAAGATGTCAGATCCCATTGAAGTGGAGTTAAGGACAGTTGTGAACCACCATGTGGGTACCGGGAACTGAACCGGGGTCCTCTGAAAGAGCAAGCCAGTGCTCTTAACCACTCGACCAACTCTCTAGCCCTCCTATTCTTTATTAAGCATATGCTATGCCCTTTATATACGTCATTCCATTGAACCTTTACCTAGAACTTCGTTGAGATTCAAACTGAAAGAATGGGCTAGGCGTGGTGGTAGTGCACCTATAATTACACTTGGGAGGTTCGGCCTGGAAAATCAAGCGTTCAAGGCCATTCTGGGCTACAGAGCAGAACCCTGTCTTGGTTAAAATAAAATAAGCTATACCCCAAAGGTAAAGAAATAAAAGATATATCATGTAGTATTAGCCTCTTAACCATGCCTATAAATCCGGACCCAGAGTAGCACCACCAGTTTTGTCCTGCTGGCTCCGCCTTCCCTCTGGTTACACCCCACGCCAGCACATCTAGTTCAGAATCTTCCCACTCTGTGTGTCCTGCCACCAGCACCTCCCAGAACCCTCGTCCCAGCATCTCTCACCCATGATCTTTCATCATGCAGGCCCCGCCCTCTCCCCATAAGCCACGCCCCCAGCACCTCCTGCCAACGGCCCAGTCATCCTACTGCCCGCTAAATCCCGCCTCAGGTCTCTGTGCTCTTCCCCAGCTGACCGTCTGCATCCGCAGCACCGAAGGCCTCCTGCTCCAGCCGTCGGGCCTCCTCACGGCCGCGTAGCTCAAAGCGCCGCGCCCAGCCGGGCCGCGCGCGCCACAGGTCCTGCACCAGCAGGGGGCGCTCCGCGTCGGCCAGCACCCTCAGGTGCTCCGCGCGCCACTCGCTGCCGCCCACGCCGGCCGCGGGCCGGCCCAGAGCATCGCAAAGCGCGTAGGCGTCCACGCAGCCGCTGTCGCCCGCTCCGCGGCTGCCCGTCAGCCCGTAGCGCTCCAGCGCCTCCGCCACCAGCTCGCGCGCGGTGGATCGCTCCGTAGCCAGCACGCTCTTGTAGTTGGCGCCCGACGCCAGCCCGGCAGCGAAGATCTTGAGCACTCCCGGGGGCACCGCGGCACGCGTGGGCAGCGGGGGCTCCGGAGCTACACCCGCCGCCAATTCAGGCAGCTTCTTCTCGCTGGCCCAGCGCTGCGCGCCCCCAGGCGTGCCCGGACCCCCGGCGCCGCCGGCCCCCGAGCCCCGAAACAGCTGCGAGATGCGCTTGGCTCGGCTGCCCGATGCGCCCCCCGCCGCCTTCACCGCACCTACGCGCCGCAGCTCCACGTGCGGCGGCGGCGGCGGCGGCAGGGGTTCGCTGCTACGGCTCCCCGTGTCGGAGGACGAGGACCTGAGGAGGAGGAAGTGGGCAGAAAGGACACAGAAGAGAGAATCAGAGACAGAGAGAGACAGAGACACAGAGAGACACCCAGAGAGAAAGTGACCCCAAGAGAGGGGCCGAAGACACAGAGAAACCGAGAAAGGGGGAGGGGCAGAAACTCAAGAGTCGGAGACAAAGAGCCAAAGAGAGGGACACAGACAGGGGTGGGGGCAGAAAACCAAGATGGTGGTGTTGAGGTGGGAAGAACGGAGGTAAGAGAGATAAGTAATATAATTAATAAAGATATGACCCTTGGTAAGAAATAAGGTGAAAAGAGAGGAGATGCCTACTATGTTCCATCCCAGTGCCCATCCGGCTGGCCCACTTCTCTCCCTGTGCCTCCATGTCACCGTATTCCACTGCCACCCCCCAGCTCTCTTGTCTATTTAGGACAGGAACCACTGCCCACTTCTGTAGGGTCCCTGGCATGACTCAGTGATAAACAGGGACAGATAGCAGGCATACCATAGAGGTGGCCACTTACTTGACAGAGGCAGCGCTGGGCCAGCGCCGCCCCAGTTTGGCCAGCTGTTTCCTTGGGGAATTGATCCACAGGCCCACTGGGAGATGGAGCTTCCCAAAGCGGGGGCTTCCGCCCTCCTTTCGTTCACCAGATAGCATGGCCCTAAGGGAAGAGGGTAAGGCCCCAAGTCCTAAGGCCACAGCGGGGTGGGTGGGGTGGGGAGCTACAGAAGAGAGAATCAGTTCTGGTAACAGGGAGTTAGAGGGGTAAAGCAATGAACTCCTAGGTCCCAGGATGGATGGGTCATTGCTGGGGCTCTTACCCTGCTTCGGGTCCTGTAGCACCCGGAGGCCCTGGTGCCGTTGGCCTCCGTTAAATCCCAATCCCTCTGTAAAGTGTTTTCCTCTGCCCAAGCTCCCAGCACTGGGTGGGGGACAGGAAAAGGCAAGAGGAAACCCGGCAGGAAGAGCGGGGAGGGGGCGTCCTGTGAGGAGACCAGGCCTGGGGGAGGAGATGAGGCAGGGCTGGCCCTGGCCTGTGCCTTGATTCTGGGCCACCTGCAAAAGGAGGTCCCATGTTCCAACTACAACCCCCTCAGATGAGGGTGGGGGAGGGGAGGCACATCTTGGAGTCAAAAGTCAGGACCGGTCCCCAAGAGTAAGTCAAATACTGACACAACAGGTCAAATCTTTATTCGTTTTCTGCTTCCTCATCCCTATCCCCAGAGTCAGTGTTAAGCTCTGCCTGAGAGAGCTTCCTCGATCCCGTCTGTAGGGACGGCTCTGGCTTCAATTCTGTCGTGGAGGGTTTGGTAGCCGCACCTGTGTTCTTCCATTTAGCTCTGATTTTTTTAAAGTGAAGTACCCTGGGGCAGGACATAGGTGCACAGAACCACATTAGGTCATGAATTGAGTGAAATACACATTTCTCTAACCCCCACAAGCCTAACTTAGCAGTTTATATAAGCCTTGTCCTCCTAAGTGAGCCCCACAGGAAGGTGTCCAGTAGCTTCCTGTCCTGTGCCAGCACTGGATTGTAGGAAGCCCCTCCCTCCGCCTAAGCCTGGTTCACTCCAAATCACTTCCTTCAACAAGGCCCTGCCTTTTCATGGAAGCCCCATCCATCCATTCATCCATCCATCCATCCATCCATCCAGGCCCTTGTCTGCACTCTCTCCCTAGCCAAGACTACACTCCTCCATCAAGCCCCTCCCCTCCATCAAGCCTGCCTCTGTCTTCAAGTCCTGCTCTTACCCAGTCCCCCAACTCCTCTATCAAGCCACACTACTTTCAAAGTCCATCTCGTTGTCCATGCCTTTCCTCCACTGCATCCACACCTCTCCCCTCCATCCAAGTTCATTTTATCTAAGGCCCACCCTCCCGTCAGGTTTCCAGGTGAACAACTCACGAGACAACGATGCTGGCCACAAGAACTACGAGGCCAAGGGTCAGCAGGATTAAGAGGCGGTTTTTCAGTTTTTTCTCTGGACGCTGGGGGATTGTAGGTATGAGCTCCGGCTGCGGCTCCAGCTCCGGCTGTGGCAGCAGCGGCGGCGGCAACGGTGGTGGCAGCTCCGGCGGCGGCAGCTCCGGCTCCGGCTCGGGCTCGGGCTCGGGCTGCGGCTGCGGCTGCGGCTGTGGCTGCGGCTCCGGTGTTGGTGGAGTCACCTGGACAGGAGGAGTCTCTTGCTCCTCCTGGGTTACGACGTTCGGTGGTGGTTTTTCCTCTACAGGCCTTGGGGGCAATACTGACAGAGGAGAGCCAAAGAGCAGTCCTGGCAGCAGCCAGTAACAGCAAGCCTATCCCAAAACTCTAGCCCTCTCTAGAGGGTGGGTGCACCCCAGTAAGTCCAACTGAGGCCTAAGGCAACCCAGTAAGGCAGGAAGCCATACCTTCAAGACCAGAAAACACACCTTCTAAGGGAAGCCACACCCCTCAGCACAGACCCTGGTTATAACCAAAGCCATAAACCCAATAACAAGGTCATGCCCAAAGTCAATCAGGACCTATGGATGGGGCCACACCTCCAGCGCTCCTCCTATCCTGAATGCCACTTTTCCAACACTGCGGACTAACCTGTGACATGATAATAGATGATGGTGGCAGGTTCCCCATGGACGGTGCCTAGTTCACAGCGGTAGTTGCCAGCATCCTCTGGACCCACCATCGTCTTGGTCAGGGAAGGTTCTTTCCCCTTGGACATCAAGGTCTCAGAACTGTTCTCCCAAACCTAGACCCAAGCTCAAGGGGTCACAGAGGCCTGGGGAATTTGGGAACTGGGGGGAGTACAGGGTGAGAAGGTCATGGGGCCTCAGTGCAGGGGAAGCAGGAATCAGGACTGCTGAACTCCCTAATCCTGACAGGAGGCATCCTAGACTGGCTACTGTCCACAGGATCCTGGCTGGGAGCAGCGAGTCCCTGGTTAGGGCATGGGATCTCTCTGAAGATCAGTAGAGGACACCTCTAACAGACCATGAGGGCCTGGCTCAGGGCAGGGGACCCAGGTGCTCATACAGGTCTAACAGACTTAGGGTCAAGGGTCACAGGAGTTGGATGTCCCCACCCTGTAAAAACTGTAATCCAAAAGTCCCTCAGAAGCGTGATGCCAACTGAGCTGACAGTCCAGGACCAGGTCTTCCAAGCGATGCACCTGTATCTGGCGCTCTGTGCGTAAGGAGGGCGCTGCAGTTACTTCTGGGGGAGCCTTGCTGCAGCTGCCTCTCTTCTAGGTCCCACCCCCCTCTCACACTGGGCTCTTACGCTGGGTGGCATACTCACCTCCACAATCCTTGGATTTCCGACAAAAGTATATCTGCTTCTCGCACAGTTGACACCAGATCAGAGTCTGCGACATGGTGCCTGAAGGGCGAAGGTTAAAGTTGCATTCTCCTACTAAGAGGTGGGGCTAAATGGAGAATTTGGCAAGGTCAAGGGCTGGGCAGCGGTCTGCAGTATCTAGATTGTTAGTGTCCCACTGAAGGGCTGCAACTACAACGTTGCACGCAGCCTAAGAAATCCAAGTTGGAGAGCGTGCTGGAGGGCCACGGGTGGGTGAGAGGGAGGATCACGGGGCAACGGGAACAGGCCATGTATATTGAACTCACCGCATTTGTTGGGACAAAAAACTGCCTCCGAAGGGAGAAAGGAAGAAGGGAAAGAGAAAGAAAATCAGATTTATTTTTGTTTTTAGAAAGGAGTCTCAAGTAGCCCAGGCTAGTCTCAAACTTGCTGTGTCGATGAGGATGACCCAGAGCATTTGACTTCCGGCCTCCACCATCGAGTCCTCTACTTACTTACAGGAGTAAGTCACAGAAAGGCCTTCTATCTCAGCATCTCAGCATTAAGCCCAAGGTGGCCTCAAACTTGCAATCCTCCTGTCTCAGCCTCCCAAGTTCTGGAATGACAGGTTTTGCTACCAAGCCCCAAAGAGGGGAGTGGATGCTGAGCAGAGAGGTCTGAGATTTAGGAGCTTTGGGGCAGGTAGGGAAGGACCTGGGAGAGGCGTGCTTGAGGGCAAGAGTGGAGGCAGAATTAAGGAAGTCAATGGTGGTGGTGGGTATGTCCCCCACCTCCATCTTCCCTCACCTTCCTTTTGGAAACGTGCAGCAAGGGTGGCAAAGATATCCCTTTGCAGATTAAGCATCCAAAGTATTTCCTTTACAAAGAGCTCTCCTAGGAGGAAGCAGAGCCAGAAAAGATGGCCCCCAAACTCAGGTGTGGGTGCAGTTTAGCATTCCCTATACTATAGGTATGACTACAAGTGGTCTCAGACTCACTGTGTAGCTGAGGATGGCCTTGAACACCTGATCCTTCTGCCTCCATGCACCACCATACCCAACATCCCAACCCCCTAATTTTTTTCTCTCTCTCCTCTCTGAGTCTCTCCATGTAGTCCTGGCTGGCCTAGAACTTTCTGTGTAGACCAGGCTGGTCTCAAACTCAGAGATCTGACAGCCTCTGCCTCCCCAGTGCTGGGATTAAAGTGTGTCTCACCATAACTAGCCCCACCTCTCTTTCTTATTTGCTTAGAAAGGATGTCACTATGTTGCCCTGGCTGTTCTGGAACTCTAGGCATATGCAATTCTCCTGCTTCAGTCTCCTGAGTAGCTGGGAGTGCAGGCATGCCCCATCTGTCTGGGCTGGCATTTCATATTCTAGCCCTTCACGGGAGAACAATAAGCACTGAACACAGGGCTTGTCGTTGGGCTATAACATATATATCATATATAACATGTTACTTCACTCAGTCCTCACGGCCAGTGAGAAAGGAAGACGGACATGACCTCCACATTGGGGCTGAGGAAGTTGCCAGGCCCTAGGCTCAAGGTCACCTGGCCAAGAAGTGGCAGAGCCAGAATGGCACTCAAGCAGAGACACGAATCTTAACATCTGCTTGAAGTATCACCAGCTATGATTTCTATGATTTCTCTGATTTCTCTGCCTGCCCATATCCTTGGGTATATTTACCTTTTACATCACTGTCTGTGATACGTTTCAGATCCTTCAGAAAACTCCAGGATGCTTGTTCCAGTGTGTCCTGATCTGTGTGTGGAGAGCAGATATAGAGCCCTAGACTTCGGACTCCAGCTTTTCTAGCTCATTGGCTTGCTACCTCATAGAAACTACAAAACCCATGAAGCCATCAGGCAAAGAAAGACCTGGTTAAAGCTGTAACAATACTTTGCCTTCTGGGAGTTGTAGTTTTATCACACAAACTTACTAGGCCCTCTACTTGTGAGCTATGAAGAAAGACTTCATGATGATAGATAGATAGATAGATAGATAGATAGATAGATAGATAGATATTATGTATCTCTGTCTGTCTGTCCTAGAACTAACTCTGTAGACCAGACTAACATGGAACTCAGAGATCTACCTGCCTCTGCCTCCCAAGTTCTGGGAATAAAGGCATGGACCACTACACCCAGCCACTTTTTCATTCTACTTACAGTCCCTGTCACCCCTAGACTAGGACTTCTGGCCCCAGCCCTTCCTCTTCCAGGCTCCCAAGGTCTGCATCTTGGCCTGCCCTCCTTACCCACGACCCCCAAAAAGGTATCTTTATTTATAGGCAGTTCCGAGAAGCTCTTCACTTCCAGCTGTACCCTCTTCAAAAAGTTTAAGTGGTGCTGGGGATCCAGGTGGTCAGGCAGGTAATTCTGCTCCATAGTCTTCAGCGCAGCCACCACAAATGGGTCACATATGATGCAGGGCCTCGCTGGACACAGGCAGTTGGCAAGAGCTGCCAGCAAGAGTGTAAAATGCAGCCCCATGGAGGCCAGAACGCACAGCTTGCCAGCACCGCCAGAGGATCCTTTCAGCCCAAACCAAGGGCAGGGGGGAGGGCGCTAAACAGAAGCCAAAAGCAGTCTTAGAGGGTTCCAAAGCTCAATCTGAGGGCCTTTGGGATATTCCCAAGTAAAAGGAAATATCATTAATCAAAGACCCAGAGTTGTGAACTCAGACTCCCAAACCTCAAATTTTAGGGTCCTCGTTGCATTCCTGAAAACTATTAAGCCAGATCCAAACTCAGACCCATCTTCATCCTCACCCCATTCAAACTTCCAGCCCGTGGGCTCACTCCCCAGCTACCCCAAACTCATATGTTAACTCTGAACCTAAGAATAGACCAACATTTAGACTTTCTAGCCTGGAGAACTTGAGACACTGCAAACTAGACATTCAACAGTCAAACCAGAGAAACCATCAAAAGAGGCCAGGTAGCAGCACATGGAAGGCTAAGTCAAGACCACCATGGCCTACTTGAGACTATGTCCAAATTAATTAATTAAATTTATAAGTAAACAATTTATCTAATAAGTAACCAACTTGGATATTACCAAACTAAAAAGGTCTTCAGAATAAAAAATTTTAAACCCCAAATACTTAAAGCTGATACTTAAACCTACAAAAACTTCAGCATGCCTCCAAAGTCATCCTCCTGTCTCTAGGCTACCTGTCTACTCTTCCTCAAGGCTGAGACCCCTAACTTTCAGGACAGACTCTTCTCAGGCACCCCAGTACCTTTAAACAACACCCTTTAAAAGCCGCTCTCCAACTCCGCGCCCTCAAGCGCTAATGCTTCGACCAGCTCAGTCCAGGCTCGGAGGACTTTTTAAAATAGTTTCTCACGACTAAGAGTAAGGTTTTTCTTGGAAGACTGGGGAGAGAAATTTAGGGCTTTTCTACTGACTCCAAGAATCACCGGTCGTCTCCTCTTCACACACACGGGCCACATCCCACGTGTGGGACCCCAATTCTCTTAGAAATATTTCCTAGGACACCGCCCAGAAATCCAACTCTTAAGTTTAATTGGACTGCAACAAAGCAGGCCCCGCCCATCCCACCATGACGTCATAGGGTGGCAGCCCTTCGTAGAACCTTCCCAGCACCTACAGACCTGAACGGAAGCCGGTAACCTGCTCTAGCCTTCTTTCAGGTCTTCGTAGACCCCAGGTTTCCCACAGGATGCCTTCTGGAAACTTTGGTGTTTAGATAAGGAGATGCAGGAAGTGGCTAGTCTTCTAAACTGGGACTACAACTCCCAGAAGGCACTGGAGCATCTTTCTTTATGATCTGTCCCACAGCATGGAAAAACATAGTAGATAGTGATATTCTTCCCTTCTTGCCTCAAACCCAGATAAGGAGAGGCCTGGATCCAAGCATGGTGACCCACACATGTAGTCCTAGCACTTGGGAGACTGAAACAGGAAGATTGCCACGAATTCCAGGCCAGCTTGGTCTACAGAGTGAGTTCTTGGCTAGCCTAGATTACAGAGATCATCTCAAAATAAGACAAAACATAGGACAGGTCTGGTGGCCAATACCGAAATTCTCAGAGAAAGGAAAGTGGACCACAAGTCCCGCAGCAAGGGTTACCAGATCTGAGTAGGTACTGTATCCATGAGTCATGAATGTCCCCAGTTGAGACACACACACACACACACACACACACACACACACATCCCTTTATTGTGTTGCACACTCACACATGCAGTACACAGTCAGCTCCAAAAATGTCAGATACATGTATTGGTGATGTGGCCCTTTAATTCACAGCTCCCTCTCTCCAGCCTGTACAGGCCAAGTTGGGAAAAAGCGCCCGGAAACTCCCTGAGAAGAATAGAAGTTGGTCTTGGAAGGGAATACAATTAGATTAAATGCTATCTGAGTAAACTTCCTCCGTTCTTGAAAAACCATCAGGTATACCTGATCTCAGGCAAATGTCCCATCCTTGTTTCGAGCCTGTGCTTCTTCTGTAGGGGCTTAGGCTGAGTTCAGGGTTCTGGAACACTTTCAGATCCTTCACCCTGGGTCTTCTCAGAGCCAGATTTAGGGACTTTGTGAGCCCAGGGGGATACCCTTCTTTTCTGTAGGCCTGATTACCTCTAGAAAACAGACCCCGGATCCCCTATAGCATCCTCAGAAGAAGAAACCTCCTTGATCCTAAATTCAGGACTAATCTGTGTAGCTCTTTTAACTTTTGAGCGCTCTCTCTCTCTCTTTCTCTTTCTCTCTCTCTTAAGTTCTTGGATCTTTTAGGAGACACTGCTCCTGCAAATGGCTGCATCTCAACAGCGGCTTTATCCTCGAGCCCACATTTTAGCCCATTTACTCTTCCCACCCTAAATAAAAGTCTTTGAGGTTTCTCTGGGGCCGAGGAGTTGACAGAATTCATATGTGCTCAAATTGTTCTCATCTTTCTAACAAGAGGCTGGCTCCTGAATGGTTCGTGTCACCCCGTGTTTCCACCAGTGAGGCGGGAATGAGCTCACCCTGGGTTTCCAGCAGTGAGGTGGGACTAAGCTTTTGTATCCACCTTCATTAAATTCTTCAGTGTCTATAGCGTGCTGGGAGGCCCTGCAGGGTGCTGCACAGGAACTGGACCAGACTCTCAGAAACAGCCTAGAATGACTCCAGAAATCCAGGCGGCCAGCTGGTAAGTCCGGATTTTCTTCAGCCTCCTTAACCTAGAAGCAGCTGCTCAGAGGTTCTAAGAAGTGAGCCAGGAGAGTCAGGAGAGACTGTGGCTTACAATGCTGACTTGGGCTTCCCCTGCCATCAGAAAATGATATCCTGTTGAAATGTCTGTAAAGCATTCCAGCATTTCCAAAAAGCTCACCTGCAAGTCTGGAAATGAGTGCCCCCCTCCCAGCTCGGGGCTACCACAGACATCCTCCAAAGCATAGAGACATGGATGGTTGACTCTTGATGAGTCAGACCAATCTAAAAAGACTGTCTGTGTCCTGGGGGTCAAACTTAGCCTGCAGTGGGGACAAGTCTGCATTAATGCCCACCCACTTGGGCAGGAAGGCAGCCTTAGGCCTGAAGATCTTCAGAAACTCTGAATCTGGCAGGGTGAAGTTAGCAAGGTAAATAGTGTCTCCACCAGCTAAGTAGGCAGCCCAGAAGCCAAAGGTGCCAATAGTCATGATGGTGTGGTTGCACTGGGTGAGCAGGGCGAAGTCCTTCCCTGGTGTACCCTCCTGGCCATTGCCAGCAAAGACCACATCACCACGGGATGTGTCGATGTTTTCCAAACACCATTTCATGCCATTGCTGGTGACCACAAAGATGGGGTCTTTGTGCCGGGCCCGGAACCAATCCATGGCTTGCTGGAGGTAAGCTCGGTCGCCCACCACACCCTTCCAGCGATTGGGCATCACCTCCAGATAGTCTCCACGACGAACATGGACACCCACAAATGTGTGAGGGCGGATGCCCGCCGGGCCTATACGGAGCCTGCTCAACAGGTGCTGGGCATCTTCCCGTAGGTGGTCATGCAGGGTGAATTCCCTGCGAATCTGTTCCCGGAGATGGTGGAAAAAGGTCCAAGAGCAGGGGAAACCAGACAGCTTGAGAAATGGGTCCTCCAGGTGGGAGTACTCCTCTGACATCCAGTCATGTAGGACTAAGTGCTGCCAAGGTGTGAGGCTGTCCACCTCAGGATCCAGCACTGGCAGGGAGATCCGGAACACGGGGGCCAGTGTGGCATGCATCTCAGGCTGGATGAAGGCTTGGCGGCCATTGAGCTGGGCTAGGGCCAGCAATGTGGCATACTGTCCCATCTGGTTACCAAACCTGCCTCCCGGGGTGATTGTCCAAGTCCCAGAGAGCGAGGAGGACTGCTCAGGACAGGAAGAGGAGCCATTGGATGTCTGCAGTGGATAAGGTAGGCATACCATTGCCACTGGGGACCTCAACAGGTGATAGTCTGAACATAGGACAGAGAGAGTTAGACCATTTCGAAAGAAGTTTCTTCCATTCAGGTGGAAAAAGAAGGAGCCGGCAGAGAGCACACAGACCAACAGGAATGCCAGGCAGAGCTGCCTCCGGCTGGGAGTCCACATGGCTGTGGGGAGGAAAGGTGAGTTAGAAGACACACAGTGGGAGCCATGAGTCTGGGACTCCTCAGGCTCTGGGAACTACAGTGAGGTCAGTAGCTATGCAAATGAGTGGCTGCAAGACAGGGAGGTCTGGGGGCCTTCTGGGAACTTCACATCTCACCTACCTTCTGGGGTGCACCTCTATGTTAGGGGCACATTCTACCTCCCAGGCAGTAGTTGGGAACCAAGGGAAGCCCAGGTAAAGAAGGGGGATTTTAGAACTGTAAAAGCAAGGCCCTGGATGCTGTATAACTTTTCCTGTGAGACAGGAACAAACATCTGTTCATCCCACATAAGGACCAGCTACATAGTCAAGAACGATTCAACCCATGTCTGGCTTGGTGAGCTTATCGAGGGGTCACTTACAAAAGCTTAGGTGACTCCAAGGCAGCTACATAGTTAAAAGGCCAACTGTAAGTATAGGTGAGAGCTCACAAAAGCTGCATCCCAGAAGGGGACCTGTGGATTTTTTAACTTTTGATGAACTGTTTAGTTTCCTGAGTCCTTAAGATCCTTGCTCTGACAGGAGGGAAGGGATTCTTGATGGGGAGAGGTTTGGGGTAGCTTCCATGTTTTGAGGAAGACAAGCCGGGGTTAGGGTTAGAGGGGCCTACATACTCTCGTCACCCCTGAGGGTCTGGCATCCCCAGTGCCAACTAACCTGAGCTCCTTGCTGGTGGTGCAAACGAATTCTTTTTGCCTGAGCTTCCAGTTCCAAAACGTAGCCTTCATCGGCCGCGCTTGGAGGTCAGGAGCCGGGGCTCCACTTCAAGCTTCCTTCCTTAAACTGACTGAAGGCTGGGCTCAGAGACCCGTGGGGAAAGAGAGAGAGAGAGGCAGGGTTCCAAGGTTGTACAGCCTCCGCCCTCGGGGCAGGGCAGGTAGCAGGAGGCGGAGTCACATCCTACCTGGCGCTGCACCCTCTCCTCCGCCCAAGTGGATGGGGCGCTACGCCCCTGTCCCTTCTTCTGGGTTCTCTGACCCCACTATGGGCAGCCCAGTTGGTACCCAGAAGCTGCCGTATCCTCTGTATGAACCCGGGGACTAGAGCCCAAGCTGCAAGGCTGGAGCCGGGAGCTCAGGTTCCATGCGCGGTTCCTTCTCCGGTGCCAGGACTTCTGCTTCCCTTAGCTAGATGCTCCGAGAGTAGCCACGCCCCAACAGAGCGAAGTCTGGCCACCTGCTCCTTCTTCCAACCCCGCCCCGCTGCACCCTCCCAGGAGGATAGAGAACCTGTTTGCCAGCTACCTCAACCCAAGTCTGAGCCTCTACTTGTAGCCGCCTACACATCACACTCCACACCTTGTCTGCGCCCCAAGTCCCTCCTCTGTGGTGATCCTAAAGTCTGGGGTCCAGCTGTTATTTTCTAGACTGGCAAATACAGCAGGTAACTTTTTCTGGCCAGAAGAATGTTTTTCAACATTGTTTTTAGACAGGCCTTAGTGAGACTGAGACAAAGGCCCTCCCACGGTCCTGAGCCCTTTAATTAATTGCACAGAGTCGAGCCTGAAGCCTCACCTTGATACTTCACAAAGACTCAGAAATTCCACTTGGTTGGCCCAAGATTAGATCATTTCTTCACACTGCAGAGTCCCAGGGCCACCTCAGACCTAAAGGTCCGTTCCCCAGCCTCCTCCCCTAGATACTCCCTGGGGCTTAGGAGTTGGTGCTCAGCCTCCTGGCTCACTCCCAAGAGTCCTTGCTCACGGTTTCTCCTATAGACCCAGAAATCTGCCCCAGCATGCCTTTGACTGCAAGAAACCATCCAGCTCTTCCCCCTCACAGAGCTCGATCCTACCCATCCCCCAAGGCATCTGGGGAGCACCTGTGCAGGACAGTGTCTGGTGAAAGAAGCACTAGGATTGCATCAGGGAGGACAGCAGCTGAGCACAGGACCTGAATGCTAAACAGGGGTTGGTGAGGGTGATTGGCCTGTGGCCAGCTGGGAGACTTCCACCTGCTGAGCTGAGGACTCCTCTTACACATGGCTGATGCAGCTCTCCTGATGGTTAAAGAAAGCCTCAGACCCCCAAAGCACCTTGAATCTTAAAATTCAAAAAGGATGAACTACACAAGCTCGGTTGCTTACACAGAAAGTCTGAGGCCCCAGGTTCCTTCTTAGTACCCAAGAGCCAGAACCCAGCCTCCTCCCTCAGACTCAGGAGTACAGACCCCAGCCTC
>JANHMN010000003.1:42797331-42818517 GCA_030674055.1 Rhabdomys pumilio | reverse complement strand
TTTTTTTTTTTTTTTTTGGTTTTTCGAGACAGGGTTTCTCTGTGTAGTCCTGGCTGTCCTGGAACTCACTCTGTAGACCAGGCTGGCCTCGAACTCAGAAATCTGCCTGCCTCTGCCTCCCAAGTGCTGGGATTAAAGGCGTGCGCCACCACCGCAAGCCCAAGCTGGCCTTGAACTCACAGAAATCCTCCTGCCTCAGGGCTTTAGAGTGCTAAGGTTACAGAGATGCATTCTACCACTGAAGGCAAGAAATTGGCCCTTTTGGAAAATGGAAACTCAGTCTGCAGTGTACCGTCCTGTAAGGCCAGTCTTCCCAACACCATTTGTTGGTAAGATTGTGGTGAAACTTTTTCACATCTGACTAATGTTTTCTCTGTAGACAAGAACAAGACATGACTATTTGGGTTTTTGTTAATGATCAATTAATTTTTAAAGAATTAACTTTTTCGTTAACAGTCCACTGCCAAACTTCAACATCCAAAAATAGCAAGGCAAGAATTTCACAATTTTTATTTTCTTCAAATATTTGAGCATTGTAAGTATAATCAAGAGACTTCTGACATGGCTCTGTCAGAGTGCTCACTTAGCATGCAGAGTGTCCTTAGTGCTACTTAAACTGGGAGCGGTGGCTTCTAATAGATGAAGGCAAGATAAAAGTCCAGGAGTTCATGGTCATTTTCCACTGTGTAAATTCAGGGCCAGCCTTGGGAAGAGCGTGGCATGCTGTTTCACAGTGTACATTTAAAGGTCAGAGGACAACGCAGGAGAAGTCAGCTCTCTCCTTCTACTCTGATGATCAAATCCAGGCTGCCAGGCTTGTCAGCAAGCCCCTTTTCCCACTGAGCCCTGTTACCAGCCCTGGGAGGTCTTTTAACATTTTTTGAAAGGTTTGTTTTATTTTTATTTTTTTATGTGTGTGTCCCTATTGTCCCTATCTGGCTATGTACACATTTGTACAGGATCCTCTGAAACCAGAAAAGGATGTCAGATCTCGTAAAGACGAGTTACTGGGGACTGGGAGCTCCTTGACATTGGTGCTGGGAACTGGACTGGTGTGGAAATTTCTGATTGTGTCATGTGATGCAGAGTCATGGACTCACACTCCCTTGGCAAACACAGGGAGTGCGATCTACCACTTAGCTCCGCCCTTTTTTATTTTATTTATTTGGGTTTTTTGTTTGTTTGGTTTTTTGAGGGAGGAACTCTTGCAGCCCAGGCTAGCCTTGAACTTGCTATATAGCTGAGGATGGCCTATTCCAGAGCCTCCTGTGCCCAATATGCAAATGCTGAGACCAATTAGAGGTTCACATCACACTTACAGGGCTTCTATAGTGCTGGAGAAGAAACTAAGGGCTTCACACATGGCAGACGAACAATCTACCACTTAAACTACATCTTTAGGACAAAAGAGACTGTGGCAGGCTCCGTGACCCGAGGCCAGGATAAGGTAGCACACTGAACTAAGAAGCCCACTCACTAAACTCAGAGTCTACTACATTTTGGGTCCTTGAAACAGTTCAAGGTCTGCAGGGTCTGGTGACACGGCCCTCTGGATCTGTGATGCACTGAGCAATTAGGAGGTCCACACAAATTTGCCTTTTGAATATTCTCACTTTATTCAATCATTTCTTACCATTCAATCCCTTGTGTTACATTGTATCATATCAGAGCTCATCTCAGTATCAGATCAGAGCTGCTTTGTTACATAATCAGGGTGAGCTGCTCTATGGCTGGCTCCTTTTGGGACAGCCTGGAGGCTGATGCAAAAGCATCAGGTTAGAGATCAGCCTGTGCAACGTAACAAGACCAAGCAAGCAAGGAATGAAAGAACCAGCCAGTTAGCCAGTTAGCACAAGCCATGCCCCATGTTGTGTTTATTTCCACTTCCTGCCTGGTCCTGGAACTGACCTCAATATCGATTTTGTTAGTTACACAAATCATAATTGGATGCCCCTGTTTTGTTTTGATTTCTACCTGTTCTATTTCCATCTCTTGTTCTATCACAAAATACTACAATGAATAAACATAAAGTAGTTACTGTGTGTGATAGTGGCACATGCCTTTAATCCCAGCACTAGGAAGACAGAGACAAATGAATCTCTGTGAGTTTGAGGCCAAACTGGCCTACACAGTGAGTTCCAAAACAGCCAGGGCTACACAGAGAAACCCTGTATTGAAAAAAAACACAAGAGAGAGAGAGAGAGAGAGAGAGAGAGAGAGAGAGAGAGAGAGAATACTATATACTATACATGGTATATAAATCTTGTCAGTTTGAACTCTTACCGTCAATCTAAGCACTCATTTGTACACAAAGCCTGTTCTCACTCTTCTCAGACTTTGGGATCTTTGCCTGTCTAATAAGCTGACAGAGGCAAGGAGTGTGGTCTCAGTCTGCATTTATGTCTATAATAAATTCGATGGCAGATGTATTCACAGATTTATAAAACATATGGGGTTGGGGCTCTGAAGTAGAGTCCCTGCCTAGACTACCCACTAGTGGAGGTTTGGGGGTGTCCATCAGTGCTAAAAAGCCACAAGTGAGGGGCTGGGACATTGCTCAGTAGTAGGGATTTTAAGGTCTTGATTTCCAGTTCCAGCAAACACAAAAACAACAGGCATAAATGCTGTAGTGGTTTGAATGAGAAATGTTCCACATAGGATCATGTGTTCGAACACTTGAGTCCCCGCTCACTGGCGCTGCTCTTTAGGAAGGGAATGTGAGCCTTTAGGAAGCAGAGCACTGCTGCACTGCTGTATATCCCTGGGGCAGGTTTTGAGAGTTTATACCTCTACTACTTCCTGTTCTTTCTTTCTCTGTGTCTTCTCTCTCTCTCTCTCTCTCTCTCTCTCTCTCTCTCTCTCTCTCTCCCTTTCTCTCTCTTCCTCTCTCTCTCCCTCTTTTTTTAAAAGAATTATTTATTTTATTTATATGAGTACACCGTTGCTGTCTTCAGACACACTAAAAAAGGGCATAGAATCCCATTAAGATGGTTGTGAGCCACCATGTGGTTGCTGGGAATGGAACTCAGGACCTCTTGAAGAGCAGTCAATGCTCTTAACCTCTGAGCCATCTCTCCAGCCCCCTCCCTCCCTCCCTCCCTCTCTTTCTCCTTTCTTCCGCCCCTTCCTCTCTTTCTTCCTCCCTCTCTTTCTCCCTCCCTCCTTTCCCCTCTCTCCCCCTCTCCCACCTTCTCTCCCTGCCCTTTCCTCTCTCTCTCAGCTAGCTGTGTGTGGAGGCCTTCCTTGCCATGATGTACCTCTATCCCTCTGGAGTAGTAACCAAAATAAATTCTTTCAACCTCGAGTTGTTTTTTGTAATGGTATTTTATCGTATAAATAGAAAACAAGTGCAGTTGTTGATACATATATATTAATATCTCATATATATGTAAATTCTCTTCCATGGTACCTTCCCGTATTCATACAGTGTCCAGACACCAGCACTCACAGCCTCACTTCTTCACATCTATGTTATTTTGAGAGAGGAAAAGAGTAACTTGGCAGAAGAGAATGAAATCTTATGACAAAATCAAATTTGACTGACAGAAATGAACACAGAGGCTTACTGAGTCCCATGATAAGCAAACTGACTTGTTGGTGATTTTGTTGCTATGAAGGAAGTCTCTGACTATGAAGGAACATCAAGACCACACATACCTGGAGGTCTGATAACAGGCCTTTGAGATTAAGGAACACCTTAAGGTTCAGAGAGAAAAGACAGTGGCTGGCCTAGAAGGATGGCTTGTCTTCCTCTGTTTTGTACTGACTTCACTGTGTAGATATTGCTGGGTTTTATTATTTTATGTTTTATACTATGCTTTGATGTTTTCACAGATACACAACTAATGGGCTGGGGACAGTGAGAGACTCAGCAACAGTAAAGGTGCTTGCTGGGAGAATCTCACGGTGGAAGGCTTGCTGGGAGAATCTCACAGTGGAAGGCTTGCTGGGGGAATCTCACAGTGGAAGGCTTGCTGGAAGAATCTCTTTCACAGTGGCAGTTTGATTCCTGGGAGCCACACCACGTAGTGAAAGGAAAGAACAACCTCCT
The DNA here is from genome assembly GCA_030674055.1 of Rhabdomys pumilio. Lineage (NCBI taxonomy): Eukaryota > Metazoa > Chordata > Mammalia > Rodentia > Muridae > Rhabdomys > Rhabdomys pumilio. Next base: position 42,814,466 of record JANHMN010000003.1, on the reverse strand, counting down.
GCAAGCTGTCCTCCGACTTCTGTATGTGTGCACTGGTATACCATGGCCATAGTGCACACACACGCACACACACACATACACACACACCACATACACACACACATACACAAATACACCACACACACATTCATACCATACACAAACACACGCATGTGCACTCACACATGTAAGTTTTTAAAAAGTTAGATAACTCAATATTTAAGAATTTCATTTACAGAGCAGCTGATCCCTTCTTCTGGCTTCTATAGACTCTACACTCACATGCAGGCCTAACACACACACACACACACACACACACACACACACAAATAAAATTGTATAACAAAACACCAGGGCATATTATACTTCTAATCCTAGCACTCAGACCACTGAGACAGGGGGACAGCTAATTTTAGGCCAACATTCATAGCAAAGGCCCAGTGAATGTCATAGTGAGTGTAAGCTTGTGCTCACCCGAGCTCATCCCTGGAACCTAGTGAAGCTGAGAACTAGCTCTATAAAGATGTCTTCTGACCTCCACACTCATGCCATGGTGTACACACATCCATGCACACAGACAGAGTCTCAGTTTGTTGTAGACCTAGCTGGTCTGGAATTTGCTATGTAGACCAGGTTGGCCTAAAACACACAGAGATCCACTTACCTCTCCCTCTCCCAGCTGGGACTAACAGTTCACACCCCCATGCCCAGCCCTTGTATCATATTTTCTTTATTCCATACTCCCGAGGGCTGTGAAACTGCCTCAATGTATATGCTGTATAAATAGTTCTTGAACGTGTTTAGGGAAAAGGTCTATATGCATTGAATGCACATAAAATTTTGTTCCAACTTGTTTTAGAGTTCAAAGGAAAGTTTATGTATTGCACTATAAAGAGACCAGTGGCCAAGGCAGTAACAGATCCAAATATCTACAAAAGAGAGCCTGGGGGTGTGGCTCAGGGGTAGGGTTCCTGCTTAGAATCCCCCAGTGAGAGGAGCTGGGTGCAGCAACCATTACTGTTTATATAAGTCTGGGGAAGAAGTGGGTAGTGAATTTGGACAGCTTCAGGAACTTCCTGAGCTTTCTGAGTTGGTTTTTTTCTCCCTGAATCTTAAGAAGCCTCCCTTTGAAGTTTAAGAGTCTTATTGTTGCCTGGTAGTGGTGGCTCACGCCTTTAATCCACACAGGTGGATTTCCGAGTTCGAGGCCAGCCTGGTCTACACTGAGTTACAGGACAGCCAGAGCTACATAGAGAAACTCTGTCTTGAAAAGCCAAAAAAAAAAAAAAAAAAAAAAAAAGCTAATTGTTTTCTTTTCAAGATAAAAATTTTTGTTGTTTTTTTTTTTGTTAGTGATTTTATTTAATTTTATTAATTTTATTTTATGTGCATTGGTGTTTTGCTTGCATGTATGTCTGTGTGAGGGACCCAGATTCCTTGGAACTGGAATTACAGACAGTTGTGAAATGCCATGTGGGAAATGAACCCAGGTTATCTGGAAAAACAGCTATCTGTGCTCTTAAGTGCTAATCCATCTTTTCAAGACAAGGTTTCTCTGTGTAGCCCTAGCTGTCTTAGAATTCATTCAAACCCAGAGATCCACCTGCCTCTGCTGGAATTAACTGTGTGCCAGCACCCCTGGCTTCATTATGGAATGTTTTAACTCTGAGGAATTTGCCACACGACATGTTTCAGGATTATTAAGCTTACAGCCACGAAGGATTATATGCTGACTATGTTAACTGAAGTGGGAAGACTCAGACTAAAATGAACACCATCAGTCCCTGTCTGCAGGTCCTGACCCAGACAACCAGGAGAAGACTATCTGAACACAAGCATCCACTGCCCTCTGCTTCAGCCTCCTTCTCTGTGACCTGTCTGTAACAATGGACTGTACCTTTGAACTGTCAACTAAATAAATCCTTTTCCCCTCAAGTTGCTTTTGCCTCAGCAATAGAAAAAGTAACTGGGGACTAGAGAGATGGAGAGATGGAAGGACATCCACAGACAGATAAATCAATAAACATAATGTTAGGTTTCAGAATCCCAGGACAAATGGCTGACTGAGGTGCCTATTAACATATTAAAGTGGATGCTGGCCAGTTCTCCCAGCATCCCTCAGTACCTGCAGCTCCTCTCAGCTCTTCTCCCCTGTATACATACCCTAAACTTCTCCCTCCCAGGACCTTCCACTTCCTTCACCCAGCCTGACTGCTATATAACTCAGCCATTTTGGCTAAGCTGCTCTCTTGGCCTCTTGGTCCAGACCATGTTTCTTGGTTGATGGCTCCTCTCTTGCTCTTTTTCCCTGTCTCTGTTCTCATGGTCCAGTTTTAGTCTGAAGACCACGTGTGAGGCTAAGCAGGAACAATATACCTTGTAAGTTAATGGGAGACTGAAACAGGAACAATATACCTTGCATGTTAGGGTTTTGTTTACAATTAAGACACTTATAAAGTTTGCAATCCTGCCAGCAACCGAGGAGTATTCCTCTTTCTCCATGTCCTCACCAGCATGTGACAGGAGTTTTTTGATCTTAGCCATTCTGATTGTTGTAATGTGGAATCTCGGGGTCATTTTAATTTGAATTTCCCTGATCACTAAGGACTTTGGAGATTTAAGTGTTTCTTAGCCATTCAAGATTCCTCTGTTGTGAATTATCTGTTTAGATCTATACCCCAAGTGGAGAGATGGGCTTGCCATCCCACAGTGAGAAGCTCTGACCCAGAATTGTTCCTATCTGAAGGAACCACAGGGACAAAAATGGAGAACACCGTGAGAGAGAGGAGGTTCAGCGACAGGTCCAAATCAGGATGCAGCTCGAGGGGAGGTCTGGGCTCTGACACTGTTACTGATGCTGCGCTGTGCTTACAGACAGGGACCTAGCATGGATCTCTACTGAGAGGCCCAACAAGCAGCTGAGTCAGATGCAGATACTAACACTAAACCAATGGACAGAAGCCTGGGACCCCTATGATTAAATCTGGGAAAAGCTGGAAGAATCTGAGGAGGAGTGTGGCCTTATGGGGAGACCAGCAGTCTCAAACTGACCTGGACCCCGGAGATCTCTCAGACACTGAGCCACCAACCAGGCAGCATATACCAGCTGATATGAGGCTCCAGACACATATACAGCAGAGGACTGCCAGGTCTGGCCTCAGTGAGCAAAGATGCACCTAACTGAAACTTGAGGCCCCAGGAAGCGGGGAAACCTGAGAGGAAGGGGGGAGGACGGTGAGGACATCCTTTTGGAGACTGGGGGAGGGGAGGAGGTTGGGGGACAGACTGGGAGGGGAATGAAGTCTGGACTGTAAAAAAGGATTAAAGAATAAAAATAAATAAGTATTTAAAAAGGACACTTAAAATTTCTATTTGCCCTGTGTTAAGTCCTTTCAAGTTAAGGTTTCTAACTGCAATTAAGAAGGTCCTGTTTCTTAGATCTGATGTAAACTGCTTGCAATTCCATTCCCTTTTTCCTTCCCTTTCTTTGTAACTTTGTAACAATGTATAGAGGCTGAGTCCTATAGGGGGCAGTATTTGGAAATCGCACTGGTCAGGCTTGTTCCTGGGCAGCCACCATGTTACCTCTGCTCCTTGGCTATGATGGGAGCTCCAGCTAGCTAGATGTGCAGGCCCTGGCACCCACGAGATGCCAGCATGGGGGATGGCTCTGCCAATCCCCCACACTGTATCCACAAAGCTCAGCTGAACCCCAGACAATATCTGCCATCCTTGCAATATCCTGTAGAAATGAGACTTTTTTTTTTTTTTTTTTTTTTGAGACAGGATTTCTCTGTGTAGCCCTGGCTGTCTTTGAACTCATTCTGTAGACCAGGCTGGCCTCGAACTCAGAAATCTGCCTGCCTCTGCCTCCCAAGTGCTGGGATTAAAGGTGTGTACCACTACTGCCCGGCTAAAATGAGACTCTTAAAGCTTAATGATTATCTAAAGGATTTATATATTTAGAAATGCTCAGTTAACAAGATGCCCACACAATTAGAGTTGTTACCCAATATCTAACCTTTCGATAGAAGTTCGACCCATCTGTGGTTCTCCATGGTTGATAGCCTCCTTCTTCTCCCCTTCCTCTATTTCTCCCCTCCCCTTCCTCTTTTTCTCCCTTTTCCACCTCCTCTCCTACTGCCTAATCACTGAGCTTCACTCCGAATACAATGTAGCAGACTAAATATCCTGCTACCAAGTCCCTCACCATGGGAACACCTTATCTCTCCTAGAAGACGGAGTTCAAGAGGCCAAATCCCAACTTAGGGTGAGGTAGCCGGCTGGCCAGTCCAGGGTGCATCCCAAATATAGCTTGCTTTAATTAAATAATCAAAGACTCTGTCATCTTGCAATTCTCGGGTTCAATGAGTATTCAGCCTGGACACTTGCCTCTGCCTGGTTCCTCCCTTCTATCTACAATAAAAATTCTCTCCATACTTGAGGAGTAGACATGCCCTCCACCATTCATTTTATCTTTCTCATTCACATATTAATATGTTTCTAGGGTTTGTTGTTTGATACACATCTCACTCTCTAGCCCAGCCTGGCCTAGAGCTCCCAGCACTCTTCTTACCTCAGCAGCAAACCAATCTCCAGCACCTTCATTTCTAATCCTCAGGGGCCTTTCCCCCATCTCTGCCTCCCAGATGCCTGAGGTAACCCCAGCACTGGGTACTGCAGCACACAAGGTGAACCCTGCGCACAGCTCTGTGGGTGCAGCACACCATAGCTGTGGCTGTCGTCTTGCATCCAAAGGCCTGCATGGACTACCTGGGCGGGCAGTGTTGCCTGAAGGGGTGGGGGGAAATCAAGGCCACCCTGGTCCTATTTGTCAAAAAAAAAAAAAGACTTTGAGGAACCCTCATAGACATAGCTAAGAACTGTATGCAGTAGCAAATAACTAGAAGATGTATGTATGTATGTATGTATGTATGTATGTATGTATGTATGTATTCTTGAGTGACCCACTCTGTAACCGAGGATGGCCTCAAACTTATGATCCTCCTGCCTCAGCCTCCTTCCGAATACTGAGATGATGGGTATGTTATGAAATAACATGGTGGGCCGGGCAGTGGTGGCGCACGCCTTTAATCCCAGCACTTGGGAGGCAGAGGCAGGTGGATTTCTGAGTTCGAGGCCAGCTGGTCTATAGAGTGAGTTCCAGGACAGCCAGGGCTACACAGAGAAACCCTGTCTCGAAAAAACCAAAAAAAAAAAAAAAGAAAGAAAAAGAAAAAGAAAGAAATAACATGGTGGAAGGGCACCACACCAAGGTGTCCCCTGAGAAATCACGCCATGGGGCAGATCTGGTATAAAGGAAGTTCATTTGGAAGGCAGGGGAGTGAGGGCCTGGAGAGGAGACAGAGACACGAGGGCGGAGAAAGCAGGGACAGAGAAGGACAGAAAGAGAGAAAGAGAGGCTGGGCAGGGATTCATGTGAACAGAGGGAATGGGGGAGGCAGAGGAGGAGGAGGAGAGAGGGCTGGGGTGCGAGCAGTCCTCTCATCTGCTGCCAGACCACCTGCACCTGGCAGCAGCAGGTGATGGCGCCTATTGCTAGGTCCTGTGAGGAGCCTAGCTGAATTGTCTGTGAGCCAACAGGGTATGCACCCGACACTGGGCCCAGGCCACAGTTTATTAGAGTTTACTACACTGATGAGCAGCTGCCAAGGTCGGGTTACGGGGCAGAGTCAGGAAAGACAAGGCCTTCCCTGCCTCTCTACTTCCTCAGAGCTCAGTTCAGCAACATCTGCCATCCTTAGAATCTGCCAAAGCTTCCTGTGCTGCTTTCCCAGAGATCCTTCCTGTAGTCAGCCAGGCTGCCCAGAAAAGAAAAGAAACCAGAGGTCACGTGACCGTGTGATAGTCTTGTTTACCTGGACTGGCCTGAGGCTCAATGCACTTGCTTCTGTTTAATCTCTCGATTATTGCTGGAAATAATTTTTGATTTGATTCCATCAAATCGTGCCCGAGCCCCTCACTGGGGGATTCTAAGCAGGGACTCTCCCGCTGAACCACCCATTCACTCACAGAAGCAGCCGACAGCATTATAAAGTTGTGCTTGGTTCATGAGGGCTAAATGGGCCTTGACTAGGTCCTGCTGCCAGGAGGTGGGACCTCAGTGCAAGTGCTCTGCAGGGTATGTTCTTTTATGTCTTCTCTTCTCCCTTCTATCACAGAGACAAAGGCAGCTCTGCTGCCAGGAGGTTCTGTTTATCCCAGGCCTAGAAAACATGGTAGGAGGCAGCCATGGCCAGAGACTTCTGAAGCCATGTACCCAGGTAAACCCTTCTTCCCTAAGTCCCTTAGGAATCCTCTCACAGTGGGAAACTGCTGCACAGAGATGGGCTTGGGATTCCAGGCTATGAACCCCGTCTTCTCTAACATTGTATTCCATTTGTTTTTTAATTGTTAAAGACAATGTCTATAACAGTTTAAAACAAAATTCTCTAGTTTCATTTCTCTTGCTGTTAGAAAATATCCTGACCAAAGTAACTCAGAGCAGAGAGAAGGTGGTTCGGCTAACAACAGCAGGTCACAGTCCTTCTTCGTGGGGAAGTCAAGACAGGAACTCGAACAGCTGGACACACGGCATCCAGTCAAGAGCAGCGAGAAATAAATAATAAATACATGCGTGTTCCCTTCTATGTTTGCTTATGCTCAGCTTGACTGACACAGTTCAGGACCCCATGCCTAGAGAATGGTGCCCCCCATAGTGGGCTCGGTCTTTTCACATCAATTAATTAAGACAGTACCCTCGAGGACCAACCTAATGTACAAAGTTGGTCCTTGAGATTCTACTCCGGTGATTCTGGGTTGTATCAGGCTGTTAATCATCAAGTGATTCCTAGTTACTTTTTGTAGTTGAGATATTGGGGATCAAACCTCAGGCTTCTAGGATGCTACCTGAACACTCTTCCATCAAACCGTGCCCTAGCTTCTCAACAGAGGGTTGGTTCTAGCACATGCTCAGCCATTAAGCCACACCCCCAGCCCCCCAGTGGAATTCTCCACATGGGCCTTATTGAGCTCTTTTTATTGTCTAGATTTTGTATATGTGGAACATGTACATATTACTGTATGCAAATGTGTGTTCACACGGAGGTGAGCATTCAGTGTTGGGTGTCTTTCTCAATAGCTCTCCACCCTTCCCCCCCCCCCCATTAAAACAGTTTTAAACTCTTTTTTAAAAAAAATTATTATTGGTGTTTATGTATATATGCATGTATATGTATATGTTTCTATGTATGTATATGTATATTATGAGTGTGGGTACAGCTGTGTTACTGCATAGGCCTAGACATCAGAGGACAACCTTCGGAATTCGGGTCTCTCTTTCCACCACGGTTTCTGGAGATTGAACTCACTTTGCCAGGCTTACACAGCAAGTGCTGTTATGTGCTGAATCATTGCTCGCAGTGGTATCTCTAAGCTGGTGGGTCAATGACCTCCCAGACTCTGCTAGTCTCCATCCCCTGCATGCTGGGTGACAGATTCTTGCCTCTGGGCCCAGTGTTCTACACGTGTGGTGGGGATCAAACCCAAGCCCTTTGCCTGCATGCCAGGCACTTTACCCACTGAACTGTACCTCTAGCCCCACCCTTTCTTCAAACAGGGTCTCATCTCACTGAGTTGCCTGGGCTGGCCATGAACTTGTGATCCTCCTGGCCACCCGGCCAAATCTCGTCTGCCCAGCAGGTCGTGTGAACATTGTCTTTTGCCTGTGAACATGAGGCTGCAGTAGGCTCACCACCATCAGCTCCTACACATGGAGAAACACATAAAGACTTTTGCCCTAAATTGTATCTGTCTGGTCTCTGACACCCATGTCCTCTATAGAGAGGACCTCAGATTTGCTCATAAAGTCAGGCTGTGGTCTGGTCCTGCCCCGATGGTCTGTGATGTTCATGGTCACTGCAGACATCGCTCACACCTCCAGGAGAACTTCCTCATCTGAGTCACATGAGGAACTGCCTGGCTATGCTGACGTGTAAAACTGACCATTGCTCTTCCTGTCAAGCCACCAAGGTAATATCATCAGGATTCAGCCTCAAAGTCCATGTTCTCCACCACTGAGCCAGGTTTACAGCTGAAAACGCCAGTCACTATGATTTGTCTGGTACCTTGAACAGCATGTGTCCTATCCATTTAAAGAGATGGGGTGCGTGTATGAAGTGTGTGTGTGTGTGTGTGTGTGTGTGTGTGTGTGTGTGTGTATGTGTGTGTATACACATCCGTGTACATGTGGGGAACGGTGCTCATTCATGTAGGGTGTGTGTTGGTGTGTAGGGTTTGGGGTGTATGTGTATATATGGGGGCATAATGAATTACAGTAATGAGTACTCTTCACCGACCATCTTTCTGGGTCCTTTGCATGCAAGTCAGTGGGGAGGGAGGAGGCCATATCCATCTACCCCTGCAGGCTTCTGCAGCAGTCCATTCAGAAAGCAGCTTGCTTCAATGTCTGTAACTCTGCGTAGTGATCAGCCGTGTCATGCGTAGTCGGTGATTGGATTGGATGGAGCTCTCAAACTTTCTCTGAAGAAATGGACAAGGTGGAGGAGCAGGGAACCCCAAGTAGCTGCCATCTGAGGACTGGGACAAGCAGGAGGAATTAGGGGGATTAACCAAGGGGGAAGTGCTCAGGGCTTAATTTTCTTTCTCAGGAGTTGAAGTTTAAGGTCAGCCCTGTATATAATTTCCAGGACAGCCTAGACTACATGAGACTCTGTCTCAAAGAAAGAAACACACACACACACACACACACACACACACACACACACGCGCGTAAAAGAAGGCAGGGGCTGGCATAGAATTTTCCCAGCATGTGGTGCTAGACTTAACCCCTGCTACCACAAAAATTAATTAAAGTCACAGGCAAATGGTGGGCTTATGAGGTTAGCCACATGGACACAGGCTAAGCCTGGGCTACCTCAGTGGTCTGTCATCAGAACCTTAGAGTTCTTGTCTGTAACTAGAGATGAAGGGAATCCCACAGTGCCAGGGGGGTCAGTGTGACCGCGGAGTCAAGCCACTATCATCTCTGTCTAATTCCCAAGTATCATGAGCGTCCCCCCAAAGGGCAATTCTGCCCCCATTACACGGTTATGTCCCATTGTCCCCTCCCTGCCAGACAAGCCAAAACTACTTCATACATAGACCTACTCCGGATATTTCATGTAAACAATCATACAGTGGCTTTTTGTGCCTGGCTGCCTCCAGTTAGTGTTCTCAAGGTTCATCCATGTTACGGCATGTGTCTCTGTCTCGTTCCCTTAGTGAATGAATACGAATCCTAATGCTTTGTGAGCCGGCATGGCAGTACCAGTGCTTGCTGGTAGAAACAGGAGGATTGGGAGTTCAACATTACTCTTTGTTACATAGTGATTTGGGGCCCAGCCTGGGATGTGAGACCCCCAAAACCAAAACAGGAACTGGAGAGGTGCTCTGTGGGTAAGAGAACTTGACATTCAAGCATAAGCATCCCCTACATCCACAGAAAAAGCCCAGCATGGCTGCATACACATGTAACCCTAGTGTTCTGTGGTGGAGAGAGGCTCATCCCAGCTCCCTAGACAATCAGTCAAACTATGAGCCTTCCTTCAGTTCAGTGAGAGACCTTGTCTTAAGTGAACAGAAAGACAGTGAGTGATAGAGGCTGACACCTCAGCTCATGTTTTGGTCCTACATGAATACACACTCACACTTCACCCTGAATGCACACAGAAGATGCACATACCTGCACACTCAAGTGCATGCAACACACACACACACACACACACACACAAACCACCATCTCTACACAGCCCTGGCTGTGCTGGAACTTACTCTGTAGAACCGAATGATCTCAAACTCACAGAGATTCACCTACCTCTGACTCCCCAGAGTTAGGATTATAGGCGTGTTCCACTATACCCTGGAGCTCGAATATGTTCCCACAGGGGGTCGTACTATTAGGAGGTGTGGCCTTGTTGGAGGAAGTGTGCCACTTTGGGGATGGGCTTTAAGACCCTTCACCTAGCTTCCTGGAAGCCAGCCTTCTCCTTTTGCATTCAAACAAGATGCAGAACTCAGCTCCTATAGCAGAGTGTCTGCCTGAATGCTGCCATGATGATACTGGACTGAACCTCTGAACCTGTAAGCCAGCCCCAGTTAAATGTTGTCCTTTATAAGAGTTGCCTTGGTCATGGTGCCTGTTCACAGCAATGGAAACCCTAATTAAGACACACAGTTAATACAACTTTTATTGATTATTATAATTGTTGGTGAACATTTGAGTTGATTATGCAATTTGTCTATCAACTGCTGTGTACTTTTACATATAATTTTCAATCTGACCTGTTTTTAATTCTCTGTAGTGTATATTTGAGTGTGAGTATATGCCTGTCTCTATATGCATGTGTGTGTGCCTTTCTCTCTCTCTCTCTCTCCACCCCCTCTCTCTCTGTCTCTGTGTGTGTGTGTGTGTGTGTGTGTGTGTGTGTGTGTTTATGTGTGTGTGTGTGTGTGTGTGTGAGAGAGAGAGAGAGAGAGAGAGAGAGCGCACATCAGTTGTCTGGGATCAAATTCACATCGTCAGTCTTGGCAGCTAGTGCCTGTACTTTCTGATATTAACATTTAAAATATGCATAATGAGAAAAAATAGTGTCAGACACCAATAAGAGCCTAGCTGATCATCATTGTTGTTGTTTTGAAACATGAACTCCCTGTGTAGCCCAGAAAAACTTTGAACTTCTGACCTTCCAGCCTCCACGTGCAGAGTCCTGGGATTACAGTCATGGGATTCCATGCCTAAAGTTGCCCCAGACAGTCAGGGCTACACAGAGAAATCCTGTCTCAAAAAAACAAAGCAAAAACAAAAAGTTGTTTGTTTAAAAGAAAAAATCACTCAAAGTTATTCTTCCAATAATCCCTCATGTGGCTGTTATACAGATGTTTTAATCACTGACACACGGACATTTGTTTTTGGAAGCTTATTCTGTAAATCGATCTTCCCAACAGACACTGTGTCCTGTGCTGGCCTCCAGGTGGCACCAGGCAGCCGCTTCTGATCTGAGCGTTTCCCCAGGGCTGTTACACAGACTTACTGGTGTTTTAAATCTTTGGTTTCCGGCCATTGAGATGACTCAGCAAGTAAAGGCGCTTGCTGTCAAACCTGACAATATCAATTCCAACTCCTGAACCGCACAGTAAAAGGAGAGAATCTTCTCTGAAAGGTACCATCTGATCACGGCAAAAACAGGTGCACACACACAATGGATAAATTAAGAAAAGTTTTTAGGGGCTGGAGAGAAGGCTCAGCAGTTACGAGCACTGACTGCTCTTCCAGAGGTTGTGAGTTCAATTCCCAGCAACCACATGGTGGCTCACAGCCATCTGTAATGGGATCTGGTGCCCTCTTCTGGTGTATCTGAAGACAGCAAGAATGTACTCATAAATTAAGTGAATAAATAAATCTTTTTTTAAAAAAGGTTTTCATTTTTTCTGTCTATACGTGTGTGTGTGTGTATAATATATATGTGTGTATAATATATAATCTCTCTACACATATATACAATGTTGTACACATACATACTCACTCATATATAAGACCTGTCCTGCTACATAGCAAAACACTGACTTAAACAAACAAACAAACAAAACCATTAGGCTGGAGAAATGGATGGGCCACTTTTGAGCCACCTCTGGGCACAGGAAACTTACAAAGAACCCAAGTGGCTTTTGTTGGGAACAAGCAAAAGAAACTTCTCAGTACAACTCTTTCATTTTTACACTTCTTTAATCATCGGAACAAAATTTAATGTCCCAGGCCCTGGGGGAGCTGGGGACTTCCCAACAGCTGAACAGCTGCTGCCGTAAACAGTTGTCTGAGTCCAGACATCTCAGGGACAACTTCTCTATCTCTGGCAGGATCACACTAAGTTCATGTTCCCAGGCCCAGGGACCAACTCCTGTCCTAACTGATGGAAGCTCCCTTGCTCAACCCCTTATGCTTAAATAAACAGTGTATGCTCTCAAGTCTGATTGATCAGTATCGACTGCATTACAATAAATTTTTATCATCTACATTGACCTGGAGTTTGAGTTATGATGGATTTATGGCTTTTTGCTGTTGGTGGTGGTGATGTTTATACAGTGTTCTGCCTGACTTGTATGCCTGCAGGCCAGAAGATGGCACCAGATCTTATTCTAGAGGCCTATGAACTACCATGTGTTTCCGGGAATCAAACCAAGGACCTCTGGAAGAGCAGCCAGTGCTCTTACCTCTGAGCCATCTTTCCAACCTAGATTTATGCTGGATTTAAGCAGACCCCGTAACAGCTTTGACTAGAACTCATCACACAAACTACAAATGACCTGACAGAAGACCAGGCCAGAAAGTCAGGCCAAGGGAGGAAACAAGAAGGGACAAGGCAGTCAGGGGCTCCGGAAACAGGGCTTGGGCACCAATGAAATGGAAGAAGGGAAGAGATTCTGAGAGATCTGGTGTGGCCACTGTAAGGCTGTACCCAAGACAGGAGTGCAGGAAGAATCTAGTAAATGGGTTCAATACTAAAGTACAGAAGGAACCCTCAGGTCAGAGAAGTCCTCAAGCTGGGTCCCTGATAATAAAATATACTAAACCCCCAGAGTCCCAGGGTAGCTCTTAGAGCATGACAGCCAATGTCTTGTTCTTTGGCATTTTATTTCAAAATTGCAGCAAGGACAGAGAGAAGGGGGTCGGGGGAAAGGACACGAAGAGCACCGGGGATCCGGCCCGAGAACGGAGATAGAGAAGAAGCCAAGGTTCTCCCTTGAACAACAGGACCCGGAGCAGCTGAGCCGAGACTCAAAATTTGAGGTGGGGTCCAAATTGCATGGGTCCCGCCCTTAAGGCTTTGGAGTGTAACGTCCATGTAAGGGTGCCAGAGATCCAGCATCTGGACAGACCTTTCCCTATTGCACTTCTCTTGAGTCTCTGGGAGGCGAGGACGCTGGACTGAACGCGGCAAGTCATCTGATCCAACCAGGGAGGGCACAGTCCATAAAGTCACACCGTAAGCATCCAATCGTGGGCACTGGCTCCATACTGCCGGACAACGAAGTTGCATCAATGAGACACTAGAACTCCCAGTAGACCCTGGCGCATCCCAAGCTGACGGCTCCCAGAGCTGTGCCCCAGTGCCTTATGGGAAGTGTAGTCCTTTACCCGGAGACCCACCAACAATTCTGAGGGACCATCAAGGTAAAGAGTTGCAAAGCCTTGAAGGCTCTTGGGAAAGGCATTTTCATCTCAGATATGTTGTGCTAGGTGCCATCATAGGGCCAGGATACCCAGTCACCTCAGGTCCAGCTCACTGGGAAATGAGCCCAGAGATTCTCTTACAGGTTCCCTGAATTTGGGAATGCACCAGAGGTTTGTGAGAGGAATCCTTCAAAGCCAGGGAGGGGCAAGGGAAAAAGTTTTTTTTGTTTGTTTATTTGTTTGTGTGGTTTTTTTGTGGCCAGTATCACAGAGTCTCATGAAAAAGGGGGTTCTGTCTTTAGGACCGGAAGCCTCAGAGACTCGTACAGGAAGCCTACAACTCCTGAAGCACAGAAAGTCCCCGTGCTTCTGGCCACAGGGATTCAGAGGAAAGAAGCCATTAATCAGAGCTGTTGCTCTGAAAGCTCATGAGCTCACCTGAATAGCCTTCAACTCCTTCTGGAAGCGCAGGATGAGTTCTGGCCCGTTCTCCATGGTAGGAATGTGGAGTTGCTGAGGAAAGGGGGTCATGAGGATGGGGCACTCCCCCTCTTTCTCTCTCACCTACCCTGGCAGCTCTGTCTCACCTTGCCTTCATACAGGATTTGGTGCACCGGGCAGACTTGACAAGCAGTGCCTGAGCCAAAGACTTCTCGCACTCGGCCCTCCTCCAGCGCCCGCTTCAATTCCTTCATAGTGACCTTGCGTTCTGCTACCCGGAACTCACCCTGTAAAAAAAGGGCGCAGAAACACTCTAGTACCCGACTCCTGCCCTGCCGCAGACCACCATCACTCCCTCCCTAAGGCTGCTGGGAAAGACGGAGGCCCAGGGACGAGAGATAGACCCAGAGAAAAGAGGGCTTAGCAGTGGGCCAGGCTTCTACCACCATGCCACAGCTCAAGACATTTTGGTCCAAAGATTCAGATGCCACACAGGCCTTACCCAAGTCCTGGCCAGATCCAGCAGGCTTTGTCGAACCACTCCAGGCAGGATGATGCCATTCAGTGGGGGGGTTGCCAGCTCCAGTACTGTCAGGGATGACAGATGGGCATTACTGCTTCCCACCCTTACATGATCTCCCCTTTCTTTTGGAAGCCACCTGCCCAGGATTCAGAGACCTTGCAACCCGGAAGGAATTAGGCAGGACATCATACAGGGTGTGGGTTGGGAGACAAATAGGCTCACCTCCGTCTTCATGAGTCCAGTAGACAAAGATGTTCATGGTGCCCACCTCAGTGAGCTGGTGGTCCGGCCCATACAGCCAGAGGACCTGCTCGCAGCCTTTCTTCTGGGCTTCTTGTTGCACAGCCACAGTGGGTCCATAATTCCTGGAGGGCAGCCTGGTCACACTGGGCAAAGAATTCCCCATACTCCCCACAACAGGAGGAGTCTCCTTCCCCAACTCACAGCCCAGCTGTGACCCTCTAAACCTGCAGGACAGGCTTCTTAACCTAAAAGTTGGGGTCAAGGTTAGGGCCCTGTTTGCTCGGCTCCCTTTCCTGCCTCCAGCGCCTCCTTTCTTCAATGCCTGATATTAATTAGGATCACAGGCACGGTGACCACACAGCATTGCTCGCTCTACTTGACTTTTCTTTTTTTAATTTTAGTTTCCGAGACAGGGTTTCTGTGTGGCCCTGGCTGTCCTGGAACTCACTCTGTAGCCCAGTATGCCCCTGCCTCTGCATTGCTGAGATTAAAGACGTATGTCTGGGCTGGAGAGATAGCTCAGGGGTTAAGAGCACTAACTGTTCTTCCAGAGGTCAACTCCCAGCAGCCACACGGGTGGCTCACAACCATCTGTAATGGGATGCCCTCTTCTGGTGTGTGTGAAGACAGCTACAGTGCGCTCACACATAAAATAAATAAATCTTGAAAAGGGGGCGGGGATGGCTTATGTTACCACACCCAGCTGGTCCTTGGTTTGTTTTCTTGGACCACCAGCTCACTAAGGTGGGCACCATGAACATCTTTTGTCTACTGGACTCATGAAGACGGAGGTGAGCCTATTTGTCTCCCAACCCACACCCAACCACTCTACCAGGCAGAGTCTCTGGTAGGAGATTGGCCTCCAAATCACCGTGCAGCTGAAGCTGGTGTTGAATCCCTGCCCCTCTTGTCTCCTTCCTCCCAAGTGCTGGGATATTGGCTATGCATTCCTACAGTGCTTCTTACTGAAGTGGTTTTAGCCTGCAGTGTGTTAGCCACCCAGACTTTTCTTACTCATACAAGGCTCCCAGTGTCCTAGGCTGGGATCCTAGCCCATGTTCTGAGCCTTGTGCAAAAACTGTTCTTGTTTCTCTTCCTGTGCCAAGCATGGTCAGAAAGTATCTGCCACATTTTTCTTTGTCTTTGGGTAATGGGGTTTGAACTCAGGATCCCCATATGCTGGGTAAATATTCTCCAGGGTTAAGCTCCACCCTAACCCCTCTTTGGGAGATTTTGGGCAGGGGCTTGACCACGAAGCCACCCCCAAAGTCCCTCACTGGAGAATTCTAGGCATAAGCTCTACTGCTGATCCACAGCCCGCAGCCTCCTTCCTCTCTTCCTTTCTTCCTCCTTTCCTTCTTTCTTTCTTTCTTTCTTTCAAGATTTATTTGCTTATTTTATGTATATGAGTACACTGCCACTGTCTTCAAACACACCAGAAAAGGGCATTAGATCCCATTACAAATGTTTGTGAGCCACCATGTGGGTGCTGGAAATTGAACTCACGACTTCTGGAAGAGCAGTCAGTGCTCTTAACTGCTGAGCCATCTCTCCAGGCCCACCCCACAGTTTTCTCTGTAGCCTTCCTGCCTCACCCTACTGAGGAGCTATGACTATATGACATACATGGCTGGATGCCACCATGCCTGGCTTCTCTTACTACCTTTGTAGCCAAGAAACCACAGGTGAAGTGTCACCTCTTCGATGGAGGTTTCACAAGACCCTGTGATTGAGATTGCAGATCTGGACACTAGGGTGCCTTCAGGGGGTGTGGCTGCCTTGGCCTCATCCCCAAAAGATCTCACAGATGTGTTCTGAGGTGACCTGAATAGCCTTCCTGTGTGTGTCCACACTTCCTTGTTTCAACATCCCAGGAGACTTGGCCACCTCCTCACAAGATATTGTGTCGGGTCCTTTGGCAACACAGAATGCTGGGAAGTCCATATGGTCAGAATGGAGACCCAAGTCATGTTGGGAGAGCTATGCACGGAGATAGTACAGTGCAGATGACCCGGGAAGATCTAAGGGTCATCTTATTTCTAGAGGCTTCCAGGGGGCTCGGTTTTGGTCTTCCCGCTGGCCCACCCATCTCTCAGCTCATTTGTTTAAATGAAAGGCACCCCAAAGTCCTTTCACCTGTAGTGTCAGGCACCAGGGACGCAAAGAAAGCGCAGACCCCAGCTGCAGAGCCAGCGACAATAGTTTTCCATCCCAGAACCCAGCCCCAGCCCCAACCAGGAAGCACAAGGCACAGTATGGCTCCAGGGCACAACTCCCTGGGCATGTGCCAAGTTACTTACCCCCCCAACTTGCAGTCACCAACTCCACCTATCCAGGCTCTGACGAATGTGGGGTCCGCCAGAAGAGAGACAGGTTTCATGGCGTCTCCAGGGAAGTAGGAGCCCACAGGGCACAGAATAACGTACAGGAGGGCTTGTGTGACCATACCGACACCCAGCGAGGGCTATGATGGGCAGAGGGGCAGCATCAGACCAAGGGGTCCTCACTCCATCTTCCTCCTCCCTCAGAACCGAGAGTTCAGGCTCAGCCTGTGTGTTCCCCAGACAGAGATGTGCATGTCCCCACGCCAGCAGCTCCCACGGGCGCCTACCTCGTTCCCGATCAGCACAGGCCGCACGTAGAGGCTCGTTCCATTGCCGTCCGGAACCCAGTCTTTGTCTACTTCAACGAGCTGGCGGATGCACTCCAACAGCTCCTGCT
>JANHMN010000003.1:42787331-42794831 GCA_030674055.1 Rhabdomys pumilio | reverse complement strand
CCTTAAGACCTACAGCAAAAGGCAGAATAGTAAGGTGGGACTTGCAGAGAGAGAGAGAGAGAGAGAGAGAGAGAGGAGAGAGGAGACTCTGGGAAGGAGAGAGCCTCCTGCTGTTTTTGGACTAGCTGTTCTAGTGCCTGTGACTTTCCTTTTGTCATAGGCCATTGCTCTACTCAAACGTATTTGTCAGTTTGCATTTAGTGGTGGGCAGCTGGTGATCCATCAGCAGTGGTCCCCCATATAAAGTTTAAGAACCAGTCTCTGCTGTATGCTGCTTGTGGACAGCCTGGACTGTCCCTGTCTTCAATAACATTTTTTTTTTTTTCTTTATTAGGAATTTCTCCTTTGTGTCTAACACTGGAGAAATGGTAATCTGTGCTTCCCAACGTTGCAATAGATCCCTCCCCACAGGTTTATGGCTATGTTAGCCACATATGACTTTAATCTTCCTATCAACTTTATGGTCCTAAGCATTCAATCCATTTTAGACCCCATTTTACCTGAGATAATGTCCCAATTTTTAGGAATTGTGAAGTGGCCAGGCTGGATTCCAGGAATCTTGTGACATTATTGTTACATCTGCTCCTGTATCCACTAAGCCTTCAATCTCAATTCCATCTAACTGAAATTATAACTTTGGGTTCTTATCATTTATAGTAGTTTGGCAAAATATCTGGTTTTTGGCATCTTTAGAATCTCTCTCTCTTTTTTTGTTTTGTTTTGTTTTTCAAGACAGGGTTTTTCTATGTAGCCCTGGCTGTCCTGGAACTCACTCTGTAGACCAGGCTGGCCTCGAACTCAGAAATCCGCCTGCCTCTGCCTCCCAAGTGCTGGATTAAAGGCGTGCGCCACCACCACCTGGCTAGAATCTCTTGTTTTCTCCAATAGGAGCTACTCTATCTCTCTGCTAAATGGTAAGTTTTAAACAGCTGTTTGTCCTAGCAGGCTTTGATTTTTCTAGTTTTTTTTTTTTTTTCTTTCAGAACATTCTTTCCTTGGTGGACAGGAAATAAATGGCTCATGTTGCTTTTTGTCCAGCCTCAAGACTGACAGTGCTCCAGCATACATCTGTAGTAAATGAAACAGTTTTGTTTGCATATTAGAAAATAAAGCGTATTATAGTTACACTACACAGTCCTACAGGACAAGGAGTTGTAGAAAGATCTAATTGTACTCTAAAAGAGATTCTGAGCCAGGCAGTGGTGGCGCACGCCTTTAATCCCAGCACTTGGGAGGCAGAGGCAGGCGGATTTCTGAGTTCGAGGCCAGCCTGGTCTACAGAGTGAGTTCCAGGACAGCCAAGGCTACACAGAGAAACCCTGTCTCAAAAAAAAGAAAAGAAAAGAAACCAAAAGGAACATACAACAGGTAGAATATACGCTGATGCCTCTACAAGGGAACAGCTCTGAGACTGGCTGAGACTGGCTGAGACATGACTCTCTTAGGCAGCACATCAGCTAAGTATAAATCTTATTTGCTCCAGAATCCTCAGGCCTAATCCTGCCATCCTTTCAAGTGGCATGGATGGAGATTTATATTGCAGCTTGGTTTTACAGTTCAAACAGACTTGTAAAGCTTGACGCCTTTTGATACCTTCACCTGCTCAAACACAGAACAGAGTCATCTTTAACTGAAGTGTGGACACTGCACATTCCATACACATGTTAGTGCAGAAATGTATGTTACCTCTAAAGGTTTTAGGTCATTCTTGTTCATTCTGTGGGTGATGGATATCTGTTGTTGTGTAAGGTGGGTTGGTTACATGTTGCTAATGGTCCTGGTCATGGAGAAAACAAAGTAGAGGAGGCTAGAGTCAGGGATCATTTCTCCCTTTCTTTTCTTTCCTCTGTCCTTCTTTCTCTCTTATCTAATGTTAGAGAGAAAAGAGGGGAGAGGAGATGAAAAGAACAGAGGGGAATACAAGAAAAATAGGATTAAAAAAGGTAGATTACTGAATATTAATAAGCCAAATATTTCACATTTGGCATAGGTTTTCTATATTCATACAAAATTAGGATTATATTTTGCTACAGCACACTGTATATTATGTTTCAATTCTTGATTTAGGTATTGTACCTATGCAACTCATTTAAAAACATAATGTAAAGTTCTAGTCCTTAAAAGATACTATTACAAACTGTTTAGGATAAACAACAAATGTAAACTGGGGGCTGGAGAGATGGCTCATCAGTTAAGAGCACTGGCTGCTCCTGCAAAAATCCTGAGTTCAATTCCCAGCAACCACATGGTGGCTCACAACCATCTGTAATGAAATCCAATGCAGTCTTCTGGTGTGTCTGAAGACAGCTACAGTATACTCATATACATAAAGAATTCTTTTTTAAAAATGTAAGTTGGTAGTCAGTCAATCAAACTTATGATCATGTTAGGTACTGGTTTCGTTAATTATAGGAATAAGCTTTATTTAGCCTCTTATAGATGTTTCCAAAATGACTTCCATACTTTTTTTTTTTTTAAGATTTAAGGCATTCTGCCTGCATGTATGCCTGCAGGCCAGAAGAGGGCACCAAAGTCATTATAGATTGTTGTGAGTCACCTTGTGGTTGTTGGGAATTGAACTCAGGACTTCTGGAAGAGCAGACAGTGCTCTTAACCTGAATCATTCCTCCAGCCTGTTTCCAAAATTAAACAGATAGTAAATAGCTAGAAATGAGCAATGTTTTGCCTACTCAGATATACTTTAGATAGGTAGATGCTCTTTAAAAACCTCAGAGATCTACAGAATACAGCATTTAAAGATGTTTTGTGCTGGACAGTGGTGGCACATGCCTTTAATCCCAGCACTTGGGAGGCAGAGACAGGCAGATTTCTGAGTTCGAGGCCAGCCTGGTCTACAGAGTGAGTTCCAGGACAGCCAGGACTACACAGAGAAACCCTATCTCAGGAGAAAAAAAAGAGAGAGAAGAAGGAGGAGGAGGAGGAGGAAGAGGAGAAGAAGGAGGAGGAGAAGAGAAAAAGAAAAAGAAAGATGTTTTATTAACAGGTGGCTTTTCATGACACTGAGACATGTCTGCCCCTGGCAGCACCTCATTCTACTTCTAAGAAGATGGTGGGCATTGAAGAACCTCCATATGGAGTTTGCTTCTATGTGGTAAAGCTGCCACCAGGCCAAGGACTGTCCTTGCCTCATTGACTGATTACATGCTGTCCAAACTGTGGACAAGCAAGATGCTTGGAAGTCAACAGCCAAACGTTGCCAAGATGAAGTAGGCCAGTTCTTCATAATTCCTGCTTCATAAAGTCTGTCACATGCTGGGCCAGGGTGGAGATTATGCTCCAATGACACAGTAACATCTTGAGTGACTGTCCAGGTATCCAGCAACCTCTGTCACGTCTATAGTTGTGTAAGCTGCTTGCTCTACACCTCCTTTTACTAAGGTAATACTTATCCATCTTAGGTTTCTGAGGAGCTTGAAGACTGGATAGTTATAGTCTCACAATTAAGCTTAAGTTGTTTAAGATTTAGGAAAATAATTTAAGGTCTAAGAAGATATTTTTAGGTTGATAAATACAAGTTTTGATAGAAAGTGAATCAGGTACAGAACTTTGGACTCATCAAGATAGGATATATCTAATACAGTACTTTCTCCAAGTTTGCCAAATGCAGATGGACTGTGAGTGCAATTTTTACCTGATATTTTTCACAATTGCTCTTATTGTATATAGCTTATGATGTTAGAGAAAGACCATTTTATTGGACTAAAACAGGGAGATGCTGGAGTGATGATTTTTGTACACTGTGTAAATATGCGTCTCTGTCCTTCCTTGCCTGCCTGAGGCACCTTCTGATTGGTTCAAATAAAAACTCGAAGGTGAATAACAAAAGGCAGAATAGTAAGATGGGACTTCTGGAAAAAGAAAGAACTCTAGGAAAGAGAAAGATGTGGGAGATTTGCCACCCAGAGTCAGAGGAATCCAGACAGATGAAACTGAAGAGATTAACTAACCAGCCACATGGCAAACAGAACAGTATAAACATGTTCATTTAAGTTAAGAGCTAGCTGGGAAGCAAAGCTAAGCTAATGCCAAAAGCATTGTAAATATAAGCCTCTGTGTCATTATTTGGGAGCTAGGGTGGGCATAGAAGGCTTCGCGGTTACAGCCTTCAGATGGAAACCGTGCTGCAGCAATGAAGATGACAAGACTCCTTAAGGATTGTCACAGGAAAATCAAGATTGCTAGACCCTAAGACTCCAGCTTAGGATCTCGTTCCAGAGTCCTGGCTAGCCTCAAAACTGTGAATCCTCCTGCCTCAACCTCCTGAGTGCTGTAATTACACCACCTCCCACAGGGCTGGAGAAGGCTCTTACTATATCCAGGCTGGTCCTGTCCCTGTTCAGACTCCTTCTGAGCTTCTCATTTCCTCTGTGGCCCTGTTGACATCCTATGCCTCCTCTGCCACACTGAGACCTCACAGGTCTGCCAACCTAGCTCTCCTATCTGTGTAAGCTGTTCCTTCTACATTTTTATCTTTGCTGGGAGAGCCCCACTTTCTTTCAGAGTTCCGACAAAGTACCATCTGCTCATCTCAGGAACTAACTGTCACCTCATCTGTGTCCCTGAAGACAGGCGATCTCAGGAAAAGATGACAGAGGAAGAAACGGGCCAGAGAGCTGAACTCAGCCAGGTGAAAGCAGGCACACAGCAGAGTGGGGAGAGAAGCAGCCAGTCTTACCTGCAGAGAGTAGTGCAGACCAGAGCAGGCTGGGTGTAATGTAAGGTTCTGGAAGGGCTGGATCCTTGGAGGGCCCCAGCCTGCCTTGCTGTTCCATTCCACCATCAGCATGTGGTCTGTGAATGTCTTTCCAAACAGCAGTGGCTGGCTAGGGGCTGGCTTCTTCTGTGGCTCTTTGGTCATTTGAATCTGGAGGTCTGCAGCCTGAGAGAAAACAAAACAAAAACAACAGGAAAAAAACCCAACACCTCAGGAGCCTGGAGTCATCAACCTGAGAGATTATAGCTTCCATGGGGCCTCAGCTTCAGACCCACAGAAAAGGAGCAAGTACCCAAGAAATACAGTGTTAGCTCATCACAGCACCCAACAGTAGACAGTTAGATGATCTCTGAGAGAGGCCTACATGCAAGTGAGTCCTGTCCTCCCTCAGACACAGGGCACAGACCCCAGGCTTCCTCCCCTAGACCCAAGGTTCTCCTTTTACCTTGAAATTGAAGGACACACATCTTCTGGACCCACACAGAAGCCAGGGAACAGGCAGAAGCTTTCGGGTCCAGACCTAGGGTGGAGAGAGAAATAAATATGACCAAGGTAAGAGCCAGAAAGAACAGAGGTCCTGGCACCTGTCTGCCACCTCTTGCTTGGGAGGTTCCTGCAGTCAGCTCTGTCACAATTTCAGTGCATTCTAGACAGCCTGTGCTCTGCCCAAGTCCCTACCAGGATGCCTATCCCTAGGAAAACTAAAGTCAGCTCCAGCCCCTCCACCATCCACCATGCAGGGCAAAGTCGACAGAGGCGTGCCTCCTACTAGAGAACTTTGGCCACAGTTTGTAGACAGCTTAGACGGGACAACGGCCAGAGACAGTGAGCAGGTAAGGGAACACTCCTGGCTCAGGGGTGGGGGACAAAACCAGACGAGAGAGTTAGAAAAGAATAGGTCTTGTTTATCCCAGAATTCAGCAGCTGAGACCTCAGACCCCGGGAACCAGCCTCCTTGACCTCCTCCCTCAGAATCAGGAGTAATGGCCCATGTACTTTTCTATCAAACCCAGAACTTCAGACTCCAGCCCTCCTCCTTCCGAACCAGTGGTCCTCCTTAATCTTCCTCCTTTAGACCCACAACTACAAGACTCCAGCGCCCTTCCTTCAGACAGAGGAATCCTTAGGAATATCGGTCAGCTGGCTGCAACTGCTACAGCCAGCCCAGCCACACAGCTGGAATACCCTCACACTGGGCAGTGACTGCTGTGTCCTTTACTGTCAGCAGCTGAAGGGCAGCCACGTGCTAGCCATTGAAAATGCTTATGGTACACAACCCTGCTGACCTTCCCCGAGGTTAGCATGGAATTCAGGGCTGGTTGTGTACTGAAGGGTGGCCGTTTCCTGATATTTGGGGGTCATGCTTTTCTCTGCAGACCATGGAGAGGCAGCTGAGTCCTAAGTTTGAGGAAGCCAGGATAACAGCCTGTTCCCGCTGGGAGAGCTGATTGTGGCCAGTGAGATGGGTGAGTCTTGCAGAGGTCACTGATCAATGGGTGAGTCTCAAATGTCATATGGATAAGTCTGCGCCAGGACACAGGTTTTCTTCCTTCCTTCTTTCCTTCCTTTTTTGGCGAGGAGAAGGCTTAAGGCAGGGTCTTACTAACTTGCCCACTGACCTCAAACATACTCTATAGCCCAGTGTGTGAAGCAAGAATTTTCTTGTCTTAGATTCTGCACCAGACAGGATGACAGCCATGTGTGCTATCACACCTGGTTCAGATAAGATCTGAGTGTGTGTGTGTGTGTGTGTGTGTGTGTGTGTGTGTGTGTGTGTACATGTGCATGCATCATGTGAAAGTGCATATGTGGATTTGTGCGTGTGTCTATGGAGGTCAAACTCAGACGTTATTCCTCGGGTGACTTCCACCCTGTTTTTTGTTTGTTCATTTTGAGACAGGGTTTTACTATGTAGCCCTGGCTGTACTGGAACTCACTGTGTAGACAAAGCTGGTGGCCTTGATCTCCGAGATACTCCTGTCTCTGCCTCCCTAGTGCTGAGATTAAAGGCATGTGACCATGGCCCCAGTCCATCCTGAGGCAAGGACTCTGACTGAGTCCTGGAGCCTGCCAGTTTGGTTCAGCTATCTACAATCTCCAGCTCAACAACAATGGTATTTAAGGGTGAGTCACAATGAGTGGAGGTGGTGCACACCTTTAGTCCCAGCTCTCAGTAGGCAGAGGCAGATGAATCTCTGAATCTGAGACCAGCCTGGTCTAGAGAGTGAGTCCCAGGACAGCCAGGACTACACAGAGAAAACTTGTCTAAAAAAAAAAAAAAAAAAAAAAAAAAGTGAGTCACCAAGTGGGTCTCAGGGATCAGACTCAGGCAGGCCTCCAGGCTTGTCCGGCAAGCACCTCACCAACTATGTCCATATGTTCCAGCTCTCAGATGTAGTCTGAATGGTGTGGTGCCCAAGGGCTCCTGGGGCGATCTCAGAGTGACATCTCCTCATTGTCTCTGTGTGGCGACAGGAAGCTTGCCTAACCTGCCACCCTGCGTCAGACACAGTGAGCCACCATGGAGGCAGGAGAGCAGAGGGATCCAAGAATACTCTTTTTTTTCTTTTTAGTAGAGTAAGCCAGAAAAGCCGAACAATGCAGAAAAGAGATACTGAGATGACAGAGAAAAAAGATGGAGCTGAGGTTGTGGTCAGCTGCAGAATGCTCGCCTGGTGTGCAGGACGCCTGGTGTGCAGGACGCCTAGTGTGCAGGATGCCTGGTGTGCAGGACGCCTGGTGTGCAGGACGCCTGGTGTGCAGGA
>JANHMN010000003.1:42733225-42787321 GCA_030674055.1 Rhabdomys pumilio | reverse complement strand
GCCTGGTGTGCAGGACGCCTGGTGTGCAGGACGCCTGGTGTGCAGGACTCCCTGGGTTTATTTCTTGCCCAGTAGCACACAAACCCTGCAATCCCAGCATGGCGGTGACAGGGAAGAAGGATCAGGACTCCAAGGCCATCCTTGACTATGTAGCAAGTTCAAGGCCAGTGTGGCCTATATAAGACCCTGTCATAAGATGATGATGACATGAGGAATGAGGGACCTGAGGATGGTGGCACACACTTTTAATCCTAGCACTCAGAAGGCAGGAGCATGCAGATCTCTGAGTTCAAGGCTAGCCTGGTCCACATTGTGAGACACTGTCTCATAACAAAAAAAAAAAAAAAAAAAAGAACCAGAGGCTGAGAAATGTCAAGAGAGGACCACTGAGATGACTTATTGGGTAAGGGTAGCTGTCAGCAAGCCTAAGGATCTGAATCTGATACCTGGGACCCACATACAATAAATAAAAATGTTATGGGCAGGGGTGGGTAATACTAGGAGGGGAGAGAAAAGCAGAGAGTCAAAGAAATTCTCAACTGGGTTTGGTAGCACAAACCCATCATCACAGAACTCAGGAGGCTGAAGCAGGAGGATCACAAGTTCAAGCCCAGCCTGAGCTAAAGAAAGGAGAGGAAAGGAGGGAGAAAAACATCATACAGCCTTGAGGCACAGAGAAGGCATTGTGCCAAGGTCCAGAGTCTGAACTGGCACAAAACTTTGGTGACCTCGGAAGTGCTACCTTTGTCTTCCTGGAGCAATTCTCTAAGGCCAACAGTCTTCTCTTGGCTCAAAGAACACCCCTCCCTCGCCCATCCCATAGGACAGGAAAGCCTAAAGCAAGAGGCTAGACGGCAGAAGGGGTACAGGGAGGCAGTATGAAAGGGTGGAATCAGAATTCAGAGATTAACGGGGAGTGTGCTGGGCAGGGCTCCGAGGGGGTTGGCTGTGTTCCTTTCACATCCCAGCAGCCCTGAACTGAAATACAGTATCCATCAAAGATCAGGGTGGTCTTGTCAAAGCTCCACTCTCACATCGTAGGTAAGCAAAGTAATTATCATAGTAAGGTGTTGTCCTGTTTCTGGTAACTGTCTCTACACCATGCTATCTCATTAAATTCCAGGGCTATTCCTCGAATAGCCCCAGGCTGTCCTCTTCATAGGCCAGACTCTCCATCAGATTTGTAGAAGTCCAAAGCTCTGAAACAACCCTGAGGACCGCACCTTACAGAGCAATGTGGTGTCCTAACACAGCCCAGAGCTGTTTCTTGCCCCATCCCAAATACAAGTTCCCCTCTTCAGCCTAGAATTGTCCTTGGCAAATCAAAGGGCTGTCTCTTTCAAACTCAAGAAGTATCCCAATGTCTAGGCTAGTCCCTGCAAGATAGTCCTTGCCAAACCCCAGCCAGCAGGCTCCTTTATACCCCAGAATTTCACTGTGTGAGCACTCACCAGTTGGTACTCATAGCTCTGAGCAGGCTCATGTTCAGAGTGTCTCCGTTACAGGGTAAAAACTGTCTTCCTCAGAACCCAGATCTGTCCCATTAGGATTGGAGATTGGTCCAGTATGGCAAAGCTGAACCCATCCAAGATCAACACACTGTCAGAGCCTAGATTCTTGTCCCTGTCATATTCCAAGACCGTCTGCATAGAACATTTCTGTCTGTCACTAAGAACTGGAAGACTTAAAGGTTTGTTCAGGAATTCACCAGCCTGGAGTAAGAATGTGTGCAAGCTAACAGCGAATGCTTTTTCCCAAGGTTATGACCAGCTGTATGCACACTTATTTATCATGTTCTCTTAAGATCACAGACTCTCAAGCTCGGCAGTGGTGGCCCGGGACTTTAATTCCAGGACTCAAAAGGCAGAGGCAGGCAGAGTTAGAGGCCAACCTGGTCTACAGAGCAAACAGGAGAGCTGGGGATATGCAGAGAAACCCTGTCTCGAAAGGACAAACAAAAAAAAAGATCATATAATCTTCAGGACTCTGCTGCTTGACACCCTCGGTAAGCACTGACTGAAGTACTCTTGTCTGGAGGATCTTTATTATTTGGGCAGACAGGAGCTTGGCTGGAATTACAAACCCAGGTACAGAGAGCCTCAGACACTCCACATGTCGATATGTGCTTTTTTGTTCCAAGAAATAAGATCTTGGGTCCGATTCCCACCCAAGACCCTGTGCCAAGTCATACACTAAGTCCCAGAAGTCCCGTTGTCTAAAGCAACTGGTCCTTAAAACACGCACGCTGCAAGCCCCAGCCACAACTTCCCCGCATCCACTCCACCCTGTACTTCTATTACAGCGCTCCTCCATGGCTCCCCACTTCCGACCTCCGGTTCAGGCACCTCTCGCACCCCACTCGTGTCTACCCATTGTACCGCCCGTTAAAGCCCCAACTCCTTTCCTAGGGGCCCATCCGCCTCTGTGTCGGGCAGCGGAACCCGAGGCACAGAGGAATGACGCTAAGCCGGAAAGGCTGCACGCCAGTGGTCCACCCGGAAGTGCGCCCCCCATCAGGTTCCCCAGAGCCCCCAGCGCCGGTCGGCCACGTACCCACCTGCCCTAGTATGGCTGCAGCCATGATCCCGTGCGGCCAGTAACTGTGCCCGCCTGGGGCGCGGCCTGGTGAAAAGCATTCCGGCCCCGCCCTGCTCACGCCCCCTCCCGCAGATGGCTGCTGTCTGCAAGCCTCACTTCTGCCTGGCCGTTCTTAGTGATAGGACCTCAGGGACCCAGGCTCTGCTGTGAAGAACATGCGCTGGAACAATCCAGAACTGTCATACACACTCTCTCTCCTTGCCTCTACCCTGCTGTGCTCTACCGCACTCACATTCACGCCCAAATTTAATTTAATTTTTTTTTAACTTATTGCCTGGTATGGTGGCACACGTCTTAATCGCAGCGTTTGGGAGACAGAGGTGGAGGATTTCTGTGAATTCAATGCCATTCTGATCTATCTAATTAGTTCCAGGCCAGCCAGGGCTATCTGGTAAGACCCTGTCTCAAAACAAAAGGAGGTTGGAAAGAGGGCTCAACAGTTAAAATACTGGGCTGCTCTTCTAGAGGACTGGGCTCGGTTCCTAGCACCCACATAGCTCTTAACTGCCTGTAACTCCAGCTCCAAGGGACCCTGCACCCTCTTCTGAATTCCATAGGCACTAGGCATGCACATGATACATACATACATGCAAGCAGCACACAGACACAAAATCTTTTCAATTTTTTTCCTCTTAATTTATTTATTTATTTATTTAGAGACAGGGTTTCTCTGTGTAGCCCTGGTTGTCCTGGAACTTGCTCTGTAAACCAGGCTGTCCTCAAACTCACAAAGATCCTCCTGCCTCTGCCTCCCAAGCTGTAATTAAAGGTGTGCCACCATTGCTTGCTATAAAAAGACTTTCTAAAAAATAAAGCAACAACAACAACAATAACACATCTTCACAGGAAATGTCAGCGGTGGCAAAGTGGCCAAAGCAAGGGTCAGAAAGCGTTGATAAAAAGGAATGGCTCACTGTAAATGCCAGTGGATTAGAGAAAGTGTACTTCAAGCCGGACCTGGGGTACCTGCTTGTGATCCTAGCACCCGGAAAGCTGAGGCAGAAGGTTTGCTGCAAATATAAAAGCATCCTAAGTGAGAAAGCTAGACTCTTGTCTCAAACAAATGAAACAAAAAGGACTTTGCAGAAAGAGGATGATGGGTAGGCGATAAGACTCCTCACTCAGCACAAGGAGACAACTAGTTCATTGTAATTCTGAGATAAGTGCTTGTGTGTGTGTGTGGGGGGGGGGGTGTTCAAGGGCCCATGGATCATTGTGCCTCTTCAAGTTTCCTAGGGCAGTGATGCTCAAAACAATTTCATACATCAATTTATTACAGGACTTCGCATCAGCCTACAGCTGAGGTGCATGAACCACACCGTTCATCCGTAGCTCTCCATCTGGTGGTTAGATCGGTGCTAGAAATCATTTAAACACACACACACACACACACACACACACACACACACACACACACGCAGAGAGAGAGAGAGAGAGAGAGAGAGAGAGAGAGAGAGAGCGCTAAGCCGCTGTGTTTATGTAATTCTGCAGAATGTTCTCAGACTCTACAGCCACAACTGCTCCCAAGTCCCAACACCAGACCACAGTTCTACAAAGTGCCCAGAGCACAGTAACCAACACACACCACACACTCTCCCCGGTAGACATCATCCACCCCGCCCCCACCTCCCACTCCATTTCTAAACCTGCCCTCCTCCCTTACTCCTCCAAACAGCAGGGCGGACCGCTCAGTAGCAAACGCCCCCGCCGCGGCCAATCAACGATTGCCCCACACCTCTGCCTTGGCCAATCCACAGCGACCTTGCAGTTCCACCCCCTTACCTGGGGTGTGGGGAAGCTGCTGAGCCCCGCGCCCAACCAGGGGAGTATCCAGAGCTGCTCCTCCCCCAGCACACCCCCACGGTGTCCTTTAGCTCCAATCTAAGCAATAGAAATGCCAGCCTCCTCCCTCTGACCCACATGTCTCAACTCTGCCGCCTTAAAGCGCTCAAGATTCTTCTGCCAGCTACTTGTCACTATTGCACTGGCAAAGAGAGCAAAACTCCTCTTCCCTAAGGGCCAAGAATAAAGGCCGACGCTTTTGCGCCTCCTTCATTATCTGCCAGTTACCACTTTATTTAATTCTTCCCAGTGAGCCTTTTAATTAGCACAAAGGTGAAGCGGAACTGTGCTCCCTGGCGACAGGAGTTGTGCCTCTCACGCCTGCTGCGCGGCCTCTGGGAGATAGAGTTCTTTGGAGTCAAGAATGCACATGAGCTAAATGTAGCTGGGGAGGAAGCAATGCTAGTGTGGACAGGCTTGCGTGAAGAACAGGAAATAAATGTCTCCTTTCTGGATGCCAGTTGTTTATATTTTTGTTATTATATTTATTTTTTTTTTTCAAGACAGTGTTTCTCAGCCAGGCAGTGGTGGCACACGCCTTTAATCCCAGCATTTGGGAGGCAGAGACAGGTGGATTTCTGAGTTTCGGGCCAGCCTGGTCTAGAGTGAGTTCCAGGACAGTTGGGGCTACACAGAGAAACCCTGTCTTGGGGGGTGGGGGGGAGGAGGAAGACAGTGTTTCTTTTTGTGTAGTTCTGGCTGTCCTGGAACTCACTCTGTAGACCAGGCTGGCCTGGAACTCAGAAATGCGCCTGCCTCTCCTCCCAAGCGCTGGGATTAAAGGTTCGAATCACTGCCCGGCTGCAGTTTGTTTTCATGAGTGAAGGATGAACGGTAAGTGGTAGGGAGTCTAAGGCGTTGGGGCTGAAGCTGGGAGAAAGACAGGACAGGTGGGAATTTGGGGTGGAAAATGCTGGATGAGGAGCCCCTTGTAAGAGGTGGGCTTGGCTCAGTAGCAGAGCACCTGTTTAGAATTCCCCAGGGAGGTGCCTGAGGTGTCACTCTGGCACAGCCCTGCCTGGAAGGCCCCAGTGAGGGGCTGGAGTTGTGCTTCATGAATGAATGAGGACATGACCACTCCAGGGTACTGCTGGAGTGACAGTTTTTATTGCAGCTATAAGGGAGAATACAGCCAGAGGCCTCTGGAAGAGTCCAGACTAAACAGGAGGGAGAGAGAAGTAAGTAAAAGAAGAAGAGAGAGAAGAGAAAGGGCAAGTGAACCAAGAGAGGAGCCTAGGACTAAGAGTGAACATGTCCAAAACAGCAGGTGTTCATAGGCACCAGAAGCTGGGGGAAGGGACTCTAAGTCCCTGGGCTAGAGAGGCTAGGAGCAGGTGCAAGAGAAGCAGACAGGAACCGCAGGCACTGAGAGGGCCTGGCTGGCAGCAGTTAGCTTATCCTGAGTTAAGTGATAGAGCCCCTGCCTAGAATCCTCCAGTGAGACACTGGGGTGTGACTCAGTGGTAAAGCCTCAGCCTAACACACAAGAGGTCCTAGGTTTAATCTCCAGTACCACAGCAAAGGAAGGAAGGAATGGGTAGGACATAAGTTAGTGTAAATTAGGGTAAGAGAATGGGGACTTCCGTAAGGCTGTTTCTGCTAGCCTTGCGTCCATACCCCAGTTCTGCACCCCCGGTCACAAGAAGCTCAAGCCCTGTACAGAAGGTGGCTTCAGAGGCCAGGAAAACAGCTGCAGCCGCCACCTCGACTGGCTGGCCCATGCGGCCCAGGGGCTGGGGAAGGAAAGGAAGAAAATTAAGAGCAGCCTCCCCCCACCACAAAACCAACTTGTAGGCATATTGGTTCACACCTGTCATCTCAGCGAAAGAGAAACATAATCAAGAGCTCTGCCCTGAGTTCAAAGCCAGCCTAGGCTAGAGAGTGAGATGCAGTCACTCAGGGTGCACACACACACACACACACACACACACAGAGAGAGAGAGAGAGAGAGAGAGAGAGAGAGAGAGAGAATTGGTGGTACATGCCTGTAACTCTAGCACTCAAGAAATGGAAACAGAAAAATCAGCAGTCCGAAGATGTCCCTCCCCATCTCCATAGATAGCAAGGTCCAAGCCAGCCTAGATTATATGAAGCTGAGAAAGAGACAGAGACAGAAGAGACAGAGATACAAAGAGAGACAGGGAGAGGAAGAAGGAAGGGAGGAGAGAGACCCCCAACCCTCCCAGCTCCCTCCATTCCTCCCAGCCCTCAGCACCTCCTACCTGGGCCAAGGTGCCTTCTAGAATGGTGGCCCTGGGGTCTGAAGTCGAGGCTGCCAGCTCTCTCCACAGTGGAGTCCAGATGTTTCCTGGGGAGATGCTAGGTGAGGGAGAGAAGGAATGAGAGCCATGTGTGCTATGTCCAGGCTTCTCCAGCTTCCCTGAGCCTCTGTGTCCACTTTGATCAGCTCACCAGTTGACTCGGACACCATATTGGCTCTCATCTAAGGCCAAAGCCTTGGTCATGGCAGTCACTGCACCCTGCAGAGGCAGAGAGACCAGAGAGGGTTTAGTCTCTGAGGAGGGAGTCCCTCTTATCCTCTTCTAGGCAGCGGGCAGCAAGGTGAAGCATCAGTGGGATTAGCTACAACCGTCTTGAAGATATTCCTTGTGCACAAACTCTGTGCAGGTCGGTTTGTTACCAGCTGCCAGAGGTCAAGACTACGTGAGGACTGCAGTGTAGGATACTCTTGGGACATCTATGACCCCAGACTTGGGAGCTAAGACAGGTGGATTGCCATGAACTCAGTGCTAACCTAGCTAAGCTACAGACCGAGACGCTGGCTCAAACAAAATCTAGAAGGGCCTTTCAAGATGGCTCAGCATTAAAGTCGCCGCCAAGCTGGGCAACCTGAATTTAATCCCCGGGATCCACAAGGTAGAGGGAGAGAGTTAACTCCACTAAGTTGTCCTCAGAGTCACGTGTGTACACATCAAGAGATACACATAGACAGAGCCACATTAAATAAATAACAGTCAGTGCTGGAGAGATGGCTCAGCAGCTAAGAGCGCTGGCTGCTTTTACAAGGGAAGCAAGTTCCAGTCCCAGCACCACAGGATGGCCCAGTTCCAAGGGATCAGAATCCCTCTTCTGAACTTAGCATGAACCAGAAAGGCATACATACATACATGCAGGCAAAACACTGATACACTTAAAATAAACATAAATACATATATTGTAATGACTGTATTGCTCTCTGAGTTCAAGGCCAGCCTGGTCTACAGAGAGAGTTCCAGGAGAGCCTGTCTCAAAGATTATAAAAGAAATAAAATTGACTGGTAAGGATACAGATGTTTGCTGCCAAGCCCAGGTTCCTGATTTTGTTCCTGAGACCAATGAGGTAGGAGGGAGCTGACTCCTGCAAGTTGTTCTGTGACCACTACCATCTCCCACACACACACATGCACGCACGCATGCACACATGCATGCATGCATGTACACACAGAGAGAGACAGAGAAAGAGACAGAGACAGAGACAGAGAAGAGAGAGAGAGAGAGAAAAGAGAAAAGAGAGAAGAGAGAGAGAGAGAGAGAGCGAGGAGAGGGCAGATTACAGGCTCAAAGCTGAGACCCAAACAGAGCTAGGAAAGGTATAAGCCCCTAGGGGCAAGGCAGGCCGGTGAGTGAGGTCAGTCCCTCCCGGGAGGACCTCCAAATACCAGCTTCCACCCACAATCTCACCACCCTAACCGCCCTAACGGTGGGACCTAGCCCAGCCCCTGCCCTACATTGTAAAAAAAAAAAGGCCAAACTCTAGACTTGAAATCCCACCAACCCCTACCTCAGAAAGCCCCATGACCCCCCAAGCCTGCTTATATAAATTATATAAATCCTGTCTTCTGCCCAGTTCTCTCCTGCTTCTCACCAGAGCAGAGGCAGGCTCTTGACTGTCAGGATAGCTTACCATCTAAGCGTAACCTTTACACCGACTGCCAGGATACCTTTTCTCCCAGAGCTGTAGCACTCACAAAAGGACAGGAGGGAGAAGAGGGGCCGGCCTACCTTGGTAGCCACATAGGTAACTGCCTGGGCCTGGCCAATGGTCCCTACCAGGCTGGAGATGTTGATGATGTTTCCTCTGCTCTTCCGCAGGTGGGGGAGGGCAAGCTATGGAGAGGATAGATCAGTCATCTGCAGCTGGACCTGGAGAACAGCCACCGGCATCCTCAAGTGTGGGACTGCGACCACTGCCATGTGGATCTCAATGGGCACAGGCATAGTGCCACATCTATGGTATGCCAGAGCACCTCTACACGGGATTTATCTCTAACTCTCTCTCCCCTCTGTCTCTCTCTGTGTGTGCGTGTGTGTGTGTGTGTGTGTGTGTGTGTGTGTGTGTGTGTGTGTCTGTCTGTCTGTCTGTCTGTCTGTCTGTCTGTCTGTCTTCTCTCTCCTTTCATCTGCTATTCCGTCTCCAGCCTTCAAGCTAGGGAAACCTAAGTACCATACAGAACCCTGGCTCTTTGGCCCAACTAGGAGGAAGTGTTTCAGTCAGCAGAGGGAGATGGTGTATCTGGGTTGTACAAAGAACTCTGTGATCACGATGTGATGTGGGAAAGCCTCTGGATGTGTCCTGCTTTCTGCCACCTTCTGCAGCTCTCTGGAGCCCCTCCTCCACGGGTGTGTTCGTTCCCTGTACGACCTCACGAGCTCAGTCTGTTCTCCATTGCTGTGGCACTGGAGCTGTTCTTCCCACTGCACAGGACCGAGCACAAACTGGCTCCTCAGGAGACTCCTAGAACAGGGACCTAAGAGGATCCCCACTGTGGTTTACCCCACAACTCTTCCACCCACCAAATACAGCCTTCTCCCCTTCCTCCATGCAGTCTTCAGATACGGCCTGGGTAATTGCAGCCTCAGAGCCTCTTCCTGGACCACTCTATCCTTAGAAAGCCACACTGGTCACACAATACCCTCAGTTTGCCTTGGAATAAGAGATCCCCGGGGACTGTCATGGGTTGTCACATGTCCTCCGGTCCTGTAACTGATATTGCAATAGTGAGAACATCCCAAGTACAATGGCACCCTGCCCACTGGGGCCCCTCTTCTCCTCTTAAAGTGGGGGGGCAGTGACAGTAAATACGGCTGGATCTCAGGAGGTCAAAAGCCATAAACACATGAGAAGCTCAGAGGGCTCTAAAGTCTCTGAACCCAGCACCGTGAGGGAGTTCTCTGCTCTCCTCCAGGGGACGGGCTCACCCTCTCCCATCTCACACACATTCTTCCTTACACCCTTTAACCTTATGCCACTTAGCTTCATGCCCTCTCCTCCTTCCAAAATGGCAGTCCCTGGTAGGCGCCAGGTATCTTTCTTGGCTATTCTCTTCCCTGTACCAGGAGCAGAGCTATCGATCATAAATACTTGTCCAATCCTCTGACTCTTTCCTGGGTATGTCTGTCCCTGGCTGACAATCTCGCAATGTGATTCTCGCTTTACCACATAACCTAGCGTCTATCTTATTCCAGTTTACTCTGGCCTGAACCAGTCCTCCCAAATGTTTGTGTTAGGCATGGAATGTGTCTGTGTGTGTGTGCGCGCACACACATACACACAATCTTGCTTGCTTACTTGCCTTTACATCTTTATGTCATGGGTGTTTTCCCTGCACGTATGGCTGTGAGCCACATGTGTGCAATATCTGTGCAGGCCACAAGAGGGCATCAGATCCCCAAAAACTGAGAGTTCTGGGACTTGACCGCAGGTTCTAGTGAAGAGCAACCCATCCTCCTCCGTCTCCTGCATGGTGGGCTCACAGGTTGCACCATCATCCTTGGTGCTAGGACTCCAAGATAGAGCTACATGTTGCTGAGCAAACATTCTGCCAGCTGAGCCCCAGCCACACCTTCGGGTTCCTCCTTTCTTTGTTTCTTTTCTTTTCTTTTCTTTTCTTTTCTTTCTTTTTTTTTTTTAAAGGCAGACTGTCTCTATGTCGCCCTGGCTGTCCTGAAACTCTCTGTAGACCAGGCTGCCCTGGAACTCAGAAGATCCGCCTGCCTCTGCCTCCTGAGTGCTGGGATTAAAGGTATGCGCCACCACTGCCCGGTTCATCTCTGGATTCTTAGCATCCTCTTTGCCCCCAAAAGGCCTGGAAACCTCTGGAAGACTGTGAGGAGGCTGTAGCTTCCCAGGTGGATGCAGACTGCGTCTGTTTCCTACCTAGGACAGTGTCCTTCGAGATCCTGATTCTCAACCTTCCTAGAGCTGCACCCTTCATGTGTGGTGACCCCCCAACCACAAACTTATCTTCATTTGGTACTTCACAACCACACTTAGGAACCTTAATGTAGATATCCGTGTTTTCTGGCAGTCCTAGGCAACCCCTGTGAAAGGGTCTTCTATCCCAAAGGGGTCACAGCCTACAGACTGAGGGTGGCTGTACTATAATGACAGCAAGCCAAGGGGCACAAAGCAGCGTGCTCACGATGACCTCAGGGCACACAGCGACTGCCACTGTAACTGTCTCACCTTGATCAATGTGTATGTCCCCAGGAGGTTCACCTCCAGCAGCCGGCGGAAGCTCTGGGCAGAGGTCTCCTCGGGCAACTGTGGAGGTGGGTCTAAAGGAAGCAGAGGATGAGGCTTGGACAGGAAGGTGGGAGGGAGGGAGGGAGGGCAGGGATGATGGGGTCAGAGAGGAGGCCAAGGGCGAGGGAGAAAGGCAAGGAAAGAGGCTGCACGGGCTGAGTGCAGCAGCGCTCTGCAGGACGAGGCATGCTGGCCCGTGCCTGTCATTCTAGGACCCATGGGGGATTGTGGGTAGGTGCTCTGCTGCTGAGCCAGGCCCCAGCTCTCCAGCTGGTATCTGTTCTCCTCACGGTGGAATGTGAATTTCCCTGCTTAGACACCACTCCCCACAACAGAATTTGGTACGTGACAGGTGTTAAATAAACATCAGCCTGAGGAAAGGACACAGGTAAGGATGAGCTTCTGGCAACTCTGAATCCTTATGATGTGAAGTAAAGCAGCTAAGACAGGGAGCCCAGCTGTCCAGGGGGCAGTCCTCTGCACCGCCATGAGGGGACTCAAGAAGGCCTGGGTGTTCCCTGAGCCTTTGTTGCCATGGGGACACATTGTTTTATAGTGCAGCTGTTGGTCTGATGAACATTTCCCAGAGTGCCACACCACCTAAAGTCTGATAAAGTGTGACTGGGTGGTCCTTGTCACCAACAAGGCCCCGGGGCCATCATCCTTCTGCCAGGCAGGAGCTGCCCAGGCTCTGGGAATATCCTGAGGGACAATGTGGCCTCCTTTATTGAGTACAGCACCCCCAACAGAAAGGGGGATGATTCTTATTTCTAGTTAAGAGCACTGGCTGCTTTTCCAGAGAACTAGGTTCAATTCCCAACACCCACATAGTAGCTCAGAACTGTCTGTAACTCCAGTTCCAGGGGATCCAAATCCTTCTTCTGGCCTTTGTAGGCACCAGACATGCAAGTAGTGAACAAACATGCATGCAAGATACAAGTAAATACACACAAACACACACACATACAAACACACACACACACACACACACACACACACACACACACGAGGGAGAGGGCTGTGGCCTGGGTAATGGGTAAACTGAGGATTGGGGCTGTTGAGATGGTTCAACTGAACCCTTACACTTACTGACAAGCCTGATAACCTGGGCTCGATCCCACACGGCATAAGGAGAGAGCCGATGCCCTCACATTGCACTGAATATCACACAAGCACTGTGCGTGAGTGTGTGCTTGCTTGTGCATACACACACTTGCACATGTGTAGGTAGATAGATAGATAATAGATGATAGATAGATAGATAGATAGATAGACAGACAGACAGATACAATGATTTTTTAAGAGGAAGGAATGGGGAATGAGGTATGAGTAGACGGCAGGGACACTAGCCCCAAGCCACACAACTTACGGTAGCCAGCATTATTCACCACACAATCCAGGTGGCCAAATCGAGAGAGGGTCTCAGAAATCAGAGCCTGAGGAGAGAAGAAATAACAGGTGATGAGCTGAGAGGTGACAGCCTTGGAAAAGCCAGAGGGCCCAAGGCAAGGATGAGCTCAGCTGAGGAAGACAAGGAAGGGCGAGGTGGGAGGGGGAGGGGGAGGACGCAGGAAGCCAAGGACCCAGACTAAAAGGACTGAGTGACACCGTGCAGTTCTGTATGTCACGGTCAGCATTTCTATTGCTGTGATACACACCATGACCAAAAGTGACCTGGAGAGGAGAGGATTTATGTCAGCTTACAGCTCCCAGGTCACAACTCTACCACTGAGAGAAGCCAGTACAGAAGCTCAAGCAGACACTTGAGGCAGGGACTGAGGCAGAGGCCGCACACAAGCACTGCTCTCCCATGGCTCCTCTAGCCCGTTTTTTTAATACTACCCAGGACCACTTGCCCAGCGATGTCACAACCCCCAGGGAGCTGCAGAAACTCCCTCATCAACCTCTAATCAAGAAAATGAACAAAAGGATTGCCCACATGCCAGTCTGCTGGGGCCATATTCTAGGGAGATTCTTGTGTGGAGTCAGTATAACTCTGACCAGCATGCTGTTTTAGAAGACTTTGGATGGATGTGTGTGCAGAAGACAGAGCCACAGAAGGACGGCCTAGAGACCCAGAGCTTGGTAGGGAGCAGAGAGACTGAGGCAAAGACACACACAGAGACAGACAAACAGATAAAGGCCCAGACTGAGGATAGACCTGGAGGCACATAACAGATTCTGAGTGCAGGGAAGTCAGAAACTTGTTACAAGAGACAAGGGTTTCAAGTCCTGTTCATTCCTAAAGACCCAGTGGAAAGCAGGGCAGAGGGACTGAGCTGACAAGGGCACAGATAGCTAGAGAGAGGGACTGGAGATGGAGTGTGGGGCAGAAAACACTCACCTGCAAATCTCCTTCCTGTGTCACATCACCGGGGATGAAGACAGTGCCCGAGAGTTCCCGCTCCAGAGCCCGGCCCCCAGCCTCTGCAAGAAAAAGATTCTGGGTCTGAGGGAGGAGTGTTGAGGCTTGTACACCGGAGTCTGAGGGTAGAGGGCTGGGGAGGAGCCCTGGATCTGAGGGAAGAAAGCAAGGGCTTGAACTTGGGTCCGAGGGAGGAGAGCTAGGCACGGATCCCTTCCTTGATGGAGGCAAGGGAGACTTGAACACTGACTCACTCACCATCCTTGTCACAGAAAACCACTTGAGCCCCACTGTCCACTGTCAAGAGAAAGAGAACAACGTTACCAGCCCTGCAGACTTGTGTCACTGCCTCTGCTGCCCTCTTGTGGCCACCCAAAGCACCTGCCTCTCTGGCGGCTCTCGTGACTGTATTGTGACAGACCTCTCACAAGAGCAGAGCCTTGCTACAAATTACCAGTACTTGTCACTGCTTGGCCCCCATCCTGGATTCTAGAAAAATCCCAATCATACAAGCAGTAATATAAAGCTATCATTTGCAGCTAGGGACCCATCCAGGGAAGAACTTTATTTATTTATTTTTAACTTTTGAGACAGAGTTGCTCTGTTTAGCCCTGGCTGTCCTGGAACTCACTCTGTAGATCAGGCTGGCCTTAAAGGCAAGAGATCCGCCTGCCTCTGCCTCCCAAGTGCTGGGCTTAAAGGCGTGCGCCACCACTGCTAGGCCAGTGGCAAAACTTAATGACCAACTATCAGCAAAGACCCAACACTTCAAATGGATTCATGTAAGAATGTAACTTAGGGGCTGGAGAGATGGCTCAGTGGTTAAGAGCACTGGCTGCTCTTCCAGAGGTCCAAGGTTCAATTCTCATCAACCACATGGTGGCTCACAGCTGTCTGTAACTCCAGTTCCCAGGGATCTGACAACCTCACCCAGATATAACAACAATTAGCAGAGAAAAAATAAAAATAAACAAATCACTTAAGAACAAATAAATCAGTAAAGAAATGAACCCTAGTCTCTTCTTCCCACCCCGGGAACCTCCATCAGTCATCCTTTCTCTCCTACAATTCAGACAGCAGGCAAGAAGACCCTTACTCACCGAAGGCTCTCACGACCGCAGCCCCGATGCCCCGGCTGCCCCCAGTCACCACCACCACCTTCCCGGAATATCGGGTTACCGAAGCCATTCCCAGCTGTGTTGTCTGTATCCCACACCCTCTGGGCCTCTTCCCACCTCCAAAGTCCAGAGAAGCAGTGGGGTGGAACCAGATACACAGGTTGGGTCACTGAAGGCTGACCCTGGGAGGGGGTGTTCCCAGGAAGGCTCACCTGAGAGAACTGAGGAACTCCTTCCTAGTCCTTCTTTCTCAGACCCAGGGACCCCGATCCTGACAATCTTCCTTCAGACTCAGGGCCCCCTCCCCAGCTCTGCCCCCTCAGACTGACTCCAGTCCTGTTCCATTTGACTTGTAAGACCAGCACCACTTCTGCCTTGATCCAGGATCCAGCCTCCAGCCTCCTCCCTCAGACCCATAATCTGAGATCTAGCTCCCAATTTTGTGTGAATCTAAAGCCCTGACTCTTGTTTGTAAGCACACAATGTCACAACCACAGAGAGAATAGAGCTATTTATTGACTAATAGTTCAAAGTTTTAATCCAAGTTTGGACAGTGTTGGGATAACCAATCTTTGACCACAGAAGCCTTGGCCCTCCTAGAATACACGCTGAAAGAGCCTCTCCTGTGGTCCCCAGTAGTCCCATGCAACACGGTTGTGCTTCCAGCTTGTAGTGCCCAGTGCAAAGATGGGAGTCAAAAGCTGGACTGCAGCAGAGTGACTCTCAGGGGCCACGCCCCCTCTTCCTGGGCCAGAGCTGGAGGAGCCTTCCCAGGGTCCCACCTGGGCTCCCAGGGGGCCAGGCCTCTCCCGCTACCTTGGCATGAGAACCCTGTGGCAGCAGAGGTAGCCTTGTGAGAAGTTGGGGACGAGGTGACCTGGGGTGGTTCTTCACTGGGAGGCTGTGGGCTTGGCTGGAGACAGTCTCCCCTGGTGTCCGAATTTCTCCCTGGAGAGGCTAAAACAGAGAACAAGAAGTGCTAACTTAAACACGTGAAATCCACACTTCCAGGCCTCCTCCCTCAGATGCAGGGGTTCAGAGCCTGGGCACCTCACCTGTCATCAGCCTGTGCCACTGGGAAGCCTCTGTAGCCAGAGCTTGGGAGAGGCTGAGCACTCGCTCCCGGTGGCCTCCAGATACTGGTGAGTAGGCTGTGGAGTGCCTGGGACTACAGAAAATAAGCTACTGGCATCAAACAGGCCTCCAAGGGTCGCTGGGGGCTCTCTGTAGCTTGTATCTAGAGGACTTTTAAGTGCAGGCTGTCTGCATTTGCTACCAGTAGACCAGCACTGAGGTCTCCATTACTGGATGAGCCACTGGATCTGATACAGGCCACAGAAGTGCTGCAGCTTCTGGCTGGGCATGAGGGGCCTCCTGGCTCTTTTGTAGATACCATAGGAACTCAGGGGACTCGGGAGTTTGGGGGACTTGTTTGGTACACAGGAAGCTATGATAACACCACTGCCCCCTGTCTGCATCCAGAACCCCCTCCCATTGCCAGTCCCCATTCTAGATCCATACCTACTCCACGACCCAGAACTCCTGAGCCATTTCGCACCTCCTGCAATAGGCTGGAAAGGAATTATCAGTTACAATTCTTGTCATGGAGAATGGTCACAAGTTCAAGGTCAGCCTGGTGGACTTGTGTCCAGATGGAAAGAAGAGAAGAGAGTTGGGTGGGGGAAAGGAGGGGAGGGGGCAAGAAAAGAAAGAGAAGGGCTAGGGGGGTAGGAGATAATTTTGCCATTGAAGCCTCTGTTTTCTCTCCCTCCTTCCACACACTCTCCCTCCCCTTCTTCTCTATCCCCCCTCTCCCCACAGACCTATACAGGCAGATACTAGAAAGGTCAGAGGACAACAGGAAGTGTCCCCCCTCTGATCCTCTGCTCTTGGTTGAGATAAGATCTCAACCATGGATTCTTAAGCTCCCAAGGTCGCCCCACCTTTCCCTGCCAGGTTCTTAAGAAATTCAGATTGCCTTCTGACTCATTATACAGGTGATGATGGTCTTGGACTCCTGGTCCTCCTGCCTCCGTCTCCTCAGAGCTGGGGTGGGAGCCGGGCAGCAGCCTCACTGGGCTCCCACTTCTTATGTTTATGGTGATGCCAGGGGGACTCAGAGCGGAATGGCCTTGAAGAACATCAGGTTCACAAAGTCACACCCACGCCTACGGTTTGTCGCTTCCCTATAGACTTCTCCAATTTGGATATAAATATCCCGCAAAGGTTTATTTGTCACAAGGTTTGGTCCCCAGTCTTTGGTGCTGCCGGGATGTGACTAGACTATGAGAGGGTTCATCTGACCAATGAATTAACCCAAAGGTGAGTGACAGGCCTGGATCAGGCCACGCCTCCCTGAAGTTCACGATTCAGTAGTCAGTGCTGTGTCTTGACAGCGTACATGGTACCTGGCTCTTCCATGCTCCCTGTCACATAGGCTACACAGAACTAAATCACACCATACAATCTGGAATTTTTCATAGTATCTTGACAGCCATAACATGTCAGAACTTTGTTTTGTTGGGGAAAGACTCTGAGAGGTGCTTTGAGGGTGCTCTCTGAAGGGCTCCTCTGGCCTCCCATCACTCCTCTCAGGGGTACTTTTCTCACTCTTAAAGAAATCCCTCCTTCCCTCTAAGGGACCACCAGGGTTAGGCCCACACATGGAATTGTTTGTCAACATCTCTCCTTTCACCTCAGCCAGCCACAGCCTTGAGCCTCTTTCCTTATCACCTTCATTGATGAGACTATTGATAGACTTTCTCTCCCTCAGTCATGCAGATATAGGCCAGATTAGACCAGAATAAAAGTGGGTAAAAGCAGGTTTACTAGGAGGCAGCTCTGGGGTGGGGTTCACTGACCTCACAGGTGAAGGACATGCCAGCTAGAAGCTGGGATTGTGACCATACATGGTCAGAAGCTGAGCCCTTGGGCAGGCTCTCATGGGTACGTGGCCAGAACATGGAGAGAAGTGAGGGTATGCTAAGAGTTTTCTCTGTGTGGGTGGGGTTGAGGGGGAAGGAGGGCAGACGGGGGTTTCCCAGCTTGTGCAGGGGAACAATTGTCTGGCCTAACAATTACAGGTCAGCTTCCTTTAGAACCAGGCAGCCCTCTCTCCAATATCATTACAAGAGTTTACAGCTAACTGTGCTGTTAGGAAGCAGGACCTAGCAGAAGAAGGTGCGGTCAGGAAAGATGATAAATACATACTCTGTCTCCGCCCCACCAGGTCACGTGCTTTAGTTTGGCATAGCAAGTATAACAGGGAGCCTGGAAGAGAGAGCTGCAGGCAGGCATGGCTTCTTTCAAGCCACAGGTCAACTAAGAGTGCCTGAGTCCCAACAGGAAGCGGAGGGGGATGCCTGATCCCACCTGGTTCATGGCTGTTTCCTCTGAACTGAAACATTCGTGGAGGAGAGGGGGCGAAGCCTGAGACTGAGGCGAAGCATAAACGTCATGTCTGGGAAAGCCTGAAGCCTGCTGAGTTACAGAAACTTTCTCTACTGAACTGTGGAAGCAGCAAACCCAGCTGGAAGCGCTGACTGGCGGGCCAAGCTACAGAGGGAGCTCTCAGACCCGCTGAGCTGCACGTTCTGCAGACAGTCGGCTCCACCACTGTGACTTCCATAAGTTGTCACTCACTCCGGGAAGGGCTTCTTGGTGTTGGAGCTGCTTTTGTGTCATCTCTGGAAGTAACCTCTCACACAGAGCCCTGTTAGTGACCCCCCAAAACCTCGTTGGTTTGCCAAGCTCGACTTTGGCACAGTCATTACTGTAGTCTGGTGGCTTCTCTTTCCGGGGTTAGGGAGTCGGTGTATGCTGTATCTCCTCAGGAAAGGTTTCTCCTCCTTCCTATTTCTGTCCCCTAACTGCAGGAGGAACAGGGTGGGACAAGGAAGTGGGACGCATTTCCATTTTAGTAAGGCGGCAGGGGCTGT
This sequence comes from Rhabdomys pumilio, assembly GCA_030674055.1. Lineage (NCBI taxonomy): Eukaryota > Metazoa > Chordata > Mammalia > Rodentia > Muridae > Rhabdomys > Rhabdomys pumilio. The sequence continues at coordinate 42,768,934 of JANHMN010000003.1, read as the reverse complement.
GGCCGCATCTGATGAAGCATGTGTTTGCCAGGCATGCGCAGAGCTCTAGGTCCCACCCCCAGCACTGTTTAAACAGGCATGGTTTGTAATCATGGCACAATCCCTCAGGAGGATCCAGAGTTCAAGGCCGACCTTGGCTATGTAGCTAGTTCAAGGCTAGCCTGGGATACATGAGACCTTGCCTCAAAAAGAAAGAGAGAGAGATAATAGAAAAAGAAAGGAACTGAGGAATCTAAAAGGAGAGGATCCCCTCCCACCGTGCTCCCCAACACAAGACCCCATCCTCCTCACCCTCTGCTCCATGTCAGGCTGGCGGGGAGCTGGGGACAGTGTCCTCCCCAGGGTCAGGAGCCTTGGGGAGGTAGGGCGAGGAAGAGGGAGCCCACATGCTTGGTTTCTACGCATGCGCTCCAGCTGCTCCTGAGCGCTCATTCGTGGCCGTACCAGCGGGGCCTGGGGAGAGACAGACCAAAAATCTAACCTTGGACTTCCTCGGTTTATTTCTACCCCAGGAACTTCCCCCCAACAGCCTGGCACTTCACAGAGCATTTGTCACAGAGGGGACCCCTGAACACCAAGGGCTGCTGCATCCCCTCCCTAGCCCTGGACACTACAAGACCAGGCAGCTGAGGACAAAGGCTTCCAGGCTGCGAATGGCCCATTCCTACCCTCTCTGGTCTCTTTCCATCACCTGTCCATCCTGCCTTATGGAAAAGGAAGTATGACAATTCCCGGGTATGCCGGCTTCTCCCAGTAACTTGACATTGAGTGAAAAACACCAGCCAGTTTATCTGGATAAGTACTGTCTAATGAAGCCACGCCTCCGGAGCCAGGCTGACTTCACTGCAGAGCCACGCCCCCAGCCGCCTCACTGGGGGATTCTACGCAAGACTCTACCACCGAGCCACGCCTCTAACGATTTTATTTTAAATCTCATGCCTCTGTGGAAGGCAGTAGCATTCGTGCCATTACACAGATGAGAAACACGGAGGCTCAGAGGAGCTTAGTGACTACCCGAAATCACACAGCTTCTTCACATAACCGCTTCCAGTACTTGAGATAAACTGTCTGCTCTGGTGTGGCCTCTGAACTGGCCTCTCCTAGTATAGAGAGGTCAGAGGTGGTCAGAGCACAGAGTTACAAGGCAGCCGTAAGGTGTCTCAGAAATGGTCTACCTTAGTTCTCAGCGACGGGGATGAAGGTTGAGGACATTCAGGGCTGGATGTTCGGGAGACCCTTGGAGACCCGACACCTTGAAGGACAGATGGGGACTTAGTCAGAACAAGAACACAGAGAGAGTCCCACCCTACCAGGGTGCTCACCTGACTGAGGGCTGCTGAGGGCTCTGTCACCTCCTGGGGGTCGACCCCAGTCCACCTCAGGGGACTGAGGGGAGCTGAGCTCCAGTGACTCTGAAAGGCTCTGAAAGGATGGAGTGGGGATCAGATACTGTCATTAACTGAGGCATAGCTTGGAGAAGACTGCAAACCCAGAGCCAGGTAGACTGGCTTCAAATTCCATCTCTGTCACTTATTAGCTGTGTGACTTTGAACAAATTGCTTGACCTCTCTTAACCTCTTAACTTAAACATATTGCTTAACATGACAAGTATTCAACCTTTGCTACGTAAGGCAGATAAAGCAGTGTCTGAACATTGATGCAGTATGAGATTTTTCCCATGAGCACAACGGGCGCCATGCTGGGCTGATACGATGGTCTCTGAGGGACTTCCCAGTGAAGCAACTGCCTTAGAGTCACACAGCCATGCTTCTGTAATTAGCCCCTAAAAACTTAGCAGTTTACCAAAGCAGACTTGAGGTTGTCTTTGGTGTTGGTGCCTATTCTGCCTGAGGTGGATGGGAAAGTTAGGTGACAGACGGAATAATGAAGAACAATATATTTACTAAATAAGGGGCTGGTGAGGTCTCTCTGCAGGTGGGGTGCTTGCCACCAAGTCTGATGATCTAAGTTCCATCCCAGGGTCTACACAGCAGAAGGAGAGAACCGATTCCCACAAATTACCCCTGACCTCCAGATGACTTTGTGGCATCAGTACACACATGCGCACGCGCGCGCACCCCCCCCCCCACACACACACAATGATTGATGGTAGGGAGACTGTCTAGATTACATTCATTGTTATGGGAAAACCCAGCCTTGCATCATTGCCTGGAGTTGGGTCCTGAGAGCAAATAGAAGAGACAACCCAGTGGTTAGAGTACTAGTTCTTGCACAGGACCCAGGTTCAAGTCCCAGCATCTATATGATGGTGCATCCTACCAGCTCTGGGAGATTCAAAGCCTCTTCTGATGTCAGTGGGATTGGATAGGTGATCAAGGGGAAGGGACAAACCTGGGGGTTGGGACACTTAGGACAGGTGATAGAGGACCTGGAATCTCACCTCCCGCTCTGAGGACTCCTCTCCTTGGGGTACAGGGGATGCAGACTTAGGCTCAGTATGTGCGGGCTGTTTCTGGGGGCCACCTAGACCTGCCAGCGTGTCCTCCACCATCCACAGCTGCTGCTGAGCAGATGCTCTGTCCTGGGGGAAGGAAAGGGATTTGTTCAAGGTGAGAAGATACACGACCGGAAACAGCAGATGGCCTCAGCCAGAAAGCCATCAAATCCGACCAGTTTGAGGTTATCTTGGCTGACTGTGGCCTTTTCAAACTCCTTGTACGACTTACCATCCCAATGTCAATTTGCACAGAAAACGCCTTCAACGTGTTCAGGGGTTTGTTGTTGGGTTTTATTGTTGTTGTTGTTGTTTATCTGTTTGTTTGAGACAGGATTTCTCTATGTAGTCCAGTCAGGCCTCAAGTGATACCTCTGAAGTGCATGTGCCAAAACTGACTGGCTACCTTCCAAGTTTTTAATTACGTGTGTGCGTGTGTGCGTGTGTGTGTGTGTGTGTGTGTGTGTGTGTGTGTGTGTGTGTGTTTGCATGAGCGGAGGTCAGGAGATTTGGGGATTTGTTTCTTTCCTTCCATTACATGGGTCCCAGGGATTGAACTTGGGACATCAGGCTTGGCAACAGGTCCCTTTACCTACTGAGCCTTCTCTTCAGCCACAAATTTTTAAATGATTATTATATTTTTTTATTCATGTATATGTTTGGCATATGCCATCATGCCTGGCCTCACAAACATTTTTAAGTTAAAAAAATGTATTATGAACAGGACATGTCAAAATGAAAAAATAAATCAATAAAAGGCTTGCTGGACTTGCCATAACAGGACAACTCTCTTTTTTTTTTTTTTTTTTTTCCGAGACAGGGTTTCTCTGTGTAGTCTTGGCTGTCCTGGAACTCACTCTGTAGACCAGGCTGGCCTCGAACTCAGAAAGGACAACTCTCAAAAACAAAACAAAAGCAAACAAAAACTCCAGTGGGCTTTATAATGAAATGAGAACCTTAACACCTAAGGTCATATGCAGAGACAGATAAGCCAGACATGGCTATCTGAGAGAGAGAAGAGTGTGCAATGTAGGTGTATGTCTCTCTGTGTAGGTGGTAATAGGTGTGTGACTACACACGGAGGCCAGGAAAGGGCAACCACACCCTTGGTGCTAGAGTTATAAAGGTTGTGAGCTATCCCACGTGGCTGTTCAGTCAGAACTGGAGACCTCTGACAGAGCAGTAAGTGCTTGTAACCAATGAGCCATGTCCCAGCCCCATGCTTTCAAGTTCATACAAGAGCCGCAGGTCGCACTGGCGAAACCAATCTGGGGAGCCTGCATTGCACATTGCTCTCGCTCCTATCCTTGAACTCAGTACATTTCTAGTGATGTCCGGCCTATCCGGCTCAAGATTTGACCTTGGGTGGTGAGTTTCTCATTTTATTATAAAGCCCACTGGAGTTTTTCTTTGCTTTGTTTTGTTTTTGAGAAATTTTCTGTTATGGCAAGTCCAGCAAGCCTTTAATTAATTCATTTTTATTTTGACATGTCCTGTTCATAATTCATTTTTTTAACTTAAAAGAAAAAATTGTGAAGGCAGGCATGATGGCATATAACTTTAATCCCAGCACTTCAGAGGCAGAAGCAGGAGGATCTCTGTGAATTTGAGGCCAGCCTAGACTACAAAGCAAGTTCCAGGACAGCCTGGGCTATACACAGAGATATCCTGTCTCAAAAAAACAAAAGAAGAAAAAAATGTAATAACATAAACAAAGCATTGTAGATTTGCTTAAAGGTGCACATGAGCGAGAGGATGCCAGCATCTTCCCTCTCCACTTGTTTTTAAAGAATGTTTATTTTTATTGTTTTAAATGTGTGTAGCTATATGTCTATCTGCATGTGTGTGTGAGTTGCAGGCACATATGGAGGCCACGAGGGGGCATCAGATCCCCTGAAGTTGGAGTTACAGATGGTTGTGAGCCATCATGTGGGTGCCGGGAACTGAGAGCAGCAGGTGCTCTTAACCACTGAGCCATCTCTCCAGCCCTGACTCTGCATCTTGATCCACTGTGATTTGAGAATTCCCAGCCCCTGCTCCTGCCAACATGAACTCTGCCTTACCTTCCGTACAGTGAAGACCTCTATCTTCAATCCATACATCAACATACGACCTAACAAAACACATTTCCCTTAATGGCTTCCTGTCAAGTCCCATCAAGAAGAAAATCACTAATCCAGTGGGTGGGACTCTGGCTCCTGGGGCAGCACTAGAGTGTCCACAGCCCCAAGGGAGTGTCCACGGCTCTCAGGTGAAGCTTAGAGTCTACAGCTCTGGTGCTATGGGCAGGGATGACAAGGGTGAGCATGTACCTGGGGAGACCCGAGGTGCAGAAGGTACTCGAGAGTCTCTCTTAAGGTGCCGAGGTCCTGCTCCAGGCCGCTGTACGTGTCCCAAACCCGCTCTCGCTCCTAAAGTCCCAGAGAAGATGGAGATACAAGGTTAGTCTCTGGAACTACCAGATCTTGCCGCAGCTGAGAGGAAGGGCAGCTTCCTCCAGATAGTCTCAGTCCATCAGCTCCTATCATCTTCTTTGCTCTAACTATTAGGAACCCTAGTTCATACGCTACCTGTGATTCCTGAGAGCCATGGAGCCTACAGATTACATTTTAAGTATTTATTCATCTCTGTGTTTTAACATGACCCTCACAAGGATCACATGAAATAAATACAATTTTTCTTTTTCCTTTTACATTTCTTTATTTCATATGTATGTTTTGCCTGCATATATGTGTGTGCATCATGCGAGCGTCTGGTGTATATGGAGACCAGCAGAGGATGTCAGAGCCCCTGGAACTGAAGTTATGGATGGCTATGAGCCAACATGTGGGTGCTGGAAATTGAACCTAGATTCTTTGGAAGAGCAACAAGTACTATAACCACTGAGCCATCTCTCCAGTAAAATTTTTCTTCTTTGTTCTTGTGTTGCTTTGTTTTGTGAGACAGGGTCTCAGTATGTAACTCTAGCTGTCCTGGGACTCACAGAGATCCCCTGCCTCTGCCCCTTCCAATTCTATTTTTCTTATCTAGAGAACTTTTTTTTTTTAGGTCACATAGTAACTTTAGGGGAAAGCATATTCAAAGCCAGTGAAAATTACCTAAGGAGAACTATGAAAAGGCTCAGAAGGAAAAGATGCTTCCCAGCCAGCCTGAAGACCTGCACTCTATTTCCAGAGCCCACATGGAAGGAGGGCACCAATAAGTTGTCCTCTGACCTCTACCAGCACGCTGGCACATGCTAACACACAACTTATTTGTAAGCACTTATTCTTGTGTGCAAGCGTGAGTGGGAAAGAGTGGTTTGTTGGAGTTGTTTCTTTCCCCTTTTTAAAGATGTATTTATTTATTATGTATACAGCAGTCTGCCTACATATACATCAGATCTCATTACAGATGCTTGTGAGCCACCATGTGGTTGCTGGGAATTGAACTCAGGACCTCTGGAAGAGCAGTCAGTGCTCTTAACCGCTGAGCCATCTCTCCAGTCTGAGTTGTTTCTCTTTATCTGCCATGGGGGTCTGAGAATTGGGCCCTGAGGTTTGGGGGCAAATGCTCTGGCCTGCCAAGATGTCATCAAGCCAACAGAATGTGTGATCATGAGGGTAGTAAATTATCACCTCGGTTTCACCTTGCAGGCCATGGTGGCCCACACCTCTAATCCCAGCACAAGGGAGACAGAAGCAGGCAGTTCCAGGCCAGCTGGGAACATACAGTGAGACTATTAAAAATATAAGATGAAATCAAATCAGATCAGCTTGTAAGTGAAGGCCTGGGTTCACAAATATGTGTGTGTCCATGTATGTGCACATGCATGTATAAAAGAAAACACATTTTAAAAATCATTCTCAGCCGGGCGGTGGTGGCGCACCGCCTGGCTTTAATCCCAGCACTTGGGAGGCAGAGGCAGGTGGATTTCTGAGTTCGAGGCCAGCCTGGTCTACAGAGTGAGTTCCAGGACAGCCAGGGCTACACAGAGAAACCCTGTCTCGAAAAACAAAAACAACAACAACAACAACAAAAAAATCATTCTCTAGGCCAGTGTGATAGCACAAACCTTTAATCCCAGCTATAGAGATTCAGAGGCAGGTGGATCTCTGTGAGTTTGAGACCAGTTTGATGACACAGTGAGCTCCAGGACAACTGGGGCTACACAGAGAAACTGTTTCAAACCCCCCACAAAACAAAAGACGGTCACCATCCTCAAGCTATTAAATTAAGTCTGTTACAGCTGAGCTGTTTGCCCCGTAGTCTCTATGATAATCAAGATTATGGGTTTGAGGAGCCAGTAAGATAGCTCAATTGTTAAGCTATCAAGTCTGATGACCTGAGCCTGGTCCCCAGGAACAACAGAATAAAAGAGACTGACTCCTTCACACTGTCCTCTGGGGCTCACATGGGTGCCGTGGGGTACATACATGTACACTCACATGTGCACACATATACACGTAATAAGAACACATTTTTAAGTGATTACAGATTTCGAGTTATGAGTGGGTTTTGTGAGTGCGCTGGCATTTCGAGGACGACCTACAAGCCTGCAGAATCTCCACAGCGACCTGCACAAACCTGAGAGTCTCTTCTCAGATGCTCACCTGAGCCAGGTGACACAGAGCAGCCCTCACATTCACCAGCCGGTCCTGCAGAAGGCGCTGTCGACCCCAGGCCTTCCCAGAAGCTGCAGCCTCCCTGGTAGCTTGGCCCAGCTGCTGCCGGGTCAGCTCCAAGGCAGCCTCTAGCTGCTCCTGCACAGACCACAGTGATTAGACTTCTGAAGCCAAAAGGGCAAATGTACTCCCCAAGCCCTCCCCAGGGGAAGCATCTTGACTCTGATGCCTGAGGACAGATCAAGGGTGTGAGCGGCTAAGGCACACCCCTCTGTACCTTCTCCTCCTGCCTCTTGTCCAGATCCTCTTGTAGCTGCCTCAGGAGCCGGTCCTGACCACACAGCTTGGTCAGCAAAGTCTGGGAGGAAGTTGAGAAGTGTTTATCAAGCTTGCCTGACTTTCCCTGCCCCGGTTCCATCTAGAGCAGTGCTTCTCACCCTTCCTAACGCTGCGACCCTCTAACACAGTTCCTCAGGACGTGGTGACCCTCCGACCGTAAAGTTATTTTGTTGCTCCTTCATAACTGTAATTTTGCTGTTGTTAGGAGTCGTAATGTAAATATCTGACATGCCACCTCAAAAAGCTCAAGACCTGTAGGTTGAGACTGCTGGTCTAGAACCCTTTCAACTCTGAGAATTCAGCAGGGTTTGGATCTGGGAGAACTTACATCTGTCTCCAAGCTCTGATGCAAAGTTGAGTCCACAGGGGGTCCTGGCTAAGGAGGAGAAAATTCCAGGGTCAAAGGTGACTGGCAGGGTCACACTGTCAGTGCTGAGCCAAACCCTCTGTCCATGGACAGACAACCATCTCCTGATTGGCAGCCTTCCGAGCTTTAGAAACCTCTGGAGCCGACAGCAGGAATCTTAGCTTCAGAAAGATCCCAGTAGGCTCACCACTCAAATAACCACAGGCAATACAATTGATGGGAAACAAGTGTCCGCACAGCTTCTACGCTTTACACGTTGAGAACTGGCAAGCTGGGCGTGGAGGTGCACACTTCCTATCCCAGCCCTCGGAAGACAACACAGGAGAATCAGAACTTCAGGTCAGGGCTGGAGAGATGGCTCAGCCATTAAGAGCACTGTCTGCTCTTTCAAAGGACCTGGGTTCAATTCCCAGAACCCATGTGGTGGCTCACAGCTGTTTTTAATAACAGTTCTAGGGGACCCAATACCCTCACACAGACATACGTGAAGGTAAAACACCAATGTATAAAATAAATTTGGGGGGAAAAGGCACCTGTTGGTCTTCCTGAGGCCCAAGGTTCAGGTCCCAGCACCTACCCAGTAGCCTACAATCATCTGTAACTCCAGGTCCGGGGTAGCCCAATGCCTCTTCCGATTTCCCTAAACACTAGGCATGCAGAAGTTACACTGACATACGTGCAGGTAAAACATTTAAATATGTCTATTTAACATAGCAAAGAGGCGCCGGCCACTGCCAGACTCAACATTATGAAGAGTCCCGGCTCCTCTCAGCACTTTTCTCACCCAGTGCCCTAACCTGAACCCATCCAGCCCCTGAGCTTCACTTTCCTGTTCTCTCCCTCGTGTCTACAGTAATAAACTTTCTTGACTATACCTAGGAGTAGTCATGTCCTCATTTTTTTTTATTTAATACCTTGTTCCATCAGCTATGGGAAAATAACAAGAGCACTTATCCCGGGATCCTCAGCGGTCAGATCAAGGCTCTTTGGCTGGGAGACAACTCTCCTGGGAGAGGGCAGTGAGGAGGTCAAGCAAGAGATGGATTCTAGTGGATTTCTGATGCCACAGGAAACCTACCAGCAAAATCATGGAGGCCTGGGTCCCAGGGAGTCTTGGGGGCAGCTGGAGATAAGTGGATGAACCAGAGGAGGCCTGGGTAGACTGAAATAGAAATGCGTAGAAACATCTGGGTAAGCCCAGTGGCGCTGGCCATCATCTGAGCTACTCTGGAGGCCTGGGCTACAGAGTGAGTTTAACGCCTACCTGAACAACTTAGAGAGGCCTGCAGAGTAGGTCAGTGGTAGAGCACTTGCCTAGAACTGCCGGTTCGGAGCACATACACACATCCTCAACTATACTGGCTACACACACAGAGAGTATTAATAAATGGGACCAGCATGGCAAAACCGCTAGGGGCTGCTGGAAGTTAGCAACAGATATTCTGCGCTATAAACCTGTGATTCTTAGAGAAATTATCAGGAGGCTGGCTATCTTGAAACAATAGCTGGAAGAAAAACTATGGTTTGGCCTCACAGTTTGAAGGAGAGTATTCTGGACTACAATACCCACAATACACAGGAGCAATGGCACAAACAAAACAATCCAGAGACCTGATGGGACCTGGAATCACTAGCCTTTGATATTGGAGCTGGGGTGGGGGGCCAGTTGCATTGTGAACTCCCCATAATTCCCGGGAGGCATGACTCAATCACTGGCCTGGAAGGCGAGTGATGAACCCTAATGGGAGGAAATCTGCTCCCTCCGCGCACCTGCGTTCTATGCTCTGGTGTCCGGGGCTTGGGACTCGTGGGTGGCCGTCCTCCGCCAGCTTCAGAGGAAGGTCCTCTGCGTGAAATAGGAGGTCGGGAGAGGGTCTGTCTTTGGGGTCCCCAATCCAGAGGAGGTCGGACATCGATGCGACTCAAGGGAGTGTGCGGTCGGGCAGGAAATGAAATGTCTCCTGCTGAGAGAGGGGGTCGCCGGGCCGGGGCCGACCGAGGACGGGGAAGGCTCAGAGGGGAGGGAGGCCGGGAAAGGGGCGAGAACAGCCTGTGGAAAGGAGAGAATCGGGAAACTGAATTAGTCTTGAGTCCCTGCTCCCAGTCCACCTCACTACCCAACAAGGGTGTCTGGCTTCTCTGAGTCGCAGGACCCCTCTCTGCGAGGCAGAGTGGGTGAGTTCCCTTTGGGAATATACGCAAACATTTGCCTGCAATAAATAGACCAAGCCTCGACCCAGTCCTCTTGGGGCCCCATCCTTCCCTTAAGCCACGCCTCCAACTAGCTCTCTCTTTCCTTGGACCTCCAACCAACCGTCACTGTTCCAACTAGTCCTTCCTCTGCCCTACCATTAGGCCAAGCTCCCAAAGGGTTCCTTCTTACTCTGGGCTCCTGGTTCTCCGACTCCAGGTGTCAGGCTGCAGATCAGCTGTAGAGCTGGGGTGCATTTCATGTCTATCAAGACCTCTGGAGAGCCGAGCTATCTCTGGCGATTCTGAGATGCGCCCCTCTTCCCTTCTGCTCACCTCTGGGGGTCCTCCAGGACCCCCGGGACCTTCCCCAGGCCTGGGACGTGCAGGTGACCTTGGTAGTCCACTAGCAAGTGGACACAAAGAGGGATATGTTCCTCATTCCTGCTCCTAACAGGACACTGGGTCTACTGGCTCAGGACCCAGTGCCCTGAGGTCTAGGAACTGGACAGGATGGGAAAGTGCTTGAGATAGTCTGACATTGGAGGGTGATGGTGATGTTGGGGTTTGTTTGTTTGTTTGTTTGTTTGTTTGTTTGTTTTTTGAGACAGCATTTCTGCAGCCCAGGCTGTCCTTGAGTTCTTGGTGATTACCCAGCATTAGTCCCCCAAGATCTGGTGTGAACACATTTTTTTCAAAACATTTTGTTCACAGGGTCTGGAGAAGATGGCTCAGAGGTTAAGAGCACTGGCTGTTCTTCCAGAGGTCCTGAGTTCAATTCCCAGCAACCACATGGTGGCTCACAAACATCTGTAATGGGATCCGATGTGCTCTTCTGGTGTGTCTGAAGACAATGTAAATAAATCTTAAAAAAAAAAAAAAAAAAAAAAAAAAAGGCCCACAATAGGAAGGGCCTAAATTCAAGGCCATCCTGGACGAGTACAAATGGAACCCTTGTCTCCAAAACAGCAATGAATCAGAGCAAGTACACACTTTTTAATGCCAGCCCCAGGGAGACAGAGACAGCTGGATCTGAGTTTCTAGGCCAATCTGGTTATGTAGTGAAAACCTGTCTCAAAAACGGAAATAACCAACCAACCAACCAACCAACCAACCAACCAACCAACCAACCAGCTAGGCATGGTTCTGAGGGCCTATATCCTAGGAAACTGGGGATCTGAGACAGTTAAGATGCCGAGAGCTTGTAGGCTAGTCAGCTTGACTAATACAGCAAGCTTCCAGCTCAGTGAGACAGCCTGTCTCATGGTAATAAGGTAGACAGCAGTAGAGAAACTCACCTGATGCCCAACTCTGGCCTCCACATGCACTGACTCAGGCATATGCACACTCACATGCATTCTTCTCTCTCTCTCTCTCTCTCTCTCTCTCTCTCTCTCATTTTAAAAGTAGGGCTGGAGAGGTTGCTCATTGCTAAACAGATGTCTTAAATAAAGTATGAAACCGTGGCTTCAACCCCCAGTAACTAAAGAAGAACTGGAGAGTTAGCTCAGCAGCTAAGAGCGCTTGCTGCCCTTTAGAGGACCCAGGTTCAGCTCTTAGCACCTACGTGGGGCAACTCACAATCACCTGTAACTACTTTAGTTCCAGAGCGATCCAACACCTCCTGCATCCACCAGCACCCAAACTCATCTGTGTACACGCACACTCATAGATACACAACCAAACACAAAATCACACAGGGCTGGGACTGTGGCTTAGTTGGCAGAATGCCTGTCCAGTGGTATACAAGAAGTCTGGAGGGCAAGTCCACACACCACTGGGTGTGGCGGCCCACACCTGAATTAGAATGCTTGGAAAGTTGAACCAGTGTGATCAGAAGGTCATCAACTACACAGCCAGTTCTAGGCTGGTCTGAGTGATGTGAAACCTTGTTTAAGAAAAAAAAAAAAATTCTGGGGCTGGAAAAATGACTCAGTGATACAGAGAGTTAAGACTGCAACCACATGGTGACTCACAACCATCTGTAATGGGATCCGATGCCCTCTTCTGATGTGTCTGAAGACGGCTACAATGTACTCACATACATAAAATAAATAAATAAATCTTTAAAGAGAGAGAGAGAAAGAAAGAAAGAAAAAAAGAAAGAAAAAAGCAACCTAAAAAAAAATGAAAAAACTGAGAAAAATGAAAAAACTGAGCCAGGCAGTGGTGGTACACACCTTTAATCCCAGCACTTGGGAGGCAGAGGCAGGTGAATTTCTGAGTTTGAGGTCAGCCTGGTCTACAGAGTGAGTTCCAGGACAGCCAGGGCTACACAGAGAAACCCCGTGTCGGAAAAACAAAACAAAACAAAACGAGTCTCTGGAAGTTTGAGGCCAACTTAGTTTACATAGCAAGTTCCAGAACAGCCAGGGCTACATAGATCCCTTCTCAAAAAAACAAAAAGTAAAAATACATAAATACATAGATAGATAGATAGATAGATAGATAGATAGATAGATAGATTTGCAAACAGTTTTAAATGTGGCCTGGCCCTTGTAGCTGGAGAGAGGGCTCAGGCTAAGAGCTCGAACTGCTTTTCCAGAAGATCTGGCTTCAATCCCTAGCACCCCCAAGGCAACTAACAACTGCAATTACAATCCCAGGGGACCTGACACCCTCTTCTGGCCTCTGAGAGCACCAGGCACACATGTGGCACACACATACATACATGCTAGTAGACACTCATATACAGAAAATAAAAAGAAGTCTTTTTTTAACAATGCAGCATGGCCTCAAAGCTGACTTAGTTTAGAGGGCACAGCCAGGAAATCATCAGAGTTTCTAACTCCTTGGGTGGAGTTGAGAATGTCTGTGGGTACTGAAAGATCTGCTGGACAAGAAAGTAGGCAGATCTTAAAAGAGAACCTCTTTTTGCTACTGGAGGAAGTTCTTTGGGGAGAGGGGTCTTTGAGTGTAGGGTCTACTTAAGAGATAGATTGTAATTGCATATTTAAATGACTACCCTACAAAGGGAGGAGCTTATGGGGCACATGCAAGCCGGGCTCCCACTCACCAATCTTCCCCCTCTGCACGGGAGGCCCTTCCCAGTGCTCGAAGCCAACCTCTCAGGTCCTCCAATGTGTCAGCTGCAAGGACATAGGTCCTCATGCCTGGGTGCTCTGCCTGCAAGGGACAGAGGCTTGGGACCAGAACTCAGAGGATGCATGGTAAGACTTATCTCCAAATTCAGAATCCCCAATGAGTGGTCACATCAGGTTCCCACCTACCAACTAACTAGAATCCACAGACATACTCACTGTAAAGGTGAATCTCCGGCCATGCGGGGCTCCTGGCCCATCTGGCCTGACACTGTAGCTGGGTAACAATACACTGCCCAGGACACTCTCCTCTCTGCTGTCTGCAGATAGGCGTTAGGTCAGAGGTCAGGAAGGGGTCATGGCACCCAGAAGACCCAGAGAGAAACTGGTGAAGTACCAGCCAAGGCACTGACCCTTGTAGTAGAAGAGGCAATGGCCTGAAAGGACGAACCAACGGCGTTTCCACAGCCGGAGGCCTGAACTGTCCTAGGGAGAGAGACAAGAGACTGAATACAGAAGAAACCAGATGGAGGAAGTGAACCAGGGGGGCAGAGGGATAGAGACTGGGGGAGGGATGGAGAAAAAGAGAAAGAAACAGAAGGACAAAGGCCCAGAGAAACCTGAGGAGAGATGGAGGCAGAGTCCCATAGAAGAGTCAAACACTCAAAGTGGGGGCAGAGGAAAGAGATAGGGACAGAGACACGGAGTGTGTTGTGACTGGGGTGGCCGGTAGTATGTGCTGATGTGGTGGAGTCCTATGGATGGCTGACAGCTAGGTGCTGTGACGGGTGATGGCACATCTGGTGGCTTTTTTTTTATTTTCCTAGAGTCAGGGTTTCTCTGTGTAGTCCTGGCTGTCCTGGAACTCTGTAGACCAGGCTGGCCTCAAACCTACCTCTGTCTCCTTAGTTCTGGGCCACCATCCGGCTTGAGTTTGGCCACTTTTAAATGATGCCTTAGAAAGCATTGTGCCTCCTCTAGGAGCCTCAAGACCTCCCATCTGCCCCATTGGGGTTTGAGAAGTTTCTGGAAGGTTTGGTTGCAGTGAGGCACCACAGAGGTTTCATATACCGGGGCTTGGTGCAAATGTTCAAAGCCTGAGATGTAGGGGATTCCTCTCATGTGTTTCTTCTCCAAAAACCTCCAACAGCCTATTCAACGTTGTATAGGTTTTGTTTTGCGACAAGGTCTCAAGTAGCCCAGGCTCGCTTTGAATTTGCTCTGTAGCTGAGGCTAGCCTTGAAGAGCCTCCAGTCTCTACCTCCTTAGCAGTGAGATTGTAGGCCCGTTCATTTATTTATTTACCCATCCATCACCCAATTCCTGCCCCACCCTGATTGTTATCTTGTTTTCTTTTGATTTGGTTTAGTATTTTGAGACAGGGTCTCTCTCTGTTGCCCTGGCTGTCCTGGATCTTACTATTGTGGATCATGTTAACCTCACAGAGATCCACCTGCTTCTGCCTCAAGAGTGGTGGGATTAAAGGCACGTGCCACCACTGCCCGGCTGTGCCACCATGATCTTAAATATGGCTTAGGTACTTGTTCATCTGTATAACCTGTGAGTGACTATTCCTGTTGTCACCTTGACTATACCTGGAATGAACTACAATCCAGAATTGGAAGGCTCAACTGTGATCCTGATCTTGAGGCTGGGAGATATCAGATTCTGACCTGGATCTTGGCATGGAGATCTTGAAGCTTAGTGGCTATGAATCCCAGGAGACTAAGGCAAGGAGATCTCTGAGTTCAAGGTCATCTGGGACAAAGCAAGTCCCAGATCCAGGCGTGGTGGCACACACCTTTAATCTGGGCCGCACCTTCTGGGGAAGACCTACTTAAGGACACTGGAAGAAAGAAGATTCTTCTTTGACTGCTTGCTTTGTGGGACTGAGTGACTGCTAGATCCTGGGACTTCCATTCACAGCTGCTACTGACCATTGCTGGGGAGAGGGACTACAGACTGTAAGTCATCAACAAATTCCCTTACTAAATAGAGACTACCCATAAGTTCTGTGATTCTAAAGAACCCTGACTAATGACTAATACAACCTGTGTCCTGAGGCCAGGACTGAAACATTCAAAGCACAGGGAATGAATTGTTCAGATATGGAGAAAACAGTAACAGGTTGGGGGGTAGGGCTGAATGTATCCATCAGGGATGTGAAAGGAAAACTCAGAAACAGGGCACAACACCCTCCCTCTAACCTTACCTGCTTATGCAGCCAGCCACGAATGTGGACCGGCAGGTTGGGGTCTCGCCGAAGTGCATTGTTCCTTTTCCCAAAGGCATGGACCTTGTGTACTGCACGCGTAGGCTTCTGAGGTGCAGTAGGAACAGAAATGAGTGAGGACTTCTCCTGGGACTGGCTCCCAAGTGGATTTCTCTCAGAAGGCAGGCAAGGAGGCTGAGGAGGGCCGCACATGCCTGTAAAACCAGCACTTGGGAGATATGGGAGGATCGGGTTCTCAGGGTCATCCTAGTGACACAGTGAGTGTCACTTAAACAAAAAAGTAACAAGGGATTTAGTCAGCTCACATAGGAAGCATGTGTTCAAATCCTAGCACTGTATAAACCAAGAGTTTACACTATTCCTGTAATCCTCTCATTTTGGAGGTAGAGGCAGAATTAGAAGTTCAAGGCTGTTGACTGGTGGCATATGCCTTTAAACCCAGCACTTGGGTGGCAGAGGCAGACCTGAGTTCAACACTGGGCTACAGAGGGAGTTCCAGGACAGTCAGGGATACACAGTGAGACCCTGTCTCAAAAACAACACCAAGTTTTAGGTCATTTTTGGCTACATAGTTCCAAGTATGGTGTGGGCTTGAGACCCTGGAGCAGTGTCCCTGACAAGAGTAGGCTCTTTACTGCTGTAGTCAGACCTGCCAGAGAACATCTGCAGTCCACACCAGGTGCTTCCCCACAGAAGACTTTTCCAGACAGCAGCCATGGTGGAAGGATGCCTTTGATGCCGGGATTGGGGAGAGAGGGATTTCTTATCCTTCACTTCCCTCAGAGGGGTCAACTGTGGACCCACAGACTTTCCCCACCCCATGTCCAAGCTGTCTTGGATCACCCCTCCTTGGAAATAGGTTGACCAAGGCTGGAAACAAATCTGTTTGGTCTCTGAACTTAAGGGAGTAAGGCAAGTTTTGTCCTAGGTGATATTTATATAGCCCAGGCTATCCTCAAATCACTATGTAGCCAAGGTAGACCTTAAATTTCTAATCCTCCTCCTGCTTTTCTTCTTAAATGTTGGAATGTGAGTTACGTATCACTATATACGGCCTGGGTTTTGTGTTTCGTTTGCTTGCTTGCTTTTGTTTTTCAAGACAGGGTCTATGAAGCTCTATCTGTCCTGGAACTCACTAAGTAGACAAGGCTGGCCTCAAACCCTCCAAGGTCGGCCTGCCTCTGCACTGAGATTAAAGGTGTGTGTCACCATAGCTAGCTCTGGCTTGGGTTCTTGTTGTCTTGCATGAGATAGGGTCTCACCCAGCCTCTAACTTTATTCGCAGCCAAAGATAACTTTGAACTTTGGACGTTCCTACCTCTACCTGCCCAGTACTGGATTACAGTTGTGAACGACCACGTCGGGTTATAAGTGGGTGGGTTTCATGGTTATAGACTGGAAAGGAAGTCCCCTAGTCCAGTCAAGAATAGTCATCCCTTCTCTGTCTGGGTTTATTTGTTCTTCTGGCTTAGCGTTAGGAAGACTGAGAGGGGTGGGGACAGAGCTGGGAATCTCTCCAAATTCCCGGCTGCAGCTGATGCTCAACTTGGGACCAGCCTGGCAAACCCAGTCACTAAGAATCCTCATCCGTGACCACTGCAGTCCCTGTGATGGCACAGAACCCACAGCTAGGAAATGGGGTAGGACAGCCCAGAGCCCCTCCTCCCTATCCCATCCAGAAGCACGGAAAGACCTTGTTGCTCAGGCTGCTCAGAGAGGATACGGTGGAGGCACTGCTGGCCAGGCTGAGGCTGCTCCGGGGTCGGCCCTGCTCCATCGAGAGCTTGGGGGAAAAGAAAAAGGGGTCTGTGTCTCTCCACTGATGGGGGCTGAGGACAGAGTTGGGTCAGGGCTCGAAGGTCAGAGGAGGCTGAGGAGAAAGAAACTGTTGTTTGGGGACTGAGGGGCTGGGGGAGGCCATGGCCAGGGATCACATACCAAGAGCAGTGCCAAGAGAGGTGGGCGGCTCTGGCAGCTGCGGGGAGGGGGCAGCTGTCTGCAGTCAGGCCATAAGAAAAGGGGCCCCTTTATTCTTGCCCACTGAATACTGGCCAGGAATGTGACCCCCTCTATGCATAGGAATTCCAATCCCTGCCTCCTTCAGGGTGCCTGGGCTACCTGTCCCTGTCTTCCCTCATGAACCCCCAAACCATCTATGCCCAACTCCCAGGATAAGTCCTAAGACACCAGGAATGGGCATCCAGGCAAATCCCTCCCAGCCCAGCCAGGGACTTACCCAGCTCTGGTGTCCTGGTGACAGGATCTGTCAACACCTCTTTTTGGGTCTCAGACACTGCCTCTCAGAGTTGGTCTCTCTCCTCACCTATTTGTTTTCTTTTCTTCTCTTCTCTCTCTCTGTCTTTCCCACCCTGTGTCTCTCTGTCTCTCCCTCTCTCTCTCTTTCCCTCTGTCTCCTTCCTGTGTCCCTCTGTCTCTGTCTCCCCGCTGCCTAGCTGCCTATGTCACCTCTCCCTACCTTGCTGCTAACAGTCCCCTGCCCCTCCCCCACTGTTCCACTCTTTACTTCCGATCTCCACACTCCGTCTCTTCCTCTATCCCCCTGACCAGACACATCTGTTTCCTTTCCTTTTCAAGTCCTCTTCCTCACTTTCTC
Source organism: Rhabdomys pumilio (assembly GCA_030674055.1). NCBI lineage: Eukaryota > Metazoa > Chordata > Mammalia > Rodentia > Muridae > Rhabdomys > Rhabdomys pumilio. Next base: position 42,751,091 of record JANHMN010000003.1, on the reverse strand, counting down.
TCTTCCTCTCTCCCAGTTTCTCTTTCCTCTCTGCTGGGCTCTCTCTCTGGCAGCCGCCCACGCTGCTGTCTCCCCTCCCAATCGTGGCTCTCCCCGCCTCTTCTGGCCTCCCCACTACAACTTGACCCCTGGCTCAGCTGCCCCCACAGCTAAGGGGAGGGATTGGGCTCCCCTAAGCTGTGGCTGGGATTCCTCTGTTTGGAGAGGGGCTGGAACCCCAGGGCAGAATGGATTTGTTGTTACTGAGATTCTAAGCTCCTGACACCTTCAAGAGAGCTGTCCTAGGTCTTTCAAAGAATGGCATCTCCAACTCCCCAAAACCTTGGAAAGCTGGGATAGACCTGACTGGTGGGTGCCTGGGAAGGCATGAACTAGAAGTAAGGACAGAGGGACTAATCACCATAGTCCACAAGTGTGGCCTTGACCAAATGGGGCAGCGATGGTCAGCAGCGGTCCTGGAAGGAGGAGATAGCCCTAGAAGTGTTGGGTTCTGGCAAGGACAGAGTTAAATGGCCAGTTTGGACTTTCTCCCTCAGATCAGACTGATAACCCATTATAAGGAAGGTGTGGGACCTCAGTACATTTTGAGGAAGAGGCTATAGATCAGAGCTCAGAGTAGCTCCCGGAGCACATCGCCCAGTGGGGAGTGAGGCCCTGGGATCCATCCCCAGAAACAACATACAGCACATACAGGCTACATATACACTCTCTCTCTCATTTCTTTTCCCTCTTTCTCTCTCCCTCTCCTTCTCTCTCTCCCTCTCCCTCTCCCTTCCCCTCTCCCTCTTCCTCTCCCTCTTCTTCTCTCTCTCCCTCTCCCTCTCTCTCCACAAACACACACACCAGGAGGAAAAGGCTGGGATTGGATCTCTGGATCTATATCTGGGATTTGAACAGAGCCCCACCTCCATGAGAATGCAGGCCAGTCAGAAATTCAAATTATATAAGCAGAACCTTTGTATACATTCAAAATGCAGATGCCTGCCTGTGAAGACAAAGAGTCTGCTTAGCAGTGTTCTCACACTATTTGTTGAGGTCACGCTTGTAACCTCCATACTGGGTAGGACTGCTGAGTTCCACAGCAGCTGGGCCTACACAGGTCGAGTTGGTTCAGCCCAGGTTGCATAGTAAGTTCCAGGCACTCCTGGAATACAATACAGGTCCTGTTGAAAGACAAAAACAAAACAAACAGAAACATGCATTTAAAAAAAAAAAAAAGAGGAGGCTCCATAAAGGCGGGCCTTGGGCAGGGTTGCTGCTTCTCTGTACACAGGAGGAGAATTGCCCAAAGATTCTTTGGCCTGATTACCCTGTAAGTCCTAGGACTGTGGACATACTGTAAGACTTTTCAAAATAGACAGATTGGGCAGGCATGGTGGCACATGCTTTTAATCTCAGCACTCCGGAGGCAGATTTCTGTGAGTTCGAGACCAGCCTGAACTGCAGAGTGAGTCCCAAGAGACACCCTGTCTGAAAACAAGACAAAAACCAGACAGACACAGCAAAAACAACCAAGGGACCAGAAAGATAGGTCAGGGCTTAAACACTTGGCTGCTCTTTGCAGAGGACCCAAAGTTTGTTCCCAGAACTCTCCATGCGGAGACTCACAATCATCTCTAACTCCAGTTACACGAGGTCAGATGCCATCTTCTGACTTCCATGTGCATTAACTAGCCATACAGACATGATACACGGTGGGGCAGAAAACATTCACATAAAATAGATTTTAAAAGATCTTGGTTGCCGGGCGGTGGTGGCGCACGCCTTTAATCCCAGCACTTGGGAGGCAGAGGCAGGCGGATTTCTGAGTTCGAGGCCAGCCTGGTTTACAGAGTGAGTTCCAGGACAGCTAGGACTACACAGAGAAACCCTGTCTCGAAAAACCAAAAAAAAAAAAAAAAATCTTGGTTTCTCTCGCTCGCGCTGGCTCTCGCTCTCTTTTCTTTTTTTGCCGGGGAGCTGCAGGAAAGCAGCCAGTGTTCTTAATCTCAACAGCCTGTGATGCATGTCTTTAATCTCAGAGTACGGAGGCAGAGGCAATCAGATCTCAGTGAGGCCAGCCTAGTGTACAAAGTGAGTTTCAGGACAGCCAGAACTAGTCTTGGAAAAACAAGCAAACAAACAAGGGATGGTGACATGGCTTAGTGGTTAAGAACACTGGCTGCTCTTCGAGGCCCTGAGCTCAGCTCTCAGTAACCACATGGTGGCTCAACAACCATCTAAATAGGGATCAGATGCCCTGTTCTGGCATGCAGGTGTAAATGCAGATAGAGCACTCCTACATTAAAAAAATACATAAATAAAAATTTAAAACATTGGGTATTTTGTCTTCTAATAAAAATACACTGCTAGCACAGGCCTGGTGGCGCACACCTTTAATCCCAGCACTTGGGAGGCAGAGGCAGGCGGATCATTGAGTTTGAAGTCAGCCTGGTCTACAGAGTGAGTTCAAGACAGCCAGGGATACTCAGAAAAATGCTGTTTCGATCCCCCCCCCCCGCCCCCCAATCCTGCCTGGAGAAAAAAGTCGGAAGTGGCGATGCTCGATGCCCTTAGTCCCAATACTCTGGAAACAGTAGCAGGAGGATTACAGAGAGCTGGAGACCAGTTCCTGCCTCTCAAAATAAAAGAGAGAGAGAAAAGGAAAATGGGACGGCATGTGACTGCCTGAAGAAGTTCGCGCCCTTGCTCAGAAATCTCTTGATTTAAGCCCAGGACACGCCTGGGAAGCCACCGTGACCTCACAGAGCCCGGAATCTCCGCGAGTTCAAGGTTGTTTTTCTCTTTCCACCTTTCCCAGGGACTTTCGAAACCCCGCCTCCCTGGTGACGTCAGCACAACGCTACGTCTGACTATAAGAGCCGCGATGCCGCTGTTGGCCCAGATTGAGTCAGTTCTCAGTTTGTGGAGTATTACATGCAAGACCCTGTGCGACTTCGTATCCCTTTGCCGGGACAACCTTTGCTACAGCCTGTGAGACATCGCGTCCCCGAGCCTCACGACTGAGGACATGAACCCACTGGCTTTGCGAGCAGTCCGGACCCACGACCGCTTTTGGCAACCCGAACCCTCGCTCCAGCCCCCAGGGTGACGTGCAGCCTGCCGGTGAGTGGGGGATGGGACGGCCTTTGAGGGAGGACTCCGGCGAGGAGGCTAGTTGTGAAATCTGAGGGGGCAAGCTAAGGAGTACCCATGGTTCTGGGGAAAAGCACTGAAGCCCAGATACTTTATTTGGTCTGAGAGAGGAGAGCCTACGTCTACACTCTACCTTTTAAGGGAAGGGGCCCTGGATGCTAGAACGGGAGTATCTGTATAGAGCCAAATGAACGGAAGGACGCCAGGAGTAGTATCCTGGGTCTAAGACGTAGGCAGAAAGAGATTATAGGCACATGAACACAACCTTGAGGAAAGAAAGGTCATTAAAAAGCCAGACTCTTACAGGTCTGAAAAAGGGCTGGCCAGGAACTGTGTCTGGGGCTGAGTGTGGGCTCTTGGTTCTAAGGATGCAGAACTTGGCGAACCAAGTGGGGGAGTTGGATATGATTAATGTTATTAGGAATTTGAGGCAGGGATTCACGTGTCACTGCCGTGACTGTGTGTTGCATGACTCAGTGCTATGGCCTGATACTGTTTCCCAGAGCAACTTCTAAACAAATATCCCCCTTTCTAGCCCAGACACATGGCTCCAAGCCCAAGACCCCAGCAAATCTTGCACTGGAGGGACGCCCACTCCTTTTACCTCCTGTCCCCACTGATGGGCTTCCTCAGTCGGGCCTGGAGCCGCCTGAGGGGCCCCGAAGTCCCAGAGGCATGGCTGGCAGAAACAGTCATAGAAGCAGATCAGATAGAGGCTGATGCTCTGCTGACGCCTCCCCCTGTCTCTGGGAGCCACCTCCCTCATGGGGATACTGAAGAAAGTGGATCTCCTGAACAGAGTAAAGCAGCCCAGAGGCTCTGCCTTGATGTAGAAGCCAAAAGTTCCCCTCCTGAAACTTGGGGACTTTCAAATGTTGACTATGATTCGAAGCCAGGACAAGATGGCCTTGGAGAGCAGGACATGGAACACACAGATGGCCTGCCTACACTGGAGCCCCCTTGCCTGCCAGGGGCTGATAAGAGACTTGGGGAGGTGGTGGCTAGAGAAGAGGGTGTGGCTGAGCCGACTTATCCCACATCACACGGGGAGGGTGGTCCAGCTGAGGATGAAGAGGATGGAGAAACTGTGAAGGCTTACCAAGCCTCTGCTGCTTCCATAGCTCCAGGATACAGACCCAGCACTTCTGTGTGTTGCCCAGGGGAGGCAAAACATCAAGCCACGGAGGAAAGGGGAACGGAAAATAAGGCTGACCCCTCCGGCTCTTCTCTTTCAGGCTCCCACTCCAGAGCCTGGGAGTACTATTCTAGAGAGAAGCCTAAGCAGGAGGGAGAAGCCAAGCCAGAGCCACCCAGGTCAGGGCAGGGTCACCCTTGTCAGAATGCAAAGGCTGAGGAAGAAGGGCCCGAGACTTCTGTCTGTGCTGAGAATGCCCTCCTGAAGGCCTGGGTGTATCACCCAGGAGAGGACACAGAAGAAGAAAACAGTGATTCTGATTCAGCTGAAGAAGACACAGCTCAGACCTGTGCTACCCCCCAAACAAGTACCTTCCTGAAGGCCTGGGTGTATCACCCAGGAGAGGACACAGACGATGACAACGATGCTTTGGATTCAGCTGAGGAAGACACAGCTCAGACCTGTGCCACCCCCCAAACAAGTGCCTTCCTGAAGGCCTGGGTGTATCACCCAGGAGAGGACACAGAAGACGACACAGAAGAGGAAGAGGATGATAGTGAGAATGTGGCTCCAGGTGACTCAGACACAGCTGACTCAGGCCAGAGTCCCTGCCTTCAACCCCAGCATTGTCTACCAGGAGAGAAGCCCAAGGGACATGGGGAAGCAGAGCCCTCTCTTTTCCGGGTGGCCTTCTATTTACCTGGAGAGAAGCCAGCACCACCCTGGGCTGCTCCTAAGCTGCCCCTTCGACTGCAGAGAAGGCTCAAATTGTTCAAAGCCCCCACCCGGGATCAGGACCCCGAGATTCCTCTGAAGGCTAGGAAGGTAAGTGCTGGGAGCCTAGGTTCTAAGCTGGCTTACTTTGTGGCTCAGGAACTTACAGTCCTAGTGCTAGGATTGCAATAGGATTCCACACTGCCCTTTTTTTCTTTAATTTATTCAGAGGGCCTAGATTCTGAGTCAGGAGGAGGAAGGGACTGGGGGACCTGAACATCCCTAAGGAAGTGTGTGGCGGTGCAGACTCCAGGGAACTCATGTGTTGCGGCTTCTTGCATAGGAACTCAGCTGGGAAGGCTATGTTCCCTCTGTTGCAATCTCCTGTAAGAGGCAGGAAGAGTGCTAGCTGTGGCTCATGTGGCCTTGGACATCTGTCTTGAGTGAGTCAGAAGGGCAGGCAGGTGACTGTTCAAATACCAAGCATTTTTGCGTGACAGGTTTTTATTGTTTGACTCTGTCCATCTGTCCACAGGTGCACTTCTCTGAGAAAGTCGTAGTCCATTTCCTTGCTGTCTGGGCAGGACCAGCCCAGGCTGCCCGTCGAGGTCCCTGGGAGCAGTTTGCACGAGATCGAAGCCGCTTTGCTCGACGCATTGCCCAGGCTGAGGAGAAGCTGGGTCCCTACCTTACCCCTGCTTTCAGAGCCAGAGCCTGGGCACGCCTTAGAAACCCATCCCTTCCTCAGACCTCTACCTCTCTTCCACAGCCCGGGCCTTGCTCTTCCTCGGAGGCCACGCCCTTGAGCCAAGATGTGACCACACCCTCTCCCCTTCCCTGTGAAATCCCCAGCCTGTACTTGGGAGGGAGGCGTGGCTAAGCCCGAGTAGTTTCCTGTTATTTATTTATTTATTTTCATAATAAAGCCTTTTGATTTGTAGTAATAAGCTCTAAGTGTGTATTTATGGGTAGCTTGAAGGGAGGCTGAAAATGAGTTGTGTACAAACTGAAGTTTAAGACCAACCTGATCTGCATAGTGAGACCTTAAAATACAATCCTGTGCAAGGGACTTTCCCCATGTAAGGTGCCACAAGTAATCTCAGCACTAGGAAGCTGAGGCAGGAGAGCTTGAGTTCCAAGACATAGGAGTGAGGTTGTCTCAAATAAAGGGACGAAGAAGGGTGTTAAATACAAGATACAACGACGACATCTATGAAAATGTTATAACGAAGCCCATTATTTTGTACACTAACTAAAAAAATTAATCAGAAGATTTATTGTTAAAAGACAAGGCCAGGCACAAAGGTACGTGCGTGCTTGTCACCCCAGTACTTCAGAGGCGGAAGCAGAAGGATCGGATGTTCAAGGCAAGCCTCAGCTACATAGTCGTTGGAGACCAGACTGAGTATCAAAAAACTAAAAAAGAAAGGAGGAGGTATGGCGTGAAGCTTCTCCAAACGCACAGAACAGAGTTGGTGAGGGACGGTATTTTATTCGGTTACTCACACGCCAGTTTCCCATCGAAACTGGATAAGCAGATGGCGAAGGCTTGGAGCGGGCAAAGAGGATATCGGAAATCCATCGTGAATATGTTTGGGGCCACACGGCCAAACTGGAGCACCAAATGGTCCGCTGAGGAGCAAACCAGGAATTAGTCAAATTCTTTCCCTTTTTTTTTTTCTTCCCACAGCGGTGTACCCTTAGCAAGCTAGGAAACGCAAAGGAGCCCAATAAACTACATCTCCCAAGAGGCCTTGCGACAGTGAGGCACCCGCCCTGCTTAGTTGTATTTGAATGCCCGCTTTCGCCCCCATCCCCGATCTTCCGGTTGCTAGGAGCTCACGTTCATCCGGGTGCACTATCTGGAAATTTTTGACCGAAGCCCGCGTGACGCGACCGTGAAAATTAAGTACGTATGCGCCGCTTTCATCGCTCCACGATGGGGCCTTGTTCTGCAGTAGGAGCAGCCCATGTCTAGCGCCCTTCTGAACACGACTCAATATCGAATCCTGATCCTTGAAGATACAGTAGGGAGAATCGTTTGTTATCCCACCAGGGGCCCGATTTTTTGTCCAGATGCATATACTTGTTTTGTTTGTTTGAGAATCAGTGTCTCTAGACTGCCAAGTTTACATTTTGTTTCTTGAGACAGAATTTTTTTCTGTGCAGCCATGTGTCCTGGAACTCACTCTGTAAACCAAGCTAACCTGGAACTCACAGAGATCGGCCTACCTCTGCCTCCCGAATCCTAGATTTTTTTTTTTTTTTAAAGACAAGGTCTCCCTGTATAGCTCTGGCTGGCCTGAAACTCGAAATTTAGACAGGGCTAGACTCCAACTTACAAGGTCAGCCTTTCCTCTCCAACAGAGACTAATACATGCTCTGTTAACCACTGAGCCATCTCTCCAGCCCTAGACCCAGAGTTTTTGAGTCTCAGGAAGTTTCTGAGATGGGACTCTGGCAAAGCCATTCAAGTTTCACATGTGACCTGCAAACCGTTGCCCCACCATCTATGATGGAGTTCTCTATGAGCACTGAGATTTCCAACCTTAAAAACTCACATTTTGTGGCTGGACTTTCATCCTCTGCTTCCGGCTATCCATTCCTGGAAGGATCACAGTCATTTTCCTAGGCCCCCTGAATCCCAAGACATTGGTCTCCTGGGAAGATAGATTATGTTCCAGTTGGTCTGGCTCCTTCGGCTTTACCACTTACTGGCACCCGCATTCTGCCCCTGCCAGAATACTTACATAGCATACAACTCCCAGCTCCTCTCTGATCCGGGCACTGTCTGGAATCCAGTAGCTCCGCTCAGGGTTCACCCCATTATCAAAGATGGTGAATTTTGTGCCCAAGACATTGGATCTGCTCCAGCAGAGTGGTAGACAGAGTAATAATGATCGTGAGTGATCATTCTTTCTTTTTTTTCTTTTTTTTTTTTTTAAAGGTTGATTTATTTTTCTGAGTGCTCTCTGCATTTACACCTGTGTGCCAGAAGAGGGCACCTGATCTGATTACAGATGGTTGTGAGTCACCATGTGGTTGCTGGGATTTGAACTCAGGACCTCTGGAAGAACAGCTAATGCTCTTACCCACTAGCCATCTAGCCCCGTGATCATTATTCTTTAAGTGCTTTCCCAAACCCATCCTCTAAGAAAACCACAGTCACAGCTGTTTCTTTGGTGAGTTATCCTAGCCACATTGACTCTTTAAGAACCCTCTTCCACCTAGGAGGTAAGAACTCATGCACTCTGGGCCTCTTTCTCCACAGGGACTGAGGGGGTTCCAGACCCCTGCCTACCAAAAAATTTATACATTTTAAATGCTAATCTGTATTCATGGCATTCAAAACATTCATCTTTTTCCTTTCCAACTGTGGCTTTACAACCTGCAGAACTACAAACCCCATCAGGTTTTAGTGCAAGTGCTGTGTTGTGGTTTGAGGCCTGTTGGGAAATGTAGTCCGTTTGCCTTTCTCCTGTCTTCCTGCCACCTGTTGCCTCACCACATACTTGGAGCACTACAGACCAAGAAGGCTTTACCTACCTAACTTTGCCTACAAAGTTGTTCCCATTGCGAGACATGTCTTTGGGGTCCAGTGAGATGAGGTAATTTGAGGTTTTGCTTCTTTTCCTTTTCCGTCCGGCCAGAAGGAAATGCTGCAGATGAGAGGAACAGGCTTCAGGATTGATTTCTGATGCCTGTCTTCTATAGAACCAGGGACCTGAACACACAGGAAAGGCTTTTTCTGGAGGAGATGGAGGCCACACTGGGAAGGTCAGACAGGGAGGGTTGTGGCTTAGCTATAGAATGGAATGCTTTGAGGAGCCTGGTTTATACCTGGATTCTGTGGGGCTTGACTGCCATGGAGACTCATGGGAGGCCAAAGGGACCTATATATCCCAAGGGGGAGGGAGGTGTGACAGATATGGACTAACTCTGGAATAGGTAAGACTTGGCTATAGAGTGGGACCTAAACCCTGATGTTTTAAAAGTTTGAAGTTCTAAAGTGGGCAGGGCTTGGAGAGGACGAGTCCTGTGTGACACAGTGCAGAAAAATTGTTTTGTTTCAAGGGTCTCATGTTGCTGCCCTGGCTCCCCTGGAACTCGATATTAGACAGTGCTGACTTTCAACTTAGAGGTCTGCCTTCCTCTGCTTAACTAGTGAGGCAGGAGTAAAGGCATGTGCCACCCTTCTTTATATATTATTTTTTTGAAACAGGGTGTCATGTTAGCTCAGGAGGCTGGCCTTGAACTCCTTTAGAGCCGAGCCAAGCCGACCTTCTCTCTTGTTCCTCCTCTGCCTCTATTTCCCAAACATTAGGATTGTTGTATACCACCACATCTGCCTCCAGAAACCTTTAACCTTGTCCTAAAAGGCGACATGTTCCTACTATTTGGAGTTTGTGTCTCCTCTTATATGTCCCCTCCAGTGTGAGGCCTACCCACCCCCAAAGGGCTGGAGCGTACTGCTACACCATCCTCTGCCTCCAGGTACAGGTAGTAGGAAGGGAACATGCCCTTGTCCACGCCTTGCTTGTTTCGCACGATGCGACACTGCACCATGTGGTCTCGGGATGCAGGGAGAAACACGTATGCCTCCATGTCCTCTCCAAGCCGAGGGCCTGGAGTGCGAGGCAGGGGGCAGCTCATGTTCCAAGCACTGTGGTTACTGGTGTCGCCATCGCCTTGCATAGCCTCGGATACCACTAGGGCGTTGTTTGTCTCTGTAGACTCTGTGGCCTCTTTCTTCTCCGGGTCTTCATCCTAATTCAAGTGCAAATCACAAGCTGAGAAGCAGTCATGCTTGGCCTTGTGGGGCAGATTGGCTATTCCAGCTCAGGGATGACCTTTGAAGACCCAAGACTTTTTCTAGTTAGTCAAGCATAGCAGCTAACCCACCCAACCCAGTTGGCACATCTGTTGATTGGTCAAGTTTGCAACCTGATCGACTATCGACTCCACAGATCCATAGGATAATCTGTGTGAGCCCAACCCTCTAGAACATACAAACATGCTCCTGGAAAAGCATGCCGATGAGATTGTGGGAGCATTGCTGAACAGTAGCACCTCTGGCCTAGAATCCCATGGTGGGGCACAGGTGTTGCTCAGTGGTAAGAACACTTGCCTAGCAACCATGACGTCATATTGACTACATAATGAGCCTTCCAAATCATGCCCTGTAATCTCTATGAGTCGGTATCTGACCAAGGGTTTTTGTTTTTTTTTTTTTTTTTGGGGGGGGAGTCTTATGTAGCCCAGATTGGCCTTGAACTCCCAGTCCCTCTGTCAGCCTGCTGACTGCTAGAAAACTAGCCTGTTTCACCATGCCGGAGGCTTTCACTTTGATTGTTGCTACGTCACTCAAAACGCCCTGCAGATTCTTAGTACCACCCTACCCCAATGCCAGAGGCTGTTTCTGCATTATTTTTGACTGTGTTTTCTTCCATCTCGCAGGATGCCAAATCTCCAAGAACTGTATCAGAGTTCACTGTAGGATCTGGGTCTGGGCTGGGTGTCTTGTCTTCAACTCTGGCATCCTTGGATTCAACCTCTTCCTCTTCACTGATCCCTAAGGGGTAGAAGCAACTACAGGTCAGGACATCGGGGTCCTGGTTAGGAGAGGATCACTGTCATCTAGATAAGACAGGAACTCAGTTCGCAGCTGCCTTGCCTGTCTCTCTCAGTGACCACATTCTCTGCCCATCATGTGTACATGGAGTCCACAAGGACTCAGACCTGCCTCCTGATCTCCCTGACCCATAGGGAGAGGCCAGAGTCAGAGTCTCACTGAGTAGCCCCGGCTGGCCTAAAACTAGACTTGTCGACTGGGCTTGCTTTGAACTCAGAGATTACCTGCCTTTGCCTCCCCAGTGGTGAGATTAACAGGATTAAGGGATGTGTCACAACTCCTGCCCCCTCCAAAAGAAAAAAAAAAGCTTTCGAAAACAGAAGTGTCGAGGGGCTGGAAGGATAGACTAACAGTCAAGGGTGCATATTGCGCTTGTAGAAACCCTGAGTTTGGCTCCAAGCTCTCAAGTCTGATGGCTCACACATGCCTATAACTCCAGCTCCAGTGGATCTGAATTCCTCTTTTGGCCTCCGAGGGAACTGCATTCACATTCACAGACACACATACATATAACTACAAAGAATTATAAGTATAACAGGGATGTGGTACAACACACCGTTAATCCCAGCACTCACGGAGGCAGAGGCAGTGGTCTCCGTGAGTTCAAGATGTGCCAGGGCCACAAAGAGAGAAGACCCTTTCCTTCCCCAAGTTAATTAAAATAAATACATCTGATGTGCTGATGTTTTTACATCTGAATCCACTATAACATAGACAGACACCCTGACAGATGAAATAGGAGACCTAGGAGTTATACCCCATATAAACCTGTTGTCAAATCAAGGATGACAACCTGTCATGTGAACCAGGGGCCAGATTTTATTTCCTTTTCCCAAATTACCAGGTCCTGGGGAGGCTAGCCAGCCCCTGCGTCGGTTTGCCAGATGCGTTTTGGGAGGTCGGGAGATGACAGGAATGTCCTCCATGGTCACTTCCTCCACATCTGAGTCGGAGCTGTCTGGAAGCCAGCAGAGATGGCGGACCGCAGGGCCGTTGCCCCGAGTGTATACTAGAGAAAGAAGAGTCTCACATTTAGGATCCTTCAGTGCAAGAGGCAGCAGCTCAGGATCTGACTCCAATGTTAGGAGGAGGGGGTGTGGAATCCTGAACTTCTAAGGGGATTTGTTCTAAATACCAGTGGCCCAAGGTTACCTGCTCCTCTGGGTGACAGTAGGGGGGCCCGCTCACCACTCCCATCTCCAACATAGCTCATGGTGATAAGGGCACTGTGTGCCCCTGAGGGCAGATGCGCCTGTGGTACGTTCTCCTGGAGGAAAGGGCTCCCAACACCTGGGGGCAAGTTCAGAGAGGCCCATTTGAAAAGGATCTACAGAGTAAGGCAGAAAGGTTGCCCCAAATCCTCCAATGCATAACAAGTTCCAGGAGAGCCTGTGCTAGCACGAGATGCATCGCACCCCACTCCCCAACCCAAGGCAAAGCCTCAGTAATAAGCCACTCGCACTGCCTGGGTGTCACAGAAAGAAAATGTGAAATCCCTGCTTTACTAGAAGCACTTCTGTCTCTGGGTAGTCCCTGTTCCCTTGGACTCTACTAGGTTCTGACAAACCTAGTCACTGGAATCTCTTAGGTTTGGTCCTCCAGTTTTTCTATGCTCTGCCTGGTACTACCACACGACCGGATAATCTTATTGGCTCCTAAGAAACCCATAACCCCGTCAATCTTCTGCACAGGGATCCACGAGGCCCCACCTCTGTTCCCTCATAAAGCCCCACACTCAAGTAAGCCACGCCCCTATGCGCTACCATATGCTCCTCAACCCCCATGATGCATTAGGGCCCGGCCCTGACACATTATAAATCAGTCTAACAGCTCCTCCCCTTACCAACTCCTGATCCTAAGCTCCACCCTATGAATCCATAGGCTCCACCCTGATACGTTATAGGCCTGACCCTCATCCCCATCCTTGTCCTCAAAGAGGACCTCTTAGAGGTCCTCTTTGCCGCCCTGGGGCTCACTAAGCTCCACCCTCTAGTGTTCACTAGGCCCTGCCCTCAAGCGCCCCTAAACCCCTTCCACCAGACCAAGGCCCCAGCTGCTGTCACTCTGGAAGCGCTCCTCCCCACGCCTTGGTCGCCGGTGCCTCAGGGAAGCATCAGGATTGGCCTGAACCATGAGGGGCTCCTGGCGTTTCCTGCGCTGCTTCTTCTCAAATAGCTGTCGCTGCAGAAGCAAGAAGGAGGGTATAGTGGGATCCGAAACCAGACTGATAGACAGGAGTGAGGTTGGCCCGGGGAAGTCCCAGTACCCTTCCTCTTAGGGGTCCTAGGTATCCAGTCCCTCAGTCCCTCCAAGTCCTTTCCTGTCAGATCTAATCTACTTCCCCTTCCTCCTCCAAAAACTCTAGAACTTTTGTTCCTTAAAAATTTTTCCTCAGCCATCCTGGCAGACACATGAGGGCTGCAATTTCCAGATGCACAACTTAGTGCGTCCCTGTTTCAAAGGCAGGTATAAAGGCTACAGAGTGAGGCCGTCTCAGAAAATGACTAGGCCCTGAGAGATGGCTTGGTAGGTAAATAAATGTGCTTGCCATCCCATCAAGCCTGACCACCTGAGTTTGAGTCCTAACGTTGTCAAAGGTAAGACCCTGCTCCTGCAAGTTGTCTCCACATACATGCCATGGTGTTCATGTACCCTATCTCAAATGAATGTAATTTAAAACCAAAAATAAAACAAAAGCAATGAATAGGAAGGCTCACTGTAACTCCAGCACCCAAGCTGCAAGTTTGAGACCAGCCAAGGCCAGGCAGCAAGGTCCTCTCTCAAAATAAAGCTGAATTCCTATTTTCTCATTTCCTAACGAGAGAGCCCAACGTTCAGAGAAAACAAATGTGGGATTAGGGGCTCTGAGCAACCTTCTGGAAAGGTTGGGAAAAATGGAGACATGGGATTCCAGGCCATACCTGTTGTTCTAGCTTCTGCAGCCTCACACCAGAGAATTCATCCTCCAAGGTCCTGAGAGAAACACAAGCTGGTGGCCAAAACTAGCAAGGACAGCTTGCCTGTTCAAGAGCCCCTTCCCCTGACCAATCTGGGTTCTGAGCACCTGTGATGTCACAGTAGGCATGGGACCTGAATTTTTTAAGTCAGTTATCTGCTCTTTCTCCCAGGGCCCCGCATTTTAGGACCCCAGCAGAGACCTCAGGTTTTTGCTATCACGGGAGACTCAGAGGTCCTGAGCTCCTTCCTCTCACAGACTCAAGCATTTTCACTTGTATCTATTTCAGAAGGACGTAGGAGTTCAGACCCCACCCCCACCCCGCACATTCCTACAAAGTTGATGGTGGTGAGCCCGAAGACAGAGCCCAAAGCTGAGCGTATCCCTAAGGTACGCATCTAAGTCCTCCCTCTCCCAACCCACTGCCCATTAAGTTTCCCTACTCACTCTTTTTTCCACTGTTCATTCTCCTGAGACGTTCTAGAGGATTAAGAAGGAATGATCAAGATCTAGACCCCACACATCTCAAAAGAGACCACACTCTAATACCTGACCTCGGCCTTCATTGGCCTTAGCAACCCAAATCCCAACTCCTCCCAGCGAGTCAGTAGCTTGTGTTGAGCTTTAAGCACTACTGGGAGCGCAAAAATCCAGTTCTCTACCAAATACCTGAGGCTTGTCCTGCTTCTGAGTATTGGGACTGGAGGCTGGCTTAGGGCCACAAATCCCAAACCCTCGGAATTCACCTGTCTGCAATCTCAGAGGCACCCACCCGCCCTAGTACTAGCTTGGCGATCTCATGGCCTAGGCCTAGCCGCGAAGCTGGAACTCTAAACTTATCCGGATTCTCTCAGAAAGGGGATTCCCATGGGCACTTGCCCTCTTGTCCCCTCACGGTCCATGTCCAACAGAGTAATGTCCCAGGCCACCGGGGCAGGCAGATCCCTTGTTCTGGGGATTCCGAATTGGAACCAAGAGTCAATGTTCCTTAAAGGGACCCACGAGTATCTACCTAGCAATATAGTTCTCCATATAGAGTATTTAAGAAATGTATAAGGCCACCGCCCAGTGGCTAATGCCTGTAATTCCTGCACTTGGGAGGTGGGGATGAGTGCCAGGAGTTCATAGTTTGGAATCTATAAATCAAGGTAGGCTTGGGACTTACAAAAGCATTTCAGAAAAGAAAGAAATAAGTTATATAAAAGGGGGGCTGGGAGTCTTGGTATCTACTTTTTTATATAGTTTAATGTATTTTAACAGCAAACTTACAGGAACAGCACAGAAGACAGGCAACATTAAAAACATGGACTTGCATGTAAACAGTTCAGAAAAGTATAGTGAATGGATGGAATCTACTGTGTTATAAAAATGCTACCAATACCATTTAGTTGCTATCAATAAAAAATTTAGAGTTTTTGTTTGTTTGTTTGTTTTTGTTTGTTTGTTTGTTTGTTTTTCCAGAGAGCTGGAGAGATGGCTCCATGGTTAAAAGCACTGGCTGCTCTTCCAGAGGTCCTGAGTTCAATTCCCAGCAACCACATGGTGGCTCATAACCACCATGGGATCTGATGCTCTCTTCTGGTGTGTCTGAAGACAGCTACAGTGTACTCATATAAATAAAGTAAATAAATAAATCTTTTTTAAAAAATCCAATGCTGGCATTGTCCAGAAAAATCCAATGCTGGCACTGTCCAGAACAATCCAATGCTGGCATTGTCCAGAACATGTTCACAGGTTTAATTTTAATTGTTATAAAGTTGAAGTGTCGAAATGTGTTCACTGAAACATTTTGCTTTCATTAATGGTTTACATCTTGCATTTATTTTTAAAATTCACACACAAAGAAAGTGGAGAACTGCCAATATGTTCCTTCCAGCATCTAGGGCTTGAAATTGCTCAGGACTTCAAAACAGGCCTGTGCTTCCAGAGGGCAAGAATTGGTGCTTTGCAGCAGGCTAGGGAGGCCTATCTGATTGGCCTTTTTGAAAATACCAACCTGTGTACTATCTATGCCAAGTGGGTAACAGTTATGCCAAAAGATATCCGGCTAGCATGCTGCATACTTGGAGAACAGGCTTAAGAGTCCACTATGTGGGGCAAACTTCATTTTAAAAAAAAAAAAAAGAAAAGAAAGGTTTTTTTCCTCTTTCTCTTGTCATCAGTAGTTTTGAATGTTAGATATCTTTTCCATGTGGTCAAAAGATACCTAAGTAGGGGCTGGAGAGATGGCTCACTGGGTAAGAGCATTGATTGCCTTACTAGCAGTCCTGAGTTCAATTCCCAGCAACCACATGGTGGTCAGGACTGCCTGTAATGGGATCTGATGCTCTCTTCTGGAGTGTCTGAAGACAGCTGCAGTGTACTTGTGTACTTAAAATACGTAAATAATTTTTTTTAAAAGCTACCCTCAAAGTTTTTTTTTTTTTTAAATAGTTACCTAAGTATATGATTTCGAGTGGAAAACTAGGGGACAGAATCAGGTATTTGCAGCTTCTCCACTTTCATTTGTGCGTGGCATCTACTTTTAATCTCAGCACAAGGATCTCTGTAACCTCTAGGCCAGCTTGGTCTACATAGAGTTCCATCTAGGGATACATAGTGAGACTGTTTAAAAAATAATGGTCATATACTGTGTAGTTTCCTATCACTAAATCTCTAACTTGCAGAAACTTGTGAAGCGAAAATAAATAAGAAAACTACAACTCCCAGGAGACATCGCGGCAAGATGTCTGCAAAGTTGTTCCGTTTCCCCCTCCCCCTCCGCCCCCCAATCCCTGAGCATGCAGGGATTTGAACTGTATTTGAAAACGACACAGGAAATGTTGCGTTAAAGAATGTGAGCTTCCAAGAAAGCAGGAAAGATTTTCAAAAATAAGGAAACCTCATCGGAAAGGGGCGGGGCCGCTAACGCGGGCGGAAGCTCAAAGCCAGCGTGGACCTATCAGTATCCTGGGGGCGGGCTCTTTGCGGTGGAAAAGTGGGCGTGACTTAGGAGGGAAATCACCAGAAACCTGGCGGAGGTCGCCGGCTGCGAAACGCCCTCTGCGCAAGAAGAGGTGAGGGGTTGTTCAGAAGCCAAAGGCAGAGGGCTGAGCCCGGGGTACTTGCCCGATGTCAGGGCTTGGAGGTCCCGTGGGAAGGGGAGGTTAGGGGCCTGGAATCACAGTTTAGGGGAGGATTTCCTACTCAGGGAGCCGGAATGAGGGTCTGCGGACTGCGCTCCGGGAAAGGGAGGCTGGAAGGCCTGGCATCCTGGGTTCCAGGTGACTGAACGCATGGAGTCTTCATTTTTTGCAAATAGGGTGGTGTGCACACTCGTTTGCCCAACCGGATACCGGGTTGGGCCATCCTTAGCCAGGGATAGTACTACACGCCTGTAATTCCGGCGCATGGAAGGGAGAGTCAGGAGGATCAGGAATTCAAGGCCAACCTGAGCTATTTAATACACATCTCAGAAAACCGTAGCAAAACAAGAAAAACTCATTCTCCATCTCTCCTCGCAGACCAGCCACGATGCCTACCTCTGTGCCCCGTGGGTCCCCTTTCCTTCTCCTACCACCTCTACTAATGCTGTCTGCTGTGCTGGCAGTGCCCGTGGACCGCGCAGCACCACATCAGGAGGACAGCCAGGCCACTGAGACCCCGGTGAGTAACTCTGTCCTGTTCTCTGGCATCTTTGCAGTGGTGCGGCAGCGTTTGCCTTCCCCAGGGCCCTGGTGAAAACTCCAGGGAGCCCCTGTTTCTTATGCTGAGGCTTGTGGTTTACCTGCCATCCTTGGTAATAGTGAGTTGGTGAAACAAACAAGCAGTCCTGGGGTCACTGCCCTTTGAGATGTGGAAATGAAGACATCCCAAATGAAAACCTGTGTCACACCCTCATCTAAACCCCTCTGATCCTTAAGCCCCTCTTTAACAAGGAATGAAGAAAACCAAAAGGAAAACCACATTTCCCAGTAGCACCATAGGCAGTTGGATGCTATTACCTGCTACATGGAAGGTGTAGTTTAAATGGGAGAGGAACTCCCATCGTTTAAAATGGGAAAGGGAACTGCTGACTTACTCACTTCAACAAATATTATTGACCCTGTGAAACCTTTGCTCCTAGAGAGCTGGAACTTTTGAACTCCAGGACCTGATATATGGTCTGGTTCTTCCTACAGCTCTCCTAGCAGTGCAAGCTGTTGTTGTCTCCTGAGACAGGTTGTTCCAAGCTCCTGTGTAGCAGGGCCTCCTGCAAGGTGTTAGTACTTTACTCTGTGAAATCTTGAAGCCTGAAAACCATTGTATCCGAAAA
>JANHMN010000003.1:42705265-42727908 GCA_030674055.1 Rhabdomys pumilio | reverse complement strand
GTGTGTGTGTGTGTGTGTGTGTGTGTGTGTGTGTGTGTGTGTGTGTGCAGAGGCCAGGAGAGGGCATCATGTCCCCTGCAGCCAGCATCACAGATGGTTGTGATGCTACTGGGGGTGCTGGGAACTGAACTTGGGACTTCTGCAAGAGCAGCAAGGGCTCTTTGCTCCTAAGCTGTATCTCCACTTCTTCATGCCTGACTCCATCTCAGGCCCTCATGCTTGTGCAGAGAGTGTTTTACCCGCCACCATCTCTTCAGCTCCCCCATAGGAGTTTCTTTTTTTTGGGGGGGGGGGGGTTGAGACAGGGTTTCTCTGTGTGTAGCCCTGGCTGTCCTGGAACTCACTCTGTAGACCAGGCTGGCCTCAAACTCAAATCCTCCTGCCTCTGCCTCCCAAGTGCTGGGATTAAAGGCGTGCCTGGCAGGAGTTTGATTTCTTGTGTTGCATAGAAACTTCCAGGAGGTGGGCACTGGCAGAAGGTCAGGGGTTGGAGCCTGGTCTAGCCAGCTCTGGCTGGCTCTTAAGTACTCAGCCAGTCAGTAATGCAGGCCTCCTGTTGTGCGTGGAAGGTATATCAGCTGCAAGTTGGGCGCTGAGCTGTAGTCCTGGGTTGGGGAAACTTAGAAGAAAAGGCAGGTGTTGCCATGTCTTCCCTTGTCCCTCAGGACACGGGCCTGTACTACCACCGGTACCTCCAAGAAGTCATCAACGTGCTAGAGACAGATGGGCACTTCCGGGAGAAGCTGCAAGCTGCAAACGCAGAGGACATTAAGGTGCGCTAGGGACAGGCTATGAGGGGATACGCACAAGGGAGCTTGGGGGTCACAGCGGGGAGGGTGTCTGGGAACTCCTGAAAATGTGTTTAAACATGAACATGAGCTCTCAGCTCTACCAGCTATCAGCTATGGGACCTCAGTTTGCAGTGCCTCAGTTTCCTGTCAGTTAAGATGTAGCCCTGTTCCTTCCTTGAGTTCTTATCTGATTGGCTTCTGTTTTAGGTTTTTTTTGTTTTGTTTTGTTTTTTGTTTTTTGTTTTTTGATTTTTTTCTGTAACAAAACAAAAGCAACTTATTGGAGGATTTATCCTTGTTCACAGTTCAAGGGCGTCATAGAGTTTGTGGCGGGCGGGCAGGCTGTGCTGTATCCCAGTCAGGGATGGATGAATGCTGGTGCTCCCTACCCTTCTCCTTTTCATTCACTCCTGGAGCCCGGTTATGGGATAGTGCTGCCAACATGTAGGGAGGGTCGCCATGTCTTAATTAACCCTGTCTATAACTCCCTCTTAGTTATGCTCAAACGTTTGTCCTCTAGATAATTCTAGATCTTGTCAAGCTCACATTCTTCACCATCACCAGGGATGTCCATGATAGGAGTGTGTGTAGGGAGTCAGCATCCCAGACGACAGATGTGGGTTGCAAAAGAAGCTCTCTCGGTGCCTTCAGTGTTTGCTGGCAGCCCCTTGGGGCTGATGAGCAGCAGAGACACTGGTGAGCCCTGGAGTGCTGTGAGCAGGAGAGGCCAGGGTCGGCTCTGCCAGGATGAGGACAGGCATAGCCCAGAGAAGCGTCGGGCTCAGCACTCTGGGTGGATGGGTGGGTGAAGGTGGTGTCTGGAGCCATGTCCTAAGGTGGATGTGCTGTCTGTTAAGTATTGAAAGACAGAATGGAGTGGAAAGAGGTATCAGGAGAGTTAGTGGCCCTGTGGTGAGAACAAACTTGTAAGTGTGGGTGCTCCCAGTCAGCACTGCTGGGTCTGAGGTGAGTGGGGGCTGGGGGTGGGGGGGGTGGCCTCTCAGCAAGGCTCAGGCTCCATCCGGCTCACTCCACTTCCAGGTACCAGGGCAGGCTGCAAGCAGGAAGACGAGAGAGTTCAGTGGTTTGGGGTGTAGGGTGTAGAGTGGGGCCAGCATGTCCCATCTGTCACCAGCCTGACTGGGGTACCCTCCTCTGTCCTTGAAGAGTGGAAAGCTGAGTCAAGAGCTGGACTTTGTCAGCCACAATGTGCGCACCAAGCTGGACGAGCTCAAGCGGCAGGAGGTCTCAAGGCTGCGCATGCTGCTCAAGGCCAAGATGGACGCTCAGCAGGAGCCGAGTGAGTGCAGGGGGCGGGGTGCCTGGGGCTCTGCACTGGGGGCTCTGCACTGGGGGCTCTGCACTGGGGGGCTCTGCACTGGGGGCTCTGCACTGGGGGGCTCTGCACTGGGGAGCTGCTGCTGTGGGCTCTTGGGAAAGCAAGTGCAAGTTACTCAGGGTTTTTCCTTATCTTACACATTTTCACATTGACATTCTCTCTGCTTCTCTCACTTTTTTGTTTATTGGGGGAGGGGTGGAGTGTTTGCCTTTCTGAAACAGGGTCTCATATAGCCAGGCTAGCCTCAAATTTACTATGTAGCCAAAGATGACTTTAACTCCTGGTCCTTCTGCATCTACCTCCTGAGTGCCAGTGTAGGCTAGCTACCACATGTTCCTGCGTCTTCCTTTAAATATCTTTTTAACTTTTAAAAAAATGACTTATTTATTTATTTTATGTATCTGAGTACACCATTGCTCTCCTCAGACACACTAGAAGAGGACATCAGACTCCATTGCAGATGGGTGTGAGCCACCATGTGGGTGCTGGGAATTGAACTCAGGACTTCTGGAAGAACAGTCAGTGCAACCACTAAGCCGTGGTTAGTGAAACAGGGTCTCATATATCTTATTGAATATAAGCCCTCAATATCCTTATTGAACTTTAAGGGCCTGTGAGATGGGTAAAAGCACTTGCCCCCAAGCCTGATGACCTGAGTTCATGCTGGAGAGGAGACAACGCACTCCACAGAGTAGACCTCTGACCGTCACATAAATTCTGTGTACCTGTACACCCATGTGCACACATGCATGCACACACACATATGATATAAGCCAAGTAACACAGTGTGCTGCTGAAGCACACCACCAGCCTCTCCTGAGTGGACTCTAGGCAGGTGCTCCAACACAGCCCCTGCCTAAACATACTCTGGACCCAGACAAGCCAGAACATAAAATCCATCTGTCTCAGCCTACCAAGTAGCCATAATACCATGCCCACCTACAAGGGGCACACTCTGATGCCTGGTAGTGGAGAAGGCCTGTCTCAGCAGACGCCGCAGTATAACACAAAGCTAAGGAAAACTGCACAGCGGCTAAAGGAACCAGTGGCTTCAGTGTCTGCCAGCTGTGGGGTGGGTAAATAAAATGTGCTGTTTCTGCACCGTGAAACATTAGTCAGCCCTAAACAAGGTCTGAGAAACTGGCACGCAAAACAGTGGAAGTAAATCTCAGAAACATGCTGTTGGAAGCCGGGCACCAGGCTGTAAGGCTCCTGGAGTGTCCCCAGTGAGCAAGTACACACACAGGCGGGGATGTCGATAGTGCCTGCCGACAGCTGGGGAGAGAAAAAGGTATGGTTCTTTTGAGAGTGACAACAGTACCCTAAAAGTCATGGTGGTGGATTTGTGTGTACCTGTGAACATTCTAGAAACCCATCAACTTGTCCGCTGTAAATGAGTGTTTGGGGCTTGGCAAGATGGCTCAGCCAGTAAGGAAGGCACTTGCTGCCCAGGCTTGGCCGCAGCTTGATGAGAGACACACACACTCACCACCGTTGCTACAACGAACCAATCAGGGCTAACCATGAGCCCATGTTAGCAGGCTGTGTGACGAGGCACGGACTTGTATTAACTGTTCTATTGAGAGCAGGGCCTGCCATCGCTGTCATTGTGGTTCCTGTTACTTTTAACACCAGAGTCAGTGGAGGCTTACATCCTCAGACGTACTCCAGGCTCTCGTGCCAGCCTCTTTGCCCGCGTGGCCGGCCTCTGAGGCTTCCCTCTCTGCACTCCTGCTCTCAGGCAGGGCTTCTGACAGAAAAGCTGTGATGGTGGTGTTGGTTTGCCTTTCCCTTTCCAGACTTGCAGGTGGACCACATGAACCTCCTGAAGCAGTTTGAACACCTGGACCCTCAGAACCAGCACACATTTGAGGCTCGGGACCTAGAGCTGCTGATCCAGACGGTAGGTGAGGGTAAGGGCCGGCTGAGACGCTCAGCAGGGGAGGGAGAGGGAACTGGGTCCTGCCTCTTGGTGTAACAAGAAAACTAGTCTGCCGATGACAACTGCTCCTTGCTGCATAGCAGCCTGGGTCGTGCAGCTGTCCCCATAGCAACTGTGAAGTAACTTGAGAAAGTATAAATTCATTGTCTTATAAGAGCTGCTCTGAGCCAGTGTCTTGATATGTAGCCCAGGCTGGTCTAGAATTTGCCAGACTCAGGGCCTGAGAGATGGCTCAGTAGTTAAGAGCACCTGCTGCTCTCCCAGAGGACCCAGGTTCAATTCCCAGCAACCACGTGGCAGTTAACATGTGTCTATAAGTGTAGTTCCAGGGGATATGACTCCTTCACACAAACATACATGCAGGCAAAACACACATGCACGTGAAATAAAAATTTTAAAACTATTAAAAAAAAAGATTTTGCCATTCTCCTGCCTCAGCCTCCTGAGTGCTGTGATTGCAGGTTGGCTCCTTTCTGGTATGTTCTTGCCTCCCAAGCTGGGCTGCTTTTTCCATGTTAAGCCCACCTCACATGCTTTCCCTGGCTCATTCCTGAAATGGCTGGACTCATGGAGGACTTGAAAGATTCACATCCAAGCCACTGCTGCACAAACATCATCACTGTGGGAAAGCACCCCAGGGATGCTGTGGACAGAACCAGCCACAGAGACCAAGGAAGTGAGGTCAGGCCAGGTGTCTAAAACACAGGAGGAACGTGACTCTCCTGCCTCTCCACAGGCCACCCGAGACCTCGCCCAGTATGACGCTGCACATCATGAGGAGTTCAAACGCTACGAGATGCTCAAGGAACACGAGAGGAGACGTTACCTGGAGTCTCTGGGGGAGGAGCAGCGGAAGGAGGCCGAGAGGAAGCTCCAAGAGCAACAGCGCAGACACCGGGAGCACCCCAAAGTCAATGTTCCTGTAAGCACCCCATGTATGTTTTACCATGTCTGACTCCTAAGCAGAAAAAGGAATGCAGATGCAGAACTAGAACTCCCAAGAGTCCTTGAGGCAGAAAGTCCACCTACATGTACACTGGGAATTGTAGTTCGGGCTCGAGGGGACTAAAGTTAATTTGATGAGCACCTAGGGCATCTGACAGAATACAACAGCTCTCAGACTCATTGTTCACAAGGGCCTGCTGTTATTTTCCACAGGGCAGCCAAGCCCAGCTGAAGGAGGTGTGGGAGGAGCTGGATGGATTGGACCCCAACAGGTTCAACCCCAAGACCTTCTTCATACTGCATGGTAAGGTGGGGAGGGTGTTCCAGACCCAGGCAGATGTGACAGGTTCTGATGGTTCATACCCTGACTAGCCAGATACCCTGCCCCTCCGTGTCAGTAGGCCTGGGGTCTTCCATGGACAAATCTTTTACTTCAGTATTTTTCCTCTGTATTCTAAGGAATGGCCATATCTTCTAACTGAGCCGACCAGGCTTGAGGAGTACATAAAGAACTACAACTCCCGCCTGGCAGTGGTGGCACACGCCTTTAATCCCAGCACTTGGGGGGCAGAGGCAGGCGGATTTCTGAGTTCGAGGCCAGCCTGGCCTACAGAGTGAGTTCCAGGACAGCCAGGACTACACAGAGAAACCCTGTTTTGAAAAACCAAAAAAAAAAAAAAAAAAAGAACTACAACTCCCAAGAGCCAGGGAGAGAAAAAAAATCTTGGTGCCTATATGAAACTGCCATGGGAGGTAGGGGGCTTGGAAAGATGGCTACTCTTCCAGAGGACCCGAGTACTCATGTGGTACTCACAACTATCTAATTCCAGTTTGAGGGAATCCAATGCCCTCTTGCCCTCTGAGATCACTAAGCACACATATAATACACATAATACATGCAGGCAAAACACCCATACACAATATATATGTATGTGAGTATACACACACACACACACACACATATTTTTAAATAAAACTGCCACAGGGCTATTGGGATTGAAGTTTTTAGGCTTGAGAGAATGAAGTTTGTCGACTGCCATAATAGCCAGAAACCTGGGGCCCCAGAGCCCTGCCTGGCAACCTGAGTTTGATGTGTGGAGCATACATGACAGAAGAGAACCAACTCCCATGTTGACCTGTGACCTCTGTGCTGAGTTGTGTCCCAGGCGCACCCACATCCAGGCACACATATGTACTCAAGTTAAACAAAATGTAACGTTTTGGTTTTATTTTGAGGGTTTTTTTTTGTTGTTGGTTTGGTTTGGTTTTGATTTTTTGGTTTCTCTGTGTAGCTCTGGCTGTTCTAGAACTTACTCTGTAAGCCAGGCTGGCCTTGAACTCAAAGAAATCTGCCTCTGCCTCCCAGGTGCCGGGGTTAAATGAAGGTGTATTCCACTACAGCCATGTTAGAAGTTTTTTTCAAATTTAGGGAATAAGGAAATGGTCAGTTGGTGAAGCACTTGCCTTATAGGTTCAGTGAACGGGTTCCGATCCTCAGAACCCACACAGACTAGGTAAGGCACTGCCTCCCTGTACACCCAGTGATGCTGAAGCCAAAGGCAGAGACAGGCAGAGCCCTCGAAGCTCACAGGCCAGCTAGCCGGCCCAACTTCCTGCAGTTCCAGAGAGACCCTCTCTGGAAGAAAACAAGGACAGGGACTTGTGAGGTTGTCTTCTGACCACCGAGCTGTGCCGTGCAGCTTGTATCCACGCCAGCACAAGTGCACACGTAGCACACACCCAGCAGCTCACAGGCACCTGTGACACACCAGCTCCAGGGGACCTGTGCCTCTGGCCCTGAAGCACCTGTACTCCTATGCACATACTTATGTGCAGACACATACACATAATCTGTTTTTTTATTTAAAAAAATTATTATTGCAAAACTGGAACTTTGAGCCATGTACAGTGAAACTCAGAGTACCTGAGCACCCAGGTCCTGGCAAGAGACTTACGAGTTCACCCTCATCCACGTGGGCAGTCGGAGGTCACCCTGAGCTGCATGAGACCCAACATTTTAAAAAAAAAAAAAGCTAGGCATCATGGCATACACCTTTAATCCCTGTACTCGGAAGGCAGAAGCAGGCAGAGATCTGAGTTCTAGACCAGCCTGGTCTACAGAGTAAGTTCCAAGATAACCAAGGATGTGCAGAGAAACCCTGTCTCAAAAAGTTGGATGATGATGATGATGGTGGTGATGGTGATGGTGATAATAAACAATTAGACTCCTGTACTCCCAGACAGCTCCTAGTTCAGCCCTCCGTCACCCCCTCGGTTGTATATTGGCACCTGCCATTGTGCTTCCTGTCTGTGATTTTGTCCAGGTGCCCTGAGTAAATGCAGTCTGTGCCACTAAAGTTGATGTCATTGGAACTTTAGTCCCCCATGTGACCAGTGGCCGCTCATTGGAAGATGTAGTCCCAGAGAGGACACCCATGGGAAAGGGTAAAGGGGCGATGCAGCTGTGAGGCAGCCGTGTGGTGGAGTGGCGACCCACTCAAGGCCCCCGTGCAGTCTTCAGTGCCACGGATGAAACAAAAACAGAATTCCAGACTGATGGGCAGAGCTTTGCTGCCACACGGGCAAGAAAAGCAGACACACAGAGACTGCTCCACAGGCTCCCAGGGCTGTGGCACACAGAGAGGATTAGGAGCAGACTGTCACCTTGAAGGGTTGACAGAATCTCTCTCGACTGTTCTAGACAGTCAGGCAAAGGCCAGACCCAGGAGCCTTGTGAGTGGCCAGAAATGTGGTGGCTGGGGTGTGGGCAGGAAACTGAAGAGGGTCTAAGTGTGCCATCACCGTGAGGGTTGGGTGGGTAGGCAAGGACCGTGTCTCAAGATGCGTCGTCCTCCCTAGCCGCTGGAATGGGTTTGGACCTGGTTCTCTGAGGAGCAGAGGTCACAGCCCCTGGACTTCATTCTTAGTCCCTGTTTGCTACAGAATGCTTTGGTTCATTTGGTTTTGTGGTTTTGTTTTTGTTTTTGAGACAGGGACTCTATGTAGCTCTGGCTGTGCTGAAACGCACTCTGTAGACCAAGCTAGCCTCAAACTCAAGATTTCTGCCTGGCTGTAACTCGGATGCTGGGATTAAAGACTTGCACTACCACACCCAGCCAGAATTGGTGCTGATAACAACAGGTCCTGCTGGTGTACTGGCCACGACCGCCATTCTGTTTGTCCTCAGCTGAGAGACCCCACACCCACCCATAATTCCTTCACTAGCTTCTCCTTTGGGGACCAGACACATTCAGGCCTCTGTTGCTAACATCTCTCATCTCATCCCCAGACATCAACAGCGATGGTGTCCTAGATGAGCAAGAACTGGAGGCTCTCTTTACCAAGGAGGTACGTGGAAAGGAACCTTAGCCTAGTGCACCCTAACCTGTCCTCTGGTTTCCTGTCAGTGAGTGCAGGAAAAACTACAACTCCCAGCAGCCCCTCGAGACAAAGAAGCTATTAATAGTAAAGCAAGTCCCACTGGTCCTCTGAGAGGTGGGGTATGTCCACCAGGAGTGATGTTGTTCTGGCCTCTCGGCACTTCACATTTCTCCCTTCACCCTGTAGCTGGAGAAGGTGTACGACCCAAAGAATGAGGAGGATGACATGAGAGAGATGGAGGAAGAACGGCTTCGCATGCGGGAGCACGTGATGAAGAACGTGAGAGAAGCCATGCTGCGTGTGGGCAGTGGGCAGCAGGCTCTGCATGGTCAGTGGCTAACTTTGATCTGCCTCCGCAGGTGGACACCAATCAGGACCGACTTGTGACCCTGGAGGAATTCCTGGCATCCACACAGAGGAAGGAGTTTGGGGACACTGGGGAGGGGTGGAAGGTGAGGACATGGGAAAGATTTGGACCTTAGTGTCTCCCAGGTCCAGCCTTTCCTTCAGCACCTCTGGCTGTTTCCTGTCCCTTCTGCTTCTGATTCCCCCGTTCCCTATCTGGACCTGTGTTCTTCCTTCTGTAATCTTTAGTAAACACTACTTCCAGTCAGGTAGCACACACGTGCACCCCAGCCTCTCCGCCTCTCCCCCCTCAGTGAGGCTGGGCTTGCCCTAATTGATCTTCTGACCATGCCCTGTGCCCTGCAGACAGTGGAAATGTATCCAGCCTACACAGAGGAAGAACTGAAGCGTTTTGAAGAGGAGCTTGCTGCCCGGGAGGCTGAGCTGAATGCCAGGGCCCAGCGCCTCAGCCAGGAGACAGAGGCCCTGGGGCGTTCCCAGGACCGCCTAGAGGCTCAGAAGAGAGAGCTGCAGCAGGTGACCAGTGGGGGAGTTTGGGCCCATTATCTGGATCTCCTACGGCCTTTTTCTTTATCCAAGTGGGTGTGTTCAGGGTGGCCTGTAGCTGCCATGTTAATAATCGTAGATACATATGTGCAGGTGACAGCTGCTGTCATTAAAGGGGCAGAGGATTTTCCATGCCTGACTGTGCTGAGGCAGCCATTTTACAAGAGGGCAGTGAGGAGTGTGAAGCTCAGGAGGAGAGCGTAAGGGTTCAGTGTGGGAGTACCTGAGCCCCGACAGTGAGTGCAGGAAAAATGGAATCCTAGTTAGTGTGGATTCCAGCTCAGTGACAGAGGAGCCAACCAAGGCCATGAGGAAGAAAAAGGACTGTGGCCACTTACAGTTGGCCGTCGGATCTTTCTGGGGCCATAACCTCCTGTCTGTGCGTCTGCCTCCTGCAGGCTGTTCTGCAAATGGAGCAAAGGAAGCAGCAACAGCAGGAACAGAACACTCCGCCTTCCAAACCCGATGGACAGCTGCAGTTCCATGCAGACACAGGTACTGGCTCTGTACCCTGGGACACTGGGTCTGAAGGAGCAAGACGGGGGCCAGGCCTCTGTCAGAAGCAGGAGGATTCGTGGCTGATTCTGAGTCTGAGGGAGGAGGCCTGAGAATCCAGTTTCCCGTGTTAGGAAATTTGTCTAACATCATTCTCCCGTTTCCTCTGCAGATGATGCTCCTGTCCCAGCTCCAGCAGGTGACCAGAAAGACATGCCTGCTTCTGAAAAGAAGGTCCCAGAGCAGCCCCCTGTGCTGCCACAGCTGGACTCCCAGCACTTATAAGCCCTCAGAGACCCAGCCCTCAGGTCCCACAGACAGTGGTGGAAGCTGGATGAAGTGTCCTTGCGCTTCTCTGGAGACCAAAGCCTGCATGGCCTCCTGGGGAGGAGACGGGCTACCCTGTTCCTCAGATGCGCTTCTGCCCGAATCTACCAGTCTCTGCTCTCACAGCCTCTGGATCCCAGTCCTTCTTTCCTCCTTTCCTTCCTTCCTTTCCTTCCCTTTACTGTCAGGGACTCAACTGCAGGAGCTGAACTTACAGGAGACCCTCACCCCACCTGGAGTGCGTACTCCAGGCCTGCCTGCCTGCCTTCCCGATTTGCTCTTACCTGTTCCAGGCTCAGCCTCTTTGCTTCCTGAACCTAGTCAGTGGGTCACAGGAGCTTGGCTTGGTCTCTCTACTCATTGCCTTGTGTGGGGCCAATGATCTCAGTTCCTTTTGGTGGCTAAAAGCCACCAGGATTTGAGGTGTCCTTCAAATAGCTGTCAGCTCTACCTGGGACTCCTGGCCTCCACCACTACCCCACCAGCCTTACCCTAACCTCCTGGGCCCAATACCTATCCCATGGCCCCAGAAGGTACCCAGATATAGCTATACCCCTAGCTGAGGTCCAGCCCTGCTCAGCACCCTATAGGGGCTCCAGAAAATTGGTTCTCCCATTTCCCTGGCTTCAGGCCACACTGCTGTGTCTTGCTCTGTGCCCCAGTTCCATCCAAATATAGCCCGGCACAAATAAACATTAGCGTATCTGTGTGAGTGTACTGCCCTCTTGCAAGTCCCGCCTACACAACACCTGCTCGACTCCCTGGTATCCTAGGGCACATTATTTTTCCTTGCCAAGAGACTTGCTGGGGCTGCTTTCTGTGTGCTCTTGTCAGAATGGCCTCATTGCTTCATGTTTGCCATGGGAACAGAAAACCCAAACCTGAGCTTGAAACAAAAAATTTAGTATCTTAAATAACTAAAATATATATGTGTGTGTGTGTATAATATACATATAATATATAATTAATATATAATTAATATATATAATTAAGGGTCTGTGGATCAGTTGGCATAATTCTTCCCTAGTGTGGCTGAGGCCCTGGATCCCACAGGCCATATAACGGCCATAGGGGAATGCCTGTCATCCTAGCACGTGGGAGGTAGAGGCAGGAAGATCAGGAGTTCACTGTCATCCTAGGCTGCATAACAAGTTGAAAGCCAACCTAGACTATATGAAGCCCTGTGCCCAAAGACAAAAAAATCAAAACACACAAAAAAAACCAAAAGCCAGGCTGGGGTGGGGGGGGAGTCCCCGAGTTCAAGCCAGCCAAGACTACATAGTGAGATCCTATCTTACAACAATGGGCCACAGACATGGCTCGGTTGGAAAAGTGCTTGTGCAAGCATGGGGAGCTCAGTGTGGATTCCTGTCGCCCATGTATAGAGCACCTGTGATCCCAGAGTGGGGAGGCACAACAGGTGGCTCCCTGGGGTCACTGGGCCACATCCTAGGCAATTCAGCAAGCGCCAAACCACAGAGAGGTCCTGTCTCAATAAACATGGCTCTCTGTCCTGCACACGCGCGAATGTCTGCAGCATAACAGCCCCAGGGTTATGAGGAAATTTCCCGTTCTCATATCTGCTGGTCAGTTACTGGACATTATATTCCCTTCATGGTCCCGCATTGGCTGTGACAACTGCAGACATCACATACATCTGCACCAACATCCAGACATTGTCAGTGGGAGACTGCTCATGTCCCATTGGTCTTGAGGCCTGTGGCCATGAGGACACCAGGATGGTGGCTACCTATGGTGCTTTGTCCTTATCTCGGATAGGGACATTCTCTGAAGAAATTAGGAGGCCTTCATTGACCCCCAAATGGCTGCACCCAGACTAAGTCCCACCATATGGCAGATGGTGTCACAGGAGCTACACTACGAAGCCACTCACTGAAGCTTCCACTCTCCATCTTATCTTGAATCTCTCAAATCACTCGAGGCTGCGGTTTCACAAAAAGGAGTATTGGCTGGAGTCTTAGGGTCTTGTGACTCTTCTATCTACCAGGAAGCACCAGAAGGTCCATTACCATAGACCTGGCTACCACTGGTTAGCTGCCTTGGCTTCTGGGTAAATGTATTCTATTATGCAAGATGGCACCACATACATGATTCAGGGAGAGAGAAAAACAAAACTACCAAACAACACAGTGGCTACACAGCTGAGAAAAAGATATACTACCCTCTCTTAATTAACAACTGCCCAGAGATCCTCAGAGGGATGAGGCTTTGTGGGCCCCTCCCACACCAAGGTCCATTCTGTTTGTTTTGCTTTTTGTTTGTTGAGGCAGGCTGTCACTAAGCAAGCAGTGTTAGCTACCCTGGAACTCTGTAGACCAGGCTGGCCTTCGACTCATTGAGATCTACCTGCCTCTGCATCCTACGATTGAAAGTGTGTGACTTCAAGTCCTGCCTGCAAACCTTTTTAAAAAAGGTTTATTTTTAGTTCTGAGTATGTGAGTGTCTTTCTGTGTATGCCATAAGAATGCAGGGGCCCACGGAATTCAGAGAGGGTATCAGATCCCCAGGAGCTGGGTTACAGTAGATTGTGAGCAATGTGGATACATGCCGGGAACCAAATGCAGGTCCTCTGCAAGAGCAGCACACGTTCCTAACCACTGAGCCACCTCTCCAGCCCCCAGCTACCAAAGTCTTACAGGCAGGGAAATTGGATATCATCTTGGTGAAAGCAGCTTTGCCAACCAGTTAAGAATATTTACATAATACACCATAGAACTATTACTAAGACTTTCTTGTAAATGGAAATTGGGGGATTCAGTTTTCCAGAACAGAAAAGTGACCCCCAAAGAGGTCTAGCTCTAAGCCAGGAAGAAATAGAGGGACATGGTAGATAACTCTGTCCCTAACTCCAGAGGTCATAAGAAGCAGGACCAGCTGTCAGGCCTGTGGTCCAGGCCTGACATCCTAGCCGCTTGGGAAGCTGAGGCAGGAGGATTGTTATCTTAAGCATGTATACTTGTGTCACCTGTGTCAGGGAATGCTCTTTCCTGTCATAGGCTTACATGGAAATGGGAAGGGAAAGTGACCTCAGCCCTGGCTTCCCTCACTCTAGTCCTGAAGTCACGATTACATAGCCAATTAGTTCAAATGATTAATTAAAAACATGATAACTGATTAAACTCCTATGTCTTGCTAAATACGTGACTTGTGAACACCTGGGCACAGTCAGACAATGTTCAATGGATTTGAAGAAAAGAAAAAAAATGAAATTGTGTTATAAGTGAAGAGAAATTATTACCAATGAGATGCAAATTCTTTTCTCTCTAAATGTTAAGTGAGATAAATCAAGTTCCATCACTAAAGAGACTTGTAAAGACATAATTGGGGGTAGAGAGGGGGCTCAGTTTAAGAGTATCTACTGTTATTCCCAGCATCTATATAATGAACTGCTCACAACCATCTGCAAATCTGGTTCCAAGGAATCCTCCTCCTTCTCCTCCTCCTCCCCCTCCTCCTCCTTTTCCTCCTCCTCCCCCTCCTCCTCCTCCTCCTCCTTTTTTTTTTCTTTCTTCTTAATTTATTTTATGTGTTTAAGAGTTTTGTCTGTATGAATGCATGTGTAGCAGTGCATGCCTGGTGTCCACAGAGGACAGAAGGCCCTACAGAATCTCTTGGAAGATGGTTGCAAGCTGCCTTGTGGGACGGATCTTGGGTCCTCTTAACTGCTGAGCCATCTCTCCAGCCACTAAAACACCCTCTTCTGACTTCTGAAGGCATAAGACATGCACACAGTACACATACATGCATGCAGGCAACACACACACACACAGACACACACACGCCAGCGGTTCCCCCCCCGCCCCCCCCCCCCCGCCGCCAGCTGTGCCTAGCTGGATTTGACATGGCTGTGCACCCTTTTGCAGAAATAAAACTTTGTGCCTTGTCAGAAATACTTTGGATCCTGTGGTCATTTTCTCGAGATCACAGACTAATTTATAACAATATCAAAACCCTGTCTCAAAATAAAAAGTAAAAGGACACCTTAAAGATAGACACGGTGGCATAAACCTGTATCAAGGTAATCAAGAAGTTGACGCAGCCTTGGCTATCTATATTCTGAATTGCAGGCCAGCCTGGGCAAGGGAAGGACTGGGAGAAGAGGGGAAGGAGGAGAAGGGAGAGAGAGGGTGAGAGAGCTCGAGCGAGCTAGAGAGCAAACCGTTGGAGAAATGACTGTTCCCACACACACACAAGTCGTGTCCCTAAGAGTCAAAGTGTTAACCTGGGCCAGAGCTCGGAGAGCAAAGTCCTGCGGCTCTGACGGAAGCGGCGGCGAGGAGCGCGTTGGCCCCGCCTCCAGCTCCCGCAGGCAGAAGACGTCCACAATGGCGCTGCGCTGGGGCATCGTGTCGGCCGGCTTAATTGCCAGCGACTTTACCAGCGTGCTGAGCTCACTGCCTCTCTCGGAGCACCAGGTGCACCTCGCTCGGAAGACACTGGGTCTGAGGGAAGAGTGGAACCGTGGGTCTAGGGAAAAATCCCTAGTCCAAGGATCGAGGGAGGAGAGTCCGTAGGTCTAAGACAGGCAGTGACTCTAGAAGAGAAGGGGACCCTTCTTCTGGTCCCCAAGGCCATAAGAGGCTTGTTTTCAGTTCCCTCTTCCTTTTCACCCCAGTCTTGTAAACTGAGGTGCTTGAGGTTTGCAGGGGGTGGGGTCTCAGCTGCTGGGATGAGAAGCCATTGTGCAGTCGGAGACTGAATCCTGGGCTCATTCAGAGACTCCCTTTTCCTCTTTATTCAGTCTTGCCATGTACCAAGCACAGCCTAAGTCTGGCTTTCCACCGCCCATCTGCTTCCCCTCCCTGACAGGAATGTCTTCCCTAGCCACCTAGCCATCTTGGAGGAGGCCAAGCTCCCATTGCAGCCTCCTCCATTGCGTGAGAAATAGAGGGACATGGTCTCCCCTACTTTATCTTCCACATCTCTTTTTTTCTTTTCTTCTTTTTGTTCTTTTTCTGTTTGTTTCGATTTTTGAGACAGGGTTTCTCTGTATAGCCCTGGCTGCCCTGGAACTTACTCTGTAGACCAGGGTGGCCTCAAATTACATCTTAACCCTTTGAATCCAACACTAGGTGGTAGCGGTAGCTGCGAGGGACCTGAAGCGGGCGGAAGAGTTTGCACAGAAATACAACATCCCCAAGGCCTATGGCTCCTATGAGGAACTGGCCAAGGACCCAAATGTGGGTGAGTGCCCTGGATGACGGAGGTAGTCTTACTGTATAGCCCTGGCTGGCTTGAAACTTTACTATGTAGACCAGGCTGGCCTCAGATTCACAGAGATCCACCTGCCTTGGTTTCCAGTTTCTAAGGTGTGGGCTAGTATGGCTGGTCCCCAATTGGTGGTCCTCCTGCCTCAGGTGTGTGTGTGGGGTCTTATCAGCAGACTACTTCCTGCTGATTGTGGGCAAGTTTGAGCATCCCTACCGGAATATCTAATTTCGTCTTGTTTCTTCTTGGTTCATGACTACTTAACAAGCCTCAACCAACAACTCACCTCTAGGGGCCTTAGTATCTATATCCCCTCTGAAAAGTCGCCAGAATTCCAAATGTCACACAATCACAGAGACTCTCTGCAGCTGGCAAAACCACACACGCCTCTGCTAGAGCATGAGGCAGGTCCTAGTCAGCGGCTGTGGACAGTCTGAAGCAGCCCCTACCTCACACCTGGAATTAAAATGAAAACGGATTCTTCTATTTCTGTGTATTTTAAAGAAACTAAAATTTCTAAATTGTCATTACCCAAAAGCTTGGTAGTCTCTTCCCAATGAGACTTCTAGGACTGTGTTCACAGCCTTGTCCCTGAACACTGGCGGCCAGGCCTCTTGTTGACAGTGCTGCTGACCTCCCTTCTTCCTTCCATCTTCCTACCACAGAGGTGGCCTATATCGCCACCCAGCACCCCCAGCACAAGGCAGTGGTACTGCTCTGCCTGGCGGCAGGCAAGGCTGTCCTTTGTGAGAAACCCATGGGTGTGAATGCTGCAGAAGTTCGGGAGATGGTTGCAACAGCCCGTTCTCAGGGCGTCTTCCTTATGGAGGTAAGCCTGGAGCCTGGAGAGCCCCTCTCATTCCATACAGCACCGTCTGCCAGTACTAAACATGGTTGCCAGGTTTGCAGCACCATCTGCCAGTAATGGTTGCTCAGGTTTGTCCACAGTCAAAATACGCCATCACCACCACACACACACACACACACACACACACACACACACACGGATCAGAATCTCTGTGTTGGCCAGGATGTAACTGAATCTAGCATCTAGTCATAGACTCAAGTTCATTTCTCTCCACTTGAAGGAAAAGTATTTATTTAGAAAGCAAGAAGACCAAAGAAGACAGAGGCCATTTGCTTAGGGGTTGGTTGCTGGGGCAAGACTTACCTAGGGAGTCATGGGGAGGCGTGTCAGGCAGAGCTCAGGAGAGTCCCATGGCATTGCAGGAGTTCAGCTTTCCAGAGGCTCCAATGCTGTTACTGCAGGTTACTGCTTGCTCTATGGACCTAAGGAACCCACAGATAAGAACAGTGACTCAGCCTTTGTAGCCTCCACTCCCAGGAAGAGTTAGACAATGGCACACAAAAAGCTTCCTTCTCCCGGAGAACAGGAGATATCAGGAGATAATGAAAGGTTACTTTCTCGGAACTCCATCCCTGATGCAGGGGAGGTAACATCCGAGGCAGGGGAGCCTCTAACTCATTACACGGCTCTGGTCATCTACGGTAAAGCTAATGGGAGACTCAAAATTTACCACCAAACTGTATGACTTTCAAAATACTGACATTTAAAAAAGACCCTTTAGCTGGGCAGTCGTGGCACACGCCTTTAATCCCAGCACTTGGGAGGCAGAGGCAGGTAGATTTCTAAGTTCGAGGCCAGCCTGGCCTACAGAGTGAGTTCCAGGACAGCCAGGGCTACACAGAGAAACCCTGGCTCAACCCTCCTCCCCCAAAAAAGACCCTTTAGATTAGAGTTATTCATTTGATTCTATTTGCCTTGTATATATTTGGTGCCCACAGAGGTTAGAAATTGGTGTCAGATGCCCCAGAACTGAAGGGGTTGTGAGTACCATGTGGCTGGCTAGGTAGGAGGCAAACTTGGGTCCTCTCCTCCACAGGAACAAGTGCTCTTAAGCACGGAGCAGTTCTCTCCAACTGCTGACTAAAGTCAAACAGGAAGAAATCAGGTGTTTAACTCAAGCACTCAGGAGGCAGAGGCAGGTGGGTCTCTCAAGAGTTTGAATCCAGCCTTGTCTACACAGCAAATTTCTGGCCAGCTAGAGCTACACAGTGGGACCTTGTCTCAAAAAGGAAGAAGGAAGGAAGAAGGGAGGGAGGCAGGCAGGCAGTCTGAGGTACTGAAAAGATGCTGGCATGTAACTCAGTGGACAGAGTGCTTGCCTGGCATGCAGGAAGCCCTGGGTTCCATCCCCAGGACCACATGAAGCAGAGTGGTGCTTCACTTCTGAAGTCTCAGCACTGGGAACGAGGCAGAGGCAGGAGAAAAAGAGTTCGAGGCTGTCCAGCATGGTAGTGAATGCTTTTAATCTTAACACGTGGATATTTCTGTCCTAAGACAGACAGCCAGAGTTCCGAGATCATGTCATCTCAAAGAATGAGACAGAGAGAGAGAGAGAGAGAGAGAGAGAGAGAGAGAGAGAGAGAGAGAGAGCAAGAGAGAGGTGGGAAGGATAGTGGGTTTAAGGCTGGAACTGAAGAGAACACTGGCTGCTCTTCCAGAGGACCAGAGTTCAGCTCTCAGCACATACACAGTTCACAGTCATCTGTAACTACAGTTTCATGGGGTTTTGACGTCCTCTTCTGACCTTTGGAAGCAGGCACATGTGTATACACAGATTCACAAATAAAATAAAACTTTATTTAAAAGTGCAAGGTTCTCTCCAATTCCTAAAGAGCTGAATTACATGAATCCCTTTCTCAGAGGAAAAAGAGGTCACCCCAAAGTGAGGTCAGCAGGGCTTCTCAAGGATGGTGCTGTCATACTCGTTAGCGAACTCAGCAGAACTTGCTCAGACGGTGTGGGACAGACATGCTTTAGCCTTCAGGTTAGATTTTAGGGGAAAGAGAAGAGAGAAGGTTTGAAAAGAAAGAGAGAAGAATTTCTTTTCTTCTTTCTTCCTTTTTTTTTTTTTTTTTTTTTTTTTTGAGATCGTATTGCTCTACTTAGCCCTGGCTCTTGGCTCTCCTGGAACTCGCTATGTAGAAGACCACGTTGACCTCAAATTCCTAGGATCCACCTGCCTCTGTTTCTGTTGGGGGCCAGCCTTGACACAGAATTAGAGTTCTCAACTGGAGCAGCAATATCTGGAAGGCACATAATAAACAGACACAGACTGCTTTTGGGATACAAACTGACAGGCAAGTTCTCAAG
Organism: Rhabdomys pumilio; assembly: GCA_030674055.1. Taxonomy (NCBI): domain Eukaryota; kingdom Metazoa; phylum Chordata; class Mammalia; order Rodentia; family Muridae; genus Rhabdomys; species Rhabdomys pumilio. The sequence continues at coordinate 42,709,369 of JANHMN010000003.1, read as the reverse complement.
GCTTAAAGTTGCTCTCTCTCTCTCTCTCTGCTCTTTCTCGCTCGATCGCTCGCAGCTTGAGGCTGCACACACTCTGCACTCTCCTGCACAACTGCTTTCTCCTGTGTGCTTTTCTTTTCTCAAACTCCCACACTCCTACACACCTCTGTGCGTTCCCCTTTCACTCACACACACTCTTTTTTTTTCCCAATGTAGTTCTCCATTTTAATGTCAAGTTTAAAAAATAAAAATCAGCCAGACACACTTGGGAGGCAGAGGCAGGCAGATTTCTGAGTTCGAGGCCAGCCTGGTCTACAGAGTGAGTTCCAGGACAGCCAGGGCTACACAGAGAAACCCTGTCTCAAACAAACAAACAAACAAACAAACAAACAAATAAAAATCAAATAACTACTCAAACAAGTACCTCCAATAGTGGAAGGATGGCAGCTTAGCTACGAGCCTAGAACAGGCAACTGGCACCCTGCAGGCTCAGTGGACATTGGCTGGTGTCCGGGTTACTTCACTAGCCCTGGGGGCAGACATGATTTATCCTGAGCTTCCCAGAGCAAAGGACAGACCCGCCTGGTGGGCATAGTTGACCCCAACACAAGTTCTCCTTGGCAAGCAATAGGCAACCCAGGCTCGCAGTGGCCTGGCATGTGGATCACCAAGCCAGGGAGGCTACCCCGCACACGTGTACACACACACACACACACACACACTCATACACTCTTCATACGTACCTCACACACACCTCACATACACCACGTGCATTCCCCTTTCACTCACACACACATTCTTCTCACACTCTCCCTCATAATCTCTCCACTCTTCACATTCTCTCTTTATCTTATATTCTCTCTTCACTCACTCTTTATACACACCTCACTCTCACTCACTCTCACTCACTCTCACCTCACTCACTCTCCACTCGCTCTCTCGCCTTTTTCTTGCCCCAGTCTTTTATTGATACTCCAAAAGCAGGTAGAACAAAAGACATTGTATAATCATTGTCAAATCAAATTCAAGAGACTAACCATGTCCCACAAAGAATTAGGAATCACAATTGTTCCCCAAAGTTTCAAGCTTCCCTGTTCCCAGGCCTGTGGCCATAATAATAATAATTACAAACTTATCATTATTTAAACTTTAACTTTTGACTTATTATACTGCAGACCTCAGAGCCCCGAGGTCGGCTACTTGCATTTCCTGTGAAGCTCTAATGATAAATGACACGGGCAAAGCTGCAGGCAGTGGCCAGAAAGAATCAAATTGACCCTTAGCTCAGCGCTTCCATTAGCTTTCTGCTTCTGCATATTGCACACAATGGCTCTCCCAAGAGTCCCAGTGATTTTTTACTTAGTTTTAGTAGCATATAATTCTATGTATCTATACTTCCTTACCTAGGTACCACTCCTTACCTAGGTACACAACTTAAATGTTGTACAAACCTGTTTCATAGTTTCAATAGATTTTTCCTTTCTTGGGGTCCCAGTGTTGGCTCTATTTCATTTTCTAATAATCTCTTTAAACTTTCTTTGCAAGTCAAGCATTAATCTGGAACTACCTTTGTGCAGTTACTGCATTGTTTCCAAGATGAGAGCACACAGCATGCACCTGGGCCATTAGGACTGTGCTGTGCTGTGACCTGTGCCTCAGTTTTTAATTGTTTAAGAATCATTATATCGCCGGGCAGTGGTGGCGCACGCCTTTAATCCCAGCACTTGGGAGGCAGAGGCAGGTGGATTTCTGAGGCCAGCGTGGTCTACAGAGTGAGTTCCAGGACAGCCAGGGCTATACAAAGAAACCCTGTCTTGAAAAAAAAAAAAAAAAAAACCAAAAAAAAAGAATCATATCAAGGAACATCTAGTTTCACAGAATTCACTAGAGCAGAAGGAGAAAGAGATAGGAAAGTCAGATAGTCAGATATAATAGAATAATTATGCACACCGAGGCCAACTGAAAAGCAGTCACACACAAATGAAATCTTTACAGCCATTGTCCAGGGCTAAGGTTAGGAGAAATGGGCACAACTGTTTTTTATAAAGAGCTGCCACAGGCTACTAAGATGTCTCCATCCCTGCCTGCTGCTGGCAGTCCTTGTCATGGTATGCTGTTCCCAGCATGTCTCCTGAGTGCAATGAGTAAAGGCATGTACTGCTATGCCCACCAATATAGTTTTTAGAGGGCTAGAGATGTTTCAAGACTCTGGGTTAAGGCCCACTTGCTCAATGAACAGTGCTGCCTACAGTGGGCCGGTCCTCCTACAGTAGTTAAAATCAAGGTACTCCCTCACAGACATATCAACAGGGCAATCTGATCTAGGCAGCTCCTCCGTTGAGACTACAGCCGTTGGAAGACAGCCTGGGCTGCATAATATCCTGTCTTTAAAAAAAAAAAAAAAAATGTGTACGAGACAGAGACAGAGACAGAGACAGTTGGTACTTGAAACCTGAGGTGATGGTCCCAGTGGGAAAGGTGAGCACCTTGTACTGGGGGCTCCAGAGTGTTATAGAAAGATAACTGTGTTTTGGATAGGGGGAGCAGTGGATATCCCTCGCTAAGGGAGGTGTGCCTGATTACCTCAGTACTGACCCCTCCATTTCCTTGGGCTCATCTCTCTGGTCTGCAGGCCATTTGGAGCCGGTTTTTTCCTGCCATGGAGGCTCTGCGGGATGTTTTGGTCCAAGGAACTATAGGAGACCTACGAGTGGCCCGGGCAGAATTTGGGACTGATTTAAGATCTGTACCCCGGGCCACAGACTGGAACCAGGCCGGAGGTAGTCTGCTGGACCTGGGTATCTACTGTGTCCAGTTCCTCTCCATGGTCTTTGGTGCACAGAAACCAGAGAAGATTTCAGCTGTGGGGAGGATTCATGAAACAGGTACTTGATAGTTTCGAATGACTGGCTGTAGGAGGCGTTCTCTCGCCAATCTCCTGTGTCCCGCCCCCCACCTCCCGGAAATCAAGTTCGACAGCTGGAGGAACTTCCTGGATGGATACCTCGCCTAGACAAGTAAAGAACTACCATTCCCAGAATCGCTAGTGGCACATATGCACATGATTTAAGCAAGTAGCTGCCCCGTGGCATTCTGGGAAATGCAGTTCAAAGAACTAACATCCCGGGAAATGTGGGCGGGGCCCAGCATCTCTTTCAGAGTCCTTTCAAACTCATCCTGTTCTCCTTTTCACACAGGTCAGCTCTTCAATGGGCTCTCGTGTGATCTGAGACTGGACAGCTGATTCTTAATTACTTGACTGGTCAAATGTTATTAAATGGGAGTGTTAGTGGGCGTTAATGAGGAATTAAAATAACTGTTAAGGCAAATGAACAAGAGTTAAGAAATCTAAACAGTTGACTCCTGGCAGTAATAGTGGACACCTTTAATCCCTGTGCTGGCAGCAGCAGATGGAGATTCTGTCTCCAACAAATAGAACCCAGCAACACCAACAAAAACAAAACAGCACACAGGCCATGTGTCTGGGCCAGCGTTGGAGAGGTGTGCAGTGTGACCCAGGCCTCAGCACCGTGCTGACCTGTGCCTTCTTTACAGGTGTGGACGACACTGTCAGTGTGCTACTTCAGTACCCAGGAGGGGTTCATGGTAGCTTCACCTGCAGCATCTCCTCCAACCTCACCAACACAGCGTATGTGAATGGTACCAAGGGCATGGCCCAGGTGAGACAGCACATTCCTGGGGACCCTGTGCAGCAGCCATCAGAGGGGATGCTTAGAGCTGCAGTTACCTTTTTCTTACCATGCTTCTGAGAGGCTCGCCCATTAACAACCAAGCTAGAGGATAGGGGTTGGGTCTTGGAAGCCACAGTCTCATATCCTCAGGCCTTAGGGTAAACTGGTTCTTCAGATGTATGGGTTTTGGTGCTAGGAATGGAAGCCTAGCCTTCCCGAGAGATAAGCATGTGCTCTACCACCCAGTTACTCTCCAGCCCCAAGTTCTTTCTAGCTGTATGTGCTGCTTTCCCTATTCCTGTGATCAAATACCCAACTGAAGGGACGTTTTATTTGGCTCAGGGGTCCTCTGCTTCATGGGAAAGGCATGGAGGATGAACCAGTTTGGTCTGGAACAATGGAAGCTTTCCCTATACCGTGTTTACACCATGGC
>JANHMN010000003.1:42682926-42705255 GCA_030674055.1 Rhabdomys pumilio | reverse complement strand
TTGTTCCTAGCCATGCCTAGAACATTCTAGCTGTATGTGTGATCTTTCTTTCTAGTTGTTTCCAGACACTATCTGTGTATCACTAGAGGTCAGGTTTTCCTGAAATCAATCCTGATTCTGGTCTGAAGGTGTGGCTCAGTGGGACACTTGGGTAGCATATGTGGAACGCTGCACTTGACACCTAGCTGCCAAAGGAAGTCGTGCTGGCTTAGAGGTGCAGGGACAATGACAAATTCCAGGCCATCCTGGGCTAAAGAGGGATTTCAAGGGCAGTCTGGACTACTTAGCCAGACCCTCAAAAATAAAAAGTACAAAGGGAATCTGGAGACGTAGGGCAATGATCTGTCTTAGAATCCTTGAGTGAGGGGCTGTAGGCATGGCTCAGTTGTAGAGCTCTTCTTTAGTGTGTACCTGATAGTGTGTTTGATCCCCAACACTTCAATAAAAAATTATATATATATAATTTATGTATATATGAATATACTGTATATATATTATATTTTATTATATTATATTTTTATTTTATTTTTATTATATTATTTATTTTTATTTATATTTATTTTATAAATATATAATTTATTTATATTATATTATTTATGTATATTATATTATTTATATTATTATATTTATAATAATATAAATAAATTTATAATTATATTTATATTATATTATTTATATTATATTATATTATATTATATATATATATACACTGTAGCTGTGTTCAGACACACCAGAAGAGAGCATCAGATCCCATTACAGATGGTTGTGAGCCACCATGTGGTTGCTGGGAATTGAACTCAGGACCTCTGGAAGAGCAGTCAGTGCTCTTAACCACTGACCCACCTCAATAAAAAATATTTAATGAAAGAAATCCTCTATATAACAAGTTAAACTATAGATTAATTTGAGCCTTTCCCTGCGTTTTTGAGGGACTTTACCCATCCTGCCCTCATGTTCCAGCTGTCATCTGTGTTCCCGTTCTGTCCTACAAGTGGGTGGACAGCTAGTTTAACTTCCAGGTCTTCTACCAAGTAAGAAGGAAGATTGTATGGAAACCAGGTATGATCATATACACTTGTACTCTCAGGCAGAATCAGAAGTCCAAGAACAACCTCAGCTTCACAGACAGTTGGGGTCCAACCTGGGCTACATGAGAACTTGCCTCAAAATTAAAAAAAAAAAAAAAAAGCCGGGCAGTGGTGGCACACGCCTTTAATCCCAGCACTTGGGAGGCAGAGGCAGGCGGATTTCTGAGTTCGAGGCCAGCCTGGTCTACTGAGTGAGTTCCAGGACAGTCAAGGCTATATAGAAAAACCCTGTTTCGAAAAACAAAAACAAAAACAAAAAAACAAACAAAAACAAAAACAAAAACAAAAAAAAAAGTATGGGTACCAAGCCAGGCAGTGGTGGCGCATGCCTTTAATCCCAGCACTTGGAAGGCAGAGGCAGGCAGATTTCTGAGTTTGAGACCAGCCTGATCTACAGAGTGAGTTCCAGGACAGCCAGGGTTATACAGAGAAACTCTGTCTCGAAAAAACAAAAAAAAACAAAAACAAAAACAAAAACAAAAAAAAAGAATGATGATAGCAGCCTGTAATGCTAACGCCCAGGACACCATGGTAGTGAGCATTCATTAATTCATTAGGTGGCAGAAGGAGGGAGCCGTGTAATGTTTAGACCTGGCCTTCATGTCTAAGGTCCTTTGATTCTGGAGAGACAACAGACAGGTCTTAGTATGACAGGGCCATTGCTAAGGAACAATTCAGGCAGAAGGCAGGCCTGAGCTTACAGATTGAGTGGGAGTAAATGCTTAGCTTGCAGGTGCCAGAGCTGGTCCCTGGGTACCACTCGGTGTGCTGTCCAGAGTAAAGTCCCTGAGCCTTGTTGGTAAGGGTCAACAGAGTAGTCACTTTATCTTCCTCCAGATTCTCAAATCATGGTGCCCAACAGAACTGGTGGTGAATGGCGAGCGTAAGGAGTTCCCTCCGCCTGCCCTCGGGAAAGAGTACAATTTTTTAAATGGATCATGCTTTCTCTATGAAGCCAACCACATCCGGGAGTGCCTTCGTAAAGGTAAGGAGGCGTGGAGGACTGCACTGGGACTAGGTCTGAGGGGAATATTGTGTTCTAGCCTGCACCGAAGCACAAGCAGCTATTTAGAACTACATTTCCCAGGATTCAGAGGGATATCTACCTTCTCAAACCACCCTGCCTATGCCACAAAAACTTCTGGGAATTATAGTCCTCTTGCTGTCTGATGTGTGAGTTTTAGACAAGTCTTCCTGTGGTCTCTCTTCCCAGGTCTTAAGGAGAGTCCTGTAGTTCCTCTGGCAGAGAGTGAGCTCTTGGCTGAAATCCTGGAGGAGGTGAGGAAGGCCATTGGAGTCACGTTCCCCCAGGATAAATGCTGACACACCTCCTGGGGTGGATATGGCAAGCAAGCTTTCTTCCTGCTTGCACCTCCCTAACCTGACCCTCATTGCTTTGGAGGTTTTGTTGTTGTTGTTTTGGTTTTGGTTTTTTGTTCAAAACAGCCCATGTTCTCAGGTTGGAGAGCATTCCTTTCTGTTGTGAAGACTAGTTTTGATGAGTCAGGGTCTGAAGAGGAGATATGGAGTCAGCAGGATACAGACACACAGGAAGCTTCTTTTTAGGCCAAACAGGTTCTCTCTTTACTTTAGGAGAAAACACGAACACACACACACACACAGATACGCACTCGCGTGCGAGCGGTGAATGAAGCAAGGCTCCAACAATTTTATTTTTTTCCCATATTCCCCAGCAAACTCTTTCAAAAAGTATCAAGAATGACAATGTGGTTACATTGCATCTTTAATGAGTGAATAAATTAAGTACAATGAGTTTGAGTAAAAACAACAAAGCCCAGCAGGTGCCCCAATACCCTCACATGATTAAACGACTTAAATATTACAGGTGGAAACCAGATTATTAACGTGAATCCGCATATATTCCTGACTAAGCAACTTGTCATAGACTAACAAACTGTAGGCAAAAGAGATGTTTTTCTCAGCCAGTTCTTTGACTGACAAGCCGCAATTTGTGGTTACAAAGAAAGGATAAATCATTTTTATTATTTATCTTGAAAAGTAATTTTTTTCATTATTTATTCAGTGTCCATCCCAATATCAGCCCTCGTCTCCTCCCAGTCCTCCCCTTCATACAGATCAGCTCTTCCCCCACCCCATTTCCCCTTCTCCCCTGAGAATACGGAGGCTCCCCTGGATACAACACACACACACACACACACACACACACACACACACACACACACGCGCGCGCGCGCGGCATATGGAGTCGCTGCAGGATTAAGTTCATTCTCCCCCACTTAAGCCAGACAGATCAGCCCAGTTAGAGGGATGGGATCCACGGGCAGGCAACCGATTCAGAAACTAATAAGTAATCATAAAAATCTTAAAAGAATCACAAATCTAAACTTTTATATAAAAACAGTCATTTATACTTTAAATACTCAGGGTGCATATTTACTCATTAACAATTTTTTATTAAATCATATTTACTATAAGATATTTGATCACACTGTGAACCCCAAGATTGTGGTATTGTGGAAAAAAAAACCTGTTTCTGACTGTGGTGTGCCTCAGCCCTTAGGATACACACCTTTAATTCCAAACAATGAAGGTGAAGTTAGTTTGTAAAAGGAAGCACCCAAGTTTGAAAGTGATGTCTAATTGAATGGCAGGCAAAGTGATGAACCAGAGTTGACAGAATAGGATATGCCCAACTTCCATGAGAACAGAGAGGAAAGAGAGACTGCTTTAAGAGAAAGCAAGAAAGAGAGATCGGAAGGAGGAAGCAGTTTGCCTGGAGAATTTTACAGAGACAGGCTTAAGAGAGAACAAGCTAGATACAAGTGAAGACAGAACAAGCCAGAGAAGGAGGGAAACCCAGATTAGAACAGATTATCAGAGTTAGTCTAAGACCAAGCAGAGCAACTCAGAGCCAAATTGAATCAGTCAGCTTAGAAAGGATTTGAGCCAGAACAGCTGAGTTGAATCAGCCAGCCAGAGTTCAGGAAGAAAAAGGGTGAGCTTACTCAGCAGTAAATCTCAGAAGCTGAAAACTTTGTAGACCTAGATAAGATTGTACAGAGGCTAGAAACTTCCGGGCCTAGGCTCAACTATCAAGAGTGTGCCTTTCTGAAATTTAAATTGTTCCCCAAGATTTTCTACATTAAAGCCATTAACAAAAACATCTTAACCTAACTATACTAACAATCTACATCTCTACATTCTTTCTAAGTCTTGTGATCAAATCATTAATCTGCTCCAGCAGCAATGCTTGAAAAAGATCAATCATTACTATTGTAAGAATCGATGACACTCGCTGGGTGATCTTGATATGCTCTGTAGAGATTGTCTCTGTATCATCCAGATGCTGATTTCTGTGTTGGCAGGCTTAACATATTGTTAAGCGCAGCTTGTCATAGTGTTTTGTAAACACTCAACACAGTCTGATTGATTTAGTGAAGAGCTAAATGGCCTACAGCTGAGGGAGGAGAAGAACGGCAAGTCTTCTGTAGAGAATTAAGAACTCTGGGAAAGAATCTGAGGTGGGGAGGTTTGCCAGTGAGACACAGAAGAAGCCAGATGTATGAAACTGAGGAAGGGTAACAAGCTACATGGTAGACATAGATTAATATAAATGTGTTAGTTTAAATTATAAGAGCTAGTTGGGAACAAATAAACTAAGGCCTAAAGCTTTCATAATTAATAAATGGTCTCTGTGTCATTATTTGGGAGCTGACCGGCCTAGAAAGTCCTAAAGGTTACAAACATTACCCAGCAAGGGGCTGGAAACCCCCTTAAAGTGTTCATACAACCCATAGATTATGGGCAAAGTGGTGACCTCAAGGGCAACAAGCAGAGGGAAACTTCATAATAGTGTCAAGTCCTCAGGATGTGTAGTCCTTGGGACTCTGCCTCTCCCAGGCACACCCATGGTGATTATGCTAACCACTGGGCCATCTTCCATGAGTTCCAAGGCTGTTTGTTGTTCCCACACAGCCCTTGACGTGTGGGCTCCTGAAAGTCATCTTGCTTTTGTTTTTGCTGTAAATTCTATCTGTCCAGCCTCAACCTCACCAGAGTGCTTCTTTGGAAAGGATGAATGAAAGAGTTTCCTGGTGCAAGGGAACCTTGGTGATCGGGAACCAAGGAATACCACAGTCACACCATACAACACTCTCACACAAGAGATTTCTAGAGGAGAAACCCATAATGGCAGCTACCTCTAACCAGAACAGAGACAGCACTGGGCTGGGCAGAGGGGCAGGCTTTTACAGGGTCTTTGGAGCATGCACAGTGCGCTAGTAGTGAGGTACAGAGTAGCCAGGATTATTGACTGGCTATTAACCCTGAGTCATGGGGTAGAGATTTCCAAGTCCCTGGTTCCGGGACAGGCCAGAGGCAGGGTGATTTTCCACTGTCCTGTTACCCTACTATGAGAAACCCAAGGTGGCCTTGAAGAAATATGGAATCCCTGGTGACTAGTATCTCCAGGGTAGCACTGTCATGCTTGCTCATTCCTTGAAATTGGTTTCCTTGTTAGAACTGATTAAGGCTGAGGGTGATGGTGTCACACACCTTTAGTGAGTTCGAGGCCAGCCTGGTCTACAGAGGAAGTTCCAGGACAGCTAAGGCTACACAGAGAAACCCTGTCTCATGTCTCAAAAAAAACAAACAAATTGTAGATGCGAGTGCTGGAGCTCACAGCCTGTGTGAGTGCACAGCAGAGCAAGTATGTGGGTCCCAGAGCCTAGACCACACTCTCCAATATCCTCTCAACTGGCTAATGTCTGCTTATCAGGAAGCAAGAGACACTAAGTGCACTGCATCCTGCTTGGCAGTGCTTCTGTGGGATAGTTTCAGCTTTAACAAAAACACAAAGCTTTGAGCTAGAAAGATGTCTCAGCAGTTAAGAGCACTTGCTATTCTAATAGAGACCACCTTCAGGCTGACTTACAGAGCTAACTCCAGTTCGAGAGACTCTGGCACCCTCTTCTGGTTGTCATGGGCACTGCACTCGTGTACCTATCCATTAACTAAAAATGAGCCTTTACCTAAAAATCACACCTTCCAATTCAGGGTTTTGCCTTTTAACTTCTATTATTATGGGGGCAAATACCCATTATCTTGATGACAGCTGTACTTTGGATTTCATATGTTCCTTCCAGGTGAGTAGTGCGTGGCAGTGAGGTGCAAGGCTAGCTCAGTCAAGACATCAAAATGGGCTGAGATGAAGGTGGGTTGGCAGAATGCCTGCCTAGCACACTCTGAGCCCTGGGCACAGTCCTCAGAACTTTACAAACTATGCACAGAGGTGTATACCTAAAAGCCTAGCACTTGGGAAGTGGAAACCCAAGGATCAGAGACGCTAATATGATCTACGATTTCAGGATATCTAATTTCTTCTTGTTCCTTTTTCGTTCACGACTACCTTACTGTGACCATCAGCAACCACCAACAACCCACTCCACCTCCCGGGCGTCGAACACTTATGTACCCTCTAAACAGACCCTAGGCAATCTAAAGGAGCCCCATATCCCATGCTTGAGATTAAAATGAAAATATATTCTTAAAATATTTCTGTGTTTTTTTTAAAGAAGCCAACATTCCACAACTGTCACTACACACGTGCACAACCCACAGAGAAGAGAGGGGTAGGGAGAAGGCCCACTGGGTAAAGTGCAGGTCACACATTTGAGAACCAAGTTGCATCACAATAATGCATGCATAAAAACCAGGGCATCTTTTGTGTTGCTGGAGATATTTTAAGTGGCATTCAGTCTGGCTTTTCTTAATCAGCCGCCATGTTACCGACTAGCCTAGGCCTGTGACCATGAGCGAAAGCGCGGCGTATTCCTGCCGCTCAGCTCAGACCATCTGCTCAGGTGGGCAGAGACACGGGCCTTGCCACCCATGAGACGCCAGTGTGGGAGATGGCTCGGCCATTCTTCCATGCTGTTTCTACAAAGCTGGGCTGAGCCCAGACCATCCCACCATCCATGCGGGCTCAGTAGGAAATGAGACTCTAATGCTTAAATATTAATCAAAGGCTTTATGTGTTTGGTAATGCTCAATAACAATATGCCCATACAATTAGAGGTGTTTGCCAATTAACTAACCTAGATATAAGTTGTTACCCAGGACTGCTCCCGGTACATGCGTGGTCATCCATGGCACCTCCTATATCTGTCTCCCCTAGCCTTGCTCCTCCTTTTCCTTTTCCTCTTCCTCTCCTTACTCCTCCCACCTTAGCTCCTCCTACATATCACCCTTCCTGTAAAATTTTAAAAAAAGAAAAAAAATTTCTCTCAAAATACATTTAGAGCATAACTATACCAATTTGTATCAGTAAGGTACAAGATAGACCTAATACCCAGTCCATCAATTTTGTCAACTAAACAGAGCCTCAGTCATCTCTCCTAACTAAAAGACTTAGTTCAGAACCTGGCTTTAGAATGAATGTCAGCTGAAAACCATCCTCTCAAATCTGTTCTCTCAAAGTAAATAGCCTGGGTTGGCTATAAGACTGTAAGTCTTCAACCCTGTCAGAAATCCAGAATGACTGAATTAACTGAAGATATGAGAAGCACAAAACATGAACTTCTAAAACAGCCAAATTATAGAGACCACTGAATATCTGGACAGTCCCTATACTTCAAAATATTAGAGCATCTGGTCTTCAGTCTTCTGGCCCAGGATCATCTGACAGACCTAGTAATGCAGAATTATTAAGGACTGATTACTGTCTTGGCAGATATAATCAGTCGACTATTCCACAAGTGTGTCCTTTTCTGGACAGTGATTTGTCTGTAGATGAAAAGATGCATGGTTGTCTCACCACAACTGGAGTAACTCCAGAGATGCTCAGTTTCTTCTTAGAATCCAAGACAGGGAAGTTGTCAGGAGCAGACAGGTCTCTAATCAAAATGAACATTAATATTGAAATGTTTATAACATCAATTCTGTGGACTTCTGACGTTTCTGAAAAACAACTATCTATGTAAAACAATCTGGACTGTTGTCCGGTAACTCCTCTCAACTATTTCTAATTAAAATTTAGAAAACACCCTAACAGTAAACTCAGAGCCATAAATTTGCTATAGGCCCTTAACTCACAGGCTAATCATCTCAAATCAGTTAGAAAAGTTAAAGAAGGACTGGGTCTAAGCCTTGTACCCACCAATTTTGACTTAATAGAAAAAAATATTTCAATGGAACCCTTGAATTTGAAATCAAAATAAATTTTGGACCATTTAAAAAATATAACTTTAGCATAATAACAATTATACAGATTTCTACCAAATAGGTTATGGCTAAGTAATCAATTCTAACTATTCCTCCCTGCTCCAATAAAACCATTACTTTTCCCTAGAAGGAGAGCCTAATATTAACCACCTCAGTCCCCAAGCCCAGGGAATTTTCATGTGAAACACTCCTTGAGGCCCAGGACAGATATGGCTTCTGAGAAGACTTGAGTCTCAGAGGCAGCCACTGTCTCTAGTACTTCTGACATTCAGCCAGGCAGGCATTAAACGATACATTTGGAGATGACCATGTGTCAAGCAGTGTGCTAGTTTTTAGGGAATTGAGAACAAATGAATACAGTCCTCTTGGAAAATCAAGGTAGGTGAGAGCCACCAGCAATGAACTAAAACACCACACACAAAATTAATTACAGCGATGTGAAGCATAATAAAACCCAGTGCTTAGAAAGAAAGAAAGAAAGAAAGAAAGAAAGAAAGAAAGAAAGAAAAAGAGAGAGAGAGAAAGAAAGAAGAAAAAGAAGAGCTGCCCATTGGTGCACACCTTAAATCCCCACACAAAAGTAGAGGCAGGCAAGCAGATAGATCTCTATGTTCGAGGCCAGTCTGGTCTACAGACTGAGTTCCAGGACAGCCAGGACTACACAGAGAACCTCTGTTTCAAATAACAAACAAAAACTCTGGGTGCTCTCAGGGCTTTTCAACAGAGGACTTTCTGACACCCAGATAACTCTACCTTTCCTTCCCCTGCTCCAAACTTCCCCTGGGTCTCAGGTCTCTGCCACCATCAGAAGACTGATAAATTCCCTACTGGAATACTCCAGAGTCTCCCCTGGCCTGCTGCTACTTTACAGTTTTTTTAGACAAGGATTTTTTAGACAGGGTTTCTCTTAAGTAGCCATGGCTATCCTGGAACTGGCTTTGTAGTTCAGGCTTGCCTCAAACTCAGAGATCCACCTTCCTGTGTCCTGAGGGCTGGGATTAAAAGTGTAACACAACCACTGCCTGACCTTCCTCCTTCTCCTTCTTCTTCTCTTCCTTCTCTTCTTCTTGAGAGTAAAGGTCTCTCTTGGAATCCTAGGGTGGCTTCAGATTCACAGCAATTGTTCATAGGACTTCCATGATCTGGAATTACAGGTATGAGCCACAATACCAAGATCTCTTCGCTCCTCTCACCTTCCTCTCTCTGTTTTTTTGCTTTGAGTGGGGGTCTCAATATCTAGCTTAATTAACCTGTCACTTGCTATGTAGACTTGTGTTTTATAAAAAAGAAATAGAGCCAGGATATGTTATGGGAGAGCGAGGTATGTTGAGGTGAGAAGGGTGCCTCAGTGGGTCCATACTGAGGCATCCCTTCCCCCTGAAGTACCAGCCATGTAGTATGTAGTACCGGATGTAGTACCATGTAGTACCAGATGTACTATGGAATAGAGGTTATTTAGGGAATGGAAAGTAGAGTTGGGAAGGGAGGACAGAGAGGGGGAGGGGAAGGAAGGGGAGGGGAGGGAGAGGAAAGAGAAGCCGGTCAGGTAAATGTGGAGGGGGTACAAGGGTAGAGAAGGAAAAAGGGAGTCAGGTAGAGAAGGAGCAGAAAGTAGGAGAATAAGAATAAGTGAGCAAGAGAGAGCGAGGAAGGGGACAAACAGCCCCTTTTATAGTTGGTCAGGCATACCTGACTGTTGCCAGGTAACTGTGGGGCGGAGCCTAGAAGGAATGCTAACAGAGACTGGGCTAGTCTCAATTTCTGCTTGCTTTGTAGCTCCCAAGGCTGGTATTAAAGATGTTATAGCCACCACGCACAGCCTGTTTTTGTGGTTTGAGACAGATTCTTACTTAATAGTGCAGCTTGGACTCAAACTATGCAATCCAGGCTTGCCTCAAAGAAACTCTTTAGCAATCTTTTTGCTTCAATTTATCAGAGGTATGGGCCATCACTCTCTGGTCAAGTGTCCTTTGTTCGTTTTTTTTCCCCCCCAGATTGGAGCAATCTCACAATAGTCCTACCTCAGCCTCCCAATGCTGGGATGACAAATATATCCTAGGTAGGCTTTGAACTTGCAGTAATTCTGCTTTACCCTCCTTAGTGCTCTCTACCATGAATATATGGGAAGAGAAATAATGGAAGAAACAACTCTGGGAACCAGTCCAGGTTCTGGTAGATCTGCGCATGCGCGCATTTAGGCCCCCGCCAGCGCGAGTGATCACGTGACTAGTCCTGCGGGGCGGAGGCCATGTTGCGGGGCACCCACGTGAGGGCCGCACGTCCGCGAGCAGTCACGTGACCGGGGCGCGCCGCCGCAGCCGCCGGGGCGCACCCGGCGAGACAGCGGCAGTGATGGACGGGTCCGGGGAGCAGCTCGGAGGCGGCGGTGAGGCGGGAGGCGGAGGACTAGGCCCAGTCCAAGGACCCCAGGACCCCTCCGGCTCTGGGGTCGGGCGGGAGCAGGCTGGGGCGTGGGGATCCATTCCGACTGGCGCATCCGCACCCTGAGAGCGGACATCCGCGTGCGCGCCCCCGGGCAGGCCCGGGCTTGTCGCTGGCGCCACTTCCTGCTGGTGGCCTGGGATGGGTCGGAAGGCCAGCGCCACCCCGCCAGCTGGGGGTCTGTTTGCTTTTGGCATTCCGCTGTCTGGGTTTGCGGAGGAGCTGGGTTGCAGGCCGGGTCCCGCCCCCTGTCCATCAGAAACAGTAGCCGGGCTTCCCTTGCTACTTGTCACTACTAGGGTCCCTAGCTCTGTCTCCCCTCAGGGTTATGAACCTACTCAGCCCCCTGACTCTCCCTGGGACCCAGGAGTCCAGGCACCCCTTTCTTTCTCTCTCCACCAGGGCCCACCAGCTCTGAACAGATCATGAAGACAGGGGCCTTTTTGCTACAGGGGTGAGTGTGAGACCCTATTGTGGTGGGATGGGCTTTAGGAACACACTTGGTTCTCACTTTATGCTCCTCTCCCCTTTTCCATTCACATGTAGTTTCATCCAGGATCGAGCAGGGAGGATGGCTGGGGAGACACCTGAGCTGACCTTGGAGCAGCCACCCCAGGATGCATCCACCAAGAAGTTGAGCGAATGTCTCAGGCGGATTGGAGATGAACTGGATAGCAATATGGAGCTGCAGAGGTGTGGTTCCTGAGACCTGGGGTCCATCATGGGGTTTCCTGTCACTTCAAGAACTCAGACACTAGGTCCTCTCCACTCAACTCAGATAGACTGTGCTGGGGATAGAATCCAGGGCCGGTTTGCATGGTAGGCCACCCTTTTACCCTACACCTTTTACCTGCACCCTACAACCCCTTGCTTGGCGAGTGTTAGGCAAGTGTTTTCTTCTGAGCCATGCTTTTGTCCTCTCACTTGTGGAGGCTTGGCAGGTGCTCTACAATTGAGCCATACCTCCAGCTTGTCACTGGTGGGTTCTAGGTAGTTAATGCTCTCCCTACCAAGCTGTACTCACAGCCCCTCACTGGAGACTAGCCTCTCACTAGTGGATGCTGTGCAAATACTGTACCATAAAGCCATGTATCCAGCCCCTCACTGGTGCTTGCAGGTACTCTACCACGGAGCCATGCCTCTGGCACCCCAAATATATTCAGGTGCTTGACCTCAAGCCCCTCAAGGCAGGTGTTCCATTGCTGAACCATGGCCCAGCCCTCCACTTGGAGTTAAGACCCTAGTCCATATACTCCCCAGGACCCTGAGTTTCCAATTCAATGTACCATTTATTTTCTTTGCTTTCTTAGGTGTACATCCTGTCTCCTCAGTCCCTTAGCCTTCGTTTCAGCTTGGGCTGTTCCTTGTTTCCTTATCTTTTGTCTGGGGAAAATGTGGGAGCTCCCATACTGGGTCTGACATCTTCCCCAGCATCTGTCCGTCTCTTTCCTGTAGGATGATTGCTGACGTGGACACGGACTCCCCCCGAGAGGTCTTCTTCCGTGTGGCAGCTGACATGTTTGCAGACGGCAACTTCAACTGGGGCCGGGTGGTTGCCCTCTTCTACTTTGCTAGCAAACTGGTGCTCAAGGTAGGCATCCCCAGGGTTGTAAACCCAGAGGGTACCCCTCTCAGATCTGTGAGCGCCTGGGGGTGGTCAGAGGTCCGGGAATGGAGAGAGGTGGCTGTGTGTTAAATGCCTGTACCTTCATTTATTCATTTGACAGATGTACTGGCTCTAATGTGTGATGGGCTATCTATAGCACCTGACCTCTGCTCCAAACAGAGCAGGCTAGCCCTTCCTTCTTGGATCTCTGGTTGGTGGATAGGTATACAGTATTGAGATGGATCAGAGTAGTCTCGAAAGACTTCTTAGTGCAGGTGGGCTTAAAACTGGTCTCCTGGCACATGCTTGTAATTCCAGGACTCATGGGACCGAGGTAGGAGTACCAGGAGTTGAGGGTTAACTGCAGTTAAGTTTCAGGCTATCCTGGGCTACCTAAGACTTAGGGGTTTTTGTTTTGTTTTGTTACAAACAGAAACGGGCGTGACAGTAGGTGTGGTAGTGTAGCTGAGTTTTGGGGCCTGAGCATAGCATGTATGAAGCTTTAGGTTCTGTCTCTCATCACCATACACACCAAAGAGGGGTCGGGACTGTAGCTCAGGTGATAAGAGTGATTGGCTAGCATGTATACTAATCCTGGGTTCAGTCCCACATAAACTAGGTGTGATCAGGACATGTTTGCAGGTCTAGCACTTGAGGGGATCATCTTTAGATACAGGGCAAGTTCAAGATCAGGCTGTGGTGGGCTGTGTTAGGGCAGGAGCAGGGAGATGCTGCGGAAGGCTGTGGTGGGCTGTGTTAGGGCAGGAGCAGGGAGATGCTGCAGAAGGCTGTGGTGGGCTGTGTTAGGGCAGGAGCAGGGAGATGCTGCGGAAGGCTGTGGTGGGCTGTGTTAGGGCAGGAGCAGGGAGATGCTGCGGAAGGCTGTGGTGGGGTGTGTTAGGGCAGGAGCAGGGAGATGCTGCAGGGCTACTGTGGCATATTTTACTTGTTGTTTTTAGTGCTACTGTCACATTTGGGACACTCTTGCTTGTCCTCCATGCCATCCCCACCTTCTTGATGTAGTTTCATGCCTGAGCTGACAGGTCTTCAGTATTGGAGGCAAAAGGAGAGTGGTTCCTACAAAATGCAGGCCAGGAAGAGAGCAAGTCCTGAGTCTGCCAGGAGCTGGTCTTAACCTGGTCTAGAAAACAACTCTAGAAAGTGACTTAGGACCCTAGCTTTGGGTAGTGAGAATTTCTGGATTAAGGCTTGTTAAGGCAGAGTCAGTCTGCATTAGAGACTGATGGATATGTAGAGGTGGATTGCCTGCCCTGGTGGCCAGTGATGTGGGCAGTTCTGGGACACTCCAGCTCAAAACAACAGAACTGGGAGAGAGTCTTCATGGGGGCCCTGAGGGCTTTCGGGCTTTTCCAGATCACCAGAGTGTCCCCAGGGACCCAGATCCAGCTAGGTCCCCATAGAGTCCTGGAACTTCATACCCCCCTTGTCCTTCCAAAAGAACTAGGTGCCTGAACCAGGAGTAGTAGTACACACCTTTAATTCCAGCACTTGGGGCAGAGGCAGTTGAATCTGAGTTCTAAGCCAGCCTGGTCTACAGAGTTCCAGGACAGCTAGTGCTATATAAAGAAATCTTGTTTCCAAAAATAAGTATGTAGGTAGGTAGGTAGATAGGTAGATGGATAGATCGATCGATCGAACCAAACCCTAGCTAGTCTTGTCAGTCAGCTCAAATATTCTGGACTCTTAGTGTTTGGTTTTGGTGCTGGGGGTGGAACCCAGGGGCACACAGAGGCTAGGCCATTGCCCTACTACTGAGCCTTATCTCTGAGCCTTTTGGTTTTTACCTAGAGGGCGCTGAGGAGTCAGGGTTCCTGAGCAGGTAAGTGAAACTTAGTTTATCATTAATGGAGCTGACTTAAACTACAGGGGAGAGACTGCTTAGTAAAGGCAGAGGATTAAAGCAAAGGCTGGCGGTCACCTCTGGGCAGCGGGGACAGGATTCAGTCCCCAAGTGTAACCTTCCCACTCCCTGCAGGCCCTGTGTACTAAAGTGCCTGAGCTGATCAGAACCATCATGGGCTGGACACTGGACTTCCTCCGTGAGCGGCTGCTTGTCTGGATCCAAGACCAGGGTGGCTGGGTGAGACCCCTCAGCCCTAGCTATACTTGAGATCAGTGGTTCTCAGCCTTCCTGGTGCTGCGACCCTTTAATACAGTTCCTCATGTTAGGACCCCCAGCCATAAAGTTATTTCATTGCTACTTCATAACTGTAATCTTGCTGCTCTTATGAATCATAATGTAAATATTTGATATGTGGCTCCTGTGGGGTCATGAACTATAGATTGAGATCCACTCTTTCAGATGTAAGGGTCACCACAGAGGTGTCCCAGGCATTCAGACAATGACCTAAGATGTGTATCCTTAGATCTAACAGGTTGGTACATATGGTACCCACTGACTTTTCTATGGCCTGACTCGATTGGTCCCTTCCTTTCTGGAATCTCTCAAGTGCACTGGCCTTTGACATCCCGTCAAAATTTATTTAGTGGGATGGTCTCATATATCTCAGGCTGTCCTCAGACGCACTCTGTAGCTGAAGATACCCTTGAACATCTGAGATCCTGCTTCCACATGTCAGTCTATGCGCTGTTGGGATAAACCCCAGGCCTTGTGCCCTCTAGGCAAGCACTCTATTGGCTGAGCTGCAGCCTTTGTCCTCCCTGTCATTCGTACATGGCTGGTCTGGAAGTTACTATGTAGCCTATGCTAGTCCAAACATGTGATCTCCAGTCTTACCTTCTCAAGAGCTGGGATTACAGGTGTGAGCCACCACGTACAGATTATAATCATGTGGGTTTTTTTTTTTTTTTTTTCCCATTTTGGGATCATGTGTTGAGTGGGGGTACTTTCTACTTACTTTTTACGTGTGTGTGTGTGTGTGTGTGTGTGTGTGTGTGTGTGTGTGTCTACGTCAGAGGATAATTGGCAGCAGTCTGTTCTCTCCTATCCTGTTGGTTCTAGAGATGAAATTTGCATTGATAAAGGCATGGCAACAAGCATTTTTTCTGCAGGAGCTATCTTGCTGACCCTAAGTTTTGTTTTTAGAGTGAAGGTCTCAGTAAACTTCCCAGGATGGCATTAGACTTATAACCCTCCTTCCTAGGGTTACTGAGTGCTGGATTATAAGCCTGGGAGCTCCTTAGCATACCTTCATGTGAAATCTCTTCTCCCTGTAATTTGGTATTGAAGTAACACCCATGTCTCTATTCTCAGGATGGCCTCCTCTCCTACTTCGGGACCCCCACATGGCAGACAGTGACCATCTTTGTAGCTGGAGTCCTCACTGCCTCACTCACCATCTGGAAGAAGATGGGCTGAGGCCTCCCACTGCCTTGGACTGTGTCTTTTCTTCATAAATTATGACATTTTCCTGGGATGAATGGGGAAGGGGAAAGGCATTTTTCTTACTTTTGTAATTATTGGGAGGGGTGGGAATGGTGGCCTGGGAGGCGCCAATAAACCTCAGGTCCACTTTGGATTGTATGGTCCAATGTCCACCCAGCTGGCGTCACAAACACAGGTACCAGGTCCACCATCCACCCGAGGCATCCAAACAGGGACCTGCAACATACCTCTCCATAAAGAGTACATACAGCAGCTGCAGCACTGTCTTTAGCCCTGGGGGACAGGAGCCTGGAATTCCAGAGATCCAGCTGATTCTGAAAGAACAGAATGGAGGGAGGGAAGAGGCCTCAGGAACTGGAGCAGACTCCTAGATGCTGGTTACCAGAGAGGCACCAGAAGTAAAGAGGAAGATAAGGGACTGTCTTTTTCTTCCACCCCCACCCTACCTCAGAGTCTCTGAGACTCTGCCACCCGAATTTGTGCACTCCTCTCCCCTCTCCCCTCTAGGTCCTTGTCCCCTGTGGGTTCCAAGTTTTATCTATTTCCACCTTTACAACCTTGTCCAGGCCTGTCGGGTTAGAGGCCAAAGGTCAGGTTCTGAAGCACTGTGGTTAATGAGTAACCCTGGCCCCCAAATCAACAGGCCACCGCAGACATCAAGTCAGGAGAAAGATATGTGTAGGACAGCCACTACAGAGTCATATAACTGCCTGACCACACACT
Organism: Rhabdomys pumilio; assembly: GCA_030674055.1. NCBI lineage: Eukaryota > Metazoa > Chordata > Mammalia > Rodentia > Muridae > Rhabdomys > Rhabdomys pumilio. Next base: position 42,688,826 of record JANHMN010000003.1, on the reverse strand, counting down.
CAGGGAAAAGAAGGGAGTAGGGAAAAAACAGACCACAACCCCCTCAGAGCAAGGGGACTACAGGCTGTCAGCCAGGGTGTGGCCTGTGGCCCAACCCACAACCACCACCAAGCTGAGCTCAGCGTGACTCAGCAGTGCTGGCCTTGCTACCCCTCCACTAATGTCCTCAGCACTCGTTCTTCCAGCCCCGCAGGGCTCCCTTGACCGTGTTCCTTCCATGATGGAGCAGGTCTCCCTTTACCCTCCTTCGAAGCTCCTGAGGTTAGGCCCTGGTATGAGCCTGTCCTGTCCTCAGAAGTCCACTTGGACCTTGCATACATCAACTGTTCTGTGGAAGGCTGTCTGTTCCTGGGACCTGAGTTCTTGTTCTTCCTAACTTTGGTTTCTCTCTAAAAGAGCAAGCTGCAAGGAGGCTTCTGGACCAATCCCCAGGAAAGATCCCAGAAATTCTCCAAAGCACCACTATGCATATCTCTGTTCCTAGAAAAACAGGTCCACTGACCCAGACACAGACAGGCTGACCAGAACTCCAAAGTACTGTCTGGGCCTCCACACACTGGTGCTCTGGGGCTTTTCAGAGCACCAGAGATATGTGCAAACGCGGTAACCAAAGGCTCTCTACCCTTTCCATCCCACAGACCCCCTCAAAGGGTTCAAGACCTCCAAGGTTCCAGAAAAAAGACAAACAAAAAACCTAGTTCCTATCGTGAACCTAAAACCCCACACTTCTGGGTACCCCTTCCATTCCCTCAGGGAGACCTTTCGAACACCGGTCTTCCCTGTGAAGTTCTAGCCCTTCATCAGGTCGAGCCATTGGGTACACGGAGGATTCTCTGCGGTACAGACGTTATTACCCCACACTCAATACGTCCCCCGAATCATATTCTCAGGCTCCAAAACTGCTTTTTGTGAGACACCCTCAAAGGACCTCGAAGTCATCCCCTTCCGGGGTCTCAGTGACCTGGACCCTAGAATCCTGCGACTCCTCAGAACCCGCCTGTGAATCCGGACCACCGCCCTTCCCCCAAGCCTCCATTTCACAACGGTCTCGCGCTCTAGGCACGTGATTTCGACTCATGGGACTGGGTGGGTGGGGAGCGAGAGTGCCCTCGGCTCGGGATTGGTCAAGTATACTTTTCCGGCTCCGCCCCACGCCACCGCCGATTGGGCCTCGGGCGCCCCGCCCTCCGGGGCTCCGCACACTATAAAAGAAGCGGTCCTCGCCGCAGACTCGGAGCAGCGCTTTGGAGGTCCCGTGGATCTGTGTCTTGCTTCAACAGTGTTTGGACGGAACAGACCCGGGGACTCCCGCTTTGTTAGCTTCCAGCCGCCTCTCACTCAGTCTCTCCAGTCGCAGCCTCCGGGACCATCTCCTCGCCGCCTTCGGCTCCTAGGACCAGCCAGCCCCGTCTCTTCGCGGTTAGCTCCAAACTCCGGATCAGCCATGACCTCTCAGATTCGTCAGAATTATTCCACCGAAGTGGAAGCTGCCGTGAACCGCCTGGTCAACTTGCACCTGCGGGCCTCCTATACCTACCTCTCTCTGGTAAGTAGCTCGGGGTTGCGCTCCGAACGGTGTCCCTCACGCCCACCCTCCTGCGCATGCGCGGGCCTTCTTTGTTCCATACAGGGTATGGACTGCGCTCCGGCCTCTCCCTGTCCCTGCGCACTTGTGTACTTAGTAGTTTTGTCTCACTGGAATTCGCTGGACAGACCAGGCTGCCCTCGAAATCACACACGAATTGCCTCTGCCTCTTGAGTGTTGCGGTTGAAGTTTAAAGCGTTCGCTACCGCGGTCCGTTAACTCGTATTTGCAACTCTTTTTCCCTCAGGGCTTCTTTTTTGACCGGGATGATGTGGCTTTGGAGGGCGTAGGCCACTTCTTCCGCGAACTGGCCGAGGAGAAGCGCGAGGGCGCCGAGCGCCTCCTCAAGTTGCAGAACGATCGTGGGGGCCGTGCACTCTTCCAGGATGTGCAGGTAAGAGCCGGGGGCATTGGGCACCACCGAGCATGCCATGAACTTGCCATCGGTTTTACTATTGGCTGGGTGAAGGATGTCAGCTAGTTCTGAGGCTTGATATTTTTGTGTGTAGAAGCCATCTCAAGATGAATGGGGTAAAACCCAGGAGGCCATGGAAGCTGCCTTGGCCCTGGAGAAGAGCCTGAACCAGGCCCTCTTGGATCTGCATGCCCTGGGATCTGCCCGTACAGACCCTCATGTAAGTAACCTTGCTAATCACTTTTTCCCTTTGACAAAACCTAAGCTGTCTGTGTTAGCTTTCAACCCCCAGTAATTTAAGCTCCTGCTCATACCTGTCTCTGAGAACTGGGTCTCTGATGTCTCTCCTCCTTTACAGCTCTGTGACTTCTTGGAAAGCCACTTCCTGGATAAGGAGGTGAAGCTCATCAAGAAGATGGGCAACCACCTGACCAACATCCGTAGGCTGGCAGGGCCACAACCAGCGCAGACTGGCGTGCCCCAGGCATCTCTGGGAGAGTATCTCTTTGAGCGCCTCACTCTCAAGCACGACTAGGAGGCCTCTGCGCCTTCAAGGGGCTCCCTCCTCTGCTCTGTTCCAGCCCACCTCAGAACCTCCACCTGAATGAACCTCTCAAGCCACTAGGCAACTTTGTAACCGCCCTGGAGCCTCTCCCAAGTCTTGGACCAAGTGAAAATAAAGCTTTTTGAAACAGCAGCTTGATAGTTTTTCTATATATGTGGGAGGGTTGCCTGGGAAAGAAGAGGTTGGCTCTGCTCCTGTTTACTGTGGGGACCTACATGTAATAACTTGCAGTGGTCTCTGGCTCTATGGTAGTAACTACCTTCTCATACAGCAGGTCCAGTTCTTAGAAATCTGCTGTAGCAGTTTGTCTAGTCCTTGGTTTATGTTATTGTGCAGGAAAGTGAAAACGCTTCAATATCCAAGCTCAGAAATGGGCTAAACATACAAATAGACTAGGAGGAGATGGGCAAGCCGAAGCCTGAGTTCTATCTAGTAAATGCCAGTACAAGGCATGCACCAAGGGCTGGCAGCCAGGGTCACTGGTATCTACTGGCTTCTGAACTAGATGCTGGGCCCATCAAAAAGAGGATGTGAAACTTGGGGCCATTGCACAAATGGGAAGTAAAGCATTGCAAAAGGCTTAGAAACGCAGGCGTGGCACACTGGACAATACTGCTGTGTCAGTTCAGACGGGTTAAAAGAAATCCAGGGGTTGTATGAAGCCACATGATAAACACCCTTAGCTCGGTGTCCTGCCACTGCTCTTGGTGAAGCAGTTATGTGGACAGGAAGATGACTCAATACACTACAGCTTTCTAGTCAGGTCACTAGAACTCAGTCATGCAGAGGTCACTGAGGCTAAAAGTAAGCAGGCCCATGGGGTCCTGAGAGCCTGCTAAAGGGACTCTGACAATGTCCACAAGGGAAATAGCGTTATTAAGAAATGGGGTTTAAAGCTGGGCGGTGGTGGTGCACGCCTTTAATCCCAGCACTTGGGAGGCAGAGGCAGGCGGATTTCTGAGTTCGAGGCCAGCCTGGTCTACTGAGTGAGTTCCAGGACAGCCAGTGCTACACAGAGAAACCCTGTCTCGAAAAGAACAAAAACAAAAAAAAAAAAAAAAAAAAGAGAAATGGGGTTTAAGTTTTTGGTCTAAGTCCCAGGGTTGGAACTTAAGTTTCTCACTGTGTGAGGTTGATACTCTGCTTAGGGACATCTGTCCAGCTGCTTTTTGTGTTGAGACTGGATCTCACCAAACTGCCCAAGCTGGCCCTAGAAACTCTGTAGTCCATGTAAGCTTTGAACTTTGGATCCTTTGATGTGTGCACTTGTGATTTCCCCATGTGTCTTTCATGTCAGCCACCTTGTACCCAAGGTCACTGGAACCAACATTTGCCACTTGCATCTCAGATCTAAGCAGTCAGATGCATCTTTCCTAACAGCAATGAGATCTTAGAACAGTAACCCAAACATGCACAGAAGACTATGGAGCATGTAAGAACAGAACTAAAATCTGGGAATCTGGAACTCCTGGTAATGCCAGCACTTAAGAGGCTGAGATAGGACTGCTGTGAATTTGAACCATGGAGGGTAGGGGGGGGGGGAATAAAGCAAGATCCTATCTAAAAAGTAAACTTAAAGGATTGGGGAAGTGAAGGAGACCCACCACAACACAACAGCTCACGTCCAGCTACAGTTGGCATTCTTAAATACACGTGTATTTTTTTTCAATCTCTGGACACACTCCACTCACACACCTTCTGCCCTCCCCCTCCCAAATGCAAACCAAAGGCATTGGGCCAGACACAGCACACTGAGGAAGGGCCTGCCCATTCACTCAAGCTGGGGGCAGGACAAAGCTTGCAGGCAGAAAGGCCTCGAGGTACATGTAGGGCTTCAAGAAGCCGGTGGGCTCGGTTCTGTATCAGGACGGGACCAGGGTGCGGCACAGTGACAAGATCCTGATTCAGCCACTGGGACCCGGGACCCAGGGCTTTCACAGTGGGCTGAGCATTTGTGTGGCTGACAGACATTCTGCCCTCCATGGAGGCATTCCCTAGAGGGGACATTGGACCAAGGAAAAGAATAAGGTCTGGTCCAGAAGAAGGCAGAAAGGTGTCTGGTCCAACTCAGGCATGCTCCATTGAAGAAATGAACAGGATGATACCCAGGGAGGCCAACCTTGCGGCATGGCCCGGCATCTCAGTCGAGGGTTGAAATGGAGGACCATAAGCATTCTGCGACCTCTGCTTTGTTTTTGAGGCAGTGTCTCACGTTGCTGAGTTTGGCCTTGAACTCTATGTAGCAGAGGATGACCTTTAACTCCTGATCCTTCCACTCTACCTACTGAGTGCTGGAGTTATAAATGTGTACCATCACACCAGGTTTATGAGGTTCTAGAGCTAGATCCCAGGGCTTCCGGCACGCTAGGCAAGCCATCTGCCAACTGAGCTACCTCGCCAGCCAGCCGGTAGTCAGTTATGTTAATCCCTGAAATGTGTCTGGACTTAGCTGTTTTCAGTTGTAGGGAAGCCACACAGATTCTAACATGAGGTGGTCCCGGGGGTCAGGCCTGAGCATAGCATACTCTGTATGATTGATTATAGGATCAAATGAAGAAGCCGCAACCTGGAAACCAATAAACCAGGTAGCCTGAAACCTCTGGCTTTGAAGAACAATGGCAGATTCCTAGCCTCTGGGACCAGTCTAAGCCTGGAGACTCCAGATCAGTGCACAAAGAATGCATTCTGCAATCCAAGAAAGGCACGGGCGGCATGGAGTGCCGGAACTCCAAGATTGGAGCCAAAGGGCTGGAGTGTCTGAAACGGAGGTTGGGCTATGGACCACACTTGGTAGGGGTCCCACTCAGGGTCTGGAGTGGGGTTCAGGCACCCTCCCATCTGCATAGGCCCTCTGTGAGAGGGGCACAGGACAGGCAGGGAATGGGGTGGGATGGGGAGGGCTTAGTTGCGCTCTTCGCCCAGGGAACTGGTAGGACTCAGGGGCTCAGTGGGTGTGCTGAGTGAGCTGGAGGGCCCAGTATCCACTGAGTTGCTTCTCTTGCTGCCGCCTGTGGAGGAGGAACAGGAGGCCCTGCGTGGCCACTCAGGTGCCCGGATGTTGCGGCGATCTTTGGCAGCCTCTTCTTCCTCGTCATAACGCTCACTGTCTTCCCCCAGGGGTCCATCCCGTGGCTCTTCCTCATCCTCACTCTGGTGTGGGCTGGAGTGTCGAGACAAGGAAGGCGATGGCGGCACGGAGGCTGGCCGTGGGTAACGGTACCCCTGGGTCTGCATACCCAGAGCAGGCATAAACCAGAATGAATGGATGCCATTTAAGTCCCTAGAAGTATCCACTAATCGTCAACCCCAAACCAGTCTGCCCAAGCGTTGGTCCC
>JANHMN010000003.1:42638211-42673274 GCA_030674055.1 Rhabdomys pumilio | reverse complement strand
GGGGGAGGGTTGGGAGGATTTGCTCTTGTTTCTGGGCTGTGAGGGATCTGAAGAAGCTACCAACAGAAGTCAGCATACTCATGACTGGAGCCCAGCTTTTAACTATCATCAGCAAAACCAAACCAAAACAAAACAAAACAAAAAATCCCAGCCAAAGTGAGGTGGAGTGCCCTTAAGGCACTCTACAGCTTGTGAGAAAATATCTGTGTTTAGTTTTATATTTATAGTCTTGTCTGTCAATAAAGAAACCTCAAGGAACCTCACCAAGATAAAAGCAACCCTGTAACTTCTTCGCTATCCCAGGCTGATGTAACCATGTAACATAAAGGAGAATGGCAACAGAATGTTGATCCTGCTCCCCCATCTTCCCTCCCTGGAAAAAAAAAAGCTCTAAAGAACTGTAAATACTCGGCCAAGGGGTGGTGGCACACACCTTTAGTCCCAGCACTTGGGAGGCAGAGGCAGGCGGATTTCTGAGTTTGAGGCCAGCCTGGTCTACAGAGTGAGTTCCAGGACAGCCAGAGCTACACAGAGAAACCCTGTCTCGAAAAACCAAAAAATAAATAAATAAATAAACAAACAAAATAAAAACAAAACTGTAAATACTCCCAGCCAAGTGGACAGTATGTCCATTTGATAGCAAGTTACAAAGACAGCTGGGAGTTGTAGTTTCCTTATGAAAATTCATACCTTACTGTCACCGCCATCACTACCACTACTGCCACCCCGAGCCCACCGGGAAGGGAAGCAGGATTTCAGAAGTCACAGCTGCAACACAAAGACAGGCTGACAGGAAATCCCAGCCCTCTCTCTTAAGTTCTTTACAACTGTTCCATCATCATGTGATTAAAGGGCCTACTCGTGGGCGGTGTATGAGAGTGAAAAGCTACAACTCCCAGCAGCCGCAGGTTAGGCTTCATGGATAAAGCCAGCTGTCTAATTTCAAAAATATTTTGTCCAAAAGCACATTCTACCTCATTAGTGCATGCTAGCTGTCTAGATTCCAAAACTCAGCCTCATCAATGCCAACCATAGGCACCAGTCCCTTGACCCACAGGAAATAAATGAACTCTAACTCCCAAAAGCCTCAGGGCCAAAGAAAGTCAGTCCCAGTAGCTGATGGGAGCTGTAGCTCTCACTTTGAGACACCTCTTCCTAATGTTTCCTGTCCTTTTAATTCCAACTTCAAGTATCAGAGGGTTCTGTGGAAGGTAAAACACAGCCACAGAGTTGGGTGGAAGTACATGCCTTTAATCCTAGTACTCGGAAGCAAAGGAAGCAGAGGCAGGTGGATCTCAGTTTGAGGCCAGCCGGCTCTACAGAGTGAGTTTTAAGACAGTAAATAGTGGCTCTCAGGCATTCTGTTTCTCCAGGAAACACTAGGTGTATTGACTGGCCTGACTTCTGTTTCCTAAAGGCCCCTTAAACTACCATTCTCAACATGCCCTGGGGACAGCAGAAACCGGAGTTGTCACTTGGGGGGGAAAGAGGGGCGGTCTTCTGAACCTTCAGTGAACTAAAGTTTCTAGAAAGAATCGTACTTTAACAGAGAACAAACTTTTGCAAGACTGACTGACTGTGGAGATGTTGGAATGTGGCAGGTCTAGAATCTAATTAGACTTTATCTCATAAAAATAAAGCCAGGTGGGGTGGCGCACATACCAGCACTCCAAAGGCAGAACTAGGTGGATCTCTGAGTTAGAGGCCAATCTGATCTATAGGACAGTTTCAGGATAGACAGGGCTACAGAGAGAAACCCTGTCTGCAAAACAACAAACCACCACCACCACCAAAACCACCACCACCAAACATTTATCTTGGTCTATTTCAGCCACCCTGAATCGCTGCCACTCCTTGCTATCTGTCCCTGATCTAATAAGGACTGTGACTTACTTTAGACCTAGAACTGAGATCTCCCCCTTTCCTGTGACCCTTCTTAACTTGATGTCTCCAGCGGTGTATTTTTTAAATTAATGTATTTGTTCACTTTACATCCCTATAGCAGGGACCCTGTCCTCCCATCTCCCCTCTCACCATTCCTCCTTCCCCCTCCCCTTCTCCTCTGAGAAGGGGACCCTCCTCCTTCCCTGCATCTCTCCAGCAATGTACTTATAAAAGGGCCTTCATTCATTCTTTTCTGTGTTCTGTTATAAAAAGTCACAAGATTGTCACTGTGTTGAAAAACTGTAACCTGAGTCTGTGTTCCCGGTCCATGCTCATACTTGGCTCCAGAATAAACTTTCTTACCCTTTCTGATGTGATGAATGCGTTTTCCCATTGATATTTCTCTGGATTTCAGAACTGGACCCTCTCTAAAGGGCCACAAAGAGAATAAAAGTCCCAGAAACCTTTGCAGCAAGAGGTCTCAGCAAATGCTGGGACTGGCCAGCACTCTGCTCAGGGGTTAGGACCATACCTGAGTAGCGAAGATGGCTCTCTTCATCATAGTGAAGTCCTCCTTGTCCAGCATCTTGTTCATGTCTGGGAGGCTCCCTCTGCAAGGGGAGAGGCAGGCATTTCAGAATGAAGTGACGGGACAGGCCAGGAGAATCATGGGAGCAGAGCCAGGGTTGGCACTCACACTAAAAGGGACTCATAGAGCTTCCTCCCAAATTTCTCCTTGACTGTATTGGCTGTGTCCCTGGAATAGAGAGGAACAATATCACGTCAGTCACCAGCCTCTATGTACTGTCAGGCTTTGTGGGCAACAGAGAAACTGAGGTCTGGGCTCAGGATCCATGCCCTGGGGGACCTCAAACTGGAAGATGGGGAACTGGAGACTGCTTGAGTTCCTTGAGGTGTGTGGTGGGGGATAGGTGGCCTTTCCTCTCCAACTTCAGTGACTCATCTACAAGATGAGTGTAAAAATAGAATCAACCTCAGAGGTTGCAGAGAGGAGTCTGAGAGGTCAGGGAAAGCCCAGCACACGGAGAGCCTTCCAGAAATGTCAGCTATTATTAGGGTTAAGATGAGTCTTGGACAAAGCGCTGCTAGGCCCTGTTTTATAAACAGGAGGAATAATATTCTGAGAGGAACATCCTGGCAACCAAGTTCGGAAAGACTGTCACCCTACTGTCTCATGACTTACGATCCTCCCAGGGACAGGCTGACCCAACCACACTGGTCTCTTCTCTCTCTGTCTCCTGTGAGCCTGGCCTCAGTATGCTGCCCAGTGTGACCTTGAACTTCTGACCCTCCAGCTTCCACTCCCCAAGTGTTAGAATTAGAGAAATGGACCACCACACCCAGTTTATGCCCTGCTGGGGATTGAGTGTGGAACAACACCCTACCAAGTGAGCTACATTTTAGGCTCTTCCTCAGTTCTTAAACATGTGTCTGCTGTTCCCAGGACTTAGAACACTGCCTGCCTCATGGCAGATATTCAGAGACTGGTGGGCACTGAACGGGTAGGCTTCAGAAAGTAGGAAACAGGCTCAGTGAGGGTGCGGTAGGTCAGCAAAATAACAAGGGGTCAGGGCAGGAATCTGTGTGACATGTGCCTGATCACATGCTCACAGCCTGGCCAGGCCACACGCTTTAAGAGAGGAGTTCACAAGGAATCCTGATTGTGTCAGAGATAGCCAGAGAGAGATAAGCCCATGAACACAGAAGGTATGGGGCCCACGGGGTCCTGGCCGAGGACTGCTAACCATAGCTGTTTGCGCACGGCCTGGCCCTTCAGAGTTTCCACGTTGAAATTGTTGGTTCGAGCCGGCATGATGAAGAACGCAACGACTGTTTGCTCACTGCCATTCACCTGGGGACGGGGAGGAAAGAGACATCAGGGTGCTGGACTCAGTCACGCTATTGCTGCTAAGAATTATGGGACTTCGGATTTCCTTCTTCATAATAATATAGGAGATTAAAATCAAAGTCTACTGCATGGGTAGGTGCTTTACCACTGAGCCACTCACACCCCCTCACTAGGCGATTCTAGGCAGGAGATCCATCACTGAGCCATGCTGCTAGACTGGTTTTTTATTTTGATACAGCATCTCAAAATGGCCCATTGACCTTGAACTCATTGTATAGACAAAAGATTTTGACATTGATTTTATTTTTGGATCCTTCTGCTTCAGCCTTCCAGGTGCTGAGATAACAGGTACAGGCCACCAGCTCTCACTTCTTATCTTTCTGGGACTCTATGTTCTGCTCCTACCCAAGCTTCCATACCCACCCCTCAGGTCTCTGCTCTCCCCAGCCCCGTACACATCCCGCCCCCCCAGCCCCCTCTCACTGTTCCACCCACCAGGGCTTACTCTGAGCAAATAGTTGAGCCGGGCCAACGCCTCCAGGAACACATCAGCTCCCTTGTTGGAAAACTCATAGCGGCCAGCAATAAAGAAATACAAAGTCTTGTCTAGGTTGAAGTCCAGGTGCCTAAACAAGCCACAGGAGAGTGTGAGGCCCGAGCTCCTCACCCTGTGCTGAAACCAACAAACCCCAGAAGCCATAGGGCCAAAGAAAGCTTTTACAATGCACAGGTATCAAAGAGATACACTCAAGTGTAGGATTTTATCCTTGTATGGGTATTTACCCTAATACCCATCCCATAGCTCTAGATATCAAGAAATAACGGAGACCATAGCTGTCCAGGACTGAAGGACCAAGGAATCCAAACCCTCACTCTCCTCCTTGAGACTCAAGAGTCTTCTCTCCTCAGAGCTCGGAGTCTTGACCACAGCCCTCCTCCTCAGACCCAGGAGTCTCCCTTCTTCCTCCCACTTCTCTTAGCCATCTGGCCCACATACCCATAAAAATGGCCACGCACAAACTCCTGGATTCGTGCTTTGCTCTGAGCATGAAGGTTCTGGAATTCATGCATAGCAGAGAACTTCTTCACATTCAGTCCATTGGGGGTCACAATATCTACGATTGGGGGAGAAGGACCCATGCTTCATTTTCTATCGTCAACTATTATCAACGTCACTGACACAAAAGGAAGAGGGTGACTTCCCTTCCATAACGCCATGGTTTTGATCGCCCTTTAGTGAGCTCCGCTCCGGAGACTGATTCAATACCACTGCTTGACTCTTCTTGCTCTTTTTATATTTTAGATTTTTTTTCTTATATTTTCTGTGTATAGTGGTTTTGCCTGCATGTATGTCTGTGTACCATATGTGTGTCTCTTGCCTGTGGAGGCCGGAAAAGGCGGTCAGTCTCCTGGAATTGGAATGACAGATGGTAATAAGCCATCATGTGGGCTCTGGGAATTGCACCTGGGTCTCCAGAAAAGCAACCAGTGTTCATACACTCAGGCATGAACTTGCACGTTTACATACACACACACACACAGACACACACACAGACACACACACACACATACACACATGCACGTGTGCACAAACATAAAAACAAACAAATAAATAAATATTTTTAAAAAGTATATGAGGGGAGAAATGGTTGAGTCCCTAAAAGAGGTACGAAGACAGTATATTGTGAGCCAAGTTGTGACAGAGCGTGTAGTCAAGGAGACCCCAGAGCTATGTAGTGAGACCCTGGCTCGAAAAAGAAAAGAGAAAGAGAGTGGATGTCCTGGGAGAAGAACAGTTGTCAGAGTGGGAGGAGGACAGATGGAAACTGCACCTCCCAGAGCTCCTGAGTGTATCAGGGCCCACGGCACCATCCACCTGTAGGAGCTGAGGTACCGAGAGTTAGGTCTATACAATACAAGGTTTTATAAAGAATACTTTATATATATATATTATATATATAAAGAATACTTTATATATATTATATATATAAAGAATACTTTATATATTATATATATTATATAATATAATACATATATATACATACATATAATATATATATATATATGTATATATATATATATATATTAGCTACTCATAAAGTTAGAATGAATGATACCATAGATCCTGTTGTCCTTCAGGACACAGAGTTAGCCAGATTCATATATTTATATATATGAATATATATATATGGAAGACAGATGGGTCCCGGGAGCTTACACGGCCTCACCAAAATGGTGAACTTAAGGTTCAATGAGAGACCCTGTCTCAAAAGAGCTGTTGGGGCCGGAGAAACGGCTCCACATTCAAAGCTTACTGCTCTTGCAGAATGCAGTTGGGTAGTTAATAGTGCTTATAACTGCAGCTGAAGATTAGGATCCAAGTCTTCCTCTGCCCTCTGTGAATGCACGCGCGCACACACACACACACACACACACACACACACACACGTTTGCACAAGCCCACTCACAAGAACACACATATATATACATAAATAAAAATAAATACTTCTAAAAAAAATTAGGTGGATAGGCACAGAAAAGACCCTCGACATTCTCCTCTGATTTCTACACACACACACACACACACACACAATTACAACAAATCAACAAAAAAAATTACAACCCTCATCAGGATCTAGGGCCAAGATTTAGGAGCATATGGGGCAGGATAGGCAGACCTAGTTCCAAATTTACTTTCTTTGAAAATAAAGCTGGCACTATTTGTATTTCTTTCAGAAGATCAGCATATATATTAGCTACTCATAAAGTTAGAATGAATGACACCATAGATCCTGTTGTCCTTCAGGACACAGAGTTAGCCAGCTTCATTTCCCAGTTACCATCTCAGCTCAGGACTATGGGAGTTGTTCTATTCTGAGGTAAAATGACATTGGTGTTGAGCATGACATAGCGCCTCTTACCTCAGCCACACGTAGGGACCACAGCTCAGACCCTACCTGGTTTCCTCTTGAGGAGGTGTTGAGCCTCGATCGCGGTGATCTGGGACACCGTAGTGAAGACATGGGCACAGTGAGCTGCTGCCCGCTCCATGCAGTACCGGTGATAGATCTGTCTCTCGCCTGCCTCCTTGTCTACATTGAACTGGTAAGAAGGGAGAAAAGTCAGCGTTACGAGGACCAGGGTAAGGCTGGGGTGTAGACAAGGGTCTTAGGGAGGTTGGGATTGACAGCTGCATTCTGAGAGGCGGGTCTGGGCTCGTACTCTTGGGTTTAAGGAGGACCAAGGAGGACTCTTGGGTCTGAGGGAGGAGGGCCAGGGTCTGCCCCTATGTGTGATGGTGGAAGGGCCTGGACTCTTAGGAGCACAATTCCCTGTGAGGGCTTTGGGCTGTCCCACAATCCAGAGTCTCCTACACTCGCAGCTCACATTCTCCAGGTTGTTGTAGAAGTCCACAGCACCGGCACACAGGTAGCGCCCCAGCAGCGTGGCGTGAGTGGTAAAGATGGTGGCCACCGGCAAGCGCCGGGCACGGCACAAGCAGAGACCAACGCCCGCCAACCATTCGTGGAAGTGGGCAACCACATATGGCTTCTCTTCATTCTGGGCCAGGAACTATGAGGCAACAGGGACAGGGTCACTGTGTTTCCACAAAGCACAAAAGAAACCAGCAGCAATCCCCATCGCGGACAAGGAAACAGGGGAGAGGTAAGCCTGCCATTAGGCAGAGCAGGCAGCATTTCCACAAAGGGCTGAAACCCCGTTAGGCCAAGCAGCTGACCTCGTCCCAGAGGTTGATGGGAATTTTTTGTTTTTGTTTTGATTTGTTGTTTTGCCAATGTCTCTGACAAAGCTGAACTCGAAGGACCAACACCCCAAGCCCTGGTCACAATTCCAGGGACTTGAGTCTTCTTTTTTCTTTCTTTTTCTTTTGGTTTTCTTTCTTTCTTTCTTTCTTTCTTTCTTTTTTTTTTTTTTTTTGCTTGTATTTCTGGGTTTCTCTGTATAGCGCTTGCTGCCCTGGCACTCACTCTGTAGACCAGACTAGCCTCGAACTCAGAAATCCACCTGCCTCTGCCTCCCAAGTGCTGGGATTAAAGGCGTGCGCCACCACTGCCCGGCTTCTTTTGGTTTTCAATCAGAATTTCTCTGTGTAACAGCCCTGGATGTCCTGGACTCACTTTGTAGACCAGGCTGGCTTTGAACTCAGGGATCTGCTTGCCTCTGCCTCCTGAGATTAAAGGAACATGCCACCACCGCCTGGCAGAGCCTCAGCGTTTCAATCACTGGTAGCAAAATTTTTATGGGCAAAAAAACGGGACCAAAACTCCCAGAATTCCTTGAAGCGAGTAGCTCCTGTTTGTCCTAAGGCATTCCGATTAAGTTTCCTAAAATTTTTTTTAAAAAAAATTCTATAATGTGCAAAGGACGAGGAAAGCCCAGATTTCTGGTTCTGAAACCAATTTAAGGTCGGTAAGTATCAAAAGTTCCCCCCCAGTGCTTAAATACAATGAATATCAAACTAGAGCGCAACTCCCAGAATTCCCAGGTCCCTCTTCGGACAGGACTCCCTGGAGATAATGCCAGTGTGTTTGTGTTTACACCCGAACGATTAGAGTAAACGAAGGTGAGGTTGGCACTTCTGCTCTCTGAGAAAAACTAGACTCCTTTCAGAGTTGATCCTTGGATTAAAAAAGTGTACAATTCCCAGAACTCCCAGGGGAAGCCCGCCCTCTGGCCCAAGTGGTGATGATGATTAAAGTCTGGGTAGAAAGGCTGAGGTGGGGTCTGTAGTAGGGCCTACCTCACCCAGGAACCAGGTGGTGAGGAAGCCAAACAGGACAGCGTCATTGGCCTCGCGGTCGTACCAGGGTACCCCGATGTTGCAGGTGTCCCAAAGCTCACCCTTCCAGCGCTCCAGGGCCCAGGCTGAGGCCCCTACATCCAGGAGCACCACTAGAGGTCCCCCTTCGATCAGCCAACGCCCAAAATACACCTGAGGGAGAGGCAAAGGGAGGCTTCGGAAGACCTCGCCCACATTCCTCACAGACTTACTTCCCCAGCCTGGTAACTGAGCTCAGCTGGTTCACGTTTCCCCTCACCCATGGCCTCATCTGTGGCCCTCTGTAACTCCGCCCACTACCTTTCTCCTCTCCCCATTGGCCTGTTTTGTCATCTGAAGTCACGTGCCTATCAGCCAGCCTGCACTTTCCTACCCATTGCCACGTTCCTAAAACTCGATGTTCTATTTCAGTCCCCATTAGCCCTTTTCCTCCTGAGACCACAGGTATGGCTCCAGGCCATTGATCTAACTCTGTCCTAACCTGGCTTCGTCCAGCCAGGGCTTCACTGGGGTACCCCTCCCCCTCCCAGCTGTTGTCTGCCCTTTTGCTGGGAGGGGGTCTATTATTAGGAACAGCTGCCCTGGGGGAGGGATGTGGCCACTCTGGGGTCCCGTAGGGACATGGTCTGGCCTGACTGGATGCTGGAGCCCACCCCAAACACAGGCTGTGAGTAGGCGGAGCCTCTGCACTTGTCTTCCCCTTCTCACCTTCCCTCTCTTCTGGCTTTCTCCTTGTAGTTCTTTCTTTTGGGGGATGGGGAGCAGGCTTTCTCTGAGTAGCCCTGGCTGTCCTGGAACTCACTCTGTAGTTTCTCAAACTCAAAGATTCACCTTCCTCTGCCTCCGGAGTGCTGGGACCACCAGGCTTCTCTTTGTGGTTCTTGGGATAAAACCCACAGAGCAAGCTAGGTGGGAGTTCTACCACTGAGCTATAATCCCAGACCCCTACTGGGGGATTCTAGGCAAGGACTCTATCACCAAGCCACGCCCCTTCCTCCTTAGTTCATGGATCTGCTCGCCTCAGACTCTTTCCCTGTTTCTCCTCTCTTCATCTCTATTCCATCTTTTTGCCTGTCTGCTATTCGTCTTTATTTTTATTTATTTTGAGACAGTGTTTTGTTGTGATCCAGACTGGCTTAGCACACACACTGAGATCCTCCTGCCTAGGCCTCCCTAGTGCTGGGATTGTAGGTGTGCCTATATCTGGCTCTAGCTGTCTTTCTGCCTTGATCCAGCTGGTTTCTACCCTCTGGGTCTGAGGATCTCAGCTGAGATCCATCTCTATCCATCTGGCCTTTCTGACATCCGGTACCCACTGGCCTACTCACCAGAGCCTATACCTCTCTATACCCGTCTATCGCTTTCTTCCCTAGGTCCACTGGGAAAGTGCTACTCACAGCGATCTATGCCTCCCGCTGGCGGTTCCCACCCCCCAGGGTACGACCGACCGTGTCCCACCTTACAGCCCTTGCTGTTCATGGAATCCAGAGTCCTCTTCAGTTCAGGAGTCGGGGGCTCCAGCAGCTCTACCTGCGTCCTCACACCCTGCTCCGTGTATGGTCCCACCAGATAGTAGTTGTCACCCCATTCATCCCCTGTCACCTTCGCCTTCGTCTGCAGCACAGTGTAGATGCCACCCACTGTGGGCCAAAGCGCAAAAGGACAGACAACCCCACCATTGGTCCATAGCTTTGAGACCTGGTGGGTAATGGGGATGTGTGTGGGTTGTGTTGGGGCAGAAGATGGGCAGGAGCCCAGACTTGGGAATCAAAGAAGGTAGGGGCTAGAGGCTAGGGTCATGGAAAAGCAAACCTGAGGATAGCCCTCTTGGGTTTATGGAGAAAGGGGACTGAGGTCAGGATGCTGAGGGAGGAGCAGGCTCCACTTATCCTGGTCATGGGACAGGAAGCACTCTTCGTCTTAGAGAATTAGGAGTTGGAAGTCCCCAGGCTCTAAAGCTGCCAGCTTTCAGATGCACTGGGAAGAACGGTACATGGCCCTATCTAGCTACCTAGAGTTACCTAAGGGAAGCTGGATTTAATATTCCTCACCTTCAGGGGCCTAATGATGCTCGCCCTGGGCTGGGACATAGACATGCTGGGCCCTTATTCCTCCCGTGACCCCACCTCAGATTTAGAAATCTGAGTCCTTAGCCTCCTCACCTGAAACCCATACCCTGGCAGCACACAGCATTGAGTCTGTCAACTCCCAACATGCTGGGAGACCCAGTCTCTTTCTCCCCCAAGATACAGAAAAAGAAACATTCAGATCCACAAGGCCCAGCTTCTGGGGATTCCAGCCCAGCTTCTAATGAGCAAGAAGCTAGTGGTCTTAGACACACATACATAGGACTCTGGGCTGTGGGTGGGTTCCTCCCATCCTAGGGCCCAGCCCCTGACCAACTTAGGACTTCCAGCTTTCCCGATTCACAGGAAGGCACCTCTCCACATAGGAAGCCATGGCTTAGGCCCTGGGCTCCTTCAAACGGAAGCTTCAAATGGAAGCAGGAGGCTCATTCAAGTTCCCAACTCTTTCCCACCTTGGATCTAAGAATCTGAGTCTCCAGGCCCCTCAGCTTTACACTGGGTCATGTCCGCCATGCTTCCTGAAAAATCCATGAATCCCAACTTTTAGGAGCATTCCTACTCCACAGTCATAGCCTCTGGACCACAGACCCAAAAGCTCCAGTGTTCCCCGGGCTTAGATGCACTAGCTCCTTCCCCTTTTAGATCCCAGGTTTCTCGGCCCTCGAAAACCTCCCTCCAAGACCCAGGAATCTTTCTCTGAGTGCCCTCTTCCCTAGATTGTAGAACCTGAAGCCTCCTTCCATCTTAAGAGTAGTTTCTTGTCCCTTCCCCCCAGGGCCTAGGACGCCTACTCCAGCCCCTCCACAAGGACACAGAAGTCACAGGCGCTTATCCCAAGACCCAAGAGTCCTCCACGTAGCTCTTTCCCCGTCTGAATCGGAGTTTCGGGACCCCATCCTCGCCTGCCCTCCTTGGTCAAGGGATCGACGCTGCTGTTCTCACCCTTGTTGGCCACCTCCCAGGCCACCTCGAAAAGCACTGTGTTCTCCGGGTCGAATTCATCCTCCCAGTCTTCCAATCCTGGAAGGGAGGACATAGAGAGACTGCGGCTGAGAGGCATGGCTGCTGCGGCAGGGGACTTCGAGTACCAAAAATGGAAACCCGAGAGGTCGGCTAGAAATGCACCAGACTTGATGACCGGTCGGGTTAGCGGGTGTCCCAGGGGAAGCTTGCAAGGCTCTCCGCTTCCTATTGCACGACCGCACCCCCGCCCCAGAGCGCTCCTACTCAGGTAGGGTGAGCGGCGACAGTGAATCCGGCGGGCAGCTGCAGTGAAGCCTCATGGCCGCCAGGAGGCACTGCTCTCCCCGCTGGTCTAGCACGATTGGTCGGCGACTGGGGGGCGGGGGCTATTTCGTGTTCTTATTGGCGGATGGGATCCAGTTTCTTTGGCCAGAGCATCCAAGGGGACGGGGGCGGGGCTTGTTGCTACTCAGCATGGAAGTGATTGGTGAATAGAGCTGTCAATCTCGGCTGTAGGCCCAATTTGGTGAGGAAGGTTGGACAGAGAGAAAAGGGATCGTGGAGGACGTGTGGTTGCTACAAAATGTGTTCAGAATTTTGCAATCGAACTTAGCAGTTGCAGGGCGTGGGGGAAGGAAGGGGGAGGAGGCTAGGTAATAGGAGGAGGAGCAAGAGTCGTCAGGAGCCCACCCGGGATTCAGCACACCCTCTTACCAATTTAGCCTCTCGGGTTGGGCGCGGCCTAGTGTACGCCTCCAGGACAGTTTTACGCATTTTATGAACCATAGAGATGACTGGATGACTGGGAGCCTAGAGAGGACGAAGACCGTGCTCGTAGCTGATTTCCGTTTCCGTTGAAGCATTGGCGGTTGGTGTGCATCATGGCAACCGTGGTAAGTGTTGGGTGCATGTGGAGGACTGAGAATGACCCTTCTTACGGAGTCTGAAGGAGGAAGCTGGAGAGGACTCTTGAGTCTGAAGGAGGAGTGATAAGGAAGATGCCTGGTTTGACGGAGGAGGTCTGGGGAGTACTCCTGAGTCGGCGGGAGGATGCAATAGTCACCCGGGTCTGAGCAATAGATACTGAGGAGGATGCATGTGTCAAGGGAAGAGAGCAGAGGAGGGTGCATGAATCTGAAGGAAGAGGGCTGAGGAAATCTGCTTCTTAAGGAGGACTTGGGAGGACACATGGATCTAAGGGAAGTGTTGGAGGAGAGGATACCAACTTCTGAGGGATTCAGGCTGGTGTGTGCACCTTTGTGTTTGAGGTAGGAGGGCTAGAACCTGAATCCCTGGATCTGAGGGAGGATCACAGTGAATGAGATCTGGTCTGGGGGAGGAGGGCTGGGGAGGATGCCTGGGCCTAATGGAAGAGGGCTGGGCCTGGACTCCTGGATCCGGAGAAAGTGTATTGACTGCTGAGGAAGGAGCTTCGTTGTGGCCCTAAAGCTGACAGAGAAGGCAACTATGTATTAAGAATCCTAGGTCTGTCAGGCATAGTAGGGCAAGCCTTTAGAACCAGCACTTGAGAGGCAGAAGCTGTGGAGCTCTGTGAGTTTGAGGCCAGCCTGGTCTACAGAGCAGGTTCCAGGAAAGCCAAGGGTTACACAGAGGAACGCTGTCTCAAAAAACAACAGTGTCCTGGGTCTGATAGAAGAGTCATGCAGACACTCAGACTTGTCTGTGAATGAGTGGATAACCAGAGCTTGGAATGGCAAAGTCGTGGTTTATCTCACATGATGTTCTAGAAGCTTCCTCTACCTCTTGATGCAGCCAGTTCTGAAGTCCCAATGTTGTGCGAGGGCTGAGACTGCTACCCTGATCTCTGGTGAAGATTAGCAAGTGGGAGATTAGTTGTGTGCTCGAGAGCACAGGTCACAGTGTGTCAGGAGCCAGTGGTGCATGGCGTCTTGTCCAGAGACTGTTTGTGTATTCCAAGCCTCACTTAGGCACACATCCGTGCCAGCACATGGGTATTTGAATGTTAAAGGGAGCGAGTATAAAGCCCAGGAAGTGAGTCCAGACATTAGGCATTAGCTCCCCAGACCTCCTAGTGAAGAAATAGTGTGGCCCTGTGGTGGCCTCGATTCTGAGGTTGAGCCCAGTCAAGTTAGAGGGAGGTCAGTGGAGAGTCTGCTGCTGTTTCCATGGTGAGGAAGCACATGCCTTTGCTTGCCTTATGGAGAACCTGTGTGTAATAGTTTGGGGTCTCATGCTCCTGGAGTCCATGCAGCCTCTTATAAAGAGAGGAAATTGGAAGGCTCTCACAGCAAGAGACAGGCTGTGAACTCTCCTGGGCCCTGGGCTTTCCTGGAAGGCCTTGTTGAGGGCGGAGGCATGCTGAGCTGGGATTGGGGGCTGCTTTATGGATTCTTAGGTTCATAAAAAATGTTACAGGATGTACAAGGGTCCACCACCTGGATTTATCCATCTCATTTCACCCTTTAGCTTAGGCTAGCCACAGACTCGAGGCAGTCTTCCTGACTCAGCCTCCCCAGTGGTTGCAGACTTGCGTCTTAGCAGGCACCCTCCAGTGTCCCCACACCTCCCTCCATGAGCTTTGGCAGCCACGAATCCACTTTGTATTTGTGACATCTCTTTTGGATACTTCATTTAAGTATCATTCAACATGGAGGATTTTTTTAAATTCATGTTTTCTGTGTATGGGTGTTTTCCCTCCATGTATGTCTATGCCTACAGAGGCCAGAAGAGGGTATTGGATCTCCTGGAACCAGTTACAGTCTGTTGCGAGCCACCACATTTGTGCGGGCGGTTTAGCGTAGGTCTCCTGGAAGGAAGAGCAGCCAGGAGTCCTCCAATCTTCTCTGCAGCCCCAACATGCAGTCTCTATTATGTGGGGAGCCCATTCACTCAGCGTGTCTCAGTGTTCTTCCTGGGTGTGTCAGTGTCAGCTTCACTCCTTTTCCTGGCCCAATAATATTCCATATATGAATAGAGCATATCACGTTTATCCACTCATTGGTCAGTGAGCACATGGTTGTGTGTGGCTTTTGGCTGTTGTAAACATTGGTGGGGATTCCAGGGGCTCCCTGTGAGGGGAGACTGTTGGCTGCTTCTTTGGAGGCCCTGGTAGGTGTCTGTTGGATGAGCTCAGCACTCTAGCGTGTTGAGCCTTGAACATGGAGTCCCAGGTACGCCAGAGATGTGTGGACTGTTCCCTTCGTGAGACAAGTAGGTGGTCTGGGAGCTAGAGCGTTGGTCTGAGGGTCTCTGTGCTGTCCTCACAGAGCTCAGTATGGGGACAGGAAGGTTTCCTCATCCAGGCGCCAGGATGCCAGGGCTCTGAGGGGTGAGATGCAGCTTGTCTCCCTGGGCCCTCAGGTGGGACTGATGGCTGCCATTAGTGGTTGATGGCCCAGAGGGTGGTGGTGGCTGCTGTTGGCATGCTGCCTGCCCGTGAGGCGGGGGTTGGGGGGGTTGGGGTGGGGGTTCCTGGTGGGCAGCAGGACCTTGAAGGAGCAATGAAAGTGTGAGAACTGGGAATCTTCTCACACATCGTCCTCATCTGCAGGCGGCCACCACCAAAGTCCCTGAGATCCGCGATGTGACAAGAATAGAACGAATCGGTGAGTGAGTAGGGTCAGGATGGGGAGACACTACTGCCGAGTGCCCAGACAGACAGAGAAGGATGCGATGAGGCCCTAGTCCCAGGCTATGCTATGCTGCCATATGCCCAGCGTGCCACTGTGGAGTTGCTGGAAGTTTGAGGAATATCTGAACCATGTATCCAGCACACAAGTACATATGGTCAGATGCTTCCTGAGGGGGCCTCAGGCCCAAGGCCTGCAGGCTGCCAGATTCATGAGTGTTTATGCTGGAAGTCTCCTGTGACCTCAGGAGGTTGAGAGTCTTGTCGTCCTGTTCCCACTGAGGAGACGAGCTCTCCCAGCAGCTGTGTAGTGAACTTGCAGGGCCACGGTCACCACCTGCAGCCAGCAGGTGCGGGCAGGCCGGCAGCTCCAGGGACGCCAGCTGTGCAGGAGGCCACACCTACTTGTTGAGCTGTCACTCAGCACCTCTAAGACCCAGTAGAGGGCTATGGGCTCCAAGTGCGGGCCCTTGGTGAACTCTGTGATCTTTCTACTTAGTCTGGCTAAGTGGACCCAGCTGTGTAGACCAGATTGGCTTCGAACTCCCAGAGATCCCCTTGCCTCCGCCTTCCAAGTGCTGTGCAGCACCACGCCTGGCCATGTTTTTCTTCCTGAGGTAGTCCTGAGAAGCTGGCCGAACTCACTGTGTAGCTGAGGATGACTTTTAACTCCTCACCCTCCCGTCCCTGCCTCTACCTCCCAATGTGCTGGGAAACGAAGCACCCTCTCACTTCCAGTGCTTGAGTTGGAACCCTGTACTTGCTAAATCTCACGTCTTCCAGAAGGGACATTGTAGGAGTGTGTGGCATGGAGGCAGGCTGTGGTGGGTCTGGCACCCGTGCCCCTTTGAGGTTTCTTACAGAGCCACTGGCTGCCGTACTCACCTCTTCCTGGATGGCCTCTGGGCTGGGGCCCTACCCTGTGTCTGCATCCCTGTGGATGGGCCCAGGAATTGTAGCAATACGCTCTGGCTTGTCAGTGTGCTGTGGAAAAGAGCACCTGAGTGCCAGGTACCTGTGTCCTTCCACAGTGTGCCTTGACCCTCACCGTCAGTGCCTGGGCCCTTGGGGAGTGTCGTCGGCTATTGGATGCCAAGCACTTAGCCATGCTCCGGCATCTTCCTGCCTTTGTTTGACCAAGAGAGCAAACTGAGCTCTGGGGGAAACCCTTGACTCAGCAGCCACACAGTGTTGCCCAGAACCAGCCAGTAACTCTTCTCTCCTTCCTCCTACACAGGCGCTCACTCTCACATCCGGGGTCTGGGACTGGATGATGCCCTGGAGCCAAGACAGGTAGAGCGATGGGGCTGGGTAGGTGGACTATTCCCGCCAGGCAGGTCTTCAGGCCTCTTGATTCTATACTGAAGCACCTCTGCTGAGAGGCAGAGACACTCGATCTCTGTGAGTTCAAGACCAGCCTGGTCTATAGACTGAGACCCTATCTCAGAAAGAAGAGAAAAATCAGTACTGTTTTATTTTGTTTTCCAGCAGGTGGGGTGTGTGTCAGGGTGGGAATGCGGCGGTGGTTCTGCAGCCTTCCATGTCCTCTCACCTTCTACCTTCCAGGCTTCCCAGGGCATGGTGGGGCAGCTAGCTGCCCGGCGCGCAGCTGGCGTGGTGCTGGAGATGATCAGAGAAGGGAAGATTGCGGGGCGGGCCGTCCTCATTGCTGGCCAGCCAGGAACTGGGAAGACAGCCATTGCCATGGGTAAGAAGCCTCAAGGGGCAGATGTTTTCCTCTGTGCCAGTGAACCCCTCCTGTAGAAGTCAGGGACAGGCTAACTCTGTTTAACAGTCACATAGAAGCATCAGGAGGTGGCTGTCTAGGGCCACTGAGCAGTTATGTGGGGTCCCCAGTCTTCTACACTAGCTTCCAGGTTAGGGTCACCTTGTATTCCGAGCAGGCGGCTACGTTCCATCCTTCCCTGCTGTGCTCTAGTCTTCAGGCAGGAAGGAGTTGCAGCCACATGTTCATCCCTCGAAGGTGCTGTGGGGAAGAAAGCCCGTTTTATCACACGAGCTGCAGAGGCGGCCGTGGCTATGGAGGTTGTTTTGTCTTGGGGTTTTTGGAGACAGGTCTTTAGATAGTCTTCACTGGCTCTACCTCCCAAGTGCTGGGATCAAAGGTGTGCACCACAAGGTCCAGCATTGTTTTGTAATTTTTAATTTGGCTTATTACTGTCTTAATAAAATGGGGGTTCTGGGAATAAGAGAGAAGGTGAACACTGGACTTGGCGACCAGCCTTCTCTGCAGCAGTCCCCTGGTGACTTAAGGTCACAGCTGCCTCTTCCTTGTCCAACTCCTGCCCATCCTTCAAAGCCTCGGGCGTCTCTGCCTCTGAGACTCTCCTGGCCTACCCTGTGGTCTCACTCCCACCTCTGCTGAGACTGGGAACAGGTAGGGAGAGCCAGTCAGTTCTGAAGTAGTGCTCACCTATGGACGAGCCATGTCACTATGCTTCCAAGGTGACTCGGACGAAGACAGAAGAGTACAGTGTGGGGACTAAGTGGTACGTGGGGCTGGATGTGGGATAGAGGCATGGATGGTTTTGAGGATGTCAGGAAGCATGGACCATGGACCACCACTGTGTCAGGGACCTGAGGCCAGCAGCCACAACTGCCTGACCTCTGGTTCCCACAGGCATGGCCCAGGCACTGGGCCCGGACACACCATTCACAGCTATTGCAGGCAGTGAGATCTTTTCTCTGGAGATGAGCAAGACTGAGGCTTTAACGCAAGCCTTCCGCCGTTCCATTGGTGTCCGTATCAAGTGAGTGTCCTGTGAGATATCCACTCTGCTTGCCCATAGTCCTGGTCAGAGAACCAGGGTGTCCCAGACTGGGCTGACCCAGACTGTGCTGTCTGTCCCACCAGGGAGGAGACAGAGATCATTGAAGGTGAGGTTGTGGAGATCCAGATTGACCGGCCAGCCACAGGCACGGTGAGTCTCTGAGGCTTCTCTGTCCCAACACCTGTGTCACCCATACTCATGGCTAAGCCACCTCCAGCTGAAAGGCAAAGGTGGGGCTGGCGGAGGCTTCACTGGACCAATGGAGGGTGTCATAGGGCCTAAGGAGGGATCGAGGGCTAGTTAACAGTATCACAGAATCAGTGGAAGGCGTCAAGGAGCCGATGGAGAGTTTCTTAGGAAGTGAGAAGCAAGTGAAACAAGTGTGGGGGCTGGAGAGTTACTGTGGACATCTGGATCCAGACCGTCCTTTCCCCCAGAACTCCTCTGAGCCGAGGCGCGCCGCGCCCGCCCGCCCCCCAACCTGTCTGCCCACAGCCATACCTGTCAGGTACTTGGTTTTCTCTGCCTGGTTGTAGGGGGTTTCTGTTTCTTTTTGCTGTGCTGGGCCAAACCTAAGGCCTGTTGCATGTTAAGTAAGCTGCCCAGTTGTTTTATTTCATGCAGGTCTGAGGTTCAACCCCAGAACCCACAAGATCGAAGAAGAGAATTAACCCCTCACTAGTCCCCTCACACACACACACACACACACACTTTTTTTTTTAGAGTAGATAGGCTAGTAGGTCTGCCTCATCCTGTTGTACAGTCTGTCTGAAGTCTCCTCTCTGAGGTCTGAGGTGATCAGCACAGGGCGGATGCCTTGAGTCTGAGGTTCTGGGAGCTTCTCTGTTGTAGGAGTTGCTGGGGCGGGACCTGGGGCCAGCATGAGCCATGTGAGCCCTCCACAGCTAAGCTCGTATGCCGGCCATCTTAGAGTGAGTAGATTAGTGGCGGTCCTGCAGCCATCGTCACCACTATCTGGCCGTAGAACTTTCCATCACCCCTTGAGAAAATTGTGCCTGTATGCCAGCCCCCAGCCACGTGATCTCTCTTGTCTCTGGACTTGCAGGTTCTGGATGCTTTGTACAAGCACGACTGTAGGGCAGTGGGTGATCTGGTTTGGAAATTTTGTGTTACAGCTGGGCTTGGTGGCACACGCCTTTTAACCCCAGCACTTGGGAGGCAGAGGCAGGTGGATCTCTTGAGTTTGAGGGCAGCCTAGTCTATAAAGGGAGTTCTAGAACAGCCAAGGCTACACAGAGAAACTCTGTTTTGAAAAAACAAAAAACAAAACCCACCTTTTTTGCTGGTTCTTGGTGTGATGTTTCAGCTGTTACTAAAAAGCCTAGGAAAAGGAGTGTGCAGCATACAGGAACTTTCTCTTGTCTATTTGCGTGTTCTCTCTCTCTCTCTCTCTCTCTCTCTCTCGGTGTGGTGTTTGAGAAAGGGTCTGCCTCCTGCGTGCTGGGATTAAAGGAGCCACCATGCTCAGCCCTGGTGTACTTGTATGAGAACCTGTTGACACAGGCAGAGACTAGGTGTTGGGTTTCCTGCTTTGCCATAGTGTTTTGGGGGTTTTTTGGGGGTTGTTTTGTTTTGTTTTGTTTTTGAGACAGGGTTTCTCTGTGTAGCCCTGGCTGTCCTGGAACTCACTCTGTAGACCACCGCCCAGCCTGTCACAGTGTTTTATATCTTTAAGGCAGGTTCTCTTTCTGAACCTGGAACTAGGCTGGCAGCCAGACTTTCCAGTGATCCGTCCTTCATTCCCAACAGCCCAACAGCTCTGGGCTTACAGGCCTGCATGGTGCTGTGCCTGAGGATAGTGGTGGTGATGGTGGGGACAGTGGTGGTGGTGAAGATGATGTGACATGGGTGCTGGCAAATTTAGGTCCTCATGCTTGCACAGCAAGTGCTCTTCTCTCTGCTGAGCCACCACTCTTCCTTCCTTTCCTTCTTTCTCTCTTTCTCTACCTACCTACCTTTCTTTCTTTCTTTCTTTCTTTCTTTCTTTCTTTCTTTCTTTCTTTCTTTCTTTCTTTCTTTCTTTCTTTCTTTCTTGTAGTGTCTCATAGCCTAGACTGACTTTGAATATATTTGAATGTATATTTGTTATATAGCTAAGGATGGCTTTGAGTTTCTGATGCTCCACCTCTTTGAGTGCTAGGCCTGGCCACACCCAGCTTGTGTGGTGGTAGGGGAAGATCCCGGGTCTTGTGCATGATAGACAGGCCTGCAGTCTGCTGAGCCACTTTGCTAACCCTGTTGTGTTTCCGTTGGGTCTCACACCCAGGCTGCCTTCAGTGTCCTGAGTTCTGGGATTACGGGCAGGAACCATCCTCTTGATCTGTTCGTGTTTTGAGACCGTCTTTTTTTCTTTTTTTTTAAATATACAGCCCATACTGGCTGGTGGTCCTCCACCTCCTGCTTCTTAGTGCTCAGATTATAGGATTTACAACCACAACCAGGTTATTCATCGTTGTTAATGGAAATGGATTTAGCATAGGTATGCTGCCCAGGAATTTTAATAATTGTAAATAAAGTTCTAAATTAGTTCACTCCATTAGTAATTAAATTTTAGATGTTATAAATGTGGTAAGAATATTGTGGGTAAAGCTTTTTGCAAGAAATGTCTTTAAGGTGTGAGTGTGTGTGTGTGTGTGTGTGTGTGTGTTCTTTAGAGGCTCAGTGGTTAAGAACCTATCCTGCTCTCCAGAGGAGCCAGGCTCAGTTCCTGGCATCCATAGTGGGTGGCTCACTGCCACCTGTAACAACATTTTCAGGGATCCAGTACCCTCTTTGCCGTTGGTGGTACCTGTGCTCACGTGCACAAACCCACACATAGACACACTCATGCGCATCTAATGAAAAACATTAAAATGTTAAAATGTATAGTACAGATAGTCCCAGCTTCCCCTTAATCCCTCCTTTTATCCTGCCTCCTTCTGGGACTAAAGGGAGAAAAAACATTTGTGGCAGGATCTAGAAACAGACAACTGGGCCCTGGATGTTTGGGCTTGTTCGCTTTTGATTAACCTTTTATAAAAGGTTTTTTTTCCTTTCTTTTGTTTTTGCATTTACTTAGCGTTTGTAGAGGTCAGAGGACAAATTGTGGGAATAGGTTCTGTGTGGGTCCCCAGGTTGTCAGGGTTGGTTTCAAGTGCTCTACCCATTTTTTTGTTTGTTTGTTTTCGTTTGGTTTTTTCAAGACAGGGTTTCTCTGTGTAGCCCGGGCTGTCCTGGCACTCATTCTGTAGACCAGGCTGGCCTTGAACTCAGAAATCCGCCTGCCTCTGCCTCCTAAGTGCTGGGACTAAAGGTGTGCGCCACCACCGCCTGGCTGCTCTACCCATTTTGATGGCCCAGTTTAATTGTCTTTTAACTTACTGCTTTGATTTTGTAGTTAACAAAAATGCTATTTTTCTACTGCAGTCAGATATTCAGAAGGCAGAGGCAGGAGGTTTCTTGAGCCCAGGGATTCAAGTTCACCCTGGATAATATATGAACCTTTGTGAGGATGATTAGCTCAGTGGTAGAGGGCCGGCCTGCCTGGAATGGATGTGAGAGCGTAGGGGTTTGCCTTGGTGGCTTCCAGCCCTGGAACTACAGAAAAAAAACAAAACCAAAATGCCTTTCATTTGGATATGAGAAAGATATGTTAAGTTTGACACCTCCCCCATTCTCTACTGGGCTCAGCTTAAGTCCTAGCACCTATAGCCATGCCAACGCCATCCCCTCCATGAGCTGCCTGTGCCACACCCATTTTGAAGCTGTGGCCACAAAGGGGTGAAGTCCTGAGCATTTGCTGGTGTGTCACCCTCAGGGATCCAAGGTGGGCAAACTGACTCTTAAGACCACGGAGATGGAGACCATCTACGATCTGGGTACCAAGATGATCGAGTCTCTGACTAAGGACAAGGTCCAGGCAGGGTGAGCCGTGGGACCACGAAGGGGGCTGGGCCGTCCAGGGAATGGAGCCCTCTTACTCTTTGCTGTGCTCCTTCAGGGATGTGATCACCATCGACAAGGCCACCGGCAAGATTTCCAAGCTGGGCCGCTCTTTCACACGTGCCCGAGACTATGACGCCATGGGCTCCCAGGTGCTTGGCTCATCCCTCACCCGGCCCTGGGATGTCTTTATATCTTCTGTTACATCCTGGGGTCCCAGTGTGGGGATGCGGGGGGCCTGTGCAGTGCCTGTGCCCTGGCTGCCCTCACACCTGCCCTTGACCCTGTAGACAAAGTTTGTGCAGTGCCCAGACGGAGAGCTGCAAAAACGCAAGGAGGTGGTCCACACTGTGTCTCTCCATGAGATTGATGTCATCAACTCCCGCACTCAGGGCTTCCTGGCCCTCTTCTCAGGTCAGCCGCCCTTCCTCAGGCACTCCCAACCTTGAGTGCTCTGATGCACCCTTCCTCGTCCTCCCTCGGCCCAGCCCACCCCCAGCTTCTCTGCACTTTTCTTGGTGCTGTTGGATTCTTAACAGACTGCTGCTTGCCTTCTGTTCTCTGTCTGAGTGTGTCCTCCCTCGGGTCTCTGCCTCTGTCCTCTCGGGGACATTTGAGAGTCCTGACCCTGCTGCTGCAGCCCACAGCCCTCCTCCCCACTGTTTCTTTCTCTGTCTTCACCCACCCCAGTCCTGGACCCAGTCTCTAACTCTGACACCCCCGTCTCTGGCAGGAGACACAGGGGAGATCAAGTCAGAAGTCCGAGAACAGATCAATGCCAAGGTGGCTGAGTGGAGGGAGGAGGGCAAAGCGGAGATCATCCCTGGGGTGAGTGGCTACAGTCCAGGTGGTGTGTTTAGAGGCGCCGGGTGGAGGGGAGCTTGATCTGTGCCTAATGGCTTCCAGGTGCTGTTCATTGACGAGGTTCACATGCTGGACATTGAGAGTTTCTCCTTCCTCAACCGAGCCCTGGAGAGTGACATGGCACCTGTCCTCATCATGGCTACCAACCGAGGCATCACCCGGTGAGCAGCTTTAGAGGTCTCTGCAGAAAGGGCCTCTGGGCCAGGGGTTGTTGGAGTCCTCAAGGTAAAGGGACTGACTGTCTGCTGAGCTTGCCTCCACTGTGGTCCTCACAACCCTGGGCAGGTATAAAACCTGTTCAACTTGGACTTCAAAACTGTTGGCCCAGGCACCCAGGGTGCCCCTGGGAATTTACCCTATGCTGAACGCAGCACTATCTATTAGGTATGTCACAAACTGCTGTGATCAGCCTGTCACTGAGACCCTGTCACTTAATCATCTCAGGCCACAAGTATTGCCCTAAAGATGCTGTGGGCTACTGGGCATGTCAGCGCCAACCATAGGCCTAGTACTAGGTAGGCTGAGACAGGGGGAATTTGAATTCTAGGCTAACCTGGGCTACATGAGACCCTTTCTAGATAGTTCCCAAATTAAGAGAATACACAAACTGAAGTTTGGGGAGCCAGACTCCCTCTGATGGTGGTTCATGGGCTTCACCAAGCATAGCACCCTGTCTCATGTGTGCTTAGCATGACATCTTTTTTTTTTTTTAACCTCTTTTTTATGTGAATATGGGGGGGGGGGTTGTATGTGCAAGCAAGAATGTAGCTGTGGGCAGCTCCCCTGCAGCTAGACTTGGAAGCAGTTGTGAGCTACCCGGTGTGGGTCCTGGGAATCTATCTGGGGTCCTCTGTAAGAACAGTATATATTCTAGCCATCCCTCTAGCCCCTCTTTCTTCCCTGATCTACTTTTATGTGTGTCTGTGTATGTGTACACATGCGTGTGGTACCCACAGATGCCACAAGGAATGTTGAGGTCCCCTGGAACTGGAGTTAGATGTAGTTGTGAAGGCAGATGGCAGACAGCTCTACCAGGCTGGGACCTGACTACCTCACCTGCACTTCTCCCCACTACCCCCACTGCACAGAGTAGGCCAGCTGAGCTGAGCAGCTTGCCCAAGGCTGTCCATTTGAAGGTGGGAGGGAGGCAGCTTTAGAGCAGGGCATGGAGGGGAGGCAGCCCTCAGGACCGCCTTGCTAGCTGATATGCGCCTGCAACTCCCCAGTCCCTGGAAGTACATGAACAGTAGGCTAGATTCTGGGAGCTGCCCTGAGCCACCCCCTGGAAAACAGTATTTTCATTTATGGCTAAATTCCTTAATGCCAGAAACAAATTGCCATGGGTCCCATTGCCCACCAAGAACTGTCTGGGTTTGCCGGGGCAGCGGGGACAGGACAGCCGCTAGCACAGCTGGGGTGAACTGTGCTTACAGGTGAAGAGAGCCTGTGCTCACATAGGTACTGAGTTCCCAAGTGGGCTATGGTGGCGCATATGTTTTCCTGAAACATCCATCAGCAGTCTTTCCTGACCCCCAGCATCCGAGGCACCAGCTACCAGAGTCCCCACGGCATCCCCATTGACCTGCTGGACCGCTTGCTCATTGTGTCAACGTCACCCTACACTGAGAAGGACACCAAGCAGATTCTGCGCATCCGGTGCGGCATCCTCCCAGGCCTCTGAGTCGGGGAGGCCGGCAGTGGGGATGGGGCGGGGAGCCCTTCCTGTGCCTTGGCTCTTTTAGCCTCATCTCCTGTGGTTCTGAGACCCCAGTCAGTGTCTGTATTATGGGATGGGTGGGGTGACATGCCATGCCTGCCTGCCTGAGACCTGCCTGCCCTTAGCTGTGAGGAGGAAGACGTGGAGATGAGCGAGGATGCCTACACAGTGTTGACCCGCATCGGGCTCGAGACCTCCCTGCGCTATGCCATCCAGCTCATCACGGCAGCCAGCCTGGTGTGCCGGAAGCGAAAGGTCAGCCAGTCAGTTAGCCTGAAGGACTGAGGGATGGCCTCTAGGGTAGCTCATAGGCCATGGTACATGAATATTTAGTGGGGACTAAGAAGCACAGCAGGTGCCCAGTCATTTTAGAGGGAAAAGCTTGGGGGTGGAGGTGGGGATAGCCTCATGCTGACATGAGCTGAGTCCCACCTGTTCTCAGGGCACAGAGGTGCAGGTGGACGACATTAAGCGAGTTTACTCCCTCTTCCTGGATGAATCCCGCTCCACACAGTACATGAAGGAATACCAGGATGCCTTTCTCTTCAATGAGCTCAGTGAGTATCACCCATGCTGCTGCCTCTGTGGGAGAGGCTGCATGGGAACACCCAGCTCACTCACATTTGGCTTCCCCTCTGCAGAAGGCGAAACAATGGACACCTCCTGAGCGGACTCTGCACCCTAGCCCTTCTCCCCCGTTTTCTACAAGTTCTCACACTGTGACTTTGTATAAAACTATTGAAGACTGGAGCTCTTCTGTGTCCTCAGATCCCACAAAAGGACAGTGGAGTGCAGTTGTAAAGCCTTTATTGGGCGGGGTGGTTAGAACACCTGCTAGCTGCAGAAGGACCCGGGGGACTTAGGGGGTGGGCCTCAGAAGAGGAGGAGGCCAGGGAGGTGGGGGAGGTCACAGGCCATTGGTTGAGTCCTGGGACCCCCACAGTCAGAGCTGCTGAGCCGGCAGGGCCCACAGCGGCAGCTGAGGGCCACAGGAAAGGAGACTATAGGGTCTACACCAGGTGGGCAGCCGGGGAGGCGGACAGAAGCAAAGCGCAGCTCACGGTAGGTGCACACTGGCTGAGGCACCGGAGGCAAGGCAGCAGGCAGTACTCGGACCTGAGCACAGGGTGGAGAAAGTCCTCATCTGAGTGTCCCTGCCTCCACACACTCCCCCCCCCCCATGCTAGGCAGAATGCCCACCTGGTCTTTCGTACCCCCACAGTAGCTATGATCCCTGTACCCCACTGCCACCACCTGTCGAGAGCCTAGCTGAGGTAGCAACGCTTTAGATCAGAAGTGATGCCTCTACCCATTTGGTCAGCTCACCATGCTAGGACAGTAGCCGGCACAGATGGTGGTGGTGAAGGTGATGCAGACTGGGCAGAACTCATTCTCTGCGGCCAGGGTTGCGTTGACCGGCCGGCACAGTGGCCGAAGGGGACCCCTGGAGGCCCACACCACACTTGGGCTCAGCAGCAGCCACAGCAACAGCCCCTGGGACATAGCCAGTGTCGCACTCTATCCCTGACCTGGGTTTTCCCTCCCAGGTTCTGGACACACTCAGTATAATATAGAAACTGTCATTCAAGACCCATCATATACCATCAAATCTATTTCTCTCCTGCTTGAAGTCCACCAGCTAGGAGCCCCCCACCCACACACCCTCCATGCCCTAGGTCACAAGGCTGTCCATCTATGGGTCTGGTGGAATTGGTAGCACCCTGGCCCCTGTGGTCTTACCTGGAGCCTCTCCATTCTTGATGCCTTCCCTACCTTGGGCACTTGACTTTATACCTGCGGGTTGTGGGGGTGGCAAGGCCACTAAGCAGAGGCTACAGGCTTGGGTAACCTGGACACTAATCTCTTTGGGGGCGAGACACAAGGTCAGGGAAGCCAGGGACCAGCTCCAGTGTCTCAGTGAATTGGCCTCACTCAGCCCAGGTGTCCGGGCTTAGCTGACATTGGAAGCACAGGAAGCAAGGTAAAGGGAAGGACTCTGCAGGCGGCTAGCTGGACCCCCAGGATGCTGGAGTAACCTCAATCAGGCCCACTCTGATGGGTGGGTACAACTAACAGCTTCAGCGTTAGATGCCTATACAGAGTAGGCCTCCAAATTTGCTTTAAATCCAACCAGAGGTGGAGCACCGCCTCTCGCCCAGCCCCCTAATCAGGATGCTTGGATTGCGTCCAAAAATGGGTGTGGTTTCAGTTATAAAACTTCTTGAAGTAAGGGGTGTGTCCGGGTTGGCCCGCCCACAAATCCAGTGCTGGAGTTTGCGTGGTGGGTGGGCTTCACACGCTCACACCAGCTCCGCTTTGGCACTCCCATAGCGGGAATTCTCAGTGCAGTAGGCCTTGGGTACATTGTAGAGGCCTGCCACTGGCTTCCGGTGGGGGCCGACCCAGGGTGCGTCTACTGGGCAAAAGCGGTCCATCCTACGGAGCGGGTGCACCAAGGGTCCGTAGGACTCCCGAGTCAGAGACAGGGCTCCCAGGTACGGCACGACCGGTTGTGATGGGCGCGCACGGGCTGGGCGCATCCTTGGTGAACTTTCCAGCTCATGGCGGGATGCCTTCTTTGGCAAGCTCTGGCCCATCACCGATTTCTGGTAAGGATATCCAGACAGCTTCCTGTGGGCGGGGCAGCAAGTGAGTAGGTCCAAGAACAGAGTTCGGATTCCAGGGGACTCAAGGGCTTAGAAATGGTTTCTTGCTGCCTTGGAAGAAGACGAGGAGCTCAAGAGTTCAGTTTGTGTCAGTACTGTGGTTTCTGCGTACACAGTTGGAACTGCCAAGAAGGGTTTGCCCACCAGCACCTGCTGGGCGCAGACTCACCTTGTGAAGTCACGTGCGGAAGTGGTCAGATAGGGTTGGAGCCGATCTAAGACACCCATCTTGTTCACTGTAAAGGGTTTGCCAGCCAACTCGGGGTTCCTCGTCCAGGGGACTAGGGCCTGAGGAATATTGGGAACGGAAGTGAACAAAAAAGATTGTGTTCAAAGCCCTTACCCCCCCACACACACACACTAGTCTTAGTGCCTCAAACCCTGCACCCTGTGCAAACAGTTAGTGGCCAAGAACCCAAACCCCTTCCACAGCCATATCCCTTTCTAGTTTCCTAGTCAAAACCGTTACCCTGACGCTGGGCATTAAGTACATCTTGGATGACAATTCCACCTGACTGCTTGCCAAGTAAACCTAATTTTCATCTGCTAACCCAAACTTGTCTCCGAGTATTCTGGTGCAGCTCTAGGGAGCAGCCACCTAACGTAGCTCACTGCATCAGCAGC
Source organism: Rhabdomys pumilio (assembly GCA_030674055.1). NCBI lineage: Eukaryota > Metazoa > Chordata > Mammalia > Rodentia > Muridae > Rhabdomys > Rhabdomys pumilio. The sequence goes on along the minus strand of JANHMN010000003.1, from coordinate 42,645,454 downwards.
CCACAGCTTCAAGACTCAGTACCCTGGTCCCCGATCCAATACTTTCTAGCTACCTCGTAGAATACAAGCTTCCTTCAGCCCAGCAGCCCAGTCTGGTCCCTAACCCTCTTGGACAGCCTAGGCTCCTTCCTGCTGTGCCCATGTAGCCCACTTTACCTGAGAAGGTCCCCCGCGATGGTGGTCAATGAGCTCCAGGGATTGGGGCTCCGCAAAGAGGGGGACACTCTGATCTAGATCTGGCCAGCCCTTGTACTGTGCCTTCGTCTCGCTGATCTGGTATTTTGTGATCAGGGGGACACCCCGGCCCTCATGTCTTCTTAGCTACAAGAAGGGAGCCCCAAGATTCAAGGTGAGGGAGAAGGGTTCCAGTGTCCAACCCTCTCACCCTCAGACTGCAGGATCCCAGAACCCTACCTTTTCTGCCAAAGACTTGATGCCTAGTGTCCGCCTGGGGTCCTCATGCTCTGGAGCCTTGGGCTGAGCACAGGGGCCATGACGTGACTTGGGGGTGTGTGCTGAGCCTGAGGTGGTTTCCCATCTGCTGATGACTTCGTCAAAAGCCCAGATGTGTGGGTTCTGCTTCAAGGCTGCAGGCAGGGGCACCGTGGCTGGAGACTGAGGAGAAGGCGCATAGTTCAGCCAAAAGACCCAAGAAACTATCCCTTTTCCTTCCTCCAACTCTTGGGCTCCCTGACCCCGCCACCTTCCAGGAACCTAACCCTAGTCCTCTTTCCTCCTGGCACACAAGTTTGTGAACTGCCCTCTTTCTCTACGTCTCATTCTCCATCTTACCTGTAGAGTAGGCGGAAGGAAGGACGCCAGTGGGACCCTGTGGTGGGCGACCCCGCTGCTAGTGAGACGCCAGTTGGGCCAGTTTCCAACCACCTCCGTTTCAGAAATGGGGGACCAAGGGGGCCCATATCGCAGAGCTAGGGTCCGACCTGCCATGGTCCTCACCCTCTCTGGGAAGCCAAGAAACCGCCTTGTTGTGGCCGTTGCCCCTGGTAACAGAACCTGCCCACTCTGAACTCGGCCAATGGCGTGTGGACGGTTAGGGGAACCCCACTTAGGACTTTTAGAGAAGAGGATGGAAGGCCCCAAAAGGAAACACAGATACATAGGGAAAGGTGGAGACTCCTAACGGAGGAAGAGGAGGAAGGAAGCAGGAGGTCGGAGGAGGGGACACAGCAGACAGACAGAGACAGGCTGACTCAGGGGGAGAGGAACTAAACGCCCCTTTCCCATAGGGCCCCTGGCTCTTGGTTGCCAGGCCTGCCCACCTCGGGGTAACAGTTTCCAGACAGCTCTTTTCCATGAAGGCTGAGCGTCCCCAGTCCTGTCTGCCTTTCATTTGGTTGAAAACTTCCACCTGGGTATGGGGGCTGGGGAGACTGAGGGAAAGACATACACCAGGAAACACTTAGAATATGGGGGTGGGGAGCATGGGCTCCTCACTCACAGAAAAGAGATGGGAAGTCAGAGAGAGTGGGAGGAGGTTAGAGGGTGGGAATAGGGCCACCCTCAGAGCATCAGAGGTGGATTCTGCCAGGCAAGTGGTCCAGTCTCATGCAGGGTGGGAGAAGCTGGCCTTTATCCACCCTCCTGTTGTGTCATAGGCCTGTTTCTCTAACGCTAAGGAGGCTGAGGCTCAAGAGTTACCATCTACTCTAGAGAGACCCCGTCTCCCAGGTGTGATTGCACACACCCGTGGTCCCAGCACTCAAGAAATTAAGGTCGGGGGCTGGAGAGATGGCTCAGCGGTTAAGACCACTGACTGCACCGGGCGATGGTGGCGCACGCCTTTAATCCCTGCACTTGGGAGGCAGAAGCAGGCGGATTTCTGAGTTCGAGGCCAGCCTGGTCTACAGAGTGAGTTCCAGGACAGCCAAGGCTACACAGAGAAACCCTGTCTCGAAAAACCAAAAAAAAAAAGAAAGCACTGACTGCTCTACCAGAGGTCCTGAGTTCAATTCCCAGTAACCACATGGTGGCTCACAACCATCTATAATGGATCTGATGCCCTCTTATGTCTTATGGTGTGTCTGAAGACAGCAATAGTGTACTCATATACATAAAATAAATCTCTTTTTAAAAAAAGAAATTAAGGTCCGGGCTGGAAAAAAAAATGTATCAGGGGTTCCCAGGCTCAGTTCTCGGCACTCACTTGGTGACTCACAACCATCTTTAACTCCAGGCCCAAGGGGATTCAATATTCTTGTAGTGGGGGGGAATGGGGAAAGAGGATGGCATCTGAAATGTAAATAAAATATCCAATAAAAAAGGAAAAATAAATTCTTGTAGCTGCTGCAGACACCCATGCATGCACACATCCATGCATGCAGGCAAAACACTCGATGCACATAAAATTAAAGACAATTTTTTTAAAGAGAAAAGATTAAGGTTGTCCTCAGCAACATTCCCGTTCTAGACCAGTCTGAGTTTCATGAGAATGGGTTCCAAAGCATTAAAAAAGGTGGGAGGGGGTGGTTCAGATGATGGAGTGCCTGCCTAGCACGCAGGAAGTCCTGGACTCCGTCCCCAGCACTGCATACACTTTAATGCCAGCACTTGGGAGGCAGAAGCAGAAGATGAATTCAAGGCCGAGCCACACAGTGGTGATGTAAGCCTTTAATGCCAGCATTGAGGAGGTGAAGACAGGCAGATCTCTGAGTTTGAGGCCAGCCTGGTCTACAGAGTGAGTTCCAGAACAGCCAGGGCTACACAGAGAAACCCTGTCTTGAAAAAAAAAAAAAAAGAAGAAGAAGAAGTTCAAGGTCCACCCTCCAATGAGCTGCATGAGGAGACTCTGTCTCCAGATTAGAGCTGAACAAAAGAGATCAGGAGCCACTCTGGATGTGAGGTATGCATGCTTGCTTCCACTCCCTGGGTGGTTGGGCTCAGTACTCAAAGCAGGATGCTTGTGTGCCTTGGCCAGGTCAGACTTCTCTGTAAGCCTAGGCTCCCAGGAACTCACTGCCTTTCCCTGATCACATCCTCGCAGTTCTGGGGCCAATTGCTTCCATCGCTTTCCCACCAGACCCATTTGCCCTTGCTTCAGACAGAACAGCTTGTGTAGCCCAGGCTGCCCTGGACCTCCAGGCAGTCTGTCTGCAACCTCTCAAGTACTAGGATTACAGATACATACCACAACACCCAGACCCAGGCCTTTTATTTTATTAAGATAGATTCCCTTATAGACAAGGCTGGCTTCAAACTCCCTATGTAGCTAAGGATGGCCATGAACTCCTGATCTACCTGCCTTTACCTCCCAAGTACTGGCACTGCAGATGGGTACCACCATGCATGGTTTATGATGTGGTGCTCAATTTAGAGCCCAGGACTGTGTGCATGCTAAGCAACCGATCCAGGTCTAGCCCCGGCTCATGCATCACGTGTTCTTTCCTTGTTCCTCTTGCCAGGGTGAGCCAGGGTCCTCTGATGTTAAAATGGTTAACAGTCATATATTAGGTCTGATAAACAGTAAATAGTAAACATTGGCTATTATTATTAATGTCAAGTTCCTCTGGGAGAACTCCTATTCATCACTTGAAACCCCATTTGGTTCCATCCACATTCCACACGGACTGAGCTTTCAAAATGAGAGGGATTTGATTCTGTGGTTATTTCAGTTCCCAGTCAGAAGGCACAGCAGAGCAGCCCGGCTACCCCTGTGGTCCTTTCAGCATCCAGCTGTTTTTTGTTTTTTTTTCTCCCTCAACCTGGGCTGTTCCCAAGCCTGGACCTCAGGCCCGGCCTGTTCGGCTGAGGAGCGTGCAGACGCAAGCTGTGTCGATCCGAATCCAGCGCCAGCCCACGCGGCCCTGGGAGTCTGCAGTCAATGCCCGCACATAGGACTGCTTAGCCTTGCATTCTGAGAGCCAGTGCCTCCGATCCACGCCGCGACAACCCCCTCCGCCCACACCTGGGCCACCTTCCCCAGCGCTTTCGGCCTTGCAGCGCGTCTCGAAGAAGTACTGACGCAGGGGACTGCCACCTGCCGCAGGCACCTCGCCCAGCACCTCCACCTCGCGCCCACGCAAGTCCACAGCTGTCCGCCGGTCGGTCACCCAGCCACTCACTGCGTCGCACACTGCCAGCTCACCCCGGCGGCTTGCGGGTGCCGTCTCACTCACCCCGCGCCGGCTGCGGTTGGCTGGGGCCCCTGCCGGCTCCCCATAGGCTCCAGCCTCCAGCAGGAAGAGGAGAGGGGGCCCGGCAGGTGCGCCCCTTGACAGAGCCACTCGGGGAGACAAGAGGTCCCATTCAGGGGCCAGAAATGGGGGCAGGGTGGAGGATGGGGGTTGGGGCTCCATGGGGGCGCTGGGGAGGAGGAAAAGGAAAAGAAGGAGCGAGCAGGAGTGGCGAGGGAGCATGGCTTGCACACCTGAAGATGGAGAGAGAGGCTGTTGTTAGAGGAGAAGGAAGACACCTGAGTAATGGGAATCAGGGACCCCTCCTCCTTCCCCACCCGAGGGTAGGTGTCAGCTTGGCAGACTATGGGAGGGCCTTAGGGGTACCTTATGCTCTGGAACCCAGGGAGTGCTTAACTTTCAGGTTAGTAATAAGCGTTCAGTTAATGTAAGTAAATAGAATTGGTTGTGGTAATGCACCCCAGTAACCTCAGTAACCAGGAGGCAGAGGCAGGAAGATGGCCACAAGTTTGAAGCCTGTCCTCTTTGCATGAGTTCCATGCCAGCCGGGGCTGTACAGTCAAACACAAGGAGAAATGCTTTCTGCCAGGTCACACAGAAGTGGCGTGGGTAATATCTGAACTCTGAGCATTGTCACTTGGCCCTCGTGTTCCTGTGTTCCTATAACCTGGAGGAGCCCTCGAATCCTGCCGGTTTCACGGCCTTGATTTCCCTGCGTGTGAGATTGACTTGACTTGGCTGCTGGGAGAGAGATGGCGAGACTAGAACATTCTAGAAGTTGGCCCAGGACTGGAAAGCAGCCGGTGAATGAATACCAGACCTGTCAACAGCACCTCCACCGTCTCACTCTGGGGATGGGGGCCCCCAGGCTGTGTGGGGCCCCTGTGTAGGATACAGGTAGTCTCCTCCCTGACATCTCAGGAGAGGGAGGGGCACCCACCTGTGGGAGGAAGGAAAGCAGTTATATAGGCAGATGGGGGAAGGGCGCGACCTCTCCATAAAAAGCCACCCTATCCAGAGTCTTTGAAAACCTAGGATACCTTGGAGTAGAGGCCCCGCCCACCTCCAGAGGGTCCCCTCCCTCCCTGTGCAGGTGACAGTTTTGGAGGGATAGGAAGCAGATGGGGGGAGCAGAGAGGAGGGGCAGGTGAGGCAACTGGAAGAGATTACATCCCCTCCTCCCGTTCCTCCACTAAACGCAGCGGGGGTGGGGCTGGCCTGGACACCCGGGTCCCCGCCGGCCCACGCTCTGGGTCCCTGAGGCTGCTTCCTGGAATGTTCGCTCCTCGCAGGACAGGCCAGGGCCCGCCCAAGACTCCGACTGCGCATACCTGGAGTGTCTGGCTGGCCAGGCTCCGAGGTGGGGGAATGGGAAGTGTTGAGTGTGATCGGGGGCAGAGGTTTACCAAACCACTACAGGGAGTGCGGGTGCCCGCTCCCTCCTCCCTCAGACTGTGTCCAGGTCCACAGCTGTCTCCTTCCTCAGACCCAGGGGCCCAAGGCTCCTGAACCATCCTCCCTCAGCGAAGGTGACCTGGTTCCCCAGATGCCTCTTCCTGCAGACTAAGTTTCTTGGACTCCAGACGCCTCCTCCCTCAGACCCAAAGGTTGTAGGGTTGTGGCCCCTCCTCCAAGGTGTTCATAAATGGAGATTCCCTGCTTCCACATCCAGGAAAATTGGACTGGGGATCCCTGCTCCTGAGCCGGTTGGAAGGGGATCCGCTCCACCTCTGGGAGACTTCCGTCCTGCCTCAGTTTCCTCCGCCAAACCCCGCCCCTGTCGGCCCCGCCCCCGTCCCTCCCTACCCGGGGGCCGGGCGACCCGGACCGTGGAATCTGCCAGAGGAGGCGCGGAGCTCTTACCTGGGGCGCCCTTCTCTGCTCCCCGGCTGCCCCTGGCGCCGCTGCGGCTCCTCCTCCGGCTCGCTGGCGGCTCGGACGCCCGCTGCTCGCCGGCTGCTCGCCGTTTGCGCTGGGGAGGGCCTGGGTCTGGGAGGAGGCGGGGCGGCGCCCGACGGCGGAGGAGGGGCGGCGGATCCCGCCTAGCACGCGCGGGCCGGCACCTCGGAAGCCTGGCCTCGGCCACTTCAGCTCTAGAAGTCTAGGCTGCAACCCTCCTCCATCAGACACTGGGGTCCACACCCCGCCCCTCTTCCCTCAGACCCAGGGGTCCAGGCTCCTCTTAGACCCAGTGTTCAGAACCTCAGCCCTACCATTCAAACCCGGACTCAGGCCTGAGATTACTATGGTGTCTAGTGCAGGTTCCCACCCTCCGCTCCTGTCTCCCCTCCTGGGTCTCCCAGCCAGACATTAGCCAGCTGGGCTTGTGCAGTGATAAGGCCCAATGCCTGGAGACAGTGACTGTCCGGGCTCCCCCACATAGTCTTCTATCCTGGAATTTCTTGGCCGGGGACCAGGAAGTATTGGAGTGGATAAGAAAACTTCAAGGTAATTAGAGTGAGGAGACCATGATGGGCTTTCAGAACTGTGACCTGCCTAGCAAAACATAAGACACAGGGGGACAAAAACCCAGCCAGAGAGACAAAGCCCTAGGAGGAGGAAAACACCCCAAGGAGTAGACCTCAGAAAGAAAGGCGGGATGCTGGAGAGACCTCAAGCAGGGTGTCTCTGCAGCAGACGGGCTCTTGGGTGTCAGGGTCCTTTGCTCTGCCATGCCTCTTCTCTGGGACTCTAGTTCCCCTACCCCTGAGCTATATTTAGGAGGAAAGCTGACACTTGCCTTTGGGGGGGTCACCCAGCACCCATCACCCCAACCTAAATATAGCATGGCAAAGTAGCAGGAAGGGTGTCCCCAGATTAGGGTGTTTCCCTCAAGGTGCCATCCCAGCCATGCATGGTGACTCAGACCCCACTCAGGCTGTTTACTGGATGAGACACTTCCTAGCCTGGGTGTCCACTTGGGTCACCTCTCTGACCTTTCATTCTTTCCTGACCTGGCCCATTCCTACCAAGGGACTCCAACTCCGGACATCAAGGGAGAAGTCTATAGAGAAAGAAATTCTGTCTCTTGTCTTGATCTCTTATTCTCTCTCTCTCTCTCTCTCTCTCTCTCTCTCTCTCTCTCTCTCTCT